>JAHTLZ010003526.1:13171715-13286653 GCA_023846285.1 Phrynocephalus versicolor | reverse complement strand
CCAAATCTGGCCCTCCTTACAAAAAGTTTGGGCACCCCTGCAATAAGAGATGAATTGACAACACAAAGAAAACTGCAGCCTTGAGCTCGCACGAACGAGAGAAAGATCAACTGGTTTTATGTGTCCTAGAACAAAATTGCAGTACAGTATCCTCAATCTGCCTACACCCAGTAGTAATCTGTATTTAACACCCGTGCTTTCAAATTGATAAATAATCTAGACATCCCAAATGTACACACACACACACAAACCAAACAGTGGGTTGTGGCACTTTGAAGACTTAACAGATTCATTTCCGTGTTTCTGTGGATTGCAACTGATGTCCTTGGGCATTGTAATTTTAACTTGGGTCTGCCATATTCCGAGAATCGAAGTGCATATATAAAATGTTACTCTAAAGTATCCAGGTTTCTCTGTTTATGATGTGGCATCACTTGCTTTCTAGCACTAAGCTTGAGCTTAGTTTAAACATGTACAACGAGAGAGAGAGAGAGAGAGAGAATTGGCCGACCAAATAAATCCTGCCAGCCATAGATCTAGAAATAACATCTAATAGCAATGTCAGGACCCAGGCCTTTCTGTCTTCTGTAGGAATAGTTACTTCACTAATCTGGTAATAGAAACCTTTCACATACCCTCATTTAGGCCAAATTTCTGTCTAGGCATATAGAGGGCCCCAGCATCAACCCATGACATTTGCCATTAAGAGGACTGGGAGATGATCTTGTTGCAGAAAGTTAGAGCATAATGTGCCACCGTATGGATAGTCTGACCCAGCACATGAATACAACTGTATATTCATAAGCCATGTTCAAGAATTCAGTGAACGCACCAGGGAAACAAGCACACCACTACCACTAGGTGTGTTCTTTTGCAAACGCAACAGAAGACTGTGCAACATTCTTCTTGGTTGCACACAAGTATTCTGTTGCCTTCCAGTTATGACCAGCATTTCTTTGGAGAGCCCTCAGAGTCAGATAATTGCTATGTTCTGCAATCAAAACTTGACCCAGTGACAGACAAAACTAAATATACGGTATGTAGAAATGTCCACCCACATTTGTTCTTGTGAGCTGAATGGTAGCTTACCTCTCAGCTTCTTTATTCTTTAAAGTGGGTACTTGGTTTTATACGTACATACTATATATCTGTTTTAAAGAAGCAAATAGGTTTCTATCCCATTATTTTACAAAAATACTTTCAAAAGACTTGCAAAACTGGAAATGGTGGAGAAGGAGAGGTTGGTAATGTCATAAGTACTAGACAAGAGACTCCAGTTGTGGCCAATGTTTTCCAAAAGCACTGGCAGTGAGCAGAACTTTGTTTCTTCCTTGTTTGTAGCTCTTGATCCATAAAGGGCAGAGGTGTATATATTTTTCCCACAACAGCAAAGGCACATTCTGACTTCCCCCGTTGCATTTAAAGCTGTTCTATCTCTCTTCGGCCTGGCTGGGGTAAACTCCAAAATGTATTTGTCTGTGTGTTTTCTGTCAGAGTGTAGAGCCGCACTTTGTATGAAGGCATTCCATCCTGAACATTGGGTCAGCAACTTTACCCCGGGAAGTACAATTGTACAGAACAATTCATCTGTGCTTCATGAATAATAGCTGATGCCTGTTGTGTGCGAACCTTTATGTGGGGGATTTTTGCTGGACTGGCTGGCTGAATTTCACACAAGACAAGCCACACCCAGGCGCAGGCTGGGTTGAAACTGGGTCCAGCTGTTTTGCACAGCACTCGCCGTGTCCATTATTTTTTCTTTGGAACAATAGAAAACGGAAATTACCTGATAAAGTTAGGAAAGGCCAAGTTTTCTTTCTAGAGGGAAAAACAAAAGTTAGACAAGAAGAATGTGTACACAGTATTTGTTTCTGTGCCAGGGTGGGGGTGGCAGGGAGAGATGGAGCCATCTGGCTTCACTAAAGCAAAATTGCAACTTAAGCGTTATTGTCCCTGTGGAGCTGTGCTTTGAGAAAGTATTTTGTAGATCCCAAAAAAGTATCTCAAGCAGTCTTTGGGAGTGGGACCATTGCCCCTACAGAAGAACAGGCAGAAATGAGAAGCCTGCTCATGAGTATTTGGGCAGGGGATAAATTTCGCCAGGAATAATATCGTTTCATGTGTTATTGTAAAACACATTTTACATTTCCATTCAAACATGTATAGACTCAAGCACATTGATAAGGGAGTACATTTTAAAAGGAGGAGAGATTTCAGACTGTTTTGGTCCTGCGGGATGAATGGCTACTCTGAGAGATTTCTAGTGGAAAAAAGGACACAGTGGAATCTCAGCTACAATGATTCCCTCTATATCAGCAGTTCCCAACTTTTCATCCCTCGATGTTCCAGGACTGGAAAAATTCCTGGCAAGCACAGCTAGGAATGAGGGATTCTGGGAGTTTTAGTCTAGGAACATCTGGGGACCCAAGATTGGAAACCACTGCATACGAACACTGCTTTTTTTAAAAAAGCCTGGACAGAGACAAAGTAGAATACTGTACCACCAAAATTCTAAAAGACAGCATGAGGCAGATTTTTTTCCCCAAAACATTTGCTGCCAAAGTTTACAGAATATACTGAGCTGCACAGAAGCTTATCTGAACACTTGACCATCCAGGTGAAAATTTAGCGCCGTCTTTGTTGCACTGGGGAACCTTCTGGTGATTCACAGAAGTCCTGCCCATGCAGGATCAATTCATATGACCAAACCAAGGAGGATGGTGTAAAAATGGACTGAGAAGATCAATATGGCAAGCCAAATCTGAATGGAAGTGATCACACAGGCAGTAATCATACTTTACACAGCCGGTGCAGCTCCAATCACATTACAGTAGGACCCTGGTATCCGCTGGAGATTGGTTCCAGGCCTTCCTGTGGATAATGAAAACCATGGATAAGAGAGAACACCTGCCCGCCCACCCCCAAACTGCTGTTTCCTGACAGTAGCTTGCTTTATGACTGATCTTTTGAGACATTAGCTTGCTTTATGGCCGCTGTTTGTGACAGTAGCTTGCTTTACGGATGCTATTTGTGACAACAGCTTGCTTTACAGCTTGTTTTGTGGCTGCTGAATTATTTAATTTTTTCCTCCACCAACCGTGGATAACTGAATCAGTGGATAATGAATCAGGGGATACGGGGGTCCTACTGTAATTCCACTGCTGTACGGCTTCGAGAAGTGACTAACAGGAGCCCTTACACACAAATTAGATTTTCATTTGGTTTCCTTTATGATAAAAACAGCTCAATTGATGAAAATACCTCCATTCATTCCAAATACGGGAATATGTGGATTTAGACGGAAATGCTTCCATGTGACAAAAAAGCAAAACTGACAACTTTCTCATCCAGGCAAAGCAAAGTGTTCTCATTTGTTTGTTTGCCCTTTTCAAATTGACTTTCAAGTGCCAGACTGCTCAAAGAAAGCCAGCGTAGGATGAAGGCGGATGGCAACCTAGGAAACCTGAGAGATCCTTCTTTCTGTATCTATTCCTAAGCATGCAAAGACGTGCATCAAGCACAAATGCACCCAGGCAACTTCAACATATAGTGCTACCCACCCTTGTTTTGGGGTACCACTGTCTGTCACCCAAAAAGGGGGAATGCCCTCAAACATCCTAGCAGTAATAGCTTACTGAACAGTAGTTTCCTGATTGAGAACTTACAAGAAATAAAGAAGTTTGCAGTGACCGCAAAAGGTCTCTGCAAAACTGGACTATTCAGAATCCAGACTCTTATCTGATTTAGACAGAGCAAAGAACAATGCAGGAGGTTGAGATGCCCTTTTCCTCTTCTCATATGACTTTTTTACTGACTACTGCAAAGTATTTTTGACGAGATGCCAAGGCTCTGGTGGTAGAGGGTAGGTACTTTAAAAGACCTCTTTTGTTTTCCTGTTCAAGATAAGCAAATGATGGAAGGACACTGCTCTGGGATAAGGTGCCCTCATTATGCCTTATACAAATCCACTTTCCAATCAGCTAAATACGGTGCTCTTGAGGTTTTTACTCTTGTGTTGAAAATGTGAACTTTCTTGAAGTATTTTGATTCTTTCTTAGACCATGCCAGAGATTTCTTAGACCATGTCAGATCTCACATGAACTATGAATTTATTTGGGAGTGCCAGACTACCTTCTGTTCATTTAGCATCAGCCCCATCTGTAGCATGGGATTAATATGTGCTTCTTCACGGAACAACTGTAAGAGGTACAGAACTAGGTGTATGTAAAATACTAGCCAAAAATACAGTGTCTACATTATGATATTATTTGCATGGGATGCAAATAGATATACCATATATACTCGAGTATAAGTCAACCCGAGTATAAGTCGAGACCCCTAATTTAACCCCCAAAAACTGGAGAAACGCATTGACTCGAGTATAAGCCTAGGGTGGGAAATGCAGCAGGGCCTGGCAGCTCCTCCTTTGTAAGCTGGGGGAGTGGTGTGTGATGTTTAAAATGACTTTTAGCCACTGACCCAAGCACTTGCCAGGCCCTGCTGCATTTCCCACCCTAGATTCCCCTGTGATGCAGAGGGGGGGGGGTCATGAGAAGCGGCACGCAATGTTTAAAATGACTTTTAGCCACCGACCCAAGCACTTGCCTCAGTGGCTAAAAGTATTGACCCGCATATAAGCCGAGGGCCCCTTTTTTTCAGCCCAAAATTAGGGCAGAAAAACTAGGCTTATATTCGAGTATATACAGTAATCTCCAAAGGAAAAAGATCAGTCTCTGTATTTGGTTCTCCCCTTCTACTGAAAAGGAGCACAGCTCTCTTATATGTGTATTTTAAATGGTGACAGTCAAATGACCGGGCTAGGGAAAAGTCCTTGTGGGATCTTCTGCCATACATGCACCATATCGATGTTAACCTAGCCCATTTGGAAAATACTGTATGTACCTTAAGTACCATTATGTGGTGTGCTTCTGGCAACAAAAGTCTTGAGCCAGCACTGAGTAGGAAATATTCTTTGTCATATAGAGATGCTGGAGAGACACTGACATATTTGCCCCACCTCTAGTATAAGCTAATATATGACCGCAGACTATGTACCTTATATAAAACCCATTCGTGTCTGTTCACATCCTTGCTGGCACAAATTCCACTCACATGGAGACTGCAATCACACAGTTAAAACCAAGGGAACTGTGCTTGTTGCTTTGGATGAGGCTGAAAGGGACACTATTTTTTTATCCACCAAAAGAGGAGAGAGGTGAGGAGAGCTGAACCACCACTGCTCATTGTTGCCATGCCAAATTCCGTCAATGCAGAGGTTTTTTATTCTAGTTCAGCTTCAGTTCTCTTAGAAATCAAAGAGGCCGAGGGGGAAAGTGGATGCGAAGGAGCACAATGAAGTTGGGGGAGAAGGAAACTGTAGCTGTTCAGACAGCTTTTCATATAAAAAGAAAACACCTCCCATTCTCCAGTTCGTCTTTAGGACAAATCTTTGGGAGGGAACCAATATGGTTGCGCCCCATTGCATCAACTATGGTCCACAGATTAAGTTTCTTCATTGTTTTAGAACACCCACAGAAGGTTACATATACGTATCCACATGTGACTGTGGAGCTCTGTGTTTGCAATTTTATTATAAATGTTTAGTTCAGCCGTTATCTAAGAAGCTCAAGCTGCCATATACACTTCTCAGTTCTACTATGTTGTCACTCCTGTACAGCAGGTTAGGTTCTGAGATATTGTCTGGCCTAAAATCAACCCATGGAGCTTCCTAGCTTGATGAAGATACCTGGTTTGATCCACTAAGGCCCCTATCCCATGTCCCTTTAAATGCAGATTAAATTTGTAGATAAACAAAAATGCCATCCCCACGGCCACTGGGCTTTTTGGAAAAAAAGAAAAAGAAAACCCGATAACACCCCCTTCAGCGAGGTTTCCAAGACTTACCGGAGAGGTAGGGAATGTTTTGCCTCACGTTGTGGGACCACGCAGATCATCCAGTTTTCTTCTTCTTTATTCTCATAGTGCCAACCAGCTGTTCCTGGGGCTGATCGGGCACTGTTTTTTTTTCCACTTCCCCCCACCCCTAGTCAGCTGGTCCTCTGGCTGGTCTGGTGCTGTTTTTTATTTTATTCCCCCCCCACCCTCCTAGTGTCAGGCAGCTGGTTGCTCAGGTGCTGTTTTTTAACTTCCCCCACCCCTAGTGCCAGTCAGCTGGTCCTTTTTTAAGCCTAGTGCCACCTGCTGGCCATGGGGCTGAGCTGCGCTTAAAAAAAAACTTTGTACATGGGAACTGATATCTCACATCTTCAGTCACGTGACGGGAGGAAGAGGAAAAGCCGGACCTTCCAAAGATCAGGATCTTCCCCAGGTGGGATAGCATATTTCCCTGACCCGGTGACTTCCAATACTAAATTATCCAGCAGCTTCCCTGTACAAACATATTTGATTTATTTACTGTCAATCTGGCCTGAAGGTTACTCTTAGGAATTGAACCCCATTGGGTTATTTCTGTTATGAATGTACAATCATGGAATTGGATTGTTGATGTCCAAATACTACCTAATTAAACATTTCAATGTAGCTCCTCTCCAAATTGGTGAAAAAAATCTGACATGTATTTTCACAAGCTCCCTCTGATGCCTCTCCATTTTTGGATATTGGTGGTGCCATTTTGATGACTTAAAGTACAGCATTCTGAGAAATGCATTTTTTAATAAATATACTGTATGTTATGATGCTTTGATCCAATCAAGTTCCCCACCTCCAGCAGTTCTCACACTTTGTTGAGATTAAGCACAAGAAATGAGTAACAAAAATGGTTCCCCTTGTCACTAAAATGAAAAGCTTTAAGCAAGTAGTGGCATTAGTTTGGGCCTCGTTGCCAACTAACTGGATTATTATTTGTCGGGCCAGTAATTTGCCAAACATTTTTGTATTCCTTTCAAAAAATGAATACAGCTCTATACTGAGATAGAGCAACTGCATGGGCACTCGCTTTATCTCAGTATTCGTGTGTTCATTCAAATGCAGCAAAGGACCAAACTCATGATTTCATCATTGGGCCTGTAGCCAAACAGGGTATCCTACCTAGAGTACTATGTGCCCTTAGTACATGAGCCCTTAGGTCCAGTCAATTTTCATATAATTCCCAAATATTTTAAATATTTGTTGCCACTCCTCTGATGTGAACAATGTGTTGAGAGCTGATAAGACAGAACCTTGGATTAGTATTTTGGCAGGCTTGAAGTCATACTTAAATGTAAACAATGTCTAATGTGACTAGGTCTAATCTGTCATTCTTCTAAACCTTAGATATGGAAGAGCACAGCTCTGAAGGCCTATGAGACAAAAGAGGGTACTTTGACCTTTCCCAATTCCTTTATCTGTGCTACATTGCTTTCAATTATTCAGCTGTTTTGCACTTCTTTATCTGTGCTTTTTCCGAAGCAGAGGACACATTCTTCTTATAGCCTCCCCCCAATGTATGTATATTCTTTGAATCTGAGGGTTTAATGCTGATTCAGAAGGAAGTGTCTTCTCTCTGGGGTGAACATTCAATAACTTTTAATTAGGAATACAGATCATGAGCAGTGATCATGCATTGCAACACTATGTTGTATAAGTTCAGAGGGTGGACAGATTTGCAATAAGGATGTAGAGAAGCACATTTGGTAAGGAAGATAATAACATTTAAATGGTAAGAGAAAGGGCAAATCACCCATCTCTGAAAAAAAATATTTACAAGGGTGGGAAACAGACGATTCTATTCCCACTACTACATTGGAGTAAATGGTGCACAGAACTGTCGGCAGCTCCTGATACATCACATTGTGTTATCTCTCTGGAATGCATCTGCAGTAATTTAACACAGAAACACTAACCAGACCCCTATTCTGCTTATCTTATAAAATCTGCCAGGAGCCCACAATGAAGTTTGCATGACTGCACAGAGCTAATACGTGCAGTTAAGAGATGGAGAGTTCTGTGTACAAGGGTCAGAACTGTGGAACTTTTTCTGAAAGGAAAACTGCTCTTGGTTTTGACCTGTCTTGCAAACAAAATATCTGAGCTGTTTAAACAAGTACCCAATGTATTTACTGGGGTCTTGACCCCATAACTGGACTGCAACAAGTCATCCTTTAATTGCTAGTTGTCACATCCATTCATGAGCTTTAATTCTATTCCTAAACAGAAACATAAATCATGTTATAATTATTTAAATTAAAGATATATAGTTCTTCCTTGAAATGGGAAGTTGGAGGCTTCATGTTGCCCTTTAAAAACTACAGAAAATCCATTCATGGATTTCTTACCACTGCGTCAAATTTGGCCTTTCAAGCTATAAATGAGAATTTAGCTGAAGTGTAAATTCAAGACAAAGGTGCTTGGGACCACACACCACATTGATATTTTGGACTCAGGTTGCCTCAAAATTTGAGGGGGCTCTGAGCAATGTGCTATTTGGGCATGCCTCTCCAGTGTAGGAGGATTCACTCAGGCAAACCCAATCCAGTGGGCTGTTGTATACATAGGGCCGGCGCTTCCATTAAGGCGAACTAGGCAGTTGCCTAGGGTGCCAAAATGGAGAGAGGGCGCTGGACAGCCTGCCCCCCGCCACCCCCCCGCTGGCCGCCACCGCCCGTCCCCCTGCCTGCCAGCCGCCTGTTGCTGTCCGCCCATCGCTGCCCACCGCTGCCCGCCCGCCACCATATATGTTTATACAGAAGAAATTGAAATTTAGTTCCTTCAGCACAACCCAGATTTTTTTTCTTTTTTTCTCCCTTTGTTATCTTATTTCTGTCTCTCCCCCCTCAAGTGCCCCCATTTTTCACCTTCTACCCAGCAACACAGGCAGGTAAGTCTTGCTCATGTCTGGCTTACATACAGTACATCATAGAGTAGGAAAGCACCACACCACCAAAAATGCAGAAATTGTATTTACTGAACAGCTTGTTGGGTTAGATAGAAACAGAGGTTAAGAGTTTAATCCCCACTCTGCCTCCTTGAAAAGGGCCACATTTGATGATCCATAGGCTTCCATCCAGCTCTGCAGTTCTAGGATTATGAGATTACTAGTAATTGTTCCATCTATAAATTTATTGTCAATGAAAATATTCTTTACAGGTGCATCTCTAGTATGAAAGTGTTATCCAACCTCTGATTCTTTGGCACACATTCTTAAAGAAGGAATAGTTCAATTTCATTATCTGAGGCCATAGCACAATAATTAAGCATTGGCATATTAGTGTTATGCTACTTGTAAAAAGTTAAAGGTATAGGTTCCTCCCACACATGTGTGCTAGTCGTGTCTGATTCTAGGGGCGGTGCTTATCTCCATTTCTAAGACAAAGAACCAGTGTTGTGCAAGTTCGTGGCCATGTGGCTGACATGGCTGAATGCATTTCTGCGCACGGAAGACTGTTTACCTTCCCGCTTTTTACAGCAGTACCTATTTATCTACTTGCATATACATCCTTTCAAACTGCTAGGTTGGCAGGAGCTGGGGTTAACAGCGGGAGGTCACTGCTCTGCGTGGCACCCGGGATTTGAACCACTGAACTGCTGACTTTGCAGCTGACAATTTTCAGTGCTGTATTTGTATAACATAAAATCTGTACAACATAAAAAAATCCGGAGATAGGGGATATTTGCCTAACAGAATTACCTATGGGGCAAATCCATACAAAATAAAAATGTTTGCGATTTGGGATTACTCTGTTTTCATTGCATTCCTATGGGAAATTTGTATAAAGGAAAATTTGCTTAACAGAATTTCATTCGGAACGAATGAATTTCTTTATACAAGGTACCACCTTAACTGTAAAAAAGGCAGTGAATGCTTATGGCAGAGCATTAGAAGTTAAATGTAATACTGCCATCTACTGGAAGACTGAAACAACTCTGAACAATCATGTAGTTAAATATACAGTACTGTAATACAGTACAGTACTATTTAATTTAATTATATGTACTGTATATTTTTTTAATGCCTGGAGTCATTCTTATTTAAAGTACCGTAATATATTTATTTATTTGAGCTTGATTACACTGGCTAAGATCTTATTCACCTAAAGAAAGTTCCCAGATGAAGGTTTTCTATTCTTTCCTCAACCCTGCAGTTCCTTGTTTCCAGGAAATGCCTCTTCAGAGGTCTGAAGGCACTCTCGAACAACTTGGAATAAGGAATTGTTATGAGAAAGATTAATTGACCCAAACTGGGTAGATCCCTGCTCAGTTTATTTTTCCCACATGCCACTGTTCAGATCATTACTCTTTGACAGGTTTTCAAGCACACAAGTAACGGAAGTAAGGAGCTGATAAGAAAAATTATCCTTCAAACTCCCTAGATAAACTTATCTTAGGATTTAAGCCAGTACATCAACGTATCCTCTCAAAAAATCAAGTCTTTAAGCCAAGATAAGTCTGCAAAAGTATCTATATCTGCAGACAGCTGAATGAACCCTTATCAACAGTTGGGTTCTAGCTACTTTTTTTCACATTAAAGGGCAAACCAATTTCAGTTGGCATTTCAACAGTCATAGCTTGCAATAATATTTCAAATTATTACTGGTATCTCCCAGCAATGCTCTCAGTGAACAGAGAAGTTGGAGGAATCAGAATGCCCCAGGGGCTTTGAGAATGTGAGGCCTGGCTCACCGTGCTTTTACACGACCCCTAAGATCCGCTGGTCACTTTAATTTGGACCAGAGATCTTAGGGGTTTGTCGCTCTTCCTGCGTTCCCACCCCCTCCGCACGTCCTGGCTGCTGGCTGCGTGAGGGGAGGGAGAAAAAAGGGACAAAAGAATAAAGACGTACCTCCCCGGTGCCGGTGGAAGCTGCCGGGAGCCCTGAGACTTCCTGGTTCCTTCTCTTAAAGGGGCGGGAGGTAAAAAACAACAACAAAAAGAAGCGAGGAGAGCCCGGCACATCCGCATTAAGATATGTCACCCTTGGAGAGCAGGTACAAGGAAAGTGCGCTGGGACGCGCTTAGGTGGGCGTGGCCGCATTTAATTTTCAGTAAACTCCGGAGCTGGTGGGTAAACAATTTTAAGCTCCAGAGCTGGGAGCCATTTGCGGCGGAGTTTAGGAGTCGTGTAAAAAGGCCCTCAGCTACAAAAGCAGCAGCTGCTCCATACCCCTAGTTCTCTAGCAGATATCTAGGTAAAGGCAGATTAACATGCCAGTCACATAAAAATGCACTACCTAGTTTTTCAGTAACTAAAATCAATGTTCTTATAAATTTGATTGATTGTGCCTGGTCTTCTTTTGAATCATCATCACCTAAACAACTAAATCCTAAACAAAATAGGGAAGGAGTGTGCCATAAATAATTGTGTATGTTACAACCCATGAAGCCTGGCGTGGCCAAAGTACTTTTAGAGTAGAACCATTCACCAACAATTAGTTCTTCATCCCTGCCTAAACTAGAAGCGGGAATTACTGCATCCTTTGTTACTCAGGATGTCATGTTATTTAACCCTGCAGTCCCCTCAGGTGTGTGTGTGTGTGTTTCTGGACTAGCACTCCCAGAATCCCCTAGGCAGCTGTGCCATCACAAAGAATTATGGGAGCTGTGGCCAGGAAACACCAGGACACTAATTCCCACATAGGTTGCAAGAAAAAAAATAAAAAAGGTGCTGAGCTTTTGAGAGCAAGCTCTTTTTTTCAAAGCAGGTATAGAAGTCCAAACATGACAAGGGATGTCATTTGCCAGGAGAGAATTCTTAAAAGTTCACTTGGCAAGATGGACATCAGGCTTCTTCTTGGAAGTCACAGAGCAGAATGGTCAAGAAGCCTGGTGTCCATCTTGCCAAGTGAACTTTTTAAGAATTCTCTCCTGGCAAATGACATCCCTTGCCATGTTTGGACTTCTATACCTGCTTTGAAAAAAAGAGCTTGCTCTTGAAAGCTCAGCAACTTTTTAATTTTTCTTCTAGCAGCCTATGAAGGTATCACCCATCGTCTAGTTTTGCTTTTGTTTTAATGGCTGCACGGCTCGAAACCTCTTTTTTTACTAATTCCCACGTGTGTTATATCGTTATAGTCGCAACCGACTCTTCCTGACTCCATGTCCATGGAATTTTCTTGGCAGACATGCTGGAGTGGTTTGCCAGTTCCTCCAGGCGTATTCCTTGGTGGTCTCCCATCCAAGGATACTAACCAGGACTGAGCCTGCTTAGCTTCTGAAACCAGGCTTGATCGGATGTGCTTAGGGCAGTGTAGGCCAAACATTGGCACGCTAGATGTTTTGGACCACAACTCCCACAGTCCTTTATCACTGCAAATACAGACTTGGAATCATAGAATCATAGAATCATAGAGTTGGAAGAGACCTCATGGGCCATCTAGTCCAACCCCCTGCCATGCAGGAACCCCTTCACAATATTTCCGAGATGGCCATCCAGCCTCTGCTTAAAGACCGTCAAAGAAGGAGACTCCACCACCCTCCGTAGCAGCATATTCCACTGCCGAACAGCTCTAACTGTCATGAAGTTCTTCCGAATGTTCAAATGGAATCTCTTTTCCTGTAGTTTGAAACCATTGCCCCGAGTCCTAGTCTCTGAAGCCATGGAAAACAAACCTGTTCCCTCTTCAATATGACATCCTTTCAAATATTTAAACATAGCTATCATATCCCCTCTCAGTCTTCTTTTTGAAATGCTAAACATTCCCAGTTCCCTAAGCCGTTCTTCATAAGACATTTCTTCCAGGCCTTCAACCATCCTAGTCGCCCTCCTCTGCACCCGCTCGAGGTTGTCAACATCCTTTTTAAATTGAGGCGCACAGAACTGGACACAGTACTCCAGGTGGGTTCTGACCAGAGCAGAATAGAGTGGTACTATCACTTCCCTCGATCTAGACACTATGCTTCTGTTGATGCAACCAAGAATCGCATTGGCTTTCCTGGCCGCGGCATCACACTGCTGGCTCATGTTCAATTTGTGGTCCACCAAGACCCCCAAATCCCTTTCACAGGTACTATTCTCTAGCCAAGTATTCCCCATCCTATATCTGTGCAATTCATTCTTTTTACCTAGATGTAGCACCCTACATTTCCCTCTGTTGAAATCCATTCCATTAGCTTTGGCCCAGCCTTCTAATCTGTCAAGGTCCTTTTGGATTTTCATCCGATCCTCTAGGGAATTAGCAACGGAATTCTGGGAGTTGTGGTCCAAAACATCAGGAGTGCCAAAGTTTAGCTACCACTGGCTTAAGCCATATAGGCAGCTAATTCTAACATAACGTGTTTCAATTAAGGCCCGTAAAAAGCCTTGAATTTGGGGGCAATCCCCTGGCAAGAGCCGTGGTGGTGATAAACGTCGCCTCCCCTTCCTACTTTCCCGCCCACAGGAACCCGTCGCCATGGGAACACGACCACGCCTGACGCAGCCGTTACCGAAAGCGGGACCCCTCCTTCCGTCTCCGCCCGCCCCAATCCCCAGCATGCTCTGCGCCCTCGCCCCCACGTGCTCGCCGGCTCCCAAGATGGCGGCGCCCTTCCTCCGCGCCGGCGGCGGGCGCCTTTGGGCGGAAGGGAGGGCGGCTCTCCCGCGCCTTTGGGCTCGGCAGCTGCAGGACCAGTGCGCGGACAGCGACCCCGCGGAGAAGCCGGCGGCGCCCAAGGGCCTCTTGGCCACCCAGTGCGAGCGGGGCCTCTTCCAGGAGGTCTTCCCTCCTCAGGCGGCCGAGGAGCAGCTGGTCGACCTGCTCCAGCCGGGCCGACCGCCGGTCACCGTCTACTGCGGCTTCGACCCGACGGCCGACTCGCTCCACGTCGGGCACCTCCTGGCCGTCCTGGGCTTGCTCCACTTCCAGCGGGCCGGGCACCACGTGATCGCCGTGGTCGGAGGGGCCACGGCCCGCCTGGGCGACCCCAGCGGCCGCCGCAAAGCCCGCCCGGAGCAGCCGGGGGAGCAGGTGCGGGAGCAGGCGCGCTCCCTCCGCCGGGGCCTCGAGCGGCTCTTCGAGAACCACCGGCAGCTCTTCTGGCCCGCCAACAACCCGCGCCTGGGCCCGGTCACGTTCCTGGACAACGCCGCCTGGCTGGAGCGGGCGCCCGTGCTGGACCTGCTGTGCGGCGGCGTGGGCCGGCAACTCCGCATGAGCACCTTGCTCAGCCGTCAGACGTGCAAAGAGCGCCTGAGCAGCCCCGAAGGGATGAGCCTGGCCGAGTTCCTTTACCCGGTGCTCCAGGCCTACGACTTCCTCCACCTCCGCCAGCAGCACGGCTGCCTCATCCAGCTGGGAGGCGCCGACCAGGTCGGGAACATCATGTCCGGGTACCAGCTGGTCTCCAGGTAAGGGGGAGGGAGGGGGGAAAGGGGGGCTTTGAAAATCCCTGAGACCCCCACCCCCTTTTTCCGGTTGGATCTACCTCACAGGGTTGGTGTGGCTGCATGTAGGGTGGGTGTGCGTGCTTGCTACCCTGCGCCGCCTCAGGCTCCTCCTAAGGTTGGATTACTAGAATAAAGTCAAAAATAACTGGGTGTTTTCCCAGCCAAGGCTAAGGAATGGGTGTAGGTGGAATGGCTTTTTGTCCTGCCAATCATCCATAGGGAATTTCGATTGGCTTTCCCTCACAGGGTTGGTGTGACTGGGTGGGTGTGCGCGCTTGCCGTCCTGCGCTGCCTCAAGCTCCTAAAAAGTGGGCTTGAGGAGAAGAGAGACAGTGGTACCTCTTAACAAATTTAATTCGTTCTACGGGTCAATTTGTTTTAAGAATTTTTTTTCTTACAAAACACGTTTTTCCCCCCCATAGGAATGCATCTGTTGGATTAATTCATTCTGGAGTCTAGAATAAAGTCAAAAATAACTGGGTGTTTTTCCAGCTAAGGCTAAGGAATGGGTGTAGGTGGAATGGCTTTTTGTCCTACGAAGCATCCATAGGGTATTTCAATTGAATCTCCCTCACAGGGTTGGCGTGTGCATGTGCCACCCTGTGCCCTCAAGCACCCCAAAGTGGGCTTGAGGAGACTGATCTTTTTCCTTTGGAGATGATTTTAGTATTTGCATCCCACGCAAATAATATCATAATGTAGACACTGTATTTGTGGCTAGTATTTTACATACACCTAGTTATGTACAGTTGTTCCATGAAGAGTACATATTAATCCCATGCTACAGATGGGGCTGATGCTAAATGAAAAAAGCTAGTCTGGCCCTCCTAAATAAATTCATAGTTCATCTGAGATCTGATCATTTAACTTTTGGCCTCATAGCTCATGATTTATTCGCAGGATTGGGTTGAATGATTATAGAGAAGAGAAGAAAATCTTGACAGGGTGGAAGACTGAGTGAACCTTGAGTCAACAACCTGGAATTGAATCCTGAGTCATGAGCAGGGTTTACCTGCAATACAGCAGTTTAACCACGCCACCACACAGCTCATAAATCTTAAAATATATGACAATTTAGCTTTTAGTTTAGCACTAATAAAATAATTACTGTCAAGTCAATTGTCCTTTATAGCAACTGATTCCAGGCATTTATAGGTATAGAATACTCAGAAGCGGCTTACCAGTACCTTCAGGGAGCCTCGTGGGACAGTGATTAAAAGCCTGTACTGCAGGTAAAACTGTGCTCACGACCTGGGGTTCAATCCCAGGTAGCAGGCTCATGGTTGACTCAGACTTCCATCCTTCCAGGGTTGGTAAAATGAATACCCAGTTTGCTTGGGAGGGGAGCAATGTGTAGCCTGCATACTATAATTAAACTGTAAACCACCCAAAGACTACTTGAAATGGTAAGGGGGGTACATAAGCAGAACACATTGCTTTTGCTTTCTTTTGGGGTCACTGGAATTGTCCAGCTTGTCCAAGATCATACATACCGACTCTTTTCCTGCCAGACACAGTGGGAGATCACATTGCTGATCCCAGGATACCTTGTTCATAAGAGCAGATTTTTTTGTTTCTACCTATCTGCCAACTTACATCCTGCATCAGTTTTATAGGACCTAATAGCATCAGGGACAGCATCAACAGCTAATATGTTTCCTCACTCACTCATGAAGTGTGTGCTGTCAACTTAACATGGTGTGCTCTGAAATACAGTGGTACCTCGACTTACAATTGCTTCAACAAACGAAAAATTTAACTTACGAAGGCTGTCCAGCCACGCCAGACAGCTGATTTTGACAGGTTAGATCTGTCAAAATCAGCTATCTGGCAGGGCTGTGGAGAGCTGCCATTGGCTGCCCTTGATTAAGGGGGATTGCCACTTCCTCCTTCTCCTAGCTGCTTTGATCTCTGTAAAAGAGATTGAAGCACCTAGTCCTAGGAGGAGGAGGAGGAGGTGGCGGCGATCTCTGCCTCCGTCGCCTCCCCCCTCCTTCCTTGCTTTCCTTGCAAGCCACCCAGGCTGGCTGAAGATCCATCAGTCCCTGCTCTGCCCACCAGTTTGTTGGACAGGGCAGGGACCGATGAATCTTCAACCAGCCCGGGCGGCTTGGAACGTAACACGTGGTATTGTATTTTTCTTTTATAAGACTATATTTTTGTTTAGAATTGTTAGATTAAAAATTGAGAGTTGTCTTATACGCAGAAGAAAGCCGAGGACAAAACTGTGCAGTTGCGAAACTAATTTGGGTTGGAAAATTAGGGGAAAATATGGTATATATTATGAATTCAAGGTGTATTCATAGTATTTGGTGAAATTTATTTTTATTTAAAAAAATCATTGATTTTAATCCGCCCTTTGTATAATACTTCACCAAGAAGCAGTGAAAGAAGAATTAAACAACATATATTTTGAATCCGTGCAGAGTTATCATGATTTGCAGGAACTGAAGAAGAAAGTTCCAGAGCATGAGGACAGCAATGTGAAAAGATTTCTTCTAGTTATATTCAAGCCAAATAGCTTTAACAGTTGACGCTATTAAAGAACAGATCCAAATTACCTCTGCTGGCATAGCAGCTCATATGGATAGAGGCAATCCAATAGCATCTAGGTCCTGTGTGGGGTTTTAAAAATCATAACCAGCACCTTTAATTGAATCTGGAATGCCACTGGCAGTCAATGTAACTGATACAAAACGTGTGTCTCATGATCATAACGGGAGGCACTGGTTAAGTAGTCTGATACCCCATGCTGTCTGTACCAGTTGAAGCTTCTGCATTGTCTTCAGGGGTAGTCCCACGTAGAACAAATTTCACTAGTCCAATCTTGACATTATGTTACCATGACTGAACACAGCTGCATCTGCTTTCTCCAAATGAAAAGAAAGTTTGTGGACCAGTGGCAGAGGATAAAACACTGACCTATTCACAGCACCCCTGTTTTTCTAGGGGGAGTGTTGTTGAGTCAAATAACCCCCCTTTGCTAGGTTCACAATAGGAATTTTCTCTCAATTAGTACATCCTGTACGCTCATACAGGGCCTGTACTGAGTTGTGAACCAGCGAACAAACAGTAGAATATTGGTTTGAATGAAGCTGATGTTACTTCAGTTTTGGTAAGGGGTATGCACCAGCACATTATGCCACAAGATACAAAAGAGGTTCTTAAAGAGCCCAGTATATACTGCAAATGACTGATGGGCGATATAAAATATTGTAGATAGAGTGAGGTATGGAATGTTTATTAGTCAGGAGAGGCAAGGAGTACTTTTTTCTTAAAAGTTCAAGTTCTTTAATAGAACCTGTTATTTAATTGAATTATTTTGTTGCTTATTATATTGTATTTGTTATTTGATTTATATCTTTGCGGAGATATGTATATATTTTTGTGCAACTCCCAGAGTAGCCCTTGGGCTAGATCGCTTGCAGTATACAAGTCAAACAAACAAACAAGTGTTCAAGGTGCTGACATTTTGCTGATGTATGCCTATGTTCTGTTCACTTACATAATACAGCTTTAACATTTGTTTTGCTTAGGGTAACAGGTGACGATGTATTTGGAATAACCGTGCCTCTTATTACAAGCACTACTGGAGATAAAATAGGAAAGTCTGCTGGCAATGCCGTCTGGCTTAACAGAAATAGGACTTCTCCCTTTGAACTCTACCAGTTTTTTGTAAGACAACCAGATAAAATTGTGGAAAGGCAAGTATGGTACTTCCTGTGTTGATCTTCTAGAAATCTAGGCTAAGAACAAACAGCACTGTGGTGCAAGTGTGATCGAGATGGCTTTGCCAACTGATGTTCTTCACTTGTTTCAGAATACAACCCCCATTATTCCTGACCACAGCTATGCTGGCTGGAGATAAGTGGGAGTTGTAGTTTATCGTATTTGGAGAGCATCAGATTGAGGAAAGCTGAGTTGGTGTGTCAATTTACGATTGAGGAGAATAAATTCAGGTCCTTAACTCAGCCCTGAAGAATAAGATGCAAAAGCTGAGTCAGCACAAGTTTGTTTATATTCACCAAGGGCTTTTTGGAAAAAAAAACCTGGGATATAAGTGAAAGTTTAAAGAAAATATTATTCCCAGTAGGTTTCCTCTAACCTACCAGCTAGACATGCCAGTAAATTCAAATGTTACAATTAATGTAGCACTTAACTTATTCATAGATTTTGAATTTGCCCTAAAATAATTTCAAACAATAAAATTTTCTCTGTTTTCTATGTGAAGTATATTATGTTTGTGTGCTTAAGTGTTTCTAGCGGTTTCCAAATGCTTTGAGATTCCGCTGTGGTTCTGGCTCAATCTGAAGCTTCTTCGACTGTCCTGGTATATGACAATATTGCTTTCTAAGTACGTCCTTATTGCTACTGCAGCAAGACTCAAATCAGCATTGGGCAAGATGAATAATTTCACAAATTTAGATTAATTCGATTTTCCAGAAGGTAGCTAACATAAACAATATACTGTGGGCCACAAAGCAAGTGTAAATCCATATTGCTTTATACTGAACATGAAATGTTCTTTTCTTTTTTGAAGGTATCTGAAGCTTTTCACTTTCCTCCCTCTTCTGGAAATTGATCGTATTATGAAAAGGCATGCTGAAGAGCGTGAGCTGCGGGGAGCACAGAAGCGACTTGCTGCTGAAGTAACTAAGCTAGTTCATGGCAAGGAAGGTCTGGAATCTGCTAAGAGGTAAAGAGAAATCAAATGACTATGAGGATACTGTGTGTTGTACCAAACTTGTTAATATAAATGCAGATGAGACCATGAGATGTATCAAGCAAAAGTCATTTTGTGTAATTTTTTTCCTAAATCATGAAAAGATATGTATTTTTTTAAAAAAATCTTGATTCTATCCTAAATGCTGATTATTTTTTCAATCTAGATGCACAAAAGTGCTTTATTCAAATGATGTGGCTGGACTGGAAGTTATGTCTGACGAAGAGCTACAGGAACTTTTTCGTGAAGCACCATATGTTGAGTTGCTACTTGAGCCTGGAATGACAGTACTTGATTTATGTCGAAAAGCTAATGCTGTTGCAGATGGACCAGCAGGGTAAGTTGGCATGTACATTGCTGTAGCGTGGGTTTTTTTTCATGCTCTATTTTTTTTTGGGGGGTGGGGGTATGGTGCACCTTTGGATTGCCTTGTTCACAAATGAAAGCTACGATATAATTTTCATTTTAAAAGGAAGTGGCTGTTCTGATATATGTGAGCTAAGCCATTAAGTTCAAATTGTTCAGCAGCAACATTCTGAAGTTTTGGTGAGGCATTAATAGCCCTTGATCCATATTGTAAAAAAAAAAAGATGTTGGAGAGATAATGAGTTTATATATACAGTGGACGCTTGTATAACAAACAGCTTGTATAACATAAAATTTCTACAACACAAAATATTCTGGAGATAGGGGAAATTTGCTTAACAGAATTGCCTATGGGCCAAATCCGTACAACATAAAAATGGGATTACTCCATTTTCAATGCATTCCTATGGAAAATTTGTATAAAGGAAAATTTGCTTAACATATTTCATTTGGAATGAATTAATTCCTTTATACAAGGTACCACTGTGGTACTGTTTTTCAGAAAAATGACAGGCACATAAATATATGACAGATGTGTGATAATGGAGAAATGAAATAAGCACATGCAGGAAGTTTACTTTTTAATACAGTACCTGTTTTTGAATGTTTCGTACTCAAAACAGTCTTGTTGCAGCATGCCTTAGAGGTGACAAAGGTAACACATGTATCAATGCTGTCCCTTTTAATTTCACTAACTTTTCAAGTTTCTGATAGCACCTTGTTATTGGTATCAGTGTCACGACGTGCATGTTCTTAGTTCTTGAACAATCAACACATTGCTGTGCTGTTGTCTTAAAATATGTAGCCAAAAAGTCAATATCTGGACATCTCAACTTAAAAATCACTTTCAAACAAACCAGGCCACAAGCAGTTAAGTGGACTCATTCCCCAGTTGTCGCAAAGGCTTGGCCATCACTGAGATCACTGCAGAAACGAAGATTAAAAAATGTTCATTCAAGCAGGAGCTGATTGCATCATATCATGCCTAAAATGGGCAGTTCAGCATGATAGTTTCAGCTGTTACAATACTTGCCAATGATACACATATAGTAGCACTGCTGCTGAGGCATGCCTTGGTGCACAACATTGAAGACCTAGTTGTGTGATCAATTCATTTTCATATTAGGATAGGCAGGTTGCCTGGCTCATCATGAGAACAAACTTGAACTGTATGTATTCTGGTAAAATTCATATTTTCATTGGATATGTTGTCTTGATTGAAATTGAAATTAAATTTGCCACATCAGACATATGTTCAGAAAAAATTGCTGCTACAGTGTGGATATTCATTAGAAAAAGACACAGAAAATTATCTGCAAAGTGATTTCTTCTAATAATCTTAGCTTTGCCACAGATAGAAATTACTGTATATACTCGAGTATAAGCCTAGTTTTTCAGCCCTAATTTTGGGCTGAAAAAAGGGGCCCTCGGCTTATATTCAGGTCAATACTTTTAGCCACTAAGGCAAGTTTGGGTCAGTGGCTAAAAGTCATTTTAAGCATTGTGTGCCACTTCTCCTGACCCCCCATGTTTAAAATGACTTTTTAAAAAGTCATTTTAAAACAATGTTTAAAATGACTTTTAGCCACCAACTCAATCACTTGCCTCAGTGGTTAAAAGTCATTTTAAACATCACACACACACACAGCTCACAAAGGAGGAGTTGCCAGGCCCTGCTGCATTTCCCACCCTAGGCTTATACTTGAGTCAATAAATTTTCCCAGTTTTGGGGCTTTAAATTAGGGGCCCCGGCTTATACTCGGGTCGACTTATACTCGAGTATATACGGTATGTCATGCTTATCTTATGTGGATGGAAAACTTACAATAAAAGAATTTGCCTCTGCTGAGAGATACCAGATGATCATGTTGCACTTCACATCTGTGAAAACAATGACAACAAAAAGTGTCTTGGCTAAATTTCAGTTATTTTGGGCTCAACAGTTACCAGTTATAGTAATGTCTTCTGTTTCTGCTTTGCAGTATTAAAGTGATGTATAAAATAATTGTGCTTTTTGATTCCTGACAGAGAAGTAGGAAGGTATCAGAAACAGAAACATTATGTAGTACTTATTCACGAGACATTGTAGACCTGTCCCCTTGACTGGTGGTAGCTACCTGACACTACAGAAGGAACATATTTTTTCAAAATCTGTTTAGTAGATGTGTGGTACAAACGTAGGTATGATGTTTTCCATGCCTAAGAAACTGTGCCCCCTAGTGCAGATTTAAGAGAGCCCTCCAGCCCTCTTTCAATCTTCAAGGTGCCTGGCATTATTCAAGCCACACCCTGATAAACAAAATTAGTGTGTTGTGCTACTAGGCATGTCATTAATAACACGGCCTTCTCCCATTTTGGAGCTTTCCAGGAACACAGGTTACAAGTTTTGTCATCTCTTAAACAGCAGGCTGGGATTTGTAATGCAGTTCATTCGGACCTTGTCAGGTTGTGAAGAGTGTTGTGGTAGTTGTCTCAGAAACATATTTCTAAACTCTCTGATGAACTCGACTGACAGTAGATCTTTTGACAATTTCTTTTCAAGGTATGAAACCATAACAAGTGGTGGGGTTTCTATAAATCATGTTCAAGTCAAAAATCCTGATGCTGTTCTTATTATTGGGCAACATATTCTCAGTAATGGACTATCCCTCCTTCGGATTGGAAAGAAAAATTACTATATTGTGAAATGGTTTCAGATGTCGCACGAAGACTGAAAAAAAAAGCTTTTTTCAGGTATGTTATGAAAGTGCATTTTTTCGCAAGGATTTCAACACCAAACTGAAGTTCTTACATCACTGAACTAATTTTAACTCATAAGAGCAGTAAAACTCCTGTGGTGTAACTAGCCTTTTCTCACTATGTGAGATTTACTGTAGACCATTTGGAGGATGGAATCTTCTTCAGTTATGATACACATAATAAATAATATAATTTAGATCAATACTATTGAAAGATTGTACTGGTTGAAGAATTTGTGTTTTCTAATAATGGTCACTGGGGGGGGGGGGGGGCTGCATTAAAAGCAGCCAAATAAACCTCCACGCTTACTTGCATTTTTTCCCAAATAAAAAATCCCACCTGTCATTACAGAGGTTGGTGGTTATGTGTGTGGTACTCTCCTGTACCATTATGAAATACAGGGTATTTAAAAGTTTTTACTTAAAAAAAAAGAGGCATCCAGCAGATGGTAGGGATTGGGTGAATATTGTGTACAGTAGGACCCCCGTATCCACTGATTCATTATCCACTGATTCAGTTATCCATAGTTGGCAGAGGAAAAAATAAATAATTCAGCAGCCGCAAAGCAAGCTACTGTCACAAAGGGCAGCTATAAAGCGAGCTACTGTCACAGCACATCCGCTGTAAAGCAACCTACCATCACAAACAGTGGCTGTAAAGCAAGCAACTGTTGTGAAACAGCAGCCATAAAGCAAGTTACCATCACAAAACAGCAGTTTTGGGGACATTTTTGGCGTTGTCTCTTATCCACAGTTTTCATTATCCACGGGAAGGCTTGGAACCAACCCCCAGTGGATACTGGGGTCCTACTGTATGTGGCACAGGCTTGAAAACCTAGTGTGTGGAAAAAAGCAGAGTAATGTACTAATAGTATCCCTGTGGCTAGGACTGAAACATGAAATTTATGGACTTGAACTTTCCCTTGCATTAGTGGAAGAAACAGTGTGCTATTTTTATTGCCTTCCCAGTTTATAGAGAAACACTTCAGTTTTACACTTAGTGTAGTTTATCTGAACTCAGCCATCTTCATATTAGATGGCCCTTGTATAACTACTAGAGCTAGATAATATCTGCACAGTCAAGCTTTTGAACTGGAGTGAACAACTTGAAGCTCTCTGAATGAGTTTGGACTACAACAGCTGTCATCCTTCATCATTGACTATTCTGGCTAGGGATCCGAGGGTGTGTAGTGCAGCAACCTTAGGAGACTTACAGGTTGCCCACTCCTTTGCAAATCATTTGGCTTGGTTGGGTCTCGGACATTAGTGATTACACCACCTTTAGTTTTTTAAAAAAAAGGTTTAAAAGTGCCAGGGATGTCTTGTGTTGGAATCATTATCTTTGCAAAGACTTAAAAATGTTATCACTAGGACCAGCGTGGCAAGAATAAAGAGCAACAAAAACAAATATTCAGATTTGGATTATTCACAGTGGAGTTTTATAAGTTTTGCATCCATTTCAGCAGGGCAGTACCAGCAAGTAATCCATAAAATTGCCTTCAGTATAATTAAAATAAGAGAGAATGGAATGTACTTGCAGAACCTTATTCTGAAGGGTTCTGCTAGTCATGCGGGAGTACAATTTAAAGGTTAAATGTTAGATTGTTATTTGAGTAAAACCTATGAAGACATTCCTTATGGAAATGAGTAGTTTACAGGTTTTGTAGCTTCTGGAACTGCATTAAATATATGAAGTGAGCTGTGGCCTATTTAAGCATCTTCTTTTACAGTTGCCTCAACAAGCAAAGTTTTAAAAAATACTTCAAAAGATGGTTTATTGATGTAAAATTATGTGGCTTTAAAACAATCAGCTTTATTTACAGAATTACATACACAAGGTGCTGTTGTCAAATGCCTTAATTTGTTTAAGTTGAAAGTCACCATCCTTTTCAGGTTTACTGTATAATTCTAATTGGTATTTAAAATAGTGAATATGATTGCCTTTTTAGACAAGGCTTCCATAAACGTTTGGTGCAGAAATCTATTAATAACAGAAAGAAACAGTACCAAAAATCAGGCCACACACAAGTGACCCGCAAATGTGAAACATTTACACAGCATTACACTTGAAAACCTGCTTTCCCTCTCCTGCAGAAGCAATGATGAGACTGCTAGCATAGTGGCCACATGTAGAGGTGCCATTTAAAGTTTGTTCTTAGCTCTCAGAAATACCTGTACATTGTCTACAACTATATATAAATTGGATTCCAGCCCCTTGGAAACTCCACAGCAGTTGGAGGAATTTGCCTTAGCCTGAGAATTGCATTTTCTAATGTGTGCTAGGCTGAGCCATATAGTCACAACTAAACTTAGGGACTGGCAAACCACTCCAGTATTCCTGCCAAGAAAGCTCCATGGACATGGGGTCATGAAGAGTCGGTCACGACTGTAACTACACAACAACAAAACTTAGCCCTCAAAGTTCCTTATGTGCTTCTAAATCTCTATATATCACACGTCATCTCCAAGCTGTGCCACTTGTTTATACCAGATCTTCCACCCAGCTTTCAGGGCATTTATAATACATGATTGTTGGTATTGGAGTAAAAATAGTGAGCCTCTCCTTAAATGGTTATATTTCAGATCGATGGTAGAACACATTTGAATTCCAGCAAGTGCACAGATCCTTTCTAAATAAATATTGTATAAATAAAAGTTGAGGATAGCAACATCATTTATTGAGGTGGGCAAAGTATATTGTGGGAGACAGAGTGAAGTAATTTGAACACTGCATGGCATGTAGATTGAATATTTAATCCACGTTTCATCTTTACCTTGTCCCCTTCAAAAAACATCTACAGTATTATGTCTTTTACTCAGTTGACAACTGAGGGTTCTCTGAAGCAGGCCAAATTTCGAAGTGGAAATTGCTTTGTTTCCTAATGAAAAGTCTTTAGCAAAATGCTGAACTTGTACTTTTAGAGTTGTTAAGGAGAAAAAAGTAGCAGACTTCAAAAGGTTCCTATTTGACAGAGTGACTAAAATAAAATAAAATATTAGCACCATGGTTGGCATGTAGATAATGAACAGTTACCAATTGTGCTGTCTCTCCAAAAGTGCAGTTCCTACTATAACAAAGATGCAGGTGATTAAGACAACTTTCAGCCATTTATATGAAGGTTAAAAATCAGGAGGTGTTTGCATATATTGAGTCATTGGAACACTTATTTGTCACAAAGAGTTTATCTTGCCCCAAAGATTTTCCAAAGGCTCAGAAGTGATCTTCAAATGTACCTTTATTTTTCTGCATAAGTTGGCTCTAGATATGAGGTTTTGGTACGTCCAACTCTAGAAAAATGTTCAAGAGCAAATAAGTAATTACATCCCACTGTAACATAATAGGAAGAAACGGAAAACCATGTTTCAAACTGATATTAAATATGCTTATGAAGTATCAAAATCCGTCGTGTATCAGAATATCCTATTAGTTTTTAAAGTCTGCTGTATAAGGGCTGAGTGAATAAAACCATCTACGTTATGTATGAATTCCACAAATACAGAGGGAGAAGTGGACACTGTGTGTTCTTAATATACCAAATTGAACTAAATATGGTTACTTCAGACCTGACTGCAAAACTGTGGATTCCATGCATGGTGTTATCTAGTGTCCTTGGAACACAATTCTCAAGAACCAGTGTAGAAACGGCTCTTGAATATCAAACAGTTAGGTTCACTGGGCCCGAGGGTGAAGGATGGGAAAAAGGGAAAGGAAAAGTAACTTTGGACACTGAAAGGCTGTGAGATCATCCACATAAACCCAACAGACAGCACTGATTTTTACTTCAGTAGTTCCTCAACACTCAGTTCCAGGTGTGGCCAATGTGTAAGAGATCCTCTAGATATAGTTAGACTGCAGCTCCCATCAGCTCTAGCTACCACAGACTGTCCACTGTTAATGACTGTTCGCTTTTTACAATTACTTGAGGTAAATACAAGTTGCCACTGTACCCTTTAATCCTGCTAGATTTTAAGTTTGGAGCTATCTAGTGGGTGGTCCCGAGGTCGTGGTCCTGGCCAGAAGGCAAGAACGAGTTGTGCATATTTGCCAACTGTGGTTTTTCTTTGGCTGACACTGTCTCTTAAAGAATCCCAACTTGTAAAATACATCAGATTTATCCAGCTAAAGAAAAAAAATTGCCACTGTAGTTTGGGGGCTATTGAAATATTTGCTTTTAAAGTTCTAAAACATGAGGCCACACATTAAACAAGTTATAAAGGCAGTATTTCTACTGTGCCATTTATCCACGTGAAACTTCAGTGCATGCACTTTAATTAATAATCAAGAAAACATTGTGTTCTTTCTTCATGGCTGATAAATTAATATTGCAAAAGCAGCTGAAAAAGCTACATCACAATGCTACACTGCTCATCCTATCCACAGGCAACTCATTTAGCAAGCCAGGCACTGGAACTTGAAAATGGTTCTTTCCCACTTTTAACTCAGTCCAGTTCCTCATAGAAGTTGTTCTTTGTACCAGGAAACTGCTGGGGGAGAAGATAGATAAAGGAGGACTTGTTTTGCAAAGTACAGCATACCTCTCTGTAAAAAGCCAAACCAAAAAGTCTTTACATGAGCAGATGTATACATACTGCAGTACACTTAAAGAGTTCATGAGTATATAATGCCTAGCAATTTTCAAGTCATCTGTTTCTTCATCCAGCAGAAAAAGTCGTCACCAAAGGTGTGTCTCTCGAATCTCAGCAATAATCTGACTGGCTCGCTGCAAGGCCTATGGGAGAGACAGAGAAATAATGTACCTTCCTTGTCCTACTTGTTAAGTCATGCCACAGACATACATCAAAATCCTGGAAATCCCTACATATGAATCATAGAATCATAGAGTTGGAAGAGACCTCAAGGGCCATCTAGTCCAAAACCTTTACTATGCAGGAACCCCATCACAGTATTTCCGACAGAGAGCCATCCAGATTCTGCTTAAAAACCTCCAAAGAAGGGGACTCCACCATCCTCCGTGGCAGCATATCCCACTGCCGAACAGCTCTAACCATCAGGAAGTTCTTCCTAATGTTCAAATGGAATCCCTTTTCCTGTAGTTTGGAACGACTGCCCCAAGTCCTATGACAATCCTTCAAATTTAAATTTCTGCTTACACAGTTTTTTCTCCCTTAAAAAACCTGAGATGCTCATACTTTCCCTTTTCAAATTTCAAATTTTAAATCTTGAATGTGAAAACACTAGAAGGGGCAATGTGGTATAACGGTTAGTGTTGAATGGGAGTTGGTAGATCCCAATTCCAGTTCAATCCAAACCATGAAACCCCTGAATCTGACAGCTGGTTACATTTTCTTAACCAAACCTACTTCAGAGGGTTATTAAGGAGAAGAAACTGGTTTCATTCATGCACTGAATATTTTTTTCTAAAGATATAACAAAAGGATCTACAGTACCTGTAACATGTCAGCTGCCTCCTTCCGGCGCTGAGCCATGTCCTCTGATTCCGTCAGAAGGTCATCCAGCAATAAGGCTTTGTACAACTGTCCCACTAACTCACTTTGAAGTGTATCCTTCACGTGGTTAACCAGAAAATGCATCACTGCTTTTGGCACACTGCAAGCAAGCATCAACATTTCAAGTACGCTACACAACAGAAAGAATTCCTTATAAAGTATGTTGGAGTAGGTAAAAATGCAATTAACAGCACTGAATTGTAACATATTGAGGCTGGTATTCCTCGCCATGTGCTACGTTACGTTACTTTTGCATGAAAATTTTTGAATACTGTACTAAAGCACTTAAGAGACATTTTTAAAATGAAACAACATTTGATTCAACACAGGGATCTTAATACCCATTTTTAAAATGAAAATTTTGATTCAACACAGGGATAGGCATATGATCGTCCTCAGAGATCTTGGACTACTACTCCCGTCGTCACCAGCTAGTATGCTTAGTGTCATGGGGTCACAGCAAAGGGCATCTGTAGTTAAAGTATTGAAGAGAACATAGAGAATCAAAACACTGCAGTGGTGGATTTGGACCATAACACCCATACCCAGTGCCAAACAACAGTCAAAATTCTGTTGCTGGCTGTAATGTAATTGGTGTAACTTTTGGTGCCAAATTACTGCATGTTATGAGGCCAGTGTAGACATTCTGTGTTGAGCGAGTGAATCATGTGGCTTGGTCCACAGTAGATAATGTCTATGCCGGTGGTGTCCAAACTTTTTGCAAGGAGGGCCAGATTTGGTGAGGTGAAAATGTGTGGGGGCCAACTATTCAGCTGCATTTGGCCCCCAGGCCGGACTTTGGACAAGTCTCTGTAACATGCAAGGAGGTGGGGAGGATGCTGCAGCAACATAACTAGGGGTAGGTAGGCTAGGCAGGTGGTTGGGATGGACAGAGGCAGGGAGGGCAGGCAAACCGCAAAACAGGAAGCTGAAGCCTCCATCCAGTATGGGGAGGGGTCAGCTGGCAGGGATACATGACAGCCTGAGCCGGTGTGGAGAAGAAGCCGCGGGCCATTAAGAATTTGAAAATGGGCCACGTTAGACATGCTTGGTCTATGCTGACTTCATAACTTGTAGTAATTCCCCTAATTCAGTGTTAGCAAACCTATGGCACGGGTGCCAAAGGTGGCACTCGGAGCCCTTTCTGTGGGCACCTGACATTGCTTCTTCAAAGCCACCTGTATTCAGGTTAAATTGCTGCATTGGCACTTTGTGGAAAATTAGAAGGTTTTGAAAAGCAGCTTGGGCACTCGGTCTCTAAAAGGTTCGCCATCACTGCCCTAATTTATGTTACACTGGCAACAAGATTTTGGTCATTCTGTAACAAGTTTTGTAGATGTCATGCCATTTCTCCTTTACTGCTGATCACTTGAATTTAAGAGTTTCATTTAACTTGGTGATGAATGGACAGCAGACGACAACAGTCATGGATGCAAACTTAAAGCTTCCAAAGTTCTAACATAACTAACCTGTCTTGAATATTCTTCCTTACAATTAGAAAATAAGATTTGATGAGGCGTTCAATCACCTCACAGTCTCGTTGTTCCCGGGCAGAAAGCTTGCGTGCAACAGGAACAGGCTAGGGTGAGAAAAGATAGGAATAAAAGTATTTCATCAGTAAAATACTTGTATTTTGAACTATTTTGTCTGTTTCTTCCTAATGATTAAAACTTCCATCTTGCGCCCATTCCTGGAGAGATCTGTACTTGCATCGTGGCTGGATCACGGGAATACGCTCTATCAGGGTCTGCCTCTTGAAGGTGCTCAGAAACTTCAGTGGGCCCAAAATACCTGTCATTCTGCTGGCTAGGGCTGGTTACAGGGATCACATAACATCCCCCACCCCCACCCCAAGTTACAGAAGCTCCGCTGGCTGTCAATCTGTTTCCGGGTACAATTCAAAAGCGGCAATTTTAACCTATAAAGCTCTATCTCAACTGCTTCTCCCCCTTATGAGGCTGCCTGGGTATTAAGATCATCAAGAGAGGCCTTCCTCTCAGTCCCAGCACCCTCAAAGGTGTGTTGGGTGGAGTCACCAGAGAAGGTGTTCTCTGTTGCTGGTCTCAGACTTTGGAACTCCCTCCCACACGAGGTCAGTCTGGCCCCATCTTTGCTGCCCTCCATAAACAAGCAATGACCTTTCTCTTAAAGCAAGCTTTCCCTCCCTCGGTGACTGGTTGCTGCTGGGTGAAGGTTTCAAACAAAGAGTGGTGCCTTACTGCTTCTGAGTAAGTGATTGGCTTTTGTTTACAATATTTTAGTGTGGCATTTGTTTGATCCTTTCTAGTATCTGTATGCTTACCGTTTTTGGCTTTTAATTTGATATCTAACAAGTAAGCCACCTATCTTCTTAAAGAGACAGGCTGGATAAAAATATTTTTAGAGGAAAAATAAAATGGATCATGTGTTTTTACTTATTCAAAATTTTGTTCTATGTCATTTTGGAGGCTCCAATGAGTAGAAATGTATTTAACAACTATTCTGCAGCAACAATAATAAGTGTACTAATTGAATTCTATCCACTATCATTTAACTCTTTGTGAATGAAATCATAGTGTCCATTTACAGAAGACAGTCTTAACTGAAACACATGGCTCGTCTCACTAAAAAAACAGATGCTCACGGCTGCTGCTCGAGTAGGAGCTTTGTTCTCAGGAATAATTTATTTATTTTAATATTTATATACCGCCCAAGTGCTCTAATCCAAATCTGTTCAGGCAATACAAGTGTTGTAGAAACTCACCACATCCAATAAATTTACAGCATGGCCTTTTTGAGGGCTGGCAGGTAGTATTGGTATTGGTTTTGATTTTTCTTCAGCTAGTATTTCCTCGGCTCGGGAGGTTTTCAGCATTCCTCTCCAGTTGCCTGTTCCGGATTCTGGCACTCCATCTCCCAGAGCAGGGGACACCTAAGGAAAAGCAAGAACAGAACTTTTCACTTTAAATCATTTACTTGAAAATCAGATGTCAGGGTTTCTCGTCCCTGTCCATTTTGTTTTATATACTTTTATTTCTTTTCGTTATGTATCTGTTTCTGTCTAAAAAAGAGCTTGAGGCACATGCTTTGTCCTTGCACTCCATTATTATCCTAATCTTGAGTACAGTAGCTTTGACTTGAGGATCATGCTGTCCTCCATATAGAAAGCCCCACTCTTTCATCCAAATAATTTCGTTTTCATAGTTAAGAGTGTGAGAATAAACAAGGCTTCAGCCATGGCCTGAAATGAATTCAGCCAGCCACAGCTGGAAAGACACAGGAGCCCATGGCAAACAGAGGACTTGTTAATCTGATTGATCAGGTGAACAGAGCTAATAAGTTGTGCAGCCAAATGGCTCATTCATCATTGGTTGAGATAATGCTTGTCTAAAACAGACCATTCCTTCTTGATGCAGCGCTTCATTTCAACAGTGTTTCATCATGCCAAGAAGATAACTTTTTAACAAGCCCAGTAAATCGCAAGATGAGAAAGCTTCAAATTTTGTTATTAGAAGTTCCACTTATAAGACACTAGAACATCTCTGTCCACTTCAGTTTTTAGATTATTTGTTGTTGTTGTATTGTTACAGTCGTGACTGACTCTTCATGACCCCATGTCCATGGAGTTTTCTTGGCAGAAATATTTACAACTATATTAATACACTTTTTTTTTCCAAAATAAAGTTTTTTAAAAAATCCTATGAAACCAAAGCATTGTACATTTATGAAAAAATATTGAAAGTTCAAGTCAAAATGTGAAGATTTACTCTAGGTGTGTGTTAATTTGCACACCTAGAATCAAGAAGAAATGGTAGGTGTATTCGTCTGTGAAGACTCTCAGTCATCCAGGTGAGTTTATCTAGAAGTTGAGTCATAGCTACTGGACTTCTTTTTCTTGAGAGACAGAAATGTTTCACTGCTCATCCAAACAGCTTCAGTCTGAATACAGCTAGTGTGAGTCCTCCATCTTATAGTCAGCTTTGACCTCGTCATCCTAGTCTGAAATAGGCTCATAAGATGAACAATGGCCTGACTAGGCTTGTTAGGTAGATAATAGTATCCATAGCCTTAAGGTGAACAATGGCCTAAGGTGCTGAAACCTATCAAGAATGGGTCGCTAACTATTGCCTTGGTGGTGAAGGCTTTTTGATTTGTCTGGGTACTTTGGAAAGCACACCATGATAAGTAGCAGATAGACTATGCCTGAGGCCACCACCTCTGTTGAGGGAGGGGTTTTCAATGCTCACATGAATGGCTTCCCTGACTCCTCTCTCAAACCACCGGTCTTCTCTAATATGTGTACATCCTCATCTTTGAAGGTGTACTGCTGATTCTGGTCCTGAGCTGTTACCCTCCTATGTTGGGCCTTCCTTCTGTTTAATGGCTGTTTAGTTTCTCCAATGTAGAGGTCTGCACACTCCTCACTGCATTGGACTGTATATACTATATTGCTACTTCTTTGTTTTGGTATCATATCCTTTGGGTGGACAAGTCTCTGCCTTAGTGTCTTTGTGGGTTTGAAATAAATAGGGATGTGGTGTTTGGCAACAATCCTTTTAAGCTTTTCAGACCTTTTAAGCTTCTAGCCATTTAAGGTATTACTGTAAGTAAAAGCAATGCTAAAAACTTTGGTTCATAACAGATCTGTTTTGCTTATCAAACAAAGCTTTTATAAATCATTCCTTCCCGTGATTTCAAATGTTCATTTATGCCAAGGAAACACTTGTTAAGCATGCACAAGAATTTATCTCAATGATTAACCTGTCCATTAATGCAGACACAGCATGCAGTATTGCAAATTTGTGTACTTTTACACCAATAGGTAGCTTCAAGAATTTTTTTAGATGGTATTTTGAAAATTTCTCACGTGGAACTAACCACTGACATTTCTGGAAGGTGATAAGAGCTAAGAATCTTAAGACTATGCAGCAAACAGAGGTTTATAGCCCATATGCTGTGTCCAGGTTGTATACATGTCATAAGACCCCAACACACACAGCTTTGTAAATACATTTAAATACATTTGTGTAGAAAATGAAAGTAGTGTTAGTTTGTTTTTAAAGGTTACCTTATTAGTCTCGTGCTTATCAAAGTACTGTAGCAGTTTACAAGTATCTTTACACATTGGCTTTCCTCCTGGTGCAATCCCTAAACATCTGTCATGGAATCCCACCATGCCGCAGAAGATTGGGGAATAGGTTCTAAGGTACACAACCAGCTCATACAGTTCGGGGCACAAACCAGCTTGGCCTCCTTATGGCCCAATGCCTAGGACATACCTACCATTCTATTAATATACAAAGCAGGAAAAGATCAGGCGTGAAAAGCAAGCAACCCTCCAAGAGAGACTGTTCACCGTTCTTTGATAAGGGTGTAAGAGTCCCAAAGTTTCACAGAGCCCATTCAAAGCTTCCTTACAGCAATTAAATGAACCGAACAACAACATGGCAACAGAGTATGTGTTCAAACAAATTATGGACAAGTACTGGTGGCAAACAAGAGGAATCTTCAACCACTGCCCAAATGTACCACGTAATGATTTGGCATGCAGTGCTTAGAGGAAGAAACAGAGAGACAGACCTTGCCATCAACCTCAGCAGAACCAGCAGTAGGGGTCTCCTGGGAGGAGGGTGCCAAAGCACCAGGAGGCTTAGTGGACTAAAAAAAGGCAAGAAGGGCAAAATGATATCAGCATTGCTTGTCTTTTTATTTCATCTCATCCATTTTGATCCTTTTCAGTGGCTCCATTGCAAAAAACCAAAAAGACGTTTGCACTTGAATTTCTGGGTAGAACTCCCAAACAGGAAGGTCTGGGTGAACTTACGGAAATAACATTAAATTTAAGACAGCTTTGTATTAATAGTACATTAATAGTTGTATTAATAGTTGATTAGTAGTATTAATCAACACAAATATGAAATTTTACTTAGGACTCCAGGCACGCACTCACCTTTTCTCGTGATCCTGCAGAAGGTGTCTCTCTAGCTAACCTGTTCCGCCTTTGCTGCTCCTTTAACGAAAAATCTCCATTAGGAAGCAATTCTGGATACATCCAAGTCTTACTGTCTCAGAGACATCACAGTGATTATGTAACGATACAACCTACACTAGGTTTAGGGAATCTGTTGCCTTATGAACTCCAACTGCCATCAGCATGGCAAACTATCTGAAATAGTAGGTACTAGATACAGTCCAAAAGAATTATTGGAAGCAGCATGTTAATTTTGGTGGTACAGTAATGAGAAGTCAGGAATGGATCTTCTAAAATAAATGTAATGCATTATCCATCCAACCTGAGGTAATGCATAACAATACTTTTGGGAACATTTTAAAGACATTTTCCCATGAGTTACAGACTCGGTAAAAAATAATACACAGTGGCTGAAGCCCTGATGTATAGTATGTTTATTTGTTTTAAACATAGGCAGAAGATAAATGATGTAACATTCATTCAATTCTAGGTGGCAATTAAAGGACTCTCCACTGGGGTTCTTGAGTGTATGTGTGCCCCGGACAACCACAGCACTAGCTCTAATTTCTGTGTGGAAGTGAGTGAATATTATGTCATTTGTTTTCTGCCCACCTAGCTGCACGGCTGAATTTCAGTCGATGGAATATATTAAATCATGACAAAGATTGGGTGTGTGTAATTGCAATTATCAATATTAACAAGTTACTTTTAAGGAATGCAACAAATCAATGATATAAAAAGCTGTAGTCCAGCAGCATCTGAAAAATTATAGGTTTCACAACCATGCCTTACATTGTCATTTGCAGCCATCCCATCCTATCTAACCCAGCCTTTGTTGTCTACCAAATAATACTCCTGGAATCAACTATTTTTAGGCACTTTTACTCCACTCTTCTAACAAAATGGTTCCAAGACCAGCAAGCTGTGATCAGAAACCAGGGAGTCCTTACTCACAGGCAGGTGATTTGAAAGAAGAGATGAGGAAAAGAAAAGGGATTAGAGGAAGGGAAATTGCAATTTTGAGCAATATAGATGTAATTAAAGTAAACTTTAGCAGGTCATGGAGCTGGATCGAAGGACAGCAGCCAAGCTGTAGTTGCTTCCTACTCCAATGCCACTTCACACTAGAGAAAGATGAGCTCTCAGCTATATCTCTATTCAGGCAGGATGGCGCCATGGGAAGTTACACACCCATGTACTACTATATAAATTCCTTTTGAGCTGGTGGTCTTAGCAAGCACAGAAACTAATAATCTTAATTTCTATTCACATCAACTGAAATTTTAAAGTGATTGTAAAAACTAATTTGAGTGAGGTAAAAAATGTCATTCTATCTAGCCATTTGTAACTCGCAAAGAAAATACTTCTTAATGAAATGAATTTCCTCCCTTACCTCTATGTTGTTGTTCATTAGCCCACAGGCATCTGCAAAATCTGGATGTTTGGTATTAATGTAGGCCAACTCAATGGCTACCAAATTGTGAACCTAGGAAAAAAAGGGAAGCAATCAAAGCATTCTGAGTTTAGAGCTCCATCTACTATGTTCACTGCTACATAAGGATGCGTAACAGAATCAAGATGTCTTCTTATAGGAACCAATAACAAAATTACCATGAAGTTATGCCCAGTCCTAAAGCAGTTACTTGACAGGTCTCACCAGGCTTGTTGGGAAAAGAGGACCAAAGAAGGGGGAGCAAGAGAGACTGCTGTTGCTAAATAAGAGGGTATTTTCACACAGAGAAAAGGCCTGACCCCTTAAGAAAGGTGTTCTCACATGGTGTGTGTGTATATGTTAGTTTAGACATCAAGTGCTTAAACTAAAAGTCAAGATTTCAGACTTCTGCATACATTTGTGCAAATTACTGGTGGCAAGTTTTCACTAACTGCAAAAAAGCACCCTGTGAGTCAGAGTTTGAACCCAGCTACACCTGCTTCACACGGAGCCAGCTATCTACATTATGTCAGGCCATTATTTCCACAGGCGTGTGCATTATTTCCACAGGTCAGTGCATTCCAGTAGTGTCATATCTGAAGAGCTATTTTTGACAAAATGCTAACATATCTGTGGCAGAAATTCTCTGTTGGAAATCACACAGAGGCCTGTGACATCCACAGAAACATCTTGATTGGCCCCTGAAGGGTGTACATACATTCTGCTACTACATACCAAGTAAACCATAAAATTCTCACAAGCACACAATTGTATAGAACCGTCTCCACTACAATTACCATTTCATTTGTCACTGGTAGCCTTCGACGCAAAAGACTGGTCACAACTTCAACGATGGCATCATGGAGCTTAGGAAACCTCAGCAATTCCTGAATACAAACAAGCAAATAAAGGACGGAGTCTGTTTTTTAAAGATACAAATCCCTTAAAATGTCGACATCAAATTAACTATCAAATGGAAGCGACCAGAGTACATCACAGAACATTCTCATCATGCAAAAAAGACATGAGGATAACAAGGAATCCTCTTTTGGCATTTCTGCTTTCCAAAGACTAATCAGAGTGTTCTTAAGAATATGAATTACTAAGTGAAACTTGAGTTAGAAGCTACTGAGTTTATCAGAGATGCCAAAGTTACAGAGGAGTTTGGGATGACTACTAAAGAAACTGGCAAAACAGAATGAGCTAATCCTTCAGTTCAATACTCTGTCCAAGCTCAATCTGCAGCTGTCCGTGGCAGCCAAATCAAGATACTTGCAAGAGGCATTTAAAAGCAACAGGGTACTAAGAAAGCATGTAGGTTATTCTAGGTCATGCTGGTTTTCACAACTTCCAAGAGAGCACCACAGACCATACAACACCTGCATAAACAACAATGATTCGAGGACTTACTCTGCCACCTCGTTCTACTCTCCAGCATCAAAGTAGGAACTCAGTGGGTGAACAACATGGAGCCAATTTGAGAAAGGCCTGCTCATTACACAAATGTATGATTCTTATTTATTTATAATATTTGGACACTGCCATGTCTCTAAGCAGTTCACAGTTCAACTGCATTAGCGCATTACTTGCAATACAGAGAATGTACATGCCTAATACAGCATCAGAAACATGGGCCTTTTGTGGAATACTAATCCCCTTACTCCTAAAGCAGTGCATTTAAAAAACACCTAGGTGTCTATATGTGAACAGGAAGAACTGCTCACTCCTTTGTACTTCCAACAGCATACTCGTCCACAATCTGCATGGTCCAGACGAAACTGAAAATCATAGCACAGAGACCTTTGCACCTGTGCATGTTTATGAATACAGGCCAAGGTTTACATGCATACCTGTAATGCCAGAGCACACTTCTGCATGTATGCACAATCCTCCATGTGCATCCACAATAGTGCTCAAATACTGTCTCCAGTCAGTCCTCTGAACAAAAGAGGACCTACATTCAATGAATCATACAAATGTGAGGATGCACTAACAGGGCAGAATCTCCTTGCTTCTGTAGTAGTGTGTGCTATGGCATATAAAACGTGCATTCACAATAGATAAAAATGCAGTTGGCCCCTACTTTTACCTGTGTGCTATAATTGCTGCAATGCTGAATAATCCGCTGCATTTCTTCATGAACAAGCTCCACACATCGCAAGCTGGGCTCTTCCAAACGCTTGATTTGCCGCTTCACTAGCAGCTCAAAGGAAACTTCAGGCACAAATAAGGCGGGGCGAGGACCCTAGTCAAGCAACAGGTAAGTGGATTGGTTTTTCTTTCGCTGTGAGATTTAAGAGAACTCATCACATCTGCCCAAGCCTCGTGTCACTGCTGAGGGGGCACAAAGCAACGCAAAGCAACCCATCGGATGACACCGGATCTTAGAAATAGGCGAGAGAGCATCTTACTAGAAAGTTAAAAGATAATACCTACAGTAGCATTTCTAATGGCCGTTAAGATGTCAATGGTGTTAAGGCCACCCAGTGGATCAACAGATTCTAAGGTACGCCCAAAGGTTTCATGAAAAATGTAGCAAATCCTAGCTCCACCGCACCTGGGAAAAGGGGGGGAAATCACTGTCATACATGGAGGTAAATAAGGAAATCGCACACTTAGTTTATAATAGGTAGGACATTTCACCTTAGAGTTCCATGAATATTTGAAATAAAAGCTCCGCAATATCTGGCAACAAATTCCAACACAGAACATGTGCTTACAGTTCTGAAGTCTCAATGTATTTTGCTGTTCCTTCGATAGTGTTGCAATATTCCGTGGCAAACTTGGTAATAAGCTGCAATAACGTGGCACTCTTGTCATCCACAGGTTCCCCATAGCTATTCAGCAGAGATTGGTACTGAGCAGCTAAAACATTGATTCTGGTTTTTAGTTCTGGTAAGCAATCTCTGATGTGATGCATGAGTAACCTAGAAGAAGAATCGAGGAACCAATAAGACTTTTACCAGAACTGGTTAAACAGAACGTAGTCTATCAAGGGTTAAGGCTAGTACGGAAGTTACGCCCATTCCTTGAGAAACCAGCTTTGGGTGACACATGCCCTCGTGACGTCCCGGCTAGACTACTGTAACACGCTACCAATGAAAAGTCTCAGGAAACTTTTAACGGGTCCAAAATGCAGCAGCCAAATTATTTCTTATTTATTTATTTTGAATATTTTTACCCCATCTTTCTCCTTGGAAAAGGACCCAAGGTGGCTTACAATAATGAGGGACAATATACAGTCAAGAACATTTAAGACATATTCAAATTAAGAACAGGGAATTTGAAGAGGCATCTTAGAACATTAAAAGGTAATATTAGAGCTATAAAGAGCACACAAGAAGAAAAGAAAAAATCCAATTATGAGGGGTGCAAAGCAACATGGAAAACACGTGTTCTTATGAAATCAGTTGATGTAATCATGTATGGTAATCCATATAAAGTCATATAGCAGGTAGTCCCTCGTTGAGGGAAAGCTTGCCTGAAGAGGAAGGTCTTTGCCAGCTTCTGGAAAGACAGCAGAGAGGGGGCTGTCCTGGCCCCCTGCGGGGTGGGGTGGGGGAGTTCCAAAGTCTGGGAGCAGCAACAGAGAAGGCCCTTTCATTTGTTCTTTTGAGACCCACCTGTGAAGCTGGCGTGATGGAGAGAAAGGCCTCTCTTGATGACATTAGCACCCGAAACGCTTCAAACTGCAATATTCGATCTTTGAAGTAGCTTGGCCCCAGGCCGTTTTGTGCTTTGTAGGGTGTAACTGGCATACTAGTTTTAATTTGACAAATGCACTCCTGACCACAGCTGTGACCTGGTCATATAGGCTCAAGGATAAGTCCAGGAGCATCAGGAAGCTACGCACCTCTTTTTTTCAATTGGGCGGGGGGGGGGGAATCCCATCCAGTACAGGTAGCATCCCTATCTCTCAATCTCCTTTTTGACTGGCCAGAAGCTGACTGGGGTGAGGTACAGAGATCACATTACACCCCTACTAGAGCAGCTCCACTGGATACCAAATCAGCTGTGGGGCACAATTCAAAGTGATGACCTTAACCTACAAAGCACTGTACGACCTGGGTCCTAACTACCTCAAAGATCTAATCTGACAGTATGAACCGTCTCAGGTGTGAAGGTCACCAGGAGAGGTCTTTCTCTCCATCCCACCACCCTCACAGGTACGTCTCGTGGGAATCCATGAAATGACCTTCTCTGTGGAACTCCCTCCAACTGGAGACCAGGACTGCCCCATCTCTGATGCCTTTCTGGAAACAGGTAAATACTTTCCCTGACTGATGGACTACCCATTATGTGTCTTTTATATAAATCTACCATACATGAATACATAGACTTTGTGTTTATAACCACTTATAGCCTTGTGTGATTGCACTGACACTATATTTTCAATGTTAGTTTCCATCACTCGTAACTTTTACATGGAATTTTTACTCTCTCTTTAACTGCTTGTGTTCTTTTATAGCTTTAATGTAATGTTGTCTTTTAATGCTGTAAGATGTCCCTCAATTCCCTGTTCTCAATACTTGAACATGTCTTAATTGTACTGGACTGTATAATGCCTTGGGTCCTTTTCCAAGGAGAAAGGTGGGGTAAAAATACTCTAAAATAAAACTAATAAATAATTCTTTCAGAATTTAAAAACAACATTCTTTTTAGTTCAACATGTGAAACTCACAGCAGTACAGTAGTTTACTATGGAGTAGTTTACTATGGTCCAACAGTTATCAGGGCTCTAGGTTGATGCCACTGGGCAGAAAAATGCACACAGCTCCCATACAGAGTGGTTTGAAAGAAAGATGAAGTTGTAGTATGTTCAGGAACTGTGCTCCTTAACCAATTCTTTGAAGATTTTCTAAAGGTCCCTTGCTCGAAAAGGATCCCAGAGCCACGTACAAGGTATAAATATTCAAAGGTACAACAAAAGCAATAAACAATAGTGCTACACAAAATACCACTGTGAGACAGCAAAGCAATGCTTTCAAATCAGAAGACAGGAAATATATAAATTCTGCAGTTGGTGCTCTCTGGCCCTTAACTGGCAGCTGCAGCACACTGACCAGATATTTGGAGAAACAGACAATTAAGCAGTTAAGTCTTTCCTCATAAAATTTAATCCATCGATCCAAATGCAGGCATTATTGGATCACCATGGTGTGAAAACGGGATAGTTTTGTTTTAAAGGAAGGGGAAATGATACGATTAAATGAGGTTGAGATTTCCTCATTATACCTAGGTGATAAGTGGAGCTGCTGCAGTTGAACCTGCTATGTTAAACAAATACAATACAATTTACAACTCAGTATACAATCCAAAATAGTATACAATCCAAACAGTATACAATCCAAAAAGCCCACAGATTGTTCTCAGGCTAAGAATCTTAATTTCTAATGAACTCAGCAAGAACAGTCCTCCGCCACTCTACGTCTGACTTTTCAAAAAGGGCATCAGGGAGAAATCACAGGAACCAGAACATGTCGCTTCAATACAATAAATCATCTGATACCATCAGACAATTGGTAGCTTTTTCATTCATGCCCCTGTGCATGGGAGATTCAAGGTGCAAAAGAACCAAATCTGTTGGGATGTAATTTACGCATTCAAAATACTTTTAAAAGGACCTTTCACTCCCTGAAAATACCAGCACAACCAGGATGTGCAAAAGGCTGTGTACCACTGGGACATGGGAGACACAAAAATTCAGAGAGAACGCAAAGGAGAGAAAAGTTGGACCTTGCTAATAAGGATTAGAGGAGTTTTATTACCTATTGAGAGTTCTTGCAAGGTACTTGGTTCCGTTCCGGTTGGCTAGAGAGGGATACTTCTTTTGGAGAAAAGCATATTCATCACGAATTGCATCAGCCACACTCTTCTTAGTGTTAATATCTAATTGACTCCTAGCAGGAAGAGATAGAATCTGTTTGTGAATGTTCTAATAGAGCATTTTACATGTATTTTATTTTCTGGGTTGTTTATTCTTTCATTCAAATTTTGTACCACCCACCTGGCAGCAAGGATACTCTGGGCAGTTGACAACAGAAAAAAGGAACAACTAAAACAAGCCATTACTGAGGATTTATCTTGGATCCATTCCAATATTTACATAGTTATTTTAAAAGCCTGTCAGTTTAAGTCCAGGCAATCCTATCTGGATTCCATTTCTACAATCCCAGGAAACACAAAGCAAATCCTGATCCCCTTACATCTGCACAACAATGAAGCTACATTATATCACATATGCACCTATACTTTGTACAGAAGGACCCCCATATCCACTGATTCATTATCCACTGATTCAGTTATCCAGTTTGCAGAAAAAAATAATTCAGCCGCCACAAAGCAAGCTGTCAGAGACAGCAGCTGTAAAGCAAACTGCTCTCATAAAATAGCAGTGTAAAGCAAGCTACTGTCAAACAGCAGCCAGAAAGCAAGCTACTGTCTTAAAACTGCAGCCAGAAAGCAAGCTACAGTCACAAAACAGCAGAGTTTTGGGGGTGGGGGTGTTCTCTCTTATCCACAGATTTCATTATCCACGGATAGGCCTGGAGCCAATCCCCAGTGGATATCGGGGTCCTACTGTATTGATCTTTCCAGAGGAAATCCAGATGGCCAAGATGAAATGCCTAGGCCCAGCAATTACGCTCCTTCTTGCCCTCTCCTGCATTGCAACATCTAAGTTTTGTTGTACTGCTAGACAAATCCTTTGTAAGGCAACTCATGGGTTGGCTTCATCAGCGGCAAACTAGATAGTAGGAGGATGTTAGCCTGGTTCCTCAAACCAGTTATAGTCTTAGAATCCGAGAACTGCAGAGCTGGAGGGGATTTATTTTTTAAATTTATATACCGCTCCATCTGCTACATGGCTACTCTGGGCAGTTTACAAACTGAACAGAAATCAAACCATAAACAGTAAAATAAAATATAACATAAAAGCACAAGTATATAAATAAAAACACTATAACTAGTAAACATGTTATAAAACCCTAGTATAGATCACCAAGTCCAATTTGTGTCAAGGACGCACAGTGTGGACTTGAACTCATCTCTGGATCTGCTGCCAGATACCTGAACCACTATATTACAAATTGTTCAAGAGATCAGGGCCCACTCTCTGTGCTTTCCCAATTTCACATGCTGTCACCATTTTAAGAAGCCACGATAGGCACACATCCTTCTCCTTGATCACTTCAAGAAGCAGACAATAACTGCAGAGAATTTAGGGACCAAATAAATGGTCACCTACGAACTGCCTACAATGGTTTGACCTCTCTCTACAAGGCAAGAAACACTACGTTGTAGTAAGAAGAATGTTTAATATTCTCATGTCACCCCAGACTCACCTATTCACCACACCAATGATGCCAAGTTTAACTGGTATCACTCTTCCCATCAGTACATCCATAGCATCAGTGCCAGCATCCATGAGATCCAACTTTGTGATAACAGCAAGGGTACGCCGCCCTATCAGAGCGGCAGGAAAACTGTCATTTTACATTAAGCTGGTTGTGTGAAAATTTCAAAGCAAAAACAGCAAAGAAGAAATATTACCCAAGAAATTAAGGAATGATGAAAAAAAGTGATCGACTATTTAAAACGTATTTGTTCTCAGGGTAAAAGCAAACTGTTTGGTTAAAGGGAGGACATGGAGTTCCTATCAAAGCTAGTTGCTTCCACCCCACTCACCACTCAACAGTATCAGTGCTTCTTCACAAACTGGTCTTTTAAGATTCACTATGGTCTGAAAGTATTTATGTCCAAAGTACAGTGGACCCTTGTATAACAAACAGCTTGTATAACATAAAATTTGTACAACATAAAAATTCCGGAGATAGGGGAAATTTGCTTAACATAATCGCCTATGGGGAGAATCCGTACAACGTAAAAATGGGATTACTCTGTTTTCAATGCATTCCTATGGGAATTTGTATAAAGGAAAATTCCTTTATACAAGGTACCACTGTACTGTATGTTACTGTATCAGGAAATCTGGTAGCCTAAAATGTTTGTTTTGTGCTTAAATGTTTTTATTGTTTTAATTGTCCATTGCCTTTTTAACGTTTTAACTGTTTTAACTGTTCATTTTAATTGTAAGCCGCCCAGAGACCTTTGGGTAGTGGCGGCGTATAAGTTGTATGTATGTATGTATGTATGTATGTATAAATAAATAAATAAATAAATAAATAAATAAATAAATAACTGCCAGCAACTCAAGTTAAACATCAAGGTTAAAATTTTGCTTCTCTTAATTTCTCAGTAAAACAATTAATTACCTTGCCAAGTGTAAACAGCACAACATATTCCAAGAACCTTGGAAACACCATTAAAAATGGCCTGCCAAATCATATGAGGAGGAATAAACATCAGCCTGAGAATTACTCACACTGATTTCTCTCTCGTCCCCCACCCACCTCACCCACAACATTTCAGTGCCCCACTTCCGGCTTGCTGTAAGCCAGGATATACCCCTGTGTTTAACGTTGAAAACTAAGGTTAGTGTCAGTCATCATAGCAAGTTCATAAGCCAAGAAAGAGGGGAGAGCTTGGTCACGATGCCCATTCACCATAAATGATCACTTAGGAAGCCTGCCAAAAACATTCTGAAGTGGGTCAATAAGTTACTTGGCTGTTTTCAGTGGCTTTAATGGGGGTATATCCCAACCTTGCCTTTAGCCTGAACGCTTTCAATTAGGAGACACAATGAAGGCATCTTGCCTTTTTAATTTACAGACACAAGTTTACTACTATAAGGTAACAATTGCCCCTGATCAGTTGTGCCATAAGAAACTATTTAGGGGTGTGGGAGCAAAATAGATGCTGTGTTATTTCTACTTACCATCTGGATCTACTTCCCGTGCGATTTTAAGTGCTTCAGAAGTGGCCATATCTGTGTTGGCAGCAGTAACTGCCAGAATAATTGAATTGGGGTTACTAATGAATCTAAGGATTAGCTCTCGGATCTGAAGTTCAATATCCTTTGGCTGATCACCCACAGGTACCTATGGCAGAAAACAACTCAATGAGACGTTTATGTTCCTCCTTCTTTTAAAGCAAGGTGTTAACACTCGGTCTCCTGCAACCAGACTTAAAAAAAAAAAAAACGAGTGCACCTGAATACCATTGTCAGCAAGGAGATAAAAGGAAAACAAGATTGGAACTTTTAACAGTGGAGGTTAATTTGGGGACAAATGTAACTGCTTGACTCTCTGATCTCCAGCTAGGCGTCTGATGCTGAACTTCAGATGAAACTAGCAGCAGAAATACCAACTCCAAATACAATGTGGTGGGGGACCCAGAAATGTGGGGGGGGAAAATTGAAGGAGGGAATCAACCATAGCAAGAAACACGTCAAGGCCCTGCTTTACATTGTAAATTGGTATCTTATGTATGATTCACCCTTGGCAAAATGCAAGTTTCACTTTTGCTTTTTCAGCCAAAAAAAAAAAATTATCCTACCTTTGTCATTCCCGGCAAATCAACAAGGGTCAGGTTGACGACGTTAGGTGAAAAAATCTTTAGATGAATAGGTTCAGGGCTGATCCCCTAGAAAGCGAAAGAAAAAGTAACTAAAATTCATTTATACCGAGTTCTTTTTCATAACTGCAGTCTTTCAAAAACCTGGCACTACCCTTGAATCTCTGACTCCAGCTTGCTATCAAATTGTGTATCTGTGGGTAATCTGCCTTCTTAATGAATTCATAGAATCATAGAATAATAGAGTTGGAAGAGACCTCAAGGGCCATCCAGTCCAACCCCCTGCCATGCAGGAACCCCATCACAATATTTCTGACAGATGGCCATCCAGCCTCTGCTTAAAAACCTCCAAAGAAGGCGACTCCACCACCCTTTGTGGCAACATATTCCACTGCCGAACAGCTCTGTCATGAAGTTTTTCCTAATGTTCAAATGGAATCTCTTTTCCTGTAGTTTGAAACCATTGCCCGAGTCCTAGTCTCTGAAGCCATGGAAAACAAACATCTTCCCTCTTCAATATGACATCCTTTCAAATATTTAAACATAGCTATCACATCTCCCCTCAGCCTTCTATTAGAGAGGCTAAACATTCCCAGTTCCCTAAGCCATTCCTCATAAGACATTTCCTCCAGACCCTCAACCATCCTGGTCGCCCTCCTCTGCACCCGCTCGAGGTTGTCAACATCCTTTTTAAATTGAGGCGCACAGAACTGGACACAGTACTCCAGGTGGGGTCTGACCAGAGCAGAATAGAGTGGTACTATCACTTCCCTCGATCTAGACACTATGCTTCTGTTGATGTAACCAAGAATCACATTGGCTTTCCTGGCCGCCGCATCACACTGCTGACTCATGTTCAATTTGTGGTCCACCAGGACTCCCAAATCCCTTTCACAGGTACTATTCTCCAGTCAAGTATCCCCCCATCCTATATCTGTGCAATTCATTTTTTTACCTAGATGTAGCACCCTATATTTCCCTCAAAACCACAGCTGTGCACTGGTATCCCATTTTTTTTTCTGGGACCAATTCAGGTTTGAACACTAACTATTTCTTAAGAGCCATATTTCTAACCTGGAAATATCTCTCTTAAAATGTTTTTAAAAACCTTTAGAGAGCAAGGGAATGCCATTGCACTAAAGATGCAGAACCACCCTGGATTATATGATCCAACTATACCCATAGACATTATGAACATCAGCATTAGTGGAAGATTTTGTCTCTGGACGATGAATTCTGGGCATCAAAAACTTAGATAAATGTGTCTCAATAGAACAATTCCCAGCTGTGTCCACCAGATTTTGTGTAGGAAGATAATTGCATTTGAAGACATGGCCAAACAGATGCCTACCTTATTATTTCCGGAAATCCTTTCTGTTTCATTTTCTATTTCTTGCCTAATTTCATCAAAGTCTGTATAGAGCTGAAATGTTAAAGGAGAAGATGGAAATGAACTGGTCATGAGTGGATTTACTTCTTTTGCACAAATCATCCACAGAGGAACCATTCATGAAAGCAAATTGACCCATGGATGGAGATGTGTGTGTGTGTCAATTTCTGAAAGTTGGTGCACAAATACCCAGACCTTATGCCTAACATAGCATGGTGTAAACGATGATACTCTAGATTTTCCAGGTGCGACAAGATTTTCCTTGTAGAAAATGTTCTTGACAACAAGAGAAAGGCTGTTCCACGTGGAGAAATATTATTCGATTCTGTGGTATAAATGGTTTAATTTGCAAAGGATACACTGTTACTGAGATTATGTGGATTACAATACAGCGGTACCTCGGTTTGCGAATGCCTAGGTTAACATAATTTTCAGGTTACGAATGAAAATCCACTGAACATAATGCCTGAGTTTACAAAATGTTCAAAATACGAAGCAAATTCCACCAGGACGCATTCCTATGAGAAACCGTGTTTCAATTAATGAATTTTTCGCAATACAAAATGTCCCAGAGAACACATTAAATTCATAAACTGAGGTACCACTGTACTGGGGTGGAATGGGGTGAATTACATGAAGAGCTATTTTTAAGATTCTCTGTAAACTGAAGATCAAGACTGATGCAAACACCCTGTTTTGTTATATGTGCTTACAAGGTCAACTACAGGTCACATGTAGTAGATGAAACTGCACTAGGTTGATTCAATCAGCGGGGATTTAATGAGTCAGCTCTTCCATGAATTCCACTAATTCAGTGCACCTACTGTAGTAGCAATTTAGCACTGAATTTCAACTACGGACTCCTACAAAACCACAGCTGTGCACTGGTATCCCTTTTTTTTTCTGGAACCAAGATCTCTGCAAGCCACAAAGAGCAATACTTCTGCACATTTTGTAAGGGAACATTAAGCTCCTTGAACCACACAAATTTATGTCAAACTCAGTATGCAGGATTGGACTTCTAACAACTCCTTTTACCAGGTCTTCTTTTAAAATTGCTTCCAAAACGTGAGCTGTGCAGAAATCACAAGGAAAAATCAGATGTGTGTTGAGCATAGCTAGCCTTCTAACACTTGAGTAAATTAAAGCTACACGGTGTACGTCAGACAATGTCATCAGGCACAGTCGTATTTTAGTAATTAAAGGTTTCCCATCCCTCCCTCTCACTGCTTCCTAGAATCCTAGCAGCAGCAACTTAAAACTTCCTGTCCCCCCTCCCCCGTTGTCCCCAACAGTAGCCTAGGAACCTTTGGGGAGGAACAGCAGACCTCTAATTACCTATTTTGGTTGCCGGTTGCAGCTGGTGATATCAGATTTACTTAACATTATATTCCTGGATTTCAGCCTGCATCATTTTACATCATTGTGGCAAATAAAAATGGTGGCCTTTAACCATCCAAAGCTCCTTTAGGCTACCAGAAATGCCGCCTAAACTCACCGGGACCTGGGGCTGAGCATTTGGCTCAAGACCTTATTGTCAAAGCTAGACCGGATGGCATACACACATTTACAATACACGTCCACCTTAATAACTGCACAGTAAGAACAGCTACCTTGTTTTTTGTGTGTAGAAATTTCCCCCATTCTTCCGCATCCACCCCTGGAAAGAGAGATTCATGAGATGAGAAGTAAGACAACAGGCAAATATTTTCAGCTTCAAATACAATTGCTCCATTGAGTTTTTCTACTCTGATTGTCATGATGAAAACTAAAAGCAAGCATTATGTGGCATTATTAAAATGAGAATATAATTTTTTTCTGGTTACGTGGCTCAAGATCGATCACTACCTTCTGCTCTATTTGAATAATAATAGGACAATTCCAAACTTGGCATTAAAAGTGAATTCTACACCATATTTTAACCTCAGTGCTTCCAAGGTGGATATAGAAAATATGACTACTTACACAGGTATAAAAAGAGGCAGACTTTACAAATTATGCCCCACATCTAGGACTTCTAGGAAAATAAATGGAAGCAATTAATAGTCACTAACTCAAACCCCATGGCTTGAAATGTGACATCACTATGACTTAACTGTAGTTTATTTATTTTATTTACAAATTTTTTTAGCTGCCCCATTACCAAGCGGTCTCTGGGCCACCAACTCTTACCCAACAGCTAGGCAAAAACACCTAGTTTTTGTGCTGATCTGTTACTGATTCATTTGTTATGAACAAAAATATATCCAGTACATGGTTTTCAGCCATTTCTTTCCAGAAGTGCAAGGCAGAACTTTTGTTGTACTGACAGAGTAAACGTCCAATTAAGAGATACATTAAAAATAAACTCTGAAAGCAAATAGTAGGTATCTAAGAAGGTCCCGTTCTTCTGGCCAGGAAGGTCATGCCCTTCAGGCCAACAACTCAGTTCTAACCAACGCCATGTCTATAAGCACAGGTATATGAGGGATGACCAAATGAGAACTTCTAATTGCAGTTCAGTGAAAGACAATTCCAGCAGATGTACCTTGCACAACAAGCAGTGTCCACTAAAACTCCCTTGTCTTGCCAACTGTTACACATGAGGGATCCCTGTCCTCTGTTTCACCTCGTCTAGATAGGAATTAGGAAGGGATCTCACCTTCCTAGAATCTTAATGCAACAACTTCTCCTTTCCTTGTACGGTGACAACTCTTTGAACCTGGAGATTGTAATTCAGTTGTGTTTTCTGAGACCACGAACTAGGTGTGGTCTACTGTGGAAATGCACTGTTTTAATACCCAAGGAAATCATGTTTAACTGAAAGAAAAGTTGTCTCCAACTCTGGACATGCAACTTTCTTAAGCGCTTTATGCAGGTTGGTTAATTAAGATGATCCTTGTCAGGTCTGCTACTAGACCAAGTTGCCTTCTGGAGGCAGGCAGGGTATTTTTCTGAGTCCCTTTATCATTTAGGCTATAAAGGATATGCAATTCAGCAGTAGCTGGTCAGCTGGATCTTAGAAACACTAGTGGTGTGTAAGTGCAAAGCAGCATCTTAGGAAGGAGTAACTTCAGATCAGTACAGCTACCAAAAGCCGGCTTCCTTGCCGTACCTAAACAGCAAAATGTGTGTCAGTCCCAATGTTCCCTGTAAGGTGTGCCCATGAGCGGACAGAACCTGACTGGCAAAATCCCACCCCGTGTGCAGACAGACAAGGTGTGGCGTTTACCTGTATGATGCATAATGCACGACAAGGGTCTGTACCGATTGATGGGGTTCATAGACCAATGAGAGAGTCTGGGGAGTAGCCTGAGAGGATTTAAGGGACTGCTCAGCATTGTTTTAGTCGGATAGGGGCCTACCCTTTTGGAAGAGAGAATCTGATAGGGTCTGGCAACCATCTGAGAAAGTCAGGTCTAAAGAAGAAATAAGATTTTTAAGTGCCTTTGAGGAAAACTAAGTGTCTACAGTTCAGGAATTTAGGGACAGGGTGTGCATTTATTCATTTTTGTTAGAAATCGAATTCAAGTGGGTTAGAGCAATATTCTTCATTTGTTTATAGTTCAACAAGTTACCATTGATTATTTTGATTCCACTTTGCAATCAATAAACTTCTTCTATTTTTATTCAACTTAAAAATATTCTGAAGGCTTGCTAACTAGTTGGTGGCAGCGATATAGGAAAATCAAATGCAGTGTTTGTAATTAGCCCGTGAAACGGCCGGGGGGTAAGCATGTGAAGGTTACATAAGACTCCAGTGCAGTGGAGAAAAAAAACTGAGGGAACATTGGCCAATCCTCTAGATCAGGAGTGTCCAAACTTCACACCTCCTGATGTTCTGGACCACAACACCCAGAATTCCAAGCCTAGATTGCCAATGGTAAAGGACTGTGGGAGCTGTGGTCCAAAATATCTGGAGGGCCAAAGTTTGGACACCACTGCTCTAGATTATACAAACATGCAGCCTTTTCATTTATGAAATTCTTAGCTGCTATGTCTGCCTACCTATTTTACGCATTTCCAAGAAATGTAACATTACCATGTATTTAAAAAGAAAACTGAAAGTTATGACAAAGTACTACATACAGCATTTTAAAGAAGCTGATTTTAACATGAAGGAAGAAGAAAGAGAGAGCACAAAACCAGCAAGCACACCACAACCAGCTATTTAGCACAGCAGCCAGTGTGTAAATGTGCAACTAAGGACAGCAGGCAGCACAGAAGTGGCATGAAATGCTAGTGGCTAGAACACACAAGCATGCAATTTCTGTGTAGGGGAGGAAGAGAAGTGAACTGGAAACCTTTAGCAAGGTGCCTTGAATGTTTCCATGTTGCAGGGTCTGCAGTCAGAAAGAAACAGCATCAAAAGTTTAGTTATTCTTCTGTCAATGTTGTTTTGTTTTCTCCACACCATTTTGCATTACCCTCTTTTTGTTATTACTGGCTCTGCTGAAATCACGACACACAGAAAGAGGTGCATGCAGGTGGCTGGTTGAGAAATCGTGAATGCACAGTTAAGAATCCATTTAAACAACATTCAGAATTAAGTGGATGTATTAGTAACAAGAAGATAATACTCAAGCATGGAAATTTTTGACAACTTGACAACGATCCATTTGTTCCCTTGACGGCTGAAGCATGATCTATCAAAGTGTGATCAACACTTTTATGAGCTGAAAATGATCCTTTAATGGAAGAAACACCAGTTTTCAAAACCAACCACTCATTGGCCAAGTGGGGAGAATCCCAGCCCCAACTCCTCGACCGAATGGTCAGCTGCGCGAGAAAGAGGGGACAGGCCGCCCAAACTCCTGCTTGGATGGGTGCACAGCCGTAGCAGAAGGATCCCAGGGACGTGCGATGACAGGGAAGTGGCTCAGCTGGTCCAGGGGAAGGGGAGACCCGTTTGTGCAGCAACTGGGGTGCCCCACTGACAGCTCTGTATGAAGCTGTCAGGTGTCAGGTGCACAAAGCGCCCTACCCTGATTGGCACTTTCCCAAAGTGCAGCTAAACCCACAAGTAATCTATCCAGCTGGCACAAACATCTTACCCTGCAACTTCCAAATACACAAAACCAGGCACGGGACGAGGGCAGAGAGAAGAAATAAAACGTTGCCACAGAGATACTTCCGCTGTGATGGGACCGAGAGGAGCAGCTGCACCACGATTGCTCAACATTTCTATGCACCACAGTCGGCAAAGGGCTGTCTTGAGTGACACTAACACACAAAAGCCAAAACCTGGGAGCTGTGAGAGGTACGCTGACAGCTGGCCAATTCTCTAAAGCATTAACCCCAATGAATAATTAGGCATTTCCAGATCAATTAAATCAGACAGGTTGAAACTGTTGCAACCACTTAAGTGACCTTGCCCTACTAGGCTTGCTCTAAACCAGTGATGGCGAACCCTTTAGGGACCAAGTGCCCAAACTGCAATTCAAAACCCACTAATTTTTCGCAAAGTGCCAATACAGCAATTTAACTTGAATACAGGTGGCTGTGAAGGGGCAATTTCGGGTGCCCAAAGAAAGGGCTCTGAGTGCCACCTTTGGCACCCGTGCCATAGGTTCGCCAACACTGCTGTAAACTCACTGAAGAGATGATCACTTGGTAACTCAGGGATACTGGAAACGGTCTTGTATTGTTGGCTCATGGATCTTCCAGCTCTGTTTCGTTGACACTGAGCTTTAGGCAGGATTCTTTTCTGATCCCATGGAGACACCACGATGGAACCTGGGATTTTTCTCACGCAAACCATTTGCTCCACCACTGCTCTATAAGTCCTTGGCCCCTTCTAGTGCTTTGAAATTTTTCTGAAGGGGCAACACACAAAGGATGTTGGCAAAAGTTTACCAAGCTCCATTAGTAACTATAACAAATGGTTATTGTACTGTCATCACAGGACAGCTCGCAGGTTCCTCCCTGGCTCTTCAACATCCATGTGAAAATTGGCAGAGGGCTAATATTGAGCAAGATTTTTTTCACCAACACTTTCTTCCCATACTTCCTTACAAGGTAAGGACCCTCCTTCTCTTGAAAAAGCACATAAAACAGGTTTTAGGTCAACCCAAAAGGACAGTGTGAAAACAAGAAAAGCAGGCCTTGTATTTAACTGTGGGACTTCCCTGCAGTTGTCAACAGATATCAGTGCAAATATCTGTGTCTCCATAATGCCTTAAGCTTGCCTGAATTCAGAGTCTTTCTGGACAGACCAAGTTTTTATCTTCACCGAGCTGCTTCCAGAAGATTCAAGTCACAACTAGAGCAGCTTCCTTCAGGGTTGGGCATCCCCTAAGATGGTGAGTAGGCTTCTGGAGGGAGGGAAAGCAACATAGGAGGCCACCGTATGCTATTCACCAGCCTAGTTTCAGTAGTGTCTGTAATCTACACAGGCAAAGAACAATTCTCTAGGAGAGGCATGTCCAAACTTCGGCCCTCCAGATGTTTGTGGCCACAACTCCCACAGTTCTTTGCCATTGGAAATACAGGCTTGGAATTCTGGGAGCTGTGGTCCAAAACATCTGGAGGGCCGAAGTTTGGATGTGCCTGCTCTAGGATTTCAGGCAGGAAATCAGAGTATTGAATCTGCACCCTTCTCGGTGCAAATCTGTGGGGGGGAAAGATCCTCTGAGGATCTTGATATATGTTTGTGACAGCCACATAATCCGTCACCCTCTGAATTTGGGAGGGTGCCAGCAAGATTAACCAGTGAATATTTCAGAATAATTTTATCTGATTAGAAGGAGAAACACCAACTATATTCCAAGTATTATTCAAGTTCAAAAGTGTTCTGCTTATATACCGCCCCATACCACTTCAAGTCATCTCTGGGCAGTTTACAGTTTTTAATTACAGTATGCAGGCTACACATTGTCCACCCCCCAACAAGCTGGGTACTTGGTCCAACGACCTCACAAGGATGGAAGGCTGAGTCAACACTGAGCCTTCTACCTGGGATTGAACCCCAGGTCGTGAGCACAGTTTTACCTGCAGTACAGGCATTTAACCACTGCCCCACGGGGCTCCTTAGTTTAGAAATACCAGAGAAGACAACCTCACTCTGGAGAATGTTTAGTCTACATTAAAAGGAAGGGTTCAGTTTACAGGAAAGCCCCAGATTACCCTTTACTTGCAGAAAGGGGAAATGTTACTACAAAATGTGCCTCTTAGTATAAGGCTCAGATGTTTGTCTTAAACTGTGTAACTGGCAGCACAAGAACAGTATACAGTGAACCCTTGTATAACAGTTTGTATAACATAAAATTTGTACAACATAAAATTTTTGGGAGATAGGGGAAATTTGCTTAACATAATCGCCTATGGGGCGAATCTGTACAACATAAAAATGGGATTACTCCATTTCCAATGCATTCCTATGGGAAATTTGTATAAAGGAAAATTTGTTTAACATAATTTCATTTGGAATGAATTAATTCCTTTATACAAGATACCACTGTATATGAATGTGATTATTTATGAATTTGAACATGTTATATCTTGCTCTTTAATGGAAAGGGATCCCAGAACATCTGCCACAGATTGTAATTTATTTATTTTTCAAAATCATACAACTGTGTTTTACTATAATTGTTAGTAATTGGGCAGGAGGGGGATCCCACACACACAAAAGGAGGGAAGTTACTATTATCAGAACAGACAATCCCCAATTCCTGGTTGCTTTTAAAGGCAGCTTCAGCAAGGAATGTTTATTAACTTGGCTGCACCTTTCAGCAGGTGTTCTTGAGTTAAATCATTAGCAATCTCTTTTCAGATAATCTACAGTAGGACCCACGGAATTTCCATGGATAATGGAAATTGTGGATAAGAGAGAATGCCCAAAAAACCAAAACTGCTGTTTTGAGACAGCAGCTTGCTTTACGGCTGCTGTTTTGCGACAATAGCTTGCTTTATGGATGCTGTTTTAGAACAGTAGCTTACTTTACGGCTGCTGAATTATTTAATTTCTTTCCTCTGCCAACCATGGATAACTGAATCAGTGTTTAAGAAATCAGTCGATACGGAGGTCCTACTGTACTATAAACGCCCCAAACAGGCTGATATTCATTCCACAGCCTCAATTAGATTAAACTGAAGTAGACATTCACACCAATCCCTCCAGATATGTCATACAACCCCGTCTCAAAAATAAAAAACCACCCCCCCAAAAAAAAATTATAGTGGCAGCACTAGCATATATTACCATATTTTAAGAAAGATTTGGGGTTCTGCTGCAATTATTTTGCAAAATCCAAATAAGTAACTATATAAAAATAATTAAAGTGGCCATACAACATATGTAGCTTAGCTGCCCACATTGTTTATAGTGTTATAACTGATTCCCTTCCAGCCTCGCTCGCATCAAAACCATCTATTTACCTGAAAGGGAAAAGGAGCATTTACAATGAACTCAAAAGAGCACATAAGCTTCATTGTAAATAAGCACTGAATCACAAAAGTTCATAATAGTTAAGATAAGACACTGATGCTTCAAAAAGACACAAGCCCAATCCAAGGCAAAGAACGTCAGATGCAGCTTAATCTTCAGCAGTAACACCAAGCAAAGAGACGGGGAAACACACCACCCTCCTGATGCGGTTGAGCTCTATCTCCTACTGGCTGGGACTGATGGTAAGACCTGCAGCCCAACAACATTTGGAGAGCCAAACACTCCCCATTTTTTGCCTCACCGCTCCGCTCCAATTAAGTCTTCCAAAGACTTGCAAATGAGGCTCTTTTTTTCTTCACAAAGAATTGGGGAGGACTCAAATGTGCAGAAATAAGCTGTAAGACCACCTCTCTGTTCTCAGCTTGCCTTGCATTGACACAGACGTCTGTCTCAGAGAAGCAATGCCATGCTGACTTCTATATGGGAAAGCTTGTATCTGCAAAGAGGGTTCCAGGGAGACCTTTGCTTATCAAGATCTAGATGCAAAGATTCCCCTACTTCGAAAGTCAGGGAATAGCTATGGACACAGTTTCCACGGTCCTTTCTCTATAGTTGATCCATTTGCATGAATCATAATTGCACAATATACATCCCCTGTGCTCATCAGATGCTACTCCAAGTCTTTGTAATGTCTTCAGCTATGAATTGACTAGGGTCATACATGTGGGTCAACTTCAGTCTCACATGTTCTTTCTGCATTCCACAGAAGTTCACACTGAAATAAATCAAGAACACCTGCACAAACAGCTAAAAAAATAAGGTTTTCACACAGCTTCTTGTATAGGCAATACACCACAGGTGGTTTGTCATCAGGAGAAACAGATGCAGAGCAATGCCAAAGGGACAGAGGGCAAAGCAGTGGTTCTTCACATGACTAGAGTGTAAAATAAAATGGCACTATCAACTGTTCCCTTTTAAGAATCAAAAGACATTATTGGGAGCCCTTACCATTTTCATCTCCAGTTGTTTTCTGGCGATCTTCTGCTGAAACATGCACCAGCTGCAGGATGAGGGGCCTCCGGGTGACAATTCCCGTACCTCTTGGGAGAAGATCTCTTCCCACTAGACTTTCCAGCACAGAACTTTTGCCACTGCTCTGAAAATTGACAGAGATGACAAGGGTTTAAATCTTCATTCCACTGTTTCAGAGACGCCGAAGCAAACAACTCATAAAGACCTAAACGGCTTGGGTCCAAGCCATCTAAAAGACCACATCAAAGATCAAGGAATAATCAAGCAAAATTAGGCTACTTGGATACAGGACAAATGTTCTGTGACTGTGGAGAAATTCAATTAATGTGGCACTTACGCATGTGTAATTCATGCTCCACCATATGAAAAAAAGATCTAGCAAATGGCTGAAATAACATCCCATTTTAATTTGTTTTATTTGTACCCCTATTTCATATACATCAGTAATTTTAAATTATACAATACTTTGATATGAGTAAAGAAATAACTGTTAGCTTCCCTCCTCAAAAATATAGATAGTATTAAAACCATGACAAATATATCAATGCCCCATAATATATACTGTTGTATATTGTGACAATGTGTTACGATTTGAACGCTGGAAGTCAAGCAATTAAAAAAAAAGATAGGAACAAAGACTTTTCAATATACCCTCCTATTGCCAACAGACTGATCTATCAGATTGTGTCACGCCCATCTCTGTGCCAAACAATATGAAAACCAATCAACTAAAGGGACAGAAATTTGCCTTTGCTATCCAACACAGAGAACCACTCAGCTGGGTCTACAGTTGCATGCTGCCAAGAATTTGCCAGATGAGCAGCCAATTAGTGTCAGTTTCACTTGACTGTTCCTTCCTCATACACAAGGCAGAACAGGAATAACATTACCCTGCAAGCACATGAAGAAAAGAAAGAAACCAGGGTTCCTCAAGAACATTCTCTGGGTGCAAAAAAATCCAAACTTTATCTATCAACTCATGGACTCTGAGCTATCTGTGACAGATCAGGAAAGAGATTTTAGTGTGTTGGTGGACAGCTCAATGAAGGTGTCTCCCCAATGTGTGGCAGGGGTGAAGAAGGCCACTTCCATGCTAGGGATTATCAAAAAAGGGATTGAAAATAAAACAGCCAACATTGTAATGCCATTATACAAAACAACAGTAAGGCCGCACCTGGGGTATTGTGTACAATTCTGGTCACTGCCTCTCAAAAAAGACATAGTGGAAGAGCAACTAAAATGATTACTGGGCTGGGGCACCTCCCTTATGAGGAAAGGCTAAAAAATTTGGGGCTCTTTAATCTGGAACAAAGGCACCTGAGGGGGAATATGATTGAGACGGACAAAATAATGCAGGGAATGAGTGGATAGAGGGATGCTCTTCTCCCTCTCACAAAATACCAGAACTAGGGGACATCCACTCAAATTGAGGGCTGGGAGAGTAAGAACAGACAAAAGAAAATATTTTTTCACCCAGCTCATGGTTAGTCTGTGTAACTCCCTGGCACAGGATGTGGTGATGGCATCTGGCCTGGATGCCTTCAAAAGGGGATTGGACAGATTCCTGGAGGAAAAGTCCATCACAGGTTACAAACCATGATGGAGATGTATAATCTCCAGGTTTAAAACCGGGGTATTTCAAGGACCAGATACAGGGGAGTGGTATCAGCAGACAGATATCTAGTCTTGTGCGCTCCCAGAGGCATTTGGTGGGGCCACTGTGAGATACAGGAAGCTGGACTAGATGGGCCTTTGGCCTGATCCAGCATGGCTCTTCTTATGTTCTTATGAGTTGTTGTTACCTTAAAAAAATAACAAGACAAAGTTCATTTCACTACCAGATAGAGGACTAGGAACCCTGAGTCTCAATGCCTGGAGAAAGACAGCAAAGAAGTATATGAAATAAATAGGCAAAATAATAAAACTAAAGTTACTTTGTATTTTAATACAAGATCAACTGCTGCTGTCCATGGACAAGCCCAGCCTGATCCACTGCAACTGTTGTCCTCCTACAGCACAGCACTTGCCTACAGCTGTGAATCTCTGCTACAAATAGCTCTGCAATGATTCTTCAGTACTGCCTCCTTTCCGCCTTCTCTCTTTCATAACAATATTCTTCAGAGCTTGCAAGAGTCATGTCTGGTGAAGTGGGGTCTTGGAATGACTGGGCTACATTCTTGTCCCTGCCTTCTGAGTAGAAGGAGCTCTTTAATCCAAGGGATCAATATTGAGGCAGAGATGTGGTGTGCTCCAATAGAGACCAGGAGTGACATGTGAACAGCAGACAGTGTCCTTTCAAAGACTGGGAACTTCTAACAATCATTATTAAAATATGAACATCATTAAAATATGAAAGTTTTAAGGTACCACATGTTTTATGTTTTGTTTTTGTTTTTCTTTGATTTTTGCCTGAAACTATTCTAATTTTCTGAGATTATGAATTTGGCTGTACGCCAGAATCATCACAATTATACTTACCATATCTTGCTTTGCGTGTAATTAGTCCATCTCATATATTAGTTTCACCTTTTGAGTTGACTTATGGAAATAAATTAACATTTGCACGATATTATTTTTCAAGCTTTACCCGTACTTTGTCTAGTTCTCCACCCACAGACTCAAAAAACTACTAGATCTCCCAGTGACTCTATGGAAGTCCCTTGAGCTTAAGAAGATAATGTGAACATTAAATTTTCATTGGCATTAAAACACAGCTGAAAAAGCAAGGTGAAGACATCTGGTTAATACTGTACCAATTCTAACCAGGAAACACTTTCCAAATAGGACTAAGCCATATCCACAGAGAATAAAAAATCAGGTCACTGAAATTCAACAGAGCATACAGTATTTTCAAGAAAAAGCTGTATCCGTGAAGAAACACAGGGAACACAAAAAATATTCAGCGCTAAAAAAAGTGACATCCAAAGGTAATATGGTATTTCAAGCTAATCAGGAGAATAAAGAAGTCATAGCACAGGACAAAATGAGTATGAAGGCTAGGACAGAGATATGTAGGAGACGTCCCTAAAACACCAAAGAACCATTGACTAGGCCTTGAACAGAGCAAGCAATATCTGTTAATGTCTTCAAGTACAATAGCGTCATCCTCCAAAGCAGGGATGAGGGACTAGGAACACCTAATGACAAAGGGTATGATAATTCTATTTCCTTATAACATTTAATTTTACGTACTTGTTCTACTCTGCACTAACATTAATTGTTAGCTGTCCTAGGGATTTTACAGAAGCAAAAGATAACACAACATGCATTCATTACATTAACCAATACGTATGCATACTCTCTCCTGGAAATGTGAATTTAGGTACAGTATATTACACTGGAGAAGGCATATCGCCCAGTGTATTCCCTTCTGATAAGGTACATCATCTTCCAAGGCAATGCATGTTATGCTATAGCATTTAAAAAGGTCTCAATGCAATAATCCAATCAGCACCAAACTCAACATGATCTCCCTTAGACGCAGTGGGCTTACCTCTGAGTAATGCAAAGAATTACACTTTTCCAAAAATACAGTGCAAAACCCTTGTTGCTGTTGTCATGTTCTGTAAAGTCAGAACCAGTGTACAGGGACCCTCACGGGGCTTGAAGGGTAAGTGAGATACTTAGGAGATTTACCCAAACCGTCAACGCCCGTAAATCTTCATGGCTCTGTGGGGATCTGAACCCAGTCTCCTAGTCCATCAATCTATCTACTACACCACATTAGGCACTTACTCTTTAAAAATGAGAATCAGGTACTGTTTAACAGCAGTGTCCTCAATAAGACAGCATAAGTTTAAGAAGCTTTATATCTTCATAACAAGATAGCAATTTACACCCAATCCCCATAGCTGTTTTGAGCCAAAGGGACTGCAGAATTTGAGAAGTACACCAGTCAAGATTAGTTGAATCAAACAATCAAAAGTGAAAAAAAAAATGCATGGAAAAATATGGACAATACCAAAGAATTGCTTACTAAACTCTTATCACATCCATATTAGAACTCTGCCAAACTAATGAAGAAAAAGCAAAGAATAAGAGTAAATATCACAATTGAATGGGGTGGTGCCAGCAAAAAATCAATAAAAGACTATAAGATGCAATGAGGCTAAGGCTCTCCTGCTTGATCCTGGCTAGATGGGCAGTAGACACTAGGAGGTGGAGCAGGGGGATGACTACTATCACTAGGCACTGTGTTCAGGAAACTCACTTGAATATTATTGCTTGTTTCAAAAGGCATACAGCTCAATGAGCCCCCTTTAGCTGCTGGACTCCCAAGAAGGGTAAACATACAAGGAAAGGGACTATTTTACTCCTGTGTAATTCCACATTGGCTTCTGTTGGTCTTTGCATATGGTGAGTGACTTTTTGAAGAGCAGTACCTGGAGTAGGAACTGGCAAGCCATTCCATTATTCCTACCAAGAAAACTCCATGGACGTGGAGTCACGAAGGGTTGGTCATGACTATAATGACACACCACCGCCGTACAAAATCAGCCTCATGAGAATCTGTATTTGTAGGGGAGGCCCTCAAGTTTGGAACACTGTCCTCTGTGCGTGGAATGACAGAAACAAGGAGAAAGGAGGTCTAGCATGCTGGCGCCACTTCATTTTTTCCACCTATAATGCAATGGAACAGGGTCAGGAACCTTTGTTTCCAACCTTTGTTTTCAAGAAGAGAGCAGTGATGTGTCCACACATGGCCTTCATGACAAGGATGATGTACACTACTCCTGCACTTTGAAATCAGCAATGGATACAGATGGCGAGTAAAAAGCAATGGCCAATCTCTCTTTAATATTAATTCTTTCAAATGCCACTAAACAAGTTCCAGGCCAGCACAGCCATTAAGTCAAAACCTCTTTGACTTGATGGCTGCACTCATTACAACCAGTTGCTAAATTTGGAGCCTAACAATCCAAACCATCTCACTGAAAGGCAGTGGGTGTTGATATGAAAGAAAAACTGTTTCTGTGAAAGAGAAACTGAAGTACAGTGGTACCTTGTATAAAGGAATTAATTCGTTCCAAATGAAATTATGTTAAACAAATTTTCCTTTATACAAATTTCCCATAGGAATGCATTGAAAATGGAGTGATCCCATTTTTATGTTGTACGGATTCTCCCCATAGGCGATTATGTTAAGCAAATTTCCCCTATCTCTGGATTTTTTATGTTGTACAAATTTTTTGTTATACAAACTGTTATACTAGGGTCCACTGTACTGTAATTTGTGAAGTTGGGGGCTCGTCGTCCCTTTTCTGCATAACTTAAGTCACTCTAGTCCAGACAGGAGCAACTATGGTCCTAGAGATACTGATGAACTACAACTTCTATCAGCTTCAGCCAGCACAGCCAATAAGGAGGGGATGGAGGGAGCTGTAACCCAGCAACTGCCCATCACTGCTTTAATCTAGAAAAAAAAATCAAACAACTCAGAGGCTTTCTGACATTTTGGTGTTGCACATTTTAAAACCATGTACAGTGGTACCTCATTTTATGAATTTAATCTGTTCTGAATGCATGCTCTTAAGTCCAACTACTCTTAAGTTGGGGTACCTATCTAAAAAATTAAAAAAGTTAAAAAATTAAAAAATTAAAAAAATATTTGTAACTTGAGCAGACCATATCTAAAATTTGTAAGGCAGCAGTTAAAATGCCAACAGTTTTCCACTCTTAAGTCAAATTGCTCTTAAGTCGAGGTACCACTGTATGTTTATTTGAATTTTTTTGTAATGTAAACTCAGATTACAAAATTATAAGAAACATTTCACTCACAAGCATATTAGTAAATTTAGTTCTACATAAGTAACACAAAGTGGAGATGTGGTGGCTCAGCAGACTAAGGCTCCGAAAACTGTCAGCTGCAAAGTCAGCAGCTCAGCGGATCGAATCCCAGATGCCATGCAGAAGAGTGAGCTCCCACTGATAACCCCAGCTCCTGCCAACCTAGCAGTTCGAAAGCATGTAAATGCAAGTAGATAAATAGGTACCACCGTAAAAATTGGGAAGGCAAAATAGTGTTTCCGTGCAGCCATGCAGGCCACGTGGCCATGGAGTTGCACAACACTGGCTGTTTGGCTTGAATACGGAGATGAGCACCGCACCTAGAGTCAGACACGACTAGCACGCATGTGCAGGAGGAACCTTTACCTTTACCTAAGTAGCAAAAAATGCTTATGAAAAACTGTTCCCAGTACCCTCCTGGTACATTTCTCCTCAGAAATGTGCATCTATATGTCTTTCACATGAATATATTCACTGGTAACTTTCATGTGCATGCTGTTATTTAGAAGACTTCATAAGCATCAAAGAACATGGTAAAACACACAAGACTCAATGTTCTGATAATCCCAGGCTATCTGCCTTCTTTGTTTTTTAATGTCAATTTTTCATACCCTTATGGCCGCAAACATATACAGTGGTACCTTGTATAAGAGCTGCCTAGATGCCCTAAGCACATCCGATCTCGCCTGATTTCGGAAGCTAAGCAGGGTCAGCCCTGGTTAGTACTTGGATGGGAGGCCACCAGGGAATACCAGGTGCTGTAGGTGTCTGGAGTAGTAACTGGCAAACCACTCCATTATTCCTGCCAAGAAAACTCCATGGATATGGGGTCACGAAGAGTCGGTCACGACTGTAACGGCACAACACACGCATAAGCTGAATACTCACTGCTTTACATTGTAGCCAAGTATCATTTCTTCAGTGTTGCCACATGAAAATATATACTAAAATATTTATGAAGTCTGAGGGGGTGTACTGACTTCTGTGATACTCTCTCTCTCTCTCTCTCTCTCTCTCTCTCTCTGTACACACTGAACTACAAATCACAATTCTTGCTTCCCCAATCTCCCCCGGTGCCCCAGTGAAGAGAGCCCTGAAGCTGCCTCCTCTGCCATTGAGCGCCAGTGGCTTCATGTCTTGCCATGCTCTGCTCTGCTCTCCTCCCTAGACTGATGCCATTTCCTAGAAATTCTCCCTCAACAGAACATGGGGCTATGCCCTCCCTCTCATCTCCACAGAATTCCCAGCGGTTGGAGAAAGCCACCCTCCGAGAGGATGCAAACACCAAACCATGCCATGTTACATTGGTCTCTGAAAAGCCCCACCCAGCTCCCACTTTAATTCAGCTGTGTATTTGTGTCCTTAGTGGGGAATAAGGTAGTTTCCAAGTGCCTTGGCCTAATGCTTATTAGCCAAGAAAGCAAAAATATGTTCGCCAGAGTTATTTAAAACAATAAAGCTATTTATTCTACATAGAAGTTTACAGAATTCTGCTCCTCTCAACTTAGATCAGATTGACAGGAATGCACACATTTTGAGTATGAAGTCCATGCAACTCTGACAGTAATAATCTACCATCAAGATACACTCCTCAGACCCCTTGACATTATCACTTTATTCAATCTCAAACCCCCCTCTCTCAATATTTTACTATCTCTGCCTTCTAATCCTTTGCAATCCCAATTTCTCCCATTCCTTATTCCTAGAAACCTGCTCCTTCAGGTCTCCCCGCAGTCACTGCTTCTAGTCTTGCATCCGTAATTTACTGACCATATTGCATAAACCACACCCTTTCTTCAAAGGGGTGAAGTACGACTCTCTCTTATTGTCCAGCTTTGCTTCTGTTTTATTTATATCTAGATGCTGTGGAGGGCTTTCCCTGCACATTCTGCCTTGTTCTCCTTCCAACCTTCAACTGACCCAACTTGGGGTCTGCATTCAAATTAATTCCTCTTTATGAACTAACTAGGTAGGACCACATGCACTCTTTCAGCTTCAGTTCCCTAGTTCACAAAAAGAAAACACACTGACCCACTTTACAGGGTTGTAGCCAGGACAAGATTTAACACACATTAGTGAGGATGAATTACAAGGCCAGGTTCACAATTCAGCAGATTCGCAACAACTTTTCTTTCTATCTCTCTACTGCACTCAGATCTTTTCTCATTAACTTGAAAAGCAGCAAAACTATCTAGCCTTCTTTTTTTTTTTAAAAAAAAAAGGTATATGTCCAACATCCTAATTTCAAGAATGAACCACCCCCCAGATACTGTTAGTAAACTGAAAAAAGGGAACCACTGCAATAACCCCTCCCTTGTTAGTACCCAGTATTAATTAAACTCATTTGTAAGACCCAACCCCAAGCAATTCAGAGTAACAGTTACATCTCTTACCATAAATACAAAGAAAAACAGAGTCCTGTGGGAGGTTTAAGGAGAAAAATTATTGTGCCACCACAAACCACAGAATCTACAGCCTGTGCCTTCAAGGTGCTACACAGAAATCTTTTTCCTTCTAGCTGCAACTGCTATTTAAATATCAAAATTATCTAACTAAAGCAAGACCTGGAAGTCACAGTCTCACAGTCCCTCTTTTGTTGAGTGCGTTGTCAGTTAAAAAAAAAATATCACGCAGAGGTTGCAAAGTGCTTCGCATGCTAATCATGTGTTCTCCCAGGACAACTAATAATGAATAAGCCTTAGTAATAATCGCAATATACGAACGAAAGCTATATTCCCATGACTCTCTCGGGGACCCTACGGGAACTGCTTCCCAACACACACAAAATAATAATAAAAATCCAATTCACGCTTCTGTTTTTGCAGATTCTCCCCTCCCCACGCCCTGGTCGGTTCCCCAAGGGCATCGGCGGCATCATCCTCATCATCTCCTCTTCCCCCCGCCGATGCCGCCCCCTGGGCCCTTCATGGCTCCCCACCCCACTCCACCCCACCCCGAGGCGGCAAGGGTCACCCTGGCTCAGGCCCCCTGCCTTCCCCGCGCTCACCTGCGTCCCCACCACCACGATCTGCGGCAGCTGGATGACATCCGCGCCCACCGTGTTGAAGACGTCCTGCAGCTTGTTGATGACCGGGATCAGCGCCTCCATGGCGGCAGGCGGCAGGCGGCGGCCTGACTGAAGGGAGAGAAGTAGGAGTGTGGGGGGGGGGGGGGGGAGAAGGTGACGGCAATGAATGGGGGAGGCGGCAGCGGCGGCAAGGAAGGGCGCTCACTGGTGGCCCCACCTTCGCCGGCCGCCGACCATTGACGCCGGGCCGCTCACTCCCAGCAGGCTCTGCGCCGCCCCGCCGCCCCAGGAGGAGATGCCGCCATGACTGGCGGGAGTTGTAGTGCGGGGTTCGTAGGCTGGCCTGCTGCCCCCTAGGGGGCGCCGGAAGGATTACAGGGCATGGCATAGAGTCTGACGCTTGGACGGGTAGTTTGTAGATTGTAACCGGGGGTGAGTGTTTGTTTTTCATTATAGCTAGCTTGCTGTTTGTTTGTTTGTTTGTTTGTTTGTTTGATTGATTGATTATACATTTTCTCTGGGGGAGAAGTGAGAGCTGGCCTATAGAGATTAATGAAGGTTCCAAGATACTGGTACCTTGTATAAAGGAATTACAGTGGTACCTTGTATGAAGGAATTAATTCGTTCCGAATGAAATTATGTTAAGAAAATTTTCCTTTATACAAATTTCCCACAGGAATGCATTGAAAACGACAATTTTTATGTTGTACAGATTGTTAATCAAATTTCCCCTATATCCGGAATTTTTTATGTTGTACAAATGTTAGGTTATACAAACCGTTTGTTATACGAGGGTCCACTGTACTGTAACTGTTTGTTACACACACACCCCAGGATAAGCAAAGACCTTTGACAAATTCCTTTGAATAAAAAGGGGGAGACGTTTTATTCAGGTTGGCCATTGCTAAATACAAATGCAAAGCTAGGCTGTAGGTGATACCTTTATAGGCCACAGATTAAAAACTAAAAATTATTAATGGCCTATAAAGGTATCACCTATAGCAGAGCTGTCCAACTTTGAACAGGCCAAGGTCTACTTTTTCCAACCCAAAGTGCCTGAGGGCTACTACACGAAAACCTCTACTTACGAATTTTATCCGTTCCGAGCAAAAACTTTTGTAAGTAGAGCAGCGGTTTCCCACAGGAATGCATTGAAAACCTCTGTTCTGGAGGGAACATGTTTCAATGCACCATGGCCCTTTAACTGCCCCACTCGGCTGAGACAGTGGGCTGGCAGACCCAGAACTTTGCTGGGGCAGTGGTGGTCCTTGGGAAGAGGGAGGGAGGGGTGGAGAATTTATCCCCTCACTTTTTTAAAATTGATGGCTGGCGGGCTACTTTTGAACCCTTCGCGGGTTACTGGTAGCCCCTGGTCTACCTGTTGGACAGGCCTGACCTATAGCCTAGTCTTGGAAAAAATCAGAATATTTAAGAACAGTTTTTATTTGTATTCCTCCATGGAGCAGGGGAATGGACTTGATGACCTTATACTAGGCTCCTTCCAACTTCACTGTTCTATGATTCAGTGGGAGTTGGGAATGAGTTAACAGGCAGCAAAGGATATTTCTCAGCCATTTCTATATCTTTTCCAACAGCATGTATAGAACATGCGGGTCTCAGTTACTGCTTGTAAGAGCCTCATGGGGCAGTGGTAGCCTGCATAATTAAATTGTAGACTCCCAGGGAGTTTGACCCGCAGAGCACAGACAGAACTCCTAGTTCCCTGAGCCCCTTGCCCTCTGAAAATGCCAGCCACAGAATCTGGCAAAATGTCAGGAAGAAAAACTTCCAGAACACGGCCAAACAACCTGAAAAAACTCACAACAGTGCGGGTCGGCAGGGATAAGGATTGGGCCCGCTTGTGATTGCCTTATCTCATCCTGTGAGCAGAAAATGGAGTAAACTAACCGTTCCCCCAAACAGCTGCAAAGCAAAGTGTTCTGCTTAGAGGCTAGATTAAGCACTCTCTGTCTTTATGGACAAGGATCACCTCTTCCACTTGAGAAGCTAGGCCCAAAGACAGACTTCTGGTTCTGACCAGGTAGGAGGAAACCCCCTTCAGGAGGAGGACAAGGTTTACGTGGAGCTCTCGGATCGCTGCTGAAGGAGCAGCTTCATGGCTTACTTTCGTCGCTCCCTGCGCTGTCTGTGCTTACCTTAGTCAGGTTTGGAGAGCAAGACTGAGGTGAGGGGCTGCTCTCCTGGGGGGAGACCCAAGCTGCCCTTGTGCACCAATACCGGCTGCTTCCTCAAACTGCCACTGAAGGTCTGTGCCCTAGCATTCTAGAATGCCCCCCCACACATGACTTCTGCTTTTCTGGGACCTTTGTGTGTAGAGTGGCATCCAGCACCCAAGGGGCCACATCTCTGGGGAACGCCATGTACCAATCCTCAGTGTACCACCATGACGCAATGTGTAGGCAGCTAGGAGCAGCACTGCACCAACCATTTGTTATACTTCCTGTACCCCCCCCCCAAAAAAAGCAAAGTGTTCTGCTTATATACCACCCCATACAACTTCAAGTAGTCTCTGGGCGGTTTACAATTTTAATTACAGTGTGCAGGTTACACCCCCCCCCAGCAAGCTGGATACACATTTTACCAACCTCGGAAGGATGGAAGGCTGAGTCAACCATGAGCCGGCTACCTGGGATTTAACCCCAGGTCGTGAGCACAGTTTTACCTGCAGTACAGGCATTTAACCACTGCGCCACGAGGCTTATGCAGTACAGGCATGGCGTTCCCTATGCTGGTGACAGGTGGCTTCATTCCACTTAGCCCAATATGGTTTTACTAGTTGCTTGGACAAATCGCTTGTATGCGGTGTCAAGAGAGATAGAAGATCTGAAAATAATTAGAACCTGGGAACGGGAGTATTCCCAGGTCCTTCCACTAGGTAAATGGTTATACATACCATGCCAATCTAAATATCTATAAATGCCAATGGCAGCCATTTCATTCATTCATTCATTCATTTTCTGCCTTTCTGTCTATATGAGCCTCAGTTAAAAACACAATAGTCACAACCAGTGTTGGTGAACCTATGGCACGGGTGCCAACGGTGGCACTTGGAGCCCTTTCTGTGGGCACTCGACATCACCCCTTCACAACCACCTGTATTCAGGTTAAATTGCTGTATTGGCACTTTATAAAAAATTAGAGGGTTTTGAATTGCAGTTTGGGCACTCGGTCTCTAAAAGGTTCACCATCACTGGTCACAACTAAAAGCACCACTAAACACACAAGAATAAAAACACTTAATTTTATTTTTTTTAAAAAAAAACACATCCACTTGAATTTAATACAGGAAGCATAACTCCCACTTGTCCAAATAATTTTACAATCCCTTAAAGGAAACCAAAGAGGAAGAGTTTTCTTAAGTGATTTTTAAGTGATTTGGAGAAGTTCAAAGTTTAAACATAGATGGATCTATTTCTTCTAACTGCAGCCAATAGTCCCTTCTTAACCTTTGAGATTATAGCAATAGGCACTCAAGAGGCAAAGAACAGCAATTTTTCTGTCAGACCAGGGGCTGTCCTCCACTTTTGGCTCAGAGATCCAACCTTAGCTGCCCTATTGGCTAGAAATCGAAATGGCCAGTTCTGACCCAGTAGGTAGGGAGGGATTCTTCTTACTTATTTCTTATTACATTTTAAAGCAGCATTTGGCTACAGATGGAATGGGTGTCTCCTCACTTGAAGGCTTCAGCAGAGGGGGCAGCTGAAAGATGGAGCTGTCCAGATATCCAGGCCAAGTGGGACACACAGCATTTAGGTGGCGCTCTTAGGTACTGGCGTTCATTCCACAGTCAGTCTCAAAGCTCAGCGGTTCAAATCAGCTTGGCGGATCGAATCCTGGGTGCCACGCAGCGGAGTGAGCTCCCGCTGTTAAACCCAGCTCCTGCCAACCTAGCAGCTCAGAAGCATGAAAATACAAGTAGATAAATAGATACCACCATAAAAAGCAGAAAGGTAAGCAGTGTTCCATACACAGAAATGCATTCAGCCATGTTGGCCACACGACCACAGACTTGCACAACACTGGCTGTTTGGCTTGAAAGTGGAGATGAGCACAGCCCCTAGAGTTGGACCAACTAGAACACATGTGCTGGGGTGGGGGTGGTCTTTACCTTTACCTTAGGCTGCCAGCTGCCGGTTCATCCACAGTCAGTCTCAAACGCCTTTGTTTGTGGCTGTCGGAAAACCCCTTAGCTGGGGCTCCAAAGGAAAGGCCCTTTTAGGTTTCGTTTTCTGGGAAGAATGAAAGCAAAGAAAGCTGCCACTAGAGAAGGGAACTTCCAGCGCTGTCCAAGAGGAAGTGTCACAGAAGTAGCAACAACAACAACAACAGTCTTTATTTGCAGCCACCAGCCCATACAGAAGTAGCAAGTATCGGCATCTCTGCTGAGAAAAGCTACTGGATCTCAACAGGGATAGGTATGTGGCGGCAAAGAAGGGAATTGGGGGCATAGGGGATCCAGGATGGAATGATTTTATCTCTGCTCAGCAGTGGGTCCCTGAGGTCTCTGGGGCTTGATTCTTGGTGAGGGAGATACTTCCTTCCAAGTAAAGTACATTGGAGCAGGAGGTGATGATTAACTTGGAAAGGTGACTCCAGGTAGAAACTGCTGAGTTAAAATATCAGAGTGATCCTATTTTATTGATGAGAAAGGTGTTAACGTTTGCAAATCTAGGAAGAGTGCCTGGTTCAATTGTGGATGGTCACTATCTTTATTTGAGTTTCCTTGAAACGTATCCCCGTTGTTGTTGTTGCTGCTGTTGCTGTTGCTGTTGTTAGCCCTTCATAAGTGCACAAGTGTGTTGGAGAAGAAGAGGGAGATATTATGCTTGCCAATGAGCTCTTCACACTTTTGGTGTAGACTGGGATTTTGCCCACACATGTCTGTGCTGTGGTCCATGCGCTGGTCATCAAGATGCCTCTAGCCATTTTTTAAACTCACAGCCACCCACTGGTATGCACAGCTGTTGAGCTAAGCCTCCCAGGCAGTGTCCTATCATTTCTTTAAATTAAAGACACTTTTAAATACAACAAATGGGATGACAAATAGAGTTTCCTCTGGAAATCAGGGACAGAATAGATATTTTGAGATCAAACGTTGAATTGGGAATTCACTCCAAGACTGAGAGCAAATTTTCTGCAGGGACAATTTTAATCTGAAGGTAAAAAGGCATCCATGTTTTGAGGACTCGTCTGTCTTTGTGTGTTTTACTCAAGCCTGCTTAAGACTTCGGGCTACCATATAGTTGTAAATGTTTGTTATGTCTTTCTTCTTAATACCATTGACCGACCTTACCGTATTTTATAAGTCGCTGCCATGTACAAGACGCCCCCCCCACACACTTTTTGAATCCCCAGTTAATAAAATGAACAAAACCTGCCAGAAAGGAAGGGAAACAGTGGGGTGGGGTGCGGCGGAGGAGAACCTGATGCCAATGAATTTGTTGAGCAGAGTCCCTGCCCCACTTGGGTTTCCCTTCCAGAGGCATTTTGGAAAGGTGGAGGGCAGTGAAAGAGATCGAAAAGAAAAGGGGAAACAGCAAGGTCAGTTTGGCTTCTCCCCCACCCCTCGGCAAAGGCGTACTTCCCTGTATACGACGCCTCTTAATTTTTAGTGTCATATTTTTGGGGGGAAATAGTGATGTATACACAGAAAAATATGGTATACTGTACAGTGGCACCTTGTATAAAGGAATTAATTGGTTCCAAATGAAATTATGTTAAGCAAATTTTCCTTTATATAAATTTCCCATAGGAATGCATTAAAAACAGAGTGATCCGTAATCGCAACCATTTTTATGTTGTACGGATTCACCTCATAGGCGATTCTGTTAAGCAAAATTTCGCTTATCTCCGGAATGTTTTATGTTGTACAGATTTTATGATATACAAACCGTTTGTTATACAAGGGTCCACTGTATATCTCTGATCCCTCTGGTATATCTCACTGATGTAATTTGTGTTTTTGTGCTTTTTAAATGTCCCCAGCCTTGAACTGAGACAGGTCTTACTTTTCAGAACCTGTTCTGATTCTTCATGCATATCTACTTTTTGAACATATCCAAGAATAAGTGTGACTTGGCTTGTTTATTATAGAATGCATTTCCCGTGACTCTGAGCAACCCACAAACCATAACCATCTCTCCTATCAATCACAAGAGCTTCATTCAGGCAACATTGGTTCCTGCAGGTTAAAAGGAAAGGAGAGCTGTGCCAGTAGTTGAAGGCAATATGGGAGGTCACAGACAAAATAAACAAAGTAGGGGAGAGCAGGTCACCTTTTTTAACAGCAGTGAACCACTATATTTGTTTAATTCTTGATTTCTCCAAAGGGAGAAACTTCTAACAGTCAAAAGAATTTAGGAATCAGTATGTTGAGAATATTAAATTGCTTTTACACCTCCGTTGTCACTTTTCCATCTTTTTAGAATTGGAGCCCAGTAATACCCCTGGGAGAATTCTAATTAAACCATTACATTTTGGATCCCCATGATTCCTCATTTTCCATCTTAATGTCATTATTCCCATCTCTCCCACTGATTCTAGGTTATTTTCTAGCCTGTCCATATTTGTTGCTTTTTTCTTCCCTCCACCATCCTCATCCCAAACCTTCTGTATCTCTTTGCTTATGCAGGCAACCCCTCATTGTGCAACCCCTGGAAGACCCGTAGAGTTGCCTAGGAAGAAAGACCTAGTCAAGAAGAGATGGGAAATGGTGACCCATGGTTAGGTTGAAATGACTTGGTTCTTGCTTTTTTTTTTTTTTTTTACTTTAGTCTGCAGGGCTTGAGAAGCGAACCTACATGGAACTTCGCGACTATCAGTGGGAAGTCATTGAGCCTGCTTTGGAGGGCAAAAATATCATAATATGGCTTCCAACCGGTGCAGGAAAGACCAGAGCAGCTGCTTATGTCTGTAAGAGGCACCTGGAGAGCCTTGGAAAGAGCAAGGTGGCTGTGTTGGTCAACACGGTAAGGATGTGTAGTGGGTGGGGAGACAGAAGACAAAGTTTCTCAGTTGGTGGTCTTGGAAGATATTTTGTTTGTATATTTGCTTGGGCTGACAGGTTCCTCTAGTGGACCAGCATCTAAAGAATGAGTTCAGCTTCCTACAGAATCACTTCAAGGTCACAGCCATCAGCGGTGATAGTGTCAAGAAGATGTTCTTCTCAGAAGAGGTGAAGGAGAATGACTTGATCATCTGCACAGCAAAGATCCTGCAAAATGCCCTCATTAGCCAAGACGAGGAGATGCACGTGGAGCTCACAGGTATGTATCTTTTGGGACAATTAGTGGCAGCAGTGCTGTAGTTAAGAGAGAGGTTTCATACTGTTGCATCGAAACAATCCGGATGGCTATAAAATCCTTCTCCAGCCAGGGGAGAGGGGATATGATAGCCATATTCTAATCTCCAGCTTGCTGTGTGGGGGGGGGGGCAATGTGTATCCTGCATACTATAATTAAACTATAAACCGCCCAGAGACTACTTGAAGTGGTATAGGGCGGTATATAAGCAGAGTACTGTACTTTGCTTTACAGGACCTGTTATCTTGAAAGCTATCAAGAGCTATCAAACTAAGATATGTGAAATTCAAGGCCTTTTCAGTGGTTGTTCCACATTCTATAGATCTCTTCCATAGCAAGTCCATGTGGTCCTTCTCTAGATATTGCCATCGATAATTATGTGCTATCTGTGTCCGTTTGTGCTGTTATTGGCATGTTCAGTCAGGGATATACTGTATAGTTATGAATGCCCATATAAGAATTATCCATGAAAAATGCCTCATAAATAGATACACCAACACCAGCTGTACCAGAAATGCAGAGTTGCTCATGGTTTTTCTGTCCACCCATGCAGATTTCTCATTACTGGTAATTGATGAGTGTCACCACACCCACAAAGAAACCACTTATAACCAGATTATGGAGGACTACCTAACCCGTAAACTGAAAGGCCAACAAAACTTACCACAAATCCTGGGACTCACAGCCTCACTAGGAACCGGAGGTGCTAACTCCTTGAAGGGAGCACAGGACCACATCCTGCAAGTAAGCCTGTTAGAAGATATGTTGCAGCAGCTCCATTGGCTGCTGAGCTGTTTCTGGGCACAATTCAAAATGGTGGTTTTAACTTATAAAGCCCTAAATAACTTGGATCCAAGCCATCTAAAAGCAATGTCTCCCTCTATGAGTTCAACTGGGTTTTGAGATCATGAGGGGAGGCCTTTCTTTCGTTCCCACCACCTTCACAGGCACACTTAGTGGAAACACAGTAGAGGGCCTTCTCTGTTGCTGTTTTCAGGCTCTGAAACTCCCTCCCACAGGAAGCTAGCCTGGCCAGGTCTTTGTTGTCCTTATGCATTCAGGCTTCCCCTTAATAACTGTTGCTCCAAGAGGTTTTTTTAAAACGGATTCTGGTGTTTTTTTAAAATAGAAGAACATAAGAGCATAAGAAGGCCATGCTGGATCAGGCCAAAGGCCCATCTAGTCCAGCTTCCTGTATCTCACAGTGGCCCCACCAAATGCCTCTGGGAGCGCACGAGACTAGATATCTGTCTGCTGATACCACTCCCCTGCATCTGGCCCTTGAATTACCCCAGTTTTACGCCTGGAGATTTCGCATCTCCATCATGGTTTGTAACCTGTGATGGACTTTTCCTCCAGGAATCTGTCCAATCCCCTTTTGAAGGCACCCAGGCCAGATGCCATCACCAGATCCTGTGGCAGACAATTTTGATTATTGATTTTATTTACTATTTTTAATATAATGCTTGTTTAATTATTTTTAGATATTTGCGTGACTACTGTTTTTAGTTTTTTCTCTCCCTCTCCCTCTCTCTCTCATTCGCTCACTCACACAGGTCCTGTGCCTCTGGTAAGGAACTGTCTGAGGGGCTACCTGGGTCTTCAGTGAGGCTGTTTCCCATTTGCTCTCAAGCAGTGGCTCCCAGCCTTGGGTAGCCCAGGTATTCTTGGACTGCAGTTCCCAGAAGTCTTTGCCACCAGCTGTGCTAGCTATGGTTTCTGGGAGTAAGAGTCCAAGGACTCCTGGGCTACCCAAAGTTGGGAACCAATGCTCTTAAAGGATGAGCCTCTACTGCTTGTTTTACAGAAGAAGGGGAGGAAAGATTACGCCATGTACAGAATGGCCTTCATATGCAAAAGAGGACAAATTTGAGCCCTCAACACCTTCCATTAGAAAGATTGCATAGCAGGTAATGGGAAGGGAACCAAAACCCTGCTTGACTGGTCTGGTAGAACAAATAGTTTGACTAAACACGGGAAAGCTTTTCCAGAGCAGATAGGTAAATTGTTGTGAGAGTTATTCTTTTAGCTACAGATGGGGTAATTTCATGGCTGAATGTTCATCCGAAGCATTCCTTACCATTAGAAGATTAAGTATCTTCCAGAAAAATTCTAGCAAGTATCAGACAAGTCTGCAAGCAATATGCGAGTATTTCTGTCCTACCACTCTGCACCATGCTGGGAGGGTCTCTTGGTGATATTAGAAGGCTAAGGGTCATGCTGAGATTTCCAATGGCTGAAATATTTGCGTGACTTGTTCCTCCAAGATCTGCGCCAACCTGGATGCTGAAAAAATAATGTCGTCTGAGAAGCACAAGCTCTACCTCGAGAAACACGTCCCACAGCCCAAAAAGCAGTATAACGTGTCTCTTCCAAGATGTCAGGTAAGGGTTTCTTGGAAATATGTGATGAATCAGCAAAGCAGGGACCGCCCGAAGAGATTATGACACAGAAGATCTAGGCCAGGGGTCCTCAACCTAAGGCCCAGGGGCCGGATGCGGCCCCTCAGGGTCCTGAATCTGGTCCCCTGGACCAATTACAGACCCCCCCCACCTACCCCCTCCTTCACGAGCAAGCCAGCCACCGCAGCTGCTTCTATTGCTGAGGCAGTCCAAAGTGGTGGGCTATGTCGCTTCCCCCACTCCCTCCACCCACCACCCAAATGTTTGGCACACTTGCTAGTGGGGCAGTTCAAAGTGGGAGGGCCACAGCATGGTCACCGCTCCCCCCACCTGCACCCCTTTTTTCCATGTTGGCCTTTTTTTTGGACTGTGGTCCGGCCCCAGTGGTATCTGGGGGCTGGTGGATCGGCCAGCTGTTTGAAAACTTTGGGGACCCCTGATCTAGGCAAAATACTCCATGTCCAGGTAGCTCCTCTATTTATTCTAATATGTGCTGCCGTATCCACACCTTTTATTCTCAGGATCCCTTTGGAGAAAAGCTGAGGAAGATAATGTCTGACATCTATGCTTACCTGGAGGTGTTTACGTTGACTACAGATTTTGGTACCCAGGTCTTTGAGCAGCAAATTGTGGAGCTTGAGAAGGAAGGTGGGTGTTTGGCGCATTGGGTATGGATAGTAACATCAGGGGAGAATCCTAGTTCCGATTTTAGAAGCTTCCTTGCTTGAAATGTTTAGGAGCTTCCTTGTTTGAAATGTCCCCCCCCCCCGTCAAGCTGCGCAACTTAAGATCTTTTTACTGATGATAAGAGGGACTAAATCTATTCATCTATTTTCTAAAAACTGGAAGCTCCCGTAAACGGTTTTCTAAACATCAGCAATAATAAGACTCAATTTGATTTATGGATATGAAGCAGGAAAAAAAGAGAATTCGTAAAGCGGAGACACAAATTTCTGATGCTTTCAGGGAGAACAAAATGCATAATATTTTCACATAGCTGGATTTTTTGGGCTGGTATCCCGTGCAGTATTTACACATAATTCCACCTGCTGAAGCTGCTGTGCTAGCATACCATATTTTTCTGTCTATAAGATGCCCCCCATGTATAAGACGAACCCCCAATTTTACAGCCTGAAATAACAGTTTCTGTGCTGTGTGGTTCTCTCATTGGCTTACTTCCATGTATAAGACAAACCTAAATTTATAGTCTTAACAGTTTTAGTAAAAAATATATAGTCTTATACGTGGAAAAATACAGTAAACTGATCATATGATCAGGCATTTGATGACATCTAACTGCCACCTCATCAGATTAAAAGCAAAGAGTTATGCTTACCTGGAGCAGCTAAAACTGTGCTCACGACCTGGGGTTCATTTCTAGGGAGCCAGCTTGTAGTTTCTTCAGCCTTCCATCCATTCAAGACTGGTAAAATGAGTACCCACCTCACCGGGGGGGGGGGGCAATTTGTAGCCTGCAAAATTAAATTGTAAACTGCCCAGAGAGAGCTTGAAGCACTATGGGGAGGTATATAAGCAGAACACTTTGGTTTATATACTGCCCCATAGTGCTTAAAGAACTCTCTGGGCAGTTTACAATTTATTTATGCAGGTTACACATCCCCCACAGTGAGCTGGGTACTCATTTTACCAGCCTTGGATGGATGGAAGGCTGAGGGAACCACGAGCTGGCTACCTGGAAATGAACCCCAGGTTGTGAGACACAGTTTTAGCTGCTGTACAGCAATTTAACCACTACGCCATGAGGCTTCTGCAGCTGAAGCTTCGTACATGTACAAATAGGATATTGGCCTTTTAAAAGAACTAGTCAAATAACATTTCTTGTGTAGATTAAAGAACATCTCTTTCCTAAGTGTTAATCCTTTTTACATCCACTTTTGAGTCATGAAGCCAGAATCACTAAATAATATTTTCTTATGTTTATGGTCGGATGAGTTATCAAAACTTGAAAATGACTTGTTAGGACTTTGTAGCCAATATGGACCAATAAACATATCCCAATACACAACAGGAGAAAGAAATAAAACATTTTGGAACACAGGCCACAAATCATACCAGATTATAGCACTTGACCCCGCCTCCTTCTCTGGGCCAAATCTAGACCTTGGAAGTCCCCCTGAGATGTGAAGTTGACTGATTCATCTTTTGTCAGGCAGAGAAGAAAATGTCAAGATAATGGGCTAGCCTGTTACTGGAGCAGTGGATCTGAAGAATCTGTACAGTTATATCATTCTTTAAATCCTTTTCATGGTGCTCACCAAGAAGACTCTATGATTTCCTGCATGCACAAATGGTGGCCAGCAGGTTTGATGTTGATGTTGATGCTGTGTTTTCTGCACTGGGCCGAACTTCCCAGAAAACAATCCTTTTTCTCCCCGTGTCCCAGTGTAGAAATTGTGAAGCAGGCAAAGAGTTTCAATATTACTGTGGTTTTAATATGGCAACTTTATCTACTGGCGGAGCTTTTGAACTGTTTCCTTTACTGATGATAACTGATTTTGTTATCTATGTATTTACACAAAGAATTAATGAGTGCGACGGGATTGTTTAAATATTGGAGGGGGGGGGAAATGTCTCTAACCATTGCCACGAATTTTGTCACTTTCTCTTTGTCAGGAGCAACCTCTTTTTACCAAAAGACCCGTGTCTGTGCCTTGCATCTCCGTAAATACAACGATGCCCTGCTGATCAATGACACCGTTCGCATGATTGATGCCTTCAACAGCCTGGATGAATTTTACCAGCGGGAAAAGATTCTGAAGGATTTGCAGCATCCAGCTGAGCGTTACCTGGTTGAGATCTTTGACAGTAAGAGTTAGCAGTGGAGCCACTCAAGAAATGAAAGCAACCATGAGTGAGCTGCTGAAGGGCTTGACACTGTGCTGTTTTCCTGTCCAAGATGGCTCCCAGGATTACATTTTTTTTCCTATAGTTTAAAAACAAACGTGGGGGAAAACTATAGGCATCTCTCTATTTACTTCAGAGGTCAAACAAAAGTGTGGTTTGTTAATGTAGAGCAGAAGTAAGGCAAGTTTGGTTGTCCAGATGCTGTTGGACTGGAGGTTCCATCACCCTTCACATTGGATAGCCTGAGTAAGGCTTACAACAGTTGGAAAGCTGCAACTCACACACTGTTGGTACAGAGGAGAGGGTTCAAGAGCACCTCTCCCCTGCACTTGTCCAACAAATTGAAAGCCCCCACCCCAGACCTGAATGCTGTATTTTAGTTGAAAAACCAAAGTTGGATGATCTAGACCTGGATCTCCTGTACAATGTGTTTTGGACCCAAATCTATGAATGAATATCTCCAAAAACTGTCGTGCTTGCTACATCACGTGTACCTGTGATTCACACATGGAAGTTATTGACAGAAGCAAGTACTGTACAGCTAGTTGCGCAGATGCAGCAGAGGTGGTGTCTTTGAATCACAATTCTTTAAAGGAATGCAAGAAAATGGGTAGGCAAGACATCAGCAGGAAGCGGAAAAGCAAGCACAGTTAAAGATGTAATGAGCTGAAAGTGGGGGTGAGCAACATGCAGCACCCCCTAGTATTTTTTGTGGAGCGATCCCACCGCCACCCCCCAATAAATAACGGTTGAATGTTCCCAGTTTTTTGAAGCTAAATAAACATTGTTCCTCTTCATTAGGCTTAAGCATGATTAATCGTCTGCCTCTTCTTAACTGTTGCAATTTCTTTGTGCTTTATTGTAGAGAACAGGACACAACTTTTGGCCTTAGCTCACAATGAGGACTATGAGAATCCCAACCTTGCTGTGCTGCAGGAAGTCCTCCGAGACCAGTTCCAAGAAGAGGAGAGCTCTCGGGGCATTGTGTTCAGCCGCACACGTCAGAGTGCTCATTCCCTTCACCAGTGGGTGCAAGATAACAAGGTGTTGCTTGAACTTGGGATCAAGTCTGGTGTCCTGACAGGGGCTGGCTACAGCAGCCACGCCAAGCACATGACGCAGGTAAACCTCAGAAGGGGAAAGGGCCTGGCCTAGATTCCCTGCTCTACTGCGCATCGTGGGAAGGGAATTAGGCGGGGGGGGGGGGTTATCATTTGACATTCAGACATAAATGCACATAACTTGATTTTTTTCATACGCTGCTATATTATAGAGCAGGCCTACACAACAGGTAGAGCGTGGGCTGCTGGTAGCCCGCAAAGGGTTCAAAAGTAGCCCGCCGGCCACCAATTATAAAAAAGTGAGGGGATAAGTTCTCCCCCACCCCAAGAACCACCACTGCCCTAGCAAAGTTCTGGGTCTGCCAGCCCACTGTCTCAGCTAAGTGGGACAGTTCAAGGGCCATGGCGCAGTCCCATCCTCCCCGTGCTGATCCACACACACACTCCTATAAGTAGACCTAGGGTCCCTTGGGTAGATCAAAGTAGACTGCAGGGCCGCTTGGGAGAAAAAAAGTAGACCGCGGGCTGCTCAAAGTTGGACAGCCCTGTTATAGAAGAAATGCCTGCATTTATCTTGACTGAAATTCATTGTATTCGGGTTGATATTGATATACTCATAGATTTCCAGCTGTTGACATAGGTGCCACGTGTTGACCTTCCCTCTGATATGAAATTGGTCCAGGAATTGGTGGTAGAAAGAAACAGATTTCTTGGGGACACTATGAGGTGTGAACAACCAGTCATGGAGCAGAGCTGGTTTGTGTGTCAAACATCTGAAATCATGCACACAGAAAAAGTTATATCATTTGAAGAATTATATCTGAGTGCATTATCAAGAGATTGACTCTAGAGTGGCTCTACTGTTTCAAACTTTTTTCTCTTTATGCGGCCTTGTTGACTTGAGAGTGCAAGGTGGCTTGCTGGTTTGATCTTCTACATTGTGATATTTTCTGAGGCCAGAGTCTCTTATGTAGCCACTCATTTTTCTTTTCATATCTACACACACACAAAAATCTACAGGGCGAATGTATCTGCACAAAAAAAATCTACAGGGTGAATGTTTAAGTAAAACCCTACTTAGTACAGCAGGAACTGCTTATCATTAGGATCAGTATCTACTAATTCACTTATCCAGTCTGAAAATATTAAAACTATTAAAAGAAAAAAATAAATCCAGTAAAAACTATTTTCACATGCATTACCAGAGCAAACCACTAGAGGGAACTAGAAACCATGCTATGAGCACTTGTTAGCATGGACTCTGGCACCTTCTAGTGCCCAGCTCTAGTAATGCATGTGAAAAAAAATATGCCCCCCCCCCCTCCATTTCATCATGTAATATAGTATATATCAGTGGTGGTGAACCTTCGGCACTCCAGATTTTCTTTGGACTTGAACTTTCAGAATTCCAAGCCTCGTTTGCCAATGACAAAAGACTGGGAGTTGTGGTCTAAAACATCTGGAGTGCCGAAGGTTTGCCACCACTGGTTTATATAGTGTTTCCTGTTATCCACAGTTTTCAGTATGTGGGGGGAGCTTGAAATCAATCTGCAGTGGATATGAGAATCCTGCTGTATAGTAAATTGTGAAGAACCCTAGCCAGATTGCAACCTCTTCCCCTTTATGAGAAATGCTCCATTTTTAAGAAAGCCTCGACTTGGTAAAACAGCTAAGATGCTTCACAATCTCAGCAGAATGTGACTAGCAGGCCTCCAGGGCTACAAAAAAAAAGTCCCTGCAAATTGTGTCCATCAACGAAGTGCATAGTGACAAGGATGTCCCAACAACAGTCTCAGAGGTTTACATCAATGACTACATTAAGAAAAAGAAAGTTTTGCATCAGTAACTCAATGACTGTTACATGTCTACACTTGTTCCTTCCAGCAAGAGCAACAAAATGTGATCCAGCGTTTCCGCAAGGGAGCACTCAATTTGCTGTTCTCTACCAGTGTGGCTGAGGAGGGCCTGGATATCCCTGAGTGTAATATTGTGATCCGCTATGGGCTGATGGCTAATGAGATTGCTATGATGCAGGTTTGTCAGATCCATCTATGGGGAATCTTGTTGAGTGACAAAATGTCTATTTATTCCTGGGGTGGGAGTGGGGGGAGACATTACACTGGTGTTTGCTGGTCATCTAAGGCAATATGATTGCACTGGCAAGCTAGGATAATTGTTGAATGACCTGTGTAGTTGTTCTTAGGATAGGTATTGGGAGTAGTTGGACAGGAAGTTTTAAGCATGGACCTAAACATTGCCCTTCGCATTATTTTAGGCCAGAGGTCGTGCCCGTGCCCCAGACAGCACCTACTCTGTTTTAGCCAAGGCTCACAGCAAGGAGGTGGCTCGGGAAAAGCTCAATGAGACTCTAGAGAGCTTGATGAATAAAGCCATTGCATCTGTGCAGCAGATGCCCCAGCAAGAATATCGGCTAAGGGTAAGTAAGCAGAGAGTAGACACTGGAAAAGCTGTCAAAGAGGCTGATTACTCAGGCTGTTGAACCTTATTGAAGCATTGCAGAGATGGGCTGGCTCAGTCTTAGATCAGACAGCTTTGCTAGAGTGCACCAGTATGCCCTTAGAGCATTCATATAGATACATTTCTGTGTGTGTCTTTTTGGAATTTTATTTTTCAGTTAAAAAAACATAGAAAGGATATACATAAAATTAAAAATTAAAAGGAAAACAAAAAGAAAGAGAACCAAAAGAAAAAAACAGTACACGTTTAAAAAAGGTTTTTTTTTTGTTTTTTGTTTTTTACAATATAACATATCTGGATTCTGTCAAAGCTACTTTTCCAGTGTAGCTAAAGCAAAGTGTCCAGGTAGGACCACTCAGGTTTGGACTGGTTATCAGCGGGGAGTGATCCAGAACAAGCCTCCCTCTTTCAGTTTGCAAATATCATGAAGTGACTCAATAAGCAAGGATACTGGCAACTTAATAATTCACCTGCTTGGTAGAGGGCCGGGGGAGTGAAACACACCTTTTTTGGATTGTAGGTATGTAATCACTGTTTATAGCGGTTGATTACATCAATTAAAACAACTCATTTGCCTTGCCTTCAAGAACTGGTCAAGAAATTGCTCCATAGCAGTGGCTTTGACTTCAGATAGCTTCTTAACTGGTTCTTTATGGCAAAGGGGATTGGGAGAATTGTGTTTGTTTGTTTTTAATAACTGACATAGCACATCAGCAATAGCCTGCATACAGTTAAAAATTCCCCACAAACTCTGTCCTTTGCTAAACAGGGGAAACTAATTACTGTAATTTGCCATTTTCCTGAAGCGACTTGCTCATTATCCACTTCACATATTGGCCGGAGCCATTTCTGTGTGAAGGGTCAGGCTAGATTAGATCATTTTAATCAAGCCTGACCTTTCCCAAACAGCCCATAGTTGCTTGCTCAGTGGTAATGCATATAGCATATGCCAAGTCCCATGAAGTAGTGGTAGAATCTATTAAAGAATTTTTGCTAACCTTCACTTCGTTGGGGGGCGGTGGGGTAGAATAGTAACGTTATAGTCCAACTACATGTGCAGAAAAATTCCATTGAACATCATGCAGATGTTTTAGAAGGGAAGTAGGATAGGACATAATTGAATGTTCTCTCACTTTAAAAAATGAATTCCCTGCACACAAGAGACTAGCATATTATAGAGAAGTTTAGATTACCAGCCAGACTGGTGCCACATTCTTCTCCCAATTGTGTGGCCTAGTTTTAAGATGTTTAATATCATTCTCATATCATTTAAATAATATTCCTCTTCAACAGCCCTGTGAGGTAAGACTGCAATTCACACTACACCAGATGTGGTTTAGATTGACTTTCTAAAGCAAAGTGGATGAAGCAACTCTAAAATGTTAATTGCAATTCCCTGGACCATGTTTATTCCAGAAGAAGACTATGTGGAATGTAGGTTACATCTGAATGAATGACTTGCTGGGCAGCTCTTCTGCGTTTCTAGTGAATGGAGCAGCAGAAATGACAAGGGGATCTTTTTTTGTGGAGAAACAAACAGGGCTCCTGGAAGAAAGAATACATGACAGTGGTACCCCAACTTCCGAGACGCCCGACAACCAAGAATCCTGACTTCCGAGCACACGTCCGTTGTCTCCCCCACCGCCTTACGTGCAAGATAGGGTTTTCTCAACTGATGGCGTGTTGGTGGGGGAGAAGCAGCAGGTTGTTTAAAATGTCTTTGAGCCACCAACTCAACCACTTGCCTCTGTGGCTGAAGGACATTTTAAACAGCACCCTTTTCAACAGCGGTTTCTCATAGGAATGCATTGAAAGCCATTTGTCTGGAACAGATTAATTGACTTTGAATGCATTCTGATGGGAAACTGCTCCCTGACTTACGAGTTAACCGACTTATTCGCTCGTAATCTCCTAAGTCGGGGTTCCACTGCATTTAAAACCAGATTTTCTGCCCACGTCACCTTCTTATTGTACCATGTATACCATCCCTCGAGCTCATAGCATCCCTAAAGCTCCCCTTGCCTTCTTTCCTGCAGGTTGAAAAGCTTCAGCGTGAAGCCATTATCAGCCGTAGGGTACGGGATGCTGGACGTGAGCAACAGCGCCAGCTCCATGACCCCGACAATGTGCGCCTGTACTGCATTGGCTGCAATACAGCAATCTGCCATGGCAGTGACCTGCGCAAAATAGAAAATATGCACCATGTAAACATCAATCCCAACTTCAGGTGAGGGAAGTCAACATGAAAGAGTCATTGCAATGGAATATGACTAAATGGGTCTTTGGCTGATCCCTTTTAATCCTGTTTTCCCACTTTTTCTGGAAGTGGCGTATACACATGTTAGACAGAGAAGATAGGTGGTTCTAGAGAGCGGTCAGGGTCCAGGAAGCCATTCATGTGTGTATTGAAAACCCTTCTCTCAACAGAGGTGGGGGACTCAGGCACAATCTGCCACTTATCAAGAGGGTCTTTTGTCAATCCCCAGACAAATCAGAATCCCTTCACACCTCCACAGGAAAGCCATGGCTAACGACTCATACTCAATGGGTGTTGCGAAGGGTTGCGTAGGTGAGACTTTCATGAGCATCAGGCCATTGTACATCTAATGAGCCAATTCAGACCAGGGTGATGTGAAATCAAAGTGAACTATAATTTGTAGGCCTAACTTTCCTCAGACTGACAAAGCTGCCTGGAGGAGCAGTGAAACGTTCTGATCTCCCAAGGAAAAGCCCAGTTGCCATGACTCAGCTTCCAGATAACCTCACCTGGATGACTGAGAATCTTCACAGGCACATTTCTCCCCTTGTTTCTTGGCTCAGAATCAACATAGGGTCCTAAAGAGAATCAAGGAGCTGCACCAAAGGATGGGGTTGTGTGCATTGCCAGCTGGATCAGTGCAGGGCTCGATCCCAGCAGCTCCTCCACATAGATGCAGACAGTGGTTAAACCAGAAACAGATGGCTTGATTTACAAACTGGAAACAGTTCCTAAAGTGGCTGACTGCATACTGCACAGTATGGTGTTTGACTGGCTTTCTTCAGGTTTTTAAATATACGTATATGTATCTTCTTTAATTTATTCTAAATTCTTTGCCAATGTGTGCTGTCTGCCTTACACCATGCCACACCTGCTGCATCTCAAAACTAAACATTCTGTCCTTCACTCAAAGGCTACATTTAGCTGAGGTTAAGAGAGGACAGGCGGGGTCCATCAGAGTAACTATGTATTTTGGATCCCCTTGTACTTCTAAGAGCAGAGAGCGAACCAAGAGGATGAAACATGTCTCCGTTTTATGTTAGTGTCAGGTGGTCAGCTGTGTCTCTCCACATATTATCAGGATGGTGCTCTCATTGGCTGTAGCCACATACTTTTGCTCCATTTTAAACATTCATTGGGAGGAAAGGGAGCCTTGTGGTGCAGGGGTTAAAGGGCTGTATTGATAACGTCCTGGGGTTATCAATCCCAGGTAGCCGGCTCAGGGCTGACTCCGCCTTCCATCCTTCCAAGGTCAGTAAAATGAGTACCCGGCTCACTTGGGGGTGGGGGACAATGTGTAGCCTGCATAAGCCGCCCAGAGAGCTTTAAGCGCTATGGGAAAGTATATAAGCAGAACACTTTTTTCTTGGTTTGCTTATGGACACCTCAGGGAAAGTGTCTACAAGTATGTGGCAGCGGTGAAGAAGGCCAATTGCATGCTAGGGATAATCAAAAATCAAGCAGGTGAATTGAAAATAAAACAGCCGACATTATAATGCCATTGTACAAAACAATAGTAAGGCCACACCTCGAGTATTGCATACAGTTCTGGTCACCACATCTCAAAAAAGACATTGTGGAACTGGAAAAGGTGCAGAAGAGAGCAACTAAAATGATTACTGGGCTGGGGCACCTCCCTTATGAGGAACAGCTACAGCATTTGGGGCTCTTTAGTCTGGAAAAGGCACCTGAGAGGAGGGATATGTTTGAGACATACAAAATTATGCAGGGCGTGAGTAAAGTGGATAGAGGAACACTTTTCTCCCTCTCACAAAATACCAGAACTAGGGGACATCCACTCAAATTGAGGGGTGGGAGAGTGAGAACAGATAAAAGGAATTTTTTTACCCAGCGTGTTGTTATTCTGTGGAACTCCCTGCCACTGGATGTGGTGATGGCATCTGGCTTGGATGCCTTCAAAAGGGGATTGGACAGATTCCTAGAGGAAAAGTCCATCACAGGTTACAAACCATGATGGAGATGTATAATCTCCAGGCTTAAAACCGGGGTACTTCAAGGGCCAGATGCATGGGAGTGGTATCAGGAGACAGATATCTATTCTTGTGAGCTCCCAGAGGCATTTGGCAGGGCCACCGAGTTACAGGAAACTGGACTAGATGGGCCCTTGGCCTGATCCAGCATGGCTCTTATGTTTTTATATTCCCTCTTTAAGTCAGTCTCCTCAGTCTTTGAAGAGAGAAAAGTGTCTTAAATGTCGTGAGCCAAATATTTGAGTTCTTGCGTATTCTGTAAATATGCAAGATTAAAAGTACATATTATTAATCTAGCTCTGCCCCAAAAGGCACATTGTCTAGCGTTATCTTTACAATAAAGATGAGCCAGATGCCTCTGAAAAAAATCACAAACATGACATGAAGCACAGTATTCCCATTTGTTCCCTACATATGTCGAAGACTAGACATTCAGTTTGATTTTCATGGCTTATAGTTACTAGCAGACTTGTGATGTGAACATCCTCTTTAAAAAATGAAACTGAAATATGTTTATTTTACAAAGGTATACATTGGAAATGGTTTTAGATGGAAATGATTCTGCATATTGAGTTTGTGGCCTATGGTGCAGTGTATTGATAAGAGGGGAATACCCATATGGGGCAACTGGTAAGGTAACTTGGTTTGCATATACATCGACTGTATTAATCAAGAATGGGACATCAGTGGACTGGATAGCTCAGTGGCTTAGGCATCTGGCTGCAAAGCCAGAGATTGGAAGTTCGATTCCTTAATTGTGACTCCTTGACAGGGTCTGGACTCAATGAACAAATGGGTGCCTTCAAGCTCTGCAGTTCAAAGATTGTTATTGCACAAAAACACCAGATGCAATCAATCAAAATTATAAAAATATTTAACTGGTTTTACATAACAAATACAAGTTTTAAGAAAAAAACAAACCCCTCCAAGTATCTGTTAACTGTCAACATAGTACAGTATATATGCTGTTCCTAAAATTGCTGTCTTTTGTTGCTGTTGTTAACTCAGACATGTGCTGTTTATTTTCATGGTAGACTGTACTATAGACCATCAGTGGGCCATGTAGCAGTTCCTCGTGAGTTCAAGGACTGGAAGCCAGGCAGCTCCATCAGCTGCAACAAATGTGGGCAAGTAAGTGCAACCAGGATACCCAGTGTGGTGTAATGGATAGACCGATGGACAAAGGCTCTGGAGGTCTGGGTTGGGTTTGAATCCCTGCTCAGCCATGAAAACTCACTGGGAGAGTAAAACTGGTAAAACTATTCCTTAAGTATCTCACTTACTTTGAAAGCTGTATTAGGGCTATAAGTCAATTGCGAGTGATGGGGCATAATAAAAAGTACAGCTAGAAAACAGTGAGTGTACCATTTATTCAAGCTGCCTAGATGCCCTAAGCACATCCAAGCTCGCCTGATTTCAGAAGCTAAGCAGGGTCGGCTCTGGTTAGTACAGTACTTGGATGGGAGACCACCAGGGAATATCAGGTGCTGTAGGCGCCTGGAGTAGGAACTGGCAAACCACCCCAGTATTCCTGCCAAGAAAACTCCATGGACATGGGGTCACGAAGAGTTGGTCACAACTGTAACAATGCAACACACACACACACACACACACCATTTATTCCAAAACAAAGCATATTTGCTGTAATACTGTAAATGTATCCTTCCACCAGTTGTGGAGTGCTGAAGTAATGGCTCTAACACCTTCCAGACGTTTACCTTTTAAATTATTCCTAATTTATAAATTCATTTCAGCAAGATCATGGGGAAGGAAGCTGCCTTGTACTTATCTCCCTATTGATCTCTAGAACCTGAAGAGAAAGCAGAATCTACATAACAGATCTGCAGGCAGCTGTTGTAGGGGATACATTGACTTTAATGCTGGATGACCATTTGGATGCATGACCTATAATTGTTTAAACCATATGTCTTTTAAATCTGTCCCATATGGTGAATCTCAATGCACCTGTAAAGATTTAGGCCATTAACTAGCACAAGGTTACACGTAACTAAGGTTGCAGAAATTGGTGAATTTGAGGCTTCCGTACTGATCCTAAATACCTGAGGAACTACAGGGGGGGGGGGGGCCCGCAAGAGACGGCATCCTTCAATCTACCGTACTTAAAATACGAGGAAGCAAAAGTTCTCTGGTACCTAATGCACCAGATATTGACAGTCATATGGGAAATTGATTGTGATTGTGGAATAAACGCTGAATAAAATTGAAATGTCTGGATCATAGTCAACTTTTTCTCTAATAGTACTTCTGCTAACTGTGTGGTATTGAAGTCTTCAGAAATCTTGCTGATCTGAGTCAGTAACCCTTACCGTTTTGCTTTTGCTCGTACAGCCTTGGGGAATGGAAATGATTTACCGAGAAATCACACTTCCTATGCTTTCCATCAAAAATTTTGTGTTGGAAACCCCGGAGGGCAGAAGGACCTACAAGCAGTGGAGTAAAGTTACCTTTGATGTCAAGGAGTTTAATTATATTGATTATTTTAACAGCAACTCTGCACTGGACATCTAACACTTGAAGAACAAATAGAAAAGAGAAGTATTAAATTCACTCTTTGGCGAAACTGGTTCACTTAATGTGGACAGACCTTTGCATTTATCAGACATGTCAGCCCACAATCTTAGTAGGTATCACTGTTTGTTCTCGCAGCAACCTTGTGTGGGGGATGCAGAAAATGTGCTTTGTCTAGTTTTGTATTTTTGACAATATGCTTTTAATGTCTTTATATTCATCAGCATGAATTGATGAAATCCTGGCTACAAAGAAAGTACTGTTTCACTGAGAACCATGGCACCTAACAAGTAATGTGAAGCTTTTGCATTCTATCACTACAGTGATAATAGTGCATCTTGATCTCATTGGAAACAAAACGTGTGTAAAACTCAGTGTTTTATGGAAAGCAGTAGAAGTTTAAAGCTTGATAAAGCCAGTGTTGCTAAAGTCTTATTTTGATTTATGCTGCAATTCAAGCCTTTTAATGGTCTGTTTATAAGTAGTAATACTTCCTTTTCAGTGGGTAGAATCCTAAATGTTTATGTAACATTTGTGTAAATGCTACAGCTAATAGGCAAAGTAGGGGATAACTTCAGGAAGGTGGCCAAACTACAGCTCAGCACCTTGTCAATTAGCCACTGTTAGCCATGGCAAGTGATGCATACATTACTATGTGAACACCAATAATATTTTGGAAAATATATACTAGTATGTTAGTTGTTATGACAGCTTGGTTTTTGGCTGAACAGCAAGGCTAAGCACTGCCTGAAGAGGGGACTGGTTTAAAAGAGTAAGGCACAATATAATGGATTTAAATTGCAAGAAGGAGTATTTAAACTAAGAACGTTCTGACAATAAGAATTCTTCATAATGGACCACCATATGGAGTCTCATTGTTTAGAGGTCTTAAGCAGAGTTTGAACGGCCATCTGCCTGGGGTGTTTTAATCATGCATTTCCTGCTCCAGTAATAGGACTGGACTTCACAACTCCTTGGACCTTTATCAGTAGGTGATTTTTTTTATCTTGTTCTGGGGAAGTGATTTTTTTGATCTTGTGCTACACAACATCCTAGGTTTCTGATGCCAATCTGTACTAATTTCCCCAAACTGGATGTGTAGGTACTTAACACTGTTATGATTTGTATTGTATTGTAAGGATGAACTGTAATGGAGTGGTGGTTGGGTGTGATTTTATCATTTTATTTTGCACACTGCCTGGAGTAGTGTTTTTCACTATAGAAATCCAGTAAATGAATAAATTACGCTAGAAATCTATGGGTTTTTTTCATCTTGAAAATATTGCAATGGTATAAGTAAAGGCTACTCTGTAAAATAAAAGACATGTAGTACCCCATACTATGATGACATCACTGGCGTTTCCTTCACCTAGCTAGTCCTTAAATCTGATTTCTAAAACTGCTTGATTACAGAAGCACCCAAGTAGAATTAAAAGAATGCAACATAAAAGTGGACAATAGCCTGTATATAAAAAGGTAAAGGTCCCCCCTGCTCATGTGTGCTAGTCGTGTCCGACTGTAGGGGCGGTGCTCATCTCCGTATTCAAGCCGAAGAGCCAGTGTTGTACAAGTCTGTGGCCATGTGGCCGGCATGGCTGCAAGGAAACACTGCTTTAGCTTCCCGCTTTTTGCGACGGTACCTATTTATCTACTTGCATTTGCATGCTTTTGAACTGCTAGGTTGGCAGTATATAGCCTGTATATAAACACATACATATAAGACACAAACTGGTTTACAAAAATCAAACTAGGTAAGTATGCTTAGGTGAGTATGTCAACTAATTTTAAATTATCAAGGACATTTGGGGCAACTAAGATCAAATCTTCCATAGTATATGTTGAGAGGTGGAGAGTACATTGATATAGATGTGACACTCTCTGCTTTCCTGTCCCAAACATACATCACCTGCATGTTGCTCTTTACCACAGCAGAGCTGTCAGACTAATTTTAATATGAACAGAAATGAACTAGGGCACTAAAGTCACCAAGAGTGCTTATTGATTTAATGATGCTTTTAATTTACAGGATACAAATTTTTAAAGTTTTCAACAAGAATTAAAGTGCATAATTTTACAGTATTCCAGCTCTCACTTTTATGAACCAAATATACATATGTTACAGAAATATGTACATATATCTGCAAATATTTTACAATCTGTACACAATAATAGAAACCTAACAGCTTGCACAATCTTTAATTGTGATTTTGCAATCTATTTGTGGCAAAGCAAACAATACCACCTTAGAAAAGAGTATTACAATTTTTACAACACCTCATTCAACTGCCAAGTGGAAACGAAAAGCACTCCATGTTGTTGTGATGGCCTTACCCTGCTTCTACTGACAAATCATCCAAAGCCTACTAACCCGTACAGTATCTTTTAAGTGTATGTGGCATTTAAAAGGCCGTTGTGCAATTGAAATAATTGAGCTTTTTTGCTGATTTATCCCATGTACTGCTAGGTCCACCAGCTCCTTGAGAGCAGGAGGTAGTAAGCTTCTGCATACTTTTAGGTGGAATATTAAGAGGTATTTTGCATTTATTCCAGTAAGGGGGGAAAATAAAGGATTAGAAACTTCTTTCTCACAGGAGAGATGATTTCCTCAATTTTTTTAGGAAAGATATTTTATACACCTGAAAAACTAACTCCACAATTAGAAAAATTACATTAAATACCAGACAAAAATGTTCTTACAGAATCAGCTAATCTACTCCATCAATTTTCTAGGGGATTTATTATTTTAAAAGGCAGAAAGAACAAATCAGACAAACACTGCTTACCAGTAGCACTTAATCTGCATGTTTCCCTTTAATGAATACACAAAATGGGCACATATTAACTAGTATTTGAATGGACTGCAGTGTACTCTGATTCTGAAGAACAGTTCAGAAGATGCCATCTCAGGAATAAAGGGTGCAAATTAAATGTTTGACACTTTTCACTTTATACAGTATTGTGCTTAATCAAACTATTTGAATGTTGTGAGCTCTAAAGCTTTTTTGTTCGATACAAATTGGATCAAGAAGACTGTAAGAGTCAGAAGTCCTATTTTATTTTCAGTGAGAACATATAGTTTGCTGAGTTGTCACACCAAAAACAGAAACACAAAACAGAAGGAATGAAATCAAATCTTTTCTTCTCGGATTTGGATCGAGAGTTGGGGACGCATAATAAAATGAATTTTCATTAGTTGTGCTTAAACAACTGATTGCTCTTTTCCTTTCTAATTTTCCCAAGGATTTTTTTACATGTATAAAAATAAGGACATCATCGCCATGGGGCTTCTATGTTTGTCAGGGAAGGCATATTGTGAAACGCATGCTAGAATCTTAATTCTATAGACCTCACTTTAGCTTTGTTAAAAGTAAATTCCATTTATCTCCCTGTGGCTAAGTCCGTATCCAGCACATTTATCTTACACAAGGATTACACCAAGGCAAACAGACCTACAGTAATTGGAAGCTGAACTTGCATCCCGATGTTCAAGCCTGTGAAGAGATACTTTGGGAAATTATTAAGAAGCATGCAGCAGGGCACATTTTATCAAGCAATGCGGAAAGCCCCCTTTTGTATTCTTGCATGAATTACACTGCTTCTATTTAAAAGAGTTCCCACCTCAATTTCAGGTCATGCACAAAGCCTTCCAGACAGCATGCATACTATTTAAACAATGAGGATTCAAAGACAATCATTTAATATGTAGTTAGTTACATATGCTACTGTTCAATCTTACCCACTCATTTCTCTTTTTTCCCCCTAAATGCTACACCTCATGGAAACAATCATATTTGAAAACAAAGAACATAAACACACTGCAGTAAAAACTTTGGAAATATGCATTGAGAAAGTGGGGACTCTTAATTAGTGTCAGTCTGCTGCTGCAGCTGCCATCATTTCCTTTTGTTGGCCTAACTAATGCAAGAAGATTTTGATTAATAAATATATAGTTGTATCTCTCACATAAACATCTACAGCAGTTAGAACTCTCGAAAATATGCTCCAAGGTATGATTCATCCTGGTCCATTGATATGCACTTGCACACCATAGAAAATCTTATTGGTGCTGGCATAACATCTGTGTAACCTGTTGCAGCTAATTGTGGCTGATTAACACTTTGCTGGGAGACCTCTTTACCACTCCTATACTGAGGTCCTCCCCAGCACCTTGTCCATTAATAACAATTAGTACTGGCTAGTAATACACCAGTAGGATTCTGACCATGAGGAAATGAAGGCATGTTGCTACTTATAGGTACTATGGGTAAAAGTAGGTATTATTAATGTTAAAACGTGCACATACTTCTACGGTTGAAATGATCCACATCTCAGCATCTCAAGGGTGTGGAACCTTTTGCCCTTTGGACAAAACTCCCATAATAAATATGCTTTGATTGCTATGCTGGTTAGGGCTATTGAAGTTGCAATCTAAAGTGCATAGAGAGCCAAAGGTTCTCTCACCCCTCTGCTAAAAACAGTTGAATAAAATATACTGAGCATTCATGGAACTGTTACTGTAGATCTGGTAAATTCTTTTTCAATAAGAAAAAGCTTGAATCTCAACTTCTAATGTGCCACAGTACACACATGAAAGCTCTACGCTTCTCCATGCACTCTTATGAGCAAGGCAGCTCCAGGTGCATGTGTTTTTGTGCATGCAGTACCTGTGGGATGGTTGTGTGTTTTTAAAATGCAAACACAAAAATAAGGGGTTCCCAGTTATCCCACCCTTCACAATGTCTGGCAGCAGTCCCCCCACTGATTCACTTGGTCGTTTTGTGTCTTTCCATCTTAAAAGCAGAAGGCTCGCCGTTTAACAAATGCATTTAGAAGTGTGACTTGCATCAATTAAAATGAACATTAATGCATCCCTTTTAAAGAAAAAATCCTAAAAACATGTCTCTAATTTTTTTTAAAAAAACAAATCATACATAAAATTCTGGGAAGAGGATGAAGAAGGCTTTATGAAGCCAAGGCACCAAGACTGTATATATCTCCCTTGTATTGAAGACCAACCAGCAAAAATAGCCCTCCTTCAGTTCAATCTGGTGTACCAGACAAAAATGTGGCCATGGTGACTCTTCTTTTTATCAATGTTTCTACGCTTATTTGTGGATGCACTACTTTACAATGATGTGGAATGCACAGTGGAGAAACCCATTTCATTCTGCCCCGCTCAGGAAGAAAAAAATAATTAATGATGCCAGCCAAAAAAAAAAAAATCATTTGCTTTAAGACTTACAACAGCCTTCAGCAAGAGCATGGCAAATCTTGCTTCAGCTACAGAAACAAACAACTGCAAGAGAAGGCCACTCTACGTACAAATGCTTTGCCCCACAAATACATAAAAGCTTTGATCATGAAAATGCTTAATGCAGTCAGTGCTACTTGAGTCAGAACTAGACTTTAAGGGCAAAAACGCAAATGCTGTATTTTCCCACCTATAAGACGCGTCCATATATAAGATGACCTCCAGTTTTCCAATGCAAAATTACAATTTTGCAACCATGTGGTTCTCCCTTCAGTTTACTTCTGTGTAGAAGATGACCCTCAATTTTTGGTCTTAACAATTTTAGACAAAAATATAGTCTTATACATGGAAAAATACTGTATATAAAGAAAGCTATCAAAATGGCACTGCATTGCACTGTGGATGTATTTCATCATTCAAGTTATATACATCCAGCAACAACAGAATAATAAAAACAACACTTTCTGATGATCATTTCATTTGGCATTTCTGTATTGAACTGGGCTATTTAAAAATTTTCAGCCTCTGAAGTTTTTTCAATAAGCCTGATCCAAACCAAGTTACATCTCCCATTAAAAATAGTGTGATTTAAATTTACTTATGTTTGGCAACATTATAGCCTGAATTCTGTTGAACAATTTTTATTTATGCAACTTGGATGACATTATCAACTGCAGTCACTCAGGGAGAATTAGAAATATACTCTTCGGCCCTCAGGTTCCAGGGATCCCCTTTGTCCTGGAGAAATGTTGGATGGTGCCCCAACTAATTGCTGTGGCACCTGATCCCACTGCTGGATGCAGCCTCAGGAATTTCTGGACATTGAAGAGCCCACCCACCTTGTAATGCTTCATATGTTTAAACACCAGAGGAAATAATACAGTGTTCTCCTGAACTGGCAGAGATATATGAAGCCACTGGATAAAGTAGTGATGTGTTGGCACAATACATTTTAAGACTTAAGTGGCTTAAACACAATCAACAGATCTGCAGAAGAAGAAGCTGAATGTTTACCGCTGTCGGTAAACTGTGAGAAAACTTCAGCACTGCAAAATTGCTCATTTACACCCCTCTCTTTTATCAACGGGAATTATAAAAATAAAGGGGAATTATAAAAATAAAGAAGATGGACAACAGAGAGTAGATAAGAGACAGGAAGAGAGGCTATCTTGGCTAAATATAATACAATTAGATAACTGGACAAAAATGGAAGTCCAAGAATGGACTAGGAAGGCTGTTGACTAAATTTGAAGAATTAATTGAAAAAGAGAGAATATGGATGCCAATGAGAATAGAAAGGGAACTGTGAGTGTGATACACAAGATGTTGACCCAGATAGGTACTAAAGCAGCAGCTCTAAAGAAAACTATGGCAAAAGGAGTTATTAACAGAGCTTAAAGAGAGAGAATGAAATTCTATGTGGAATAAAAGGATTATGAAAAAAATATGTCAATAAGGATAAAAGAGAACAGTTATAAGTTAGTGTGGGGATGGTATTTAACGCCTGTGAGATTGAATTTAATAAATGGATCGATTCCTTCTTCCTGCTGGGAATGTAAAAGAAAAAGGGACCTATTTACACATGTGGTGGTTCTGTGAAAAAAGGAAAAAAGAGTAGCTTTGAGTCTTTCAGGAAATAAATAATTTATTGGGAAAGGAGGTGCACATGTCTGCTAAGACAGCCTTTTGAATATAGTTGATAAGAAACAAAGTATTTATTTATTTATTAAATGTATATACCGCTCCATCTAGCTACATGTCTACTTTGTAGTAATTATGGTAATTGCAGCAAGGCGAATCATGGTAAAAAAAAACCTAGCGAACTAGTAGCCAATTTAAAATTGAAGATTGGTATAAAGAAGTGTGGAATATAGCTATCAATGATGAATTAACTTGTGTTTTGAAAATGAGAAAAGCGGAATCCCATACTAAGGTTTTAAAAATATCTGGAGCTGATTTTGACATATGTTTTTGAGAAAGGAAAGGGATATTACTACTATTGAGAAGTCAGTTTATTTCTGGAAAGGAGGGCAGCATTGGGAAATATGTGAACCAACCAAGCACAGACTCACTGTCATTTAATTCAATTCATGCAAACATTGACTTCTCTTCAACTGCCATCTTTTTAAACACATTCCTATTCCTGCAATAAAGGAATACCTGTCATTATAGTTTTAACCACAATTAAGAGGAGAGGATAAGGACTAGTTCTCAGATGCTAACCATGGCTCACAGTATTTCATCTGTACCATCCAAACACAATTCAAATAACTGCTCATCACAAAAACAAACAAACCTGAAAAACACTAGAGAACACTAAACTGGAGGGAACTTCACAATAAAAAAGCAACAACTCAAACCTGGAGAAAAAACCAAATTCAGTTCACAAAAACTGTATAGCCATCTTATCATCAAATGATAAACCTTAAATTAAAATAGTATTTTCTTAACCTTTCTAAACTTGTGATGAAAGGAGTCACTAAATTAACAAGACCTGCTTAAGTGATGATTGAATGGATTCACACTGATGTAATGGGTTATTTGAAGGTGAGATGTGAGTTTTAGGACCGACTCATTTAGGAAGTATTTTACTTCTAACAAATGCCTTTTTAAACAGGAATTACTGGCCTTTTATGTTACTTAAGAGAACAATATTGGGGAAAAGAAAGGGCATATGGGGATTAAGTTAAGAAAAAAACACTGCTTCCTCTCTTCACTGAAATGACTACTTAAACTAGTTTTGCAATGAGCTTTCATTCCAACTGAACCATCAAATATGGACTCCCTTTCCAGAAAACAGAATTCCTTGTTCAGTTAAAAGGCCAGCCCTAAACAATCAATACAGTACCCCAAATGAATAACATGATTCTGTTTAAACTAAAGGCAAATTTTGCAAATACAGACAGCCAACATTCTAGTTTTGTGATTAATGTGTGAACAGAAATCAGTTCAAAGGATAGTCGTGTTTTCTCCTCTTTCCTGAAAATCCTTTGAGAATAAATGAAACATGGCTCTAAAATGTAGCAGCCACGATAAGGTAAGGAAATCAGATTACAACTCCTTTCAGTTTATATTAACCCAAATAACTACTAACTGTGCTTTTCATAAGAGGGCAGGGACTCCAATACAGCTTTCAAGAGTCCCACTGATACCTTGCTTCAATGCAAGTGTGCTTTAAATACTTCTTATTCACAGGAAGTGCTTTCTGAGTATTAAGTACTAGATAGGTGCTATTTTTAATTATTATTATTATTATAAAGGATCCCTTTACTCACACTCCATATCAGCAGTGTGGGAGTGACAATATTAAGGATATCTGACCCTATCCGTTGTGCTTAATGAACACCCATCTCTCCTACCTCTCTCAATACTCGCATAGGGATAAAATGTAGTCCATTTCATTTCAAGTAATACGTGGCGTCCCTGAGCTCAATGTGACGTCCACATAGTCCCTGCTCTCTCTTTGTAATAGACCTTCATGTCCCCCTAAAAAATGAAGCTCAATGGTGGTAGATTCAGGAGAGAGCAAAGAAAATATATGTTTTTTTCCATAGAGAGTACAGTCAAACTAGACTTCACTACGTCAACATGTAGTGATAGCAATAGACCTGGACAGCTTTACAAGTGTTCATGGAAGAAAAGCCTATCAATGATAATAGTCGTGGTGGCAATATATTACTGCCAGTTTCAAAGACAATATGCCTGTCAACATAAACTGTAGGAAATATTGGGGGGGCACTATAGCTCTCATTTCCTACATGCCCCCCCCATATATCTGACTGTCCACTGTGAAAATCAGGATGCAGAGAGGATTTTGATCTTATCCAACTGGACCTTTACATTCTTTATGATAGTCAAATGTGCAATTATATAGAAACCTACCCTGTACAATCTGCTTCCTCCTGTATTGAACTATGGATATACTAAAACATATCTGGAAGGCACTGGGTAAATAGTAACAGTATTGTCACCAATACAGTATTAACATGGAAGAGTACTTTGTACAATTAATGCTTAGCAAAAATGAGTGTAGGAATAAATACAAAACATGAAGAAATAACGATTAGTCTTTCAAATGGATTGTGGAATATCTGCACATATCTCTAAGTTAACTTTTAATAGCAATATTTTCATTTAATATTGCAGCAGAGAGTTCAGTTATTTGTTTTGTTTTACAATGGCCCATTTTGAGTGGGCTGGTACAGACTAAATAGGGTCATTTGAGGCTGGGTGGAGGTGTGACATATCATTTGATGCAATCCTCACATCCAAATGGCATAGGGACTTCAATCAACCCTATTTTGGCTGGATCCTTCTGCTGTCAATTTCCACTACTGTGAAGGACTTAAAAAGTAAGCCACTTCAGGGTATTGGGAAATTAAACACTTCCCCTGCTCCTTAGAAGAAAAAGGGAAAGTGAATTTTTAAACCCTGCTGGACTACTGCTGATGTTCTGCATCAATGTGATTACAATCTAAACAGATATTTTATTTGCTTGGTCTGAAATGCAGATGAGGAAACTGCCTACAGCCAAACTGCATCAGCTCCACTAAGGAGTAGGGGACATTTGCTGATATCCCGAAATGTCACAATTATTAAGCCATTTTACAATACTAGAAACTGACAGCAGAAGCAGCCTTGATAGCTCAAGGCTTGCTTCTTGCTCCTTTCCCAGAAATGGATCAAACTAGAGCAAGCCTACTAGTAGAAAAAAGTAGAAAATCCTGTCACTGGCTCAGAAAGGTGCAAGTAGGAGCGCTCTGGGGAAGGACTGATTTGCTCTAGCTATTACATTTTCTCATCACTGGAAAAAAGAGTGAACCAACCTGTCCCAAACAGTGGGACGAATGCCTGTTTGATTGAGTCCTCAGATAAATGTTGTTCACCTTAGTTATTACAGATATACCAATCTGACAAAGTAATATAAATGATTTGAATATTTAGATACCAATCTGACAAAGTAATATAAATGATTTGAATATTTAGCCAGCCACAATATACAGTTTAAGAATGCCTCAGTTAACAAAAATGGTTTAAGAAAATAAATTATTGGAAATGGGGATGCCACGGTTTAAAAAAAAGCTAAATGGAATGTCCCAGTTTGCCTTTTTTTCTGACCTCCAGAATTGATTAACCGGTTTTCAATGCATTTCTATGGGAAACTGCGTTTCGGTTTATGAATTTTTCGTAATATGAAACGGCTGAGAGAACAAATTACTTACTTAAACCAAAGCACCACTGTAGTTGTTTCTATGGCTTAAATCCAAATGGTACTCCCAGCTAGTAGATGATCATGAATCAGTGGGATTTAAATTGTTTTACCATTCAACCACTGATTAATTTGATCTATTCCAGTTGGGACCAGCAAAAGGATTTAGGCCATTAAGTCTGATTAATAATTAGATCAATTGACAGGGTGTACAAGCCTATACCTGTGTTTTCATATGTTAAGTCCCACTAATTAAGTGATGCAGACCATCAGTTAAATGAATACAGGATTGCAGCATAAGGTAAACTTCTCTGTTTCTAAAGGATAAAGAAACAGCAAGAAATTGCATCCCAGTATTCATGTATATATCAAATAATAGTTCAACCATCTTTGCAGATAGTAGGTATAGACATATATCATAGTAATCAGTGGTAGATGTGGCACCTAGTTTAAAGTACTGCAACATCTGCATGATTTTGAGAGGATTATATAAGCTCAATTCTGGTATCATACTGAATCATACTTTATTCTAATAAAAACTGAAGACTTAAAATAGTCTGAGCTCCCAGCCATATAGGCAAACCATGGGTTAGAAATGCATGTCAACTCTAATCTATAGCTTATTTGGTACTCCACCACACTAGCTGAAATCCTGTTGATAAATCACAACTAGAATAAGCCCAATGACTCACTGGAGATTTAGTGATCCAACTCTTCCATAAATTACACCTATTCAACAGGCCTACTCTAATTGCAACTTACTACAATAAGCAACAGGATTTCAGTCAACATAATGCTTTATGGAAGTACAGCAATGGCATTAAATAAGAAATATCAATTTGAAACACTATGTCTAACCACTCAGAAAGCATGATTTGATTGTATTTTTGCTGGCCAACTGCTAACCATAGTTTGGTCTATTCAGACAGTATATAATTAAACCTAAAATGATTTGTTTGTGATATTTGAAATGGAACACAATATTAAGGTCTGGGTGCTATTGACCATCTTTAAAAGTATATTACCATAAACAATCATTTAAGACCAAGCTGTTAATTAGTAAAGCACTTGTAATATTAAAAAGATAGCACCACCTTCCAAGGTAACGGGCATAGAATTAAGAGGAATTATTATGCTTTTCCACATACAGCTAGAACTGACATACTCATTACATGCCATTTGAATTACTGCTACTTTTAAAAGCTCTATATACTGTATAAATAGATATAATCAAGTCACTAGCTGTTTTTAATTTTGAAACCCCTGTTAAATTTTTAAGAGGATGCATGGTTAATTTTAAAATAAATCATAAGTTGTCATGAACATAACATTATGAAATAAAAATATCAAAATTAAGTATAGTACATTTTCCTTCTACTTGCATACCCTACGTACAACTTGCTGACTAATGCATTTTAAAATGGAAAAGAACACTTTCTTAAATAGGTAATTTCAAATGTTAGACATTCTGAATACTGTTCCAATCTCAAACTCAAGCTGAAAGAATCTATGTATAAGTAGCCAACCTCTCTTTACATTCTACTAAACATTTATTTTGGCAATAGGAGGTGTATCTTTTAAACACACAGCTATGAATCCTAGAAAGAAACCAATATAACATCAGTGGTAAGAACATTATGAAAAGCTCCATTTCTTCTCCAACAGCATCCATGTCATATGATGGGATTTTCTCGGAAAGGGGTATATAGTACAGTAATATTGGTAACTTTTTGATGAAGACATTCACTTAATAAAAAGGAAGTGTAGAATGGCTCTGTACATTAATTTTATTGACATAACATAAATATAAGAAAAAAGTCTCTCAAAAAGATGAACACGTTTTTCTTCTCCAACATAAAGTGCTACAGAACATAGTTAAAGTTAGAAAGGCTGGATTTTTGTTGTTTTCAAAAGTAGTGTCAACCCAAGTGTGACTAGGGAAAAACTAGATCCTACAGATTATTTTTTTCTTGTCAAGCTTCACATTCTGGTTTTGCAGAACTGTCGTGCTGATCGTCCAAATTCATTCGGAAATCATTTGGGCCATCTGGCGTTTCACCTTTGACAGCCAGATGGATGACTTTCAGCCACTTCTGCTTCAGGTCCTCGTTGTCTGCGGCAAAGCTGTGCACAGACTTGGATTGAGTCAATTTGAAACTGTGTGGAAGGTCAGCGCTTCTTGGGGTGTCATCCACGGTGTAGCCCAACAATGGAATAGTAGCCAGTGCCTTCACATCCTAAGCAAACAGAAACAAAAGCTCTGGATCTGGTGAAAAGCACAGGGAATATACTTCTTAATGGACTGCAAAACTTGCTTTATTGAACATGGTACTGCTATGGAGGAAGGTCTGATGAAAATAAAAATGAACCGTTTCAATCACCATCAGCCACAGACAGGTGTTGGTTAAGAAAAAAGGTTATACTGTGGTGATCCCTTAAAAATGGAAACTTTTTGGATCACACACTTAAAACATGGGACAAGAAAGTGCAAACCTTTTGGTATGCTAGTGAAGAGAAAGATGAAGAAATGGGGCACATAGCATAAATCACAGTTAACAAAACTGCAAACAAGACTATCCGTCTTCTCATTTATGCTAAGTGGGAGGTGGTTGAGGTTGCTGAGTCTCTCTCTCTCTCTCTCTCTCTCTCTCTCTCTCTCTCACACACACACACACACACACACACACACACACACACACTTACATACCTGCGGTGCACCGTACATATATAGTACAAGGGCTTCCTGTTTAGGAATCACACACCAAGCCTTTTGCCATGTCTTGGACTTTTCCAAATATTGGAGAAAACTACATATTACACTATTGCCAGATACCTCTGCTGATTCAATCTGTAAGAATGGAAGAGAAATATTTTCTTTCACTTCAAGATAGCTAGAACATTACTTCTGACACATGATTGATTTAAGATCACCTTCATAGCAAATGTCTGGCTGGATCAAGAAAACAAAGGGAACATGCAAAAGGAGATAAATCACCACCCTGCTTACTGAAACATTGTTTCATTGTTTGTCAAAACAACATGGTATGAAAGTAATTACAGTATATAAAGACATAACTGGAAGAATAGAATGCTTTTATCTCTTATAAATACCTGACAGTGAAACATGGGACCAGCTAGTCAAAACTAGATATCACTAGGTATGAGCGAAAAATAACTAACTACTTTAACTGCTCTTCTAGCCTTTTTAAACATTTTAAACTTTTAAAAAGCACCTTCCTTTTTAAACTTTTTAAAAGCACCTTCCTAGGCTCTGGCTCCAGGCACTTATTCTATTACTTACTGCCCGGGTGTGCCAGCTGAAAACAGTTTTATTCAAATTCCCAGAAACTATGTGAAATATATTAATGAGGTAGGAAACTATGGCTGAAGCCTATCTTGATAAGCTGAATTTGTCTTTAGGTAACTGCTAAAATCCTAAAGTAAATTACCATCAGGCCCACTGAGTCAGTGAGGATTTAGTAAGTTCATTTGATTTGAAAGTTGTAATTTACTACTGGATTTCATCTAAAGTTTCTACGACAGGCAGGCTCCTTCAAAACTGCATCCCACTTGCACTCTTTCATACAATGGGAACATTCGGATGCAGTGGGTTGCTATATGCCTCCGTTTTATGCTTGTTGGCATAAAACATAAACAGAAAGCATTTGATACTGGCGTAGAGACAAACCACAGGACAGCATGTTAATTGCCAGTTTTCAGAAACAACTTGTATGCAGCAATACTGCAATTTTACATAGCTACCACCAAGTGGCCTTTTTATGCCAATTGCTCTTATTTCATATAAACATATAGGACAAATGAACAACATTAATTGGTATGGCTTTCCTATACAAATCTCACTCTCTTCTATTTGCTTGGGAAAAAGAACTCCCACTTTTATTTCTAGTAAAAGATTGGAGATAGCTACAGGGACGTCCAATGACAGAAAAAGGCAACTTTTCTCCAGTACTGCCTTTCTAAATCTCTACTTCATCTGTTCTACATCCACCAGCTTGAAAAAGGCGGGGGGGGGCTCTGCTTACTGTTTTCAGGAGGCTTTTGACACAGTCCCTCACCAAAAGCTGCTGAGAAAATTGCAGTCAGGGGTTAAGAGCGCAGGTCCTCTTATGGACAGAGAACTGGTTGAGATCCAGGAAACAAAGAGTAGGTGTCAATGGGAAATTTTCACAATGGAGAGAGGTGAAAAGCGGTGCGCCCCAGGGATCTGTCCTGGGGTCCAGTGCTTTTCAATCTGTTCATAAATGACCTGGAGACAGGGATAAGCAGTGAGATGGCCAAGTTTGCAGATGACACAAAACTTCTCCGGCTGGTGAAGGCCAGAGAAGATTGTGAAGAGCTCCAGACGGATCTCTCCAAACTGGGAGAATGGACTGCCAAATGGCAAATGCATTTCAATATAGGAAAATGTAAAGTAATGGATATTGGGGCAAAAAAATCAAAACTTTATCTATCAGCTCATGAGTTCTGAGCTACCCGTGACAGATCAGGAAAGAGTTCTATCTTGGTAGGCTGGTGCATAGCTCATGAAAGTGTCTACCCAGTGTGTGGGAGTGGTGAAGAAGGCCAATTCCATGCTAGGGATCATCAGAAAGGGGACTGAAAATAAAACAGCCAACATTATAATGCCATTAGTAAGGCTGCACCTGAAGTAGCGGAACTAGAAAAGATGCAGAAGAGAGCAACTAAAATGATTACTGGGCTGGGGCACCTCCTTTATGAGGAAAGGCTAAAGCATTTGGGGCTATTTAGTCTGGAAAAGGCAGCTGAGGGGGTATATGACTGAGGCAAATAAAACTATGCAGGGCATGAGTAAAGTGGATAGAGGGATACTCTTCTCCCTCTCACAAAATACCAGAACTAGGGGACATCTACTCAAACTGAGGGTTGGGAGAGTGAGAACAGTCAAAAGAAAATACTTCTTTACCCAGCGTGTTGTTAGTTTGTGTAACTCCCTGCCACAGCATGTGGTGATGGCATCCGGCCTGGGTGCCTTCAAAAGGGGATTGGACAGATTCCTGAAGGAAAAGTCCATCACAGGTTACAAGCCATGATGGGGATGTGTAATCTCCAGGCTTAGAAACAGGGAACTTCAAGGCCCAGATGCGGGGGAGTGGTTGCAAGAGACAGATATCTATTCTTGTGAGTTCCCAGAGGCCTTTGGCAGAGCCGCTGTGAAATAAAGGAAACTGGACTAGACTGGTCCTTGCCTGATCCAGCATGGCTCTTGTGTTTTTATATTCCCTCTTTAAGTCAGTTTCCTCATTGGCGTTGAAGAGAGAAAATTGGACAGATTCCTGAAGGAAAAGTCACAGGTTACAAGCCATGATGGGGATGAGTAATCTCCAGGTTTAAAAAACAGGGTATTTCAAGGGCCAGATCTAGGGGAGTGGTATCAGGAGACAAATATCTAGTAGTTGTGAGCTTTTTGGGCATGTTCTGTAAGTTTTTCTTTCTGAAGGTTCACGAGACTCTGTGGCTGGCATCTTCAGAGGGCAAGGATCTCAGCGAACAAGGAGTTTCTCTCTGTGCTATAGAGTAAGTGAGACTGGGGTTCTTAAAGTTGTGGGATAGAGGAAGCTTATCCTATGCAGGACAATAGGTGTTAGTCATTGTATTGTGCTGGAGGGATTAAGAAGTTTCAATGTAATCAGGGGTAGCAGGTGTCCTTAGTTGTTTTATTGTGTGAACTGATCACCTTTGCTTGTGGCTGGATGGGAATCATTGAGCTTTGACCTTTTCTGCACTCTTCAGTTTTTAGTACTGGAAGCCAGGCTTTGTTGATTTTTAGACTTTCTTCTTTTTTGTTGAAACTGTGCTTATGTTTGTGGATTTCAATGGCTTCCCTGTATAGCCTGACATAGTGATTTGTAGTGTTTTCCAGTACCTCTGTGTCCTCCTAGAAGAGGATTCCATGTCTAGTTTGTTTCAGCGTGTGTTCAGCTACTGCTGATTTTTTCAGGTGGTTTTAAAAAAAGTTTAGAAAACTTTTTCAAAGAAACAAGCAATGAAAGTTTAAAAAAAAATCAATGGGTGCAAAACACTGAAATAATTATTTTAAAAACATACCTCCAGTATTCCTCTCTTTTTCTTTTCTTCACTATCTGTGCACCCTGTTATAATGTGGTAGCAGTCTTTACAAACTTTGTTCAGTTTATTGCTATCATATTCGAGATGAGCTTTATAATCAGAACACTTCCAGCAAACCACCTTAAGAGGAAGGAGAAAGATTTTAACGGAACATTCCCATTCCTTCCCCACATGTTCATTTTCAATGGTGAGGTTTTGTAAAATTTGTACCTCTTCATAAATATGGATGTTGCAAAAAGTGAAAAGTGCAAGTCATCCATTCTTGTTAGAAGACCGGTTTTTCCAACCTTCAACTCGTTCTTAAATAATACCACCAGAGACAATTTAATATTGGTAAAAATGTTAGCTGGGAAACTCCTTCTATTCCACTTTTCACCAGCATGTGGGAAGCTCTAATGGCACTAATACTGGCATCCAAAACCTATTTTCTCTCTCTAATGCAGATGAGTGCATGGGTCAGTGATGGGAGACAGAATGACAGAGACTGAATAACCACTAAACAAATAATTCTAAACCAAGGTCAGGGAGGGGGGATCTGTGACTATAAGGCCAAAAAGAAAATGCCACAAATTGTTATCTAAGGGAGGGGTGGAGAGGCTTCACCCCATACCTCTGATTAACCTTATGTTTAAGGACTGTGAGACTTTTATTCCAAAACATTTGAAGTGCCAAAGCTTGTCTACCCTTGATTTAGGAAAAATGTCACTGCCTGAACAAAAACATACACTATTTTCCTCTGCTAATCTGGCCTGGGAGCTATCCAAGGCTTGAAATAAGAATTGAAACACTAATGACATACAAGGGAAATAAAATCCTCTCAATTTATGACTGAAGTCAATTTGGAAAGCAGCAGGAAACCTCTTATTCCCAGTTGCTCTGAATGATAGCTCTGTATCTAGTAAAACCATACTGTGCTGCAACTCATTGCTCTCCTGCTGAAAAAAAACCTTTCAAGGCAAATTGTAATTAGCTGAATGTGTCCAAGCATACTGGCAGTAGAACTACGTAGTACAGCCAGCTTAAAACAGAAAACTCAGGGAAATTTTATCTTTGGTTCAGGAGCATCATATCATCATCCGAGCAATAAGCTGAGACTTGCATAAACTAAAGCACATGTTGCTAAGGGGACATTTTTATGAACAAATGCTGTGAATATTTATCCCATGAAAGCATTCCTCCAAGACACATTCTATAATTTCCACAAGGGGGCTCAATTTTGGCCAGTGTTGTTACGACAAGCTGCAGCTGCAGCAAAACAGCATTGAGAACACACCACCAGATGGAGTGTCTCAAAAGATTTCTTGGCTGCTTTTGCCTCTGGTTAACCAGCTAGTAGACACTGCTTTGTGCTTACATGCCCACATGCTCGGCAATGATGCCTTCTCCTTGTCAGCGCATTGAAGGGCTCTTTGCATTTCATGCACATGGTCACTTCGTTGTCTCGAATCCATCTGGGCGCTCTCTTCCCAAGTTCAGCTGTCTGAGGAGGGAAAGAAGAGGACAAATTGTGGTGTATTATTAGCACCAAGAATAACCACTTTCTTCCAACAGTAAAGCAGCAGCACAACACAAGCTGTTCTAAAACCTAAATGACACATTTTACCTTACATTAAATGTATAGTTGTCAACTGAAAGCAATGGCTACACAAAAAGCAACTCAGTCTGCCTGCATGTAAATACAGCAGAATTGTGTCTTGATGGTTTGCATTCACTTTTCTCCAGTAGCAACAAACAACAAAGTGGAATACAGCGGATGTACAGCAGGGAAATCGTAATGCGTTGCCATAAATTAAGTTCTATTAAACAGTATTTGGCAGCAGCAGAGGGATAGCCATGTTTCTGGTAGGGATTATGGTTTTGCATCTACCTCTGTCTACAACCGTAGCAGGATCCAAACTAAAATAGAATTACTGGAAAAACTTCTACAACGTTCATTTGTGCAAAATGTAAAAATGTGTGCTGCTGTAAAATGAAGTACAGTACAATTTCAACAGACATCAGCATGTTGATGGGACAAAAGAATTAACCAGAAAAGAAACTAATGTCTGTTAGAGTAGCCAACAGTACATTCTTAACCTGAATTCATTCTAAATCAGAAGATGTGCTTTCATTGCTCTAGAGCATTTGTTCCCAACCTTGGGTTCCCAGGTGCCCTTGGACAAAAACTTCCAGAAGGCTTCACCAGGATTTCTAGTTATTGTTCAAGAACAATAGAATCTTTGCACTGCAGAGGCTTCTATCTCTCTATGCAGCCTTTTCATCTCCCCTACATGCGTGCTCCCTTTCCCAAGCATTATGGTTAAATACTGTGTTAGTCCTGTAATGAATGTTGGAAATCAGCACATAACTATGAGCACCTATAATACAGTATATAATATGTACACAGAGTACAGATTGCCAAACCAGGTACAGCAAATCTGTTTATGAGGCAGAAGCAAAAAGCTGAAATGAACTGCCTCAAGGAAAGGGCCATTATGTACCCACTCATAATGGACACGCATCTCAAACTGTAACAGCCTTTCCAGGAACAAAGAAACCCATTTCATGATGAACTGCTTCAAGCAAGTTGCTGAGAATAAAGATGGGAGTAAAAGTGTAGCTAAGTGAAGCACTGTGGCTAGATAGGCATGATAAAGCAATTAGGCTAGAAAGTCCAATTGTTTGCCCTTTGCTCCTGACATAATGCAGTAACCCACCCACCCCCGTTTATCATGGGGATTACATCCCAGACATTCCTATAAAGAAAATTATGTGATATGTGGACACCTTTATCTGTGGGCTGGGCTGCGACCGGGGGGCCTGTCTGGGGCCTCCTGTACTTACCCCAGGCCTGGTGGACCAGAAGTGACTTCCAGGGCCTGCACTGGGCCTCTGGAGCCTGTACAGGCCCCAGAAGTGGCATCCAGTAAAATCGAAATCATTTCCAGGCCACCGGAAGCCACTTTTGGGGATTATGCAGGCCTAGGAAGCCAGCCGGAGGCCCATTCCGGGCAGCGCCAGGCTTGGGGTAAGTATAGGAGCCCCCAAACAAGCCCACTGGTCCCAATCCACAGCTTGCTCTGGACCCAGCACTGTCTGGCCGCTTCCCTGCCGCCTGCCTTTGCCTGCAGGCCCAGTAAATTGGTGATATGCTGGGCCCGCAGTATATGAAGCATGATATGTTGGGGGAGTACTGTATGTATATGGCTTGCATAAATAAATCTATCCTCAAAACCCAACTTTTCCATGAAGACTTTGGCACAATCCCCTGGATCTGTAACTATACCAGTTTTCATATAAATAAGGTCCTATTCCTTTACCTATTTAGTCATTTCACTTCCTTCCCTTTTCTTTGTCTTCCTGGAGGCGCTTAAAAAACTGTATCCCTTTCAGGGTCTTTTCTCTTGTCCTCTGAAAAGCAGCATGCTCATAAAACGAGCAATACCAATGCTAAAAATATGCCTATCTGTCTCTCTGTGTGGGCAAAGGTTATTTATATAAATGTAAGTGTGCTAAGTAAAGTAGTAGTAAGAAAGCTAGAAAAAGGAAGGCAAGAGAGGAGGTCTACATAACACAACCTTTTCTTGATTACAGGCATAAAACTTACAGAAACTTCAATAGGCGTGTCATCATATTCTTTTGCAATAGCATTTCTGAATGTTTCGTTTCTCTGCTGAAAAGCATCTATAGTATTCTGGAGAGCCTAAATGAATCAAATGCATAAGATCTATTAAATACAGCAATTAACAGAAAACAAATCTAAAGACGAGCTGAATCTAAAGATGAACTGAAATAAATCTCTGAAAGATAGAAGTAGTTTGATTACAGCCATATTATTGTTCTGTAGCTACAAGCACTGCAAGGTGAATTTGAAAGGAATCACAAAACATTAAATTCCACAGAAGTAGCCATAATGTTGAGTTTTAAAAACAACTAACAAGTTTCTAGTGGCATAGTTAGTAAGAAAGGCTCGTTTACCTTTATCCATTCTTCTTTATCTTGTTCAGAACTAAAGGATACAGTTGGAGATAATAGTTAACAACAAATATGGGAAAGATGGATAAACTACAGACATTTAACTTTCAGTTATCACTTATTTCAGGACACACACAACTTTAGATTAATATTAAAGCCGATTTAAATAGAGGGGACTATGATACAAATACTGAATAGGTCCAATGTAAAAGAATAAAAGTTATCTTGTGTTCGGACTGACATGTTTCAATTTGTCATGTTATATTAAAATATCTCAAATAAATCCTGAAATTATGACAGTACTAGTTGTCCGGGATTCTGTTTTGTCTCCTATGTTATTTAACATCTATATGAAACCATTAGGGGAGATTATCAGGTCTTTTGGGGTTAGGTGGCACCAGTATGCCTATGATACCCAGCTCTACCCCTCGTCACCTCCAGACTCTAAGGGAACTACTATCTCAACTTTACACGAGTGTTTAGTTGCAGTAATGAACTGGATGAGGATGAACAAAATGAAACTAAACCCAGACAAGACAGAGGTGCTCCTGTTCAGTCGAAAGGGACAACAAGGGATAGGGATACAACTTGTACTGGATGGTGTCACCCTCAATTGAAAAATCAGGTATGCAGCTTGGGGGGACTCATGCCCAGGTTATGGCTGTGGCCAGGAGCGCATTTGCACAAATCATTTCTAGAAAAACCAGCTCTGGCCATGGTGACACATGCCCTAGTGACATTCTGGCTAGACTACCGTAATGAGCTCTATTTGGGACTACCAATGAAAAGTCTCAGGAAACTTCAACAGGTCCAAAATGCAGCAGCCAGACTGTTGACTGGGGCGGGGTACAGAGATCACATTACACCCTTATTAAAGCAGCTCCACTGACTGCCAATCAGCTATCGGGCACAATTCAAGGTGCTGACCTTGACCTACAAAGCACTGTACAACCTGTGTCCTAGCTACCTCAAAGATCAAATCTCACAATATGAACTGACTCAGGTGTTAAGGTCATCTGGAGAGGCCCTTCTCTCCATCCCACCACCCTCACAGGTATGTCTTGTGGTAACCCATGAAGGAGCCTTCTCGACCGCTGCACCCAGATTCTAAAAACCCCTCCCACTAGAGGCCAGGACTGCCTCATCTCTGTTGTCCTTCTGGAAACTTTATTTATTTATTTATGTATTTATTTATTTATGTATTTATTTATTTATTTATTATTTTATTTTAATTTAATTTAATTTAATTTAATTTAATTTAATTTAATTTAATTTCTATACTGCCCATCTTCCAGGCGGAACTCTGGGCAGTTTACAACAAACTGGCAAAGACTTTTCTTTTCAGGCAAGCTTTCCCCGAATGATGGGCTACCATTATGTGTCTTGTATATGACTCTATAGGTTCACATAGACTTTGTGTTTATACCTACTTATAACTGTGTTGCTTTAATGTAATGTTGTCTATTGATGCTGTAAGATGGCCCTCAATTCCTTGTTCTCAATTACTTGAATATGTCTTAATTGTACTGGACTGTATATTAAACCCTCATTACTGTAAGCTGTCTTGGGTCCTTTTCCAAGGAGAAAGGCTGGGTAAATATACTCTAAAATACATAAAATAAATAAATAGTCTCCTGTTTCACAAGTACTTGTCATTAAGCCAAGGTAAAATAGTCATAGCTGGATATATAGGATATATGATGGTACATGTATGCACAAAAATCCCCTTGAATCTTTACCGTTTCTTATATTGCTCTTAGTAGGGAACGGTCATGAGTTTGTCTTTTGACTGCAAACTCCCTAATTCTCCATTCTGAAAGTCCCATCTGACAAATACCTACAGAGAACTGTGTGTGACTCACCTGGGAGAAATGGCTAAGCTGGAAAGTACTGTGGCCTAGCATAGGTCTATCACTGTTTTAAAAATGGAAGTTGTCTCAGTGCTTTCTGAGAGGTTCCTTTTTATATACATTAAAAAACCCAGGAAGCTAGGCAGAACTTAGGCCTATGTTAGACCCTAAGCCTTCCAGCTCAGGCCTTTCTCTTACAGGAGCTCTTACTTAGTGTGACTATCTCCCCTTTCCCCTTCTTCCATTTCCTCCTCCAATAACAAAGCTATTGGCTCGTATCAAAACAAATTCAGACAAATAGTGCATATTACTATATTGAACCCCTCCCTACCTAACTCCATAAACTTGCACACTAGATAGAATTTCTGGCAATGGAGTATGTGAAAGGTTTTGTGGAATATTAATATTTCTGTAACACAACACAGCTATTTCTCTTCTTACCCCTATCCTCAGACTTCCATGGGCACAGCACTAGCAGTTGCACCTAAGTAGTACACAGAATTCTGTTTACTTCTACTGTGTACTGTGTACAGAATTGTATAAGTTCTTTGTCTGCAGATGCCTGTAGGTGGCATAATTTAAGATTTCCTGCTCTATAAGTTTCAGTATCCTATACCCATGTATCTACAACCAAACAAGAACATTTAACATCACCTTAGCAGGTCTGCACGTTGAGGACATGATCTCCTAACTACTAGGTAATACTTTTAATTTGGCTGCAACTGACTGCAATATTCTGAAATTTCTTTGTGTTTGTGACTGTTTTTCAACATAAAAGTCTGAGGTAATCCTAACCAACTTGAGTTTATCTCCTCCCCCTGGTTTGGTCTGGGAGACTGTTCCATTCTTCCTCATGCATCTTTTTATTCGACTTTTGTGCAAAGACCCCAAGCTAATCTATGCAAATAAAGCTTAATATAAATGGAATTTGGTCTAATATAGTAGTTTACCAAGGTTTAGTGTCAAGTACAGAGAACTTAGGCAAGAGTATGAGAATGCATGCATTAAAAGCTCACAAATATAAAGACCAAGTTGCAAATACATTTACATTTGTGTGCTGTTATTTTCAAGTACATCTTTAAACACCATTATACTAGATGCTAAGATCTCAAACTTGTGCTTCTCTTACCTGGCCTGCAATTCCAAAGTTCGTTCCTTCCCAGATACTTGGAATGTATGGGGATATTCTTCATTGTGTGTTTCTACAATTTTCATACCATCAATGCCAACTCTTGTCCGAACAGTGAACTTAGATCCCACTAAGCTGAACTTGGGGACGCAATACAGCAGCATGTTGTTGAACTGGGGAGGGGTGGGGGAGAGAACAGGTTACACAAATCAGTAATCTATTGTCACAAGAACAAAGCAAGCACATCCCATGAAGTACCTACTTATACATATATCTTGTAAAAGTGAGACTGTTCATAACCTAAAAATAGCACAATGATTCAAAAAGATGCATAGGAGCTGAGTTAATTACCAATGATTGTGTTGTGACTATCCCAGACATTCACACAGCCATGCCCTAAGCACATCCGATCTCACCTGATTTTGGAAGCTAAGCAGGGTCAAGCCTGGCTAGTACTTGGATGGGGGACCACCAGGGAATACCAGGTACTTTAGGTGCCTGGAATAGGAGCTGGCAAGCCACTCCAGTATTCCTGCCAAGAAAACTCCATGGATATGGTGTCACAAAGAATCAGTCATGACTATAACAACAGAACAACAACAAATGCCACATAATAATCACAGGAGACAATAACCTTTTGCAAAGTTCTACCAATGTGGCAGTAATAATGTTCAGGCAGTGCCAGAATACTGCTAAATTAAAGTACTATTTGTCCAGTTCTGTGGTGCCCATGTAATTTGTCCCAGTGCATGCAAATTACATCCATCTCACAACCAGAACGCCTTATTTAGTGACATTTTGCCACTGGTGGTAATATCATTCCTTATATGCTGTTGCAGATCTGCAAAATGCAAGTGGCAGTGTATAGATGTTGATATCTGGAGAAAATATTACACTTTCTAATGTACCAAACAGGAATTTATAGGATTAATTAAAAGTTGCGCACAAACCCACACCATAAGAGCAAAAGAATGCTTTTCCTCTCTTAAAATAAAAAAGAAAAGCCTCTTTCATTTTAAATCTTGGTAGGGGAGGAAAAATTGACTTTGACGTACAGAGATGATATGGTACCCCCCTCCCAATTGTTCTTGGACTGCAACTCCCAAATGTATGTATGCATGCATGCATGCATGCATGTATGTATGTATGTATGTATGTACGTACGTACGTACGTACGTACATACATACATACATACATACATACATACATACATACATACATACACACACCTTTATTGGCATTAAAACAGAAAAAATAGAACACAACCAAAACAGTGATGGGAGAGCATTGTCAAATAAAACAATAGGTAAAAGACCAAAAGGGGATGCACTCTCATTTCTTATTAATAACGGCTACTAGAAAATCTGCAACTTGTAAGGTGACCCATTCGGAATTGTCACGAAGTAAAAAGCTTGTGTATTCCTCTGGGGGGCCAGGGAACATAGACTAACATCACTAACTGTGCTGCTGGTTTCTGAAAGGATCAAGAATACCTGGGTTACTGAAAGTTAGGACTCACTGCTCTGGGATATCAATCATCATGCCACACAAATGATGATGATGATCATCATCATCACCACCATCATCATCATCACCATCACCACCACCACCACCACCACCACCACCACCACCAGCATCTTAGATGGGAAGCTACCTAACAGGGCAGAAAAATAAGTGGATCTAATATACACATTTTTTGCCTTGTCTAGTCAGCACCTGAATTAAAGGAAAACTCACACGGTCACAGTGGTCAGTACCCTACTTATAATGATGTAAATCAATATAAATCAATATAAAGTTATGCCAGTGTAAATGTTCCAGGTGTTACGTCTGGCAACAAGAGATTGAGCCAAGTGAATTGGTGGAATTGGGGGTGGGGACCACACTTGTGTCTCAGTCATTTTTGCAACTACCATGGATGCAACCTCAAGTTCCGTGCATGAAGTTGTGCAACAAGATTCTGGCCAGTAAATGGGCTACTTTAAAGGCATGCATGAGAAATGTGAAAAACAGAAGGAATAAACGGATCTTTGGCGCACAAAAAATCTATGCAAAAAGTCTATTAAAATCCAAACTACCTTGGATTTCAAACATGCTAAATTAACATTGGGTGGTCACTGTCCCATCACTTCATGTAAAATCATAATGACGGTTGGTTACATTTTAAAACCTGAAGGTGCTTTCAGCACATATGGGCTATTGCCACCATTACTGCCATTTTTCCATGGCTCACTGTGTCAGATATGATAATGAAAAACGCAATTCCACACATTCATCCCATACAACATTATAGCTGAGGTCACATGGGAGCAAAAGAACACAACATCTAAGAGAACTAGCAGATTAGTAAGAGAGGAATGTATAACAGCAACACGCCACCACAAGTTCTGGGACAGCAAACATTCTAAGTTCAATTTTTCGTATGGAATACTTTTCCATTGAGACGTGGCAATTGCTGACTTGATTTTTAAACAAATTTAATCTGTCTAAATTTCAGGAAGTGCAAAAGAAAAATCCAGGACTAAATTATTTCCAGCCAGCTGCTGCACATAGTTCTTAGCATCCATATGGCTATGCACACCACTATTTTTTAATAGTGCAAATGTAGTGGATCTTCTCTTAAAGGCTAAGCCAAGATAAAGGATGGCTGTGTGTCACATTTCAGAATTCATTCCTACTTCTTGGATTAACATATAAAATAGATTTTGATTTTATGCTTGCCAGAATTAAAATTATTATTGCACTTGTCATTAATGATTAAATACACATGGAGCTCATTTACATGAAATTTCATGAAGTCATAACTATTTCATGAAGATAATTTAAGCAATTCTGATATTGAGTTGCTATACTGGCTTGCAGGTCTGCTTCTTATCTCTGGAGTGCACTATAAAATGGCCTTATAGGAAGGAATAATTATGGATTAGGTTAAGAGGAGATTAAATGTATACAAGGATTCTCCAGGATCACTTTGATGATTTAAGCCACATCTGTGTCTACTGAAGCTTTCACGGAGTATAAGTGAACTTTCTTCACTTCAGGTTTAAACATACTACCCACAACCATTTGAATGGAAGAAACAAATTTGATTTTTTACAATAAAGATCAGAACACAAATATAGAATGTATACTTTACTGTTCAGATGGAAAGAAAAACCTGCTAACTGGCTAAGAAAAGTGAAGACAAAAATGCTGCATGTCTCTTTAGCAAAGGAAACTTTTAACTTTGACTTTAGATCCTTACTGCTCATTCAGAACAAAATGTTTTACAAACATGTAAAAAAGGTTAAACAGGCAGACATGCCTACAACACATACTGCTAAAAAGAACACACACATTGGAATACAACACTAGCTCTTTGCAATCAGTCTGCAATCATACGTCACCCTCCTGGCCTTAGTACAAATCCCCCCACCCCCTGTCTATATGCCTTAGCCACGGCTTAGCGTTAAACATCTGTACACACTGGTCTTATTATTAGAGATGGGCACGACTCAGGAAAAAAACTTCGTTTTCTTTTTCTTTTTCGGCTAGGGTCCGAGTCGTTTCGTTTCCGTTTTCGCGAAAAATCGGAAAAAATTAGTCGTTTCGTTTTTCGTTTTTTTCGTTATCGTTATACTGTTTTTTTTTGGGGGGGTAGCGGGCTCCTGGAGGCACCTCTGTGGGGTGGGTGCCTCCGCCGGCCCGCTATAAAGGGGACAGCAGCAGCAGGCTCCAAGAGACCCCTCAACATGGGGGTCTCCCATCCTCACCTGCTGCTGCTGCAAAATGGCATGCACAACCATATGGTTATGCATACCATTTGCAGGCAGTGAGACCAGTGAGAGTCATAGGGTCATACCTGCCCTACACAAGGCTCTTGTCTCGCACCTGCCATGTCCCACAAAGAAGGGAATCGTACTTGCGTGTAGTGCAGTGCAAGTCGATCTGGCTATGGGCTAAGGTGGATTAGGGTTAGGGCTAGGGTTAGGCTAATGACGGGTAAGGTTATGGTGGGCTATTGGGTTGCACCTCTGGGTGCCTCTCTGACCCACTAAGAAGACAGTCTGTGACGTATGGGTAAGGAGTCAAGGATTAGGGTTAGCGGGTTAGGGGGCTAGGGCACGTTTTAGGGGGCTTTTTGGCACATCCCAGAAGTCTCAGTGGCCAAGTGGCCATGCGATTGGTGAGATGGCTCCAAAAATTTGCATGGTCGTCCCCTCCCACATGGCTGGCCAGGCCACTGGGCCAGCCCATCATTGCACACTGCGCAGGTGTAAAAAAAATAAAATAAAATAAAATCAATGGAGGACACAGGAGGAGAGGAGAGACATTTTGTTGCAAGAAAAAAACCACTGCTACTGTGAAAAATCTGGCAGTTCATACATTTCCGCGTGTTTCTGTTGTGCTTGTGTGTTTTTGGACCACGATTTCAAAAACAATATTGCATTCGCCGCCCCATTTTCGATCCCCCGCCCGCACCGCATGGCATGGCG
>JAHTLZ010003526.1:13158230-13171705 GCA_023846285.1 Phrynocephalus versicolor | reverse complement strand
CCACCAGACCAGAGCAGCCCAGGACGGAGGGGGGGGGAAGCCGGGACACCCCCCCTCCAGACCAGAAACCCCCCCTCCGGTAGGTGCCCTTAGTCAAACAGGCATTTTCCGCCTGCTTTTTGGCCCGGGAATGGGTGGGGGCCGGGGAGAGTTTAAAAGTTTTTTCCTGCGCCGTCCGTGCCGCTTGCGTTTGCGGCGGCCATCGGCGTCTCGGCAGAGTGGGCTTTTTGCGAGCCTGCGGCGAGTCCCACCACTAGACCAGAGCAGCCCAGGACGGAGGGGGGGGAAGCCGGGACACCCCCCCTCCAGACCAGAAACCCCCCCTCCGGTAGGTGCCCTAGTGAGTGCCCTTAGTCAAACAGGCATTTTCCACCTGCTTTTTGGCCCGGGAATGGTTGGGGGGGAGACCCGGGGGAGAGTTTTAAAAAGTTTTTTCCTGTGCCGCCCGTGCCGCTTGCTTGCGCTTTGGCGGCCGGCGGCGAGACTGGGCTTTTTGTGGCGGGCGAGTCCCACCACCACACCAGAGCATCCCAGCAGGACGGAGGAGGGGGGGAGGCCGGGCGGGGACCTCCAGAAACCACCCCTCTGGTAGGTGCCCTGAGGCACGGCAGGCATATTTCCGCCTGCTTTTTGGCCGGGAACCGGGCTTTTTAATTTTAACTTTTAAAAACTTTTTTTCTGTGCCGCTTGGCATCGCGCGCGATCGCGCGATGCAAGTAACGAGCACGAAAAATCAGACCAAATTGTTCGTTCGTCGGTTCGAGCTCGAAGTCTGGCGGAGTAATTCCCGTTTCCGTTTCCGTAGAGTAACGGAAACGAGTAACGGAAACGGAAACGGGAATACCGCTAAGTCGTGCCCATCTCTACTTATTATCATTCCTTCCATTTTGAATGCAGGCTTCAAATACTTTACAAGCCCTGATTAAATAGACAGCTAGTTCGCATGAAAGACATTGATTCAGATGTGCCAATATACAGTGTGTCAAGCCAATGAGGAACAGTCAAAAACAGCTTGCATTTGAAAGTAAAGGAAAGAGTACAAGCTGGACAACATTGGCCAAGATCCAACAGTGTATTTTGGTACCCAGAACGGAATACTAGGGACTTCCCTTTCTCCTTTTGACTACTGCAGCCTACATGGTGCCAAAAACAACAACCCTGAACTGAAACATTTCAACACTTTAGATATGGCGACAATAAGAAAACAATACTTACTAAAAAAAGGTATCGTTCTTGAGCAGATGTGTTACGAGCTGCAAGTTTAAGTATCTGCCCTTCTTTTATGAGCTCATTTGAAGGATTCACAATATCTTCTTCTTCTCCTAGCATTTCATAAACCTCCAACAACTTCTTCAAATTTTCCTATTCCATCCGCAACAAAAAACACACACGACAGAATTAGTGCTGGCCTCTGTGAACATTTCTATCAAAATAATTTAAAAGCTCTAAAAAGTAAAGCATGCACAGGTTTTTAATAGGAACTATTTCATATGGAAATGTCTGGGGCTACTTTTTGCAACAGAATCAGTTTCCTAGGATAAAAAGCAAATATTTTTAAAAAATATATCCCTACAGCTATTTCAATGTTTCAGTGATGAAGGTTTTGTCAGTTAACTGACAGCCCTGCTTGATAACTTGTGTGGTAACTCTATTAAAATTCTACTTAAATATGAGAAATATATATTAGAAAAATCTAATTATTAATGGCTTAATAATATCTGTATTTTCTACTTTGATATCCACGAAATTGCTTTTGAAATATCCAAAAACAAGTCTTTTAAATGCAAATTACACAAAAGAGAAAATCCCCCAGATGGCACTCACCATTTTTCGGATGGCACTGTTGGAATGACTTGCTGCTGTGGATATTATTTCTAAGGATTCTGCAAGAGAGACAAATAATACAGACGTGATATATTGCTAATTCCACAATACATGTATCGCTGTTTCATGCTCAAAATGTTAAAGAAACAAAACAAGATTAACTTGTTCACATATGTCTTTTGGGAATAGGCTGGTGTTGGCTAAAAAGGGTACCCTGGGGTAGCTTAAGAGGTGTAATATGCCAATAGGTGAAATCCTCACATCCAAATGGGATATCAGAGCAAAAGTGACCCTATTTGGTCTGGCTCCTTCCAGACTGAATTCACAATGCTGTGGCTTAATAAGCGAGCCACTTCAGGATATAGGCAAATTGAACACTTCCTCTGATTTTTGGCAGAGGAGCAGGGGGACTAATTTTTTAAAACTAGTAAACCATCACTGATGTGGTGAATCACTTCTAGTTTTTATCTTTACTTTATCTCAAAGGACCAGGCCATGGATTTGGTTGCAGGCAGTTTCTCAACCAGCTCTTCAGATAAAGCGGGGGTAAATACTCCATTGAGGAAGTATGATATCCTGGTTGGTTTTAACCTACAAAGCACCACATGGCCTGGGTCCCAACTATCTCAAAGATTGAATCTTTCAGTATGAGCCAGCTCGGGTGCTAAGATCATCAGGAGAGGTCTTTCTCTCCATCCCAGCACCTTCACAGGTGCATCTGATAAGAACACATGAAAGGGCCTTCTCTGTTACTGCTCCCAGACTTTGGAACTCCCTCCCACTGGAGGCCAGGACTGCCCCATCTTTGCTGTCTTTCTAGAAGCAGACAAAGACCTTTCTCTTCAGGTAAGCTTTTCCTAAATAACTGACTACTTATTATGTGACTTCTAGATGGATTACCATGCATTACTGCTTAGAAATAATTCATAATAATACCTGTTTTACATTTTAGTTTTCATCTCTCATAATGGATTTTTTCTTTAACTGTTCACATGCTGTTATTAACTTTTAATACTGCCTTTTAGTGTTGTAAGACACCGCTTCATATTCATTGTTCTTAAACTTGATTATGTCTTAAATATTCTGGATTGTATATTGTCTTTCAATATTGTATGCCACCTTGGGTCCTTTTTAAGGAACAAGGCGGGGTAAAAATATTCAGAATAAATAAACAAATAATATCCCGAAGCAGTTGCTTAATTAGCCACTTCACAATTCTGAAACTTCAAACTGGGAGGAGCCTGAAAGATCACATTTGCTGCATTCCTAGAAATCAACACCAAAAAAGCGGAAGCTCTGTTTTGTCAGGGCTTTGTCAGAAAGGTGGAGGTAGGAATGATTTGGGGATTATTTGGTTCACTCTAGTGATAATGTCATGCGATCGCTGGAAAAAAGAACAAACTAACCCATCCCAGCAGCACACCAAACAGCTGCCTAAATACTTTCCCATATTACACCTTTATTTGATCCTAAAGTCAAGGGGGGGGAAGCTAAAACTCAGAAAAATGACTTCATGAGTTGATCCAGATGAATAGACATGAGTCAGGTAAAATATATTTTGTCAAAAAGAAATAGAAACCATGTTTATAGTATAAGTTTCCTTCAACTCTGGAAATTAGAAATTCAGTAACTTCAACAGTTCATCTGCTGCTCTTGGCATGTCAAATTAAAATCTTTTTGAAAATAACTCTCTTCATATGTACAGTATATAGAATCCAATGAAATCCTACCCTGCTTTACCCATGTAAAGAAACAAAACTATTTTTAGAAATCAGCACAGATATCAGTTAAGAGAGTCAGGAAAAAGGAAAGCCTATTAGGAAACATGGACCCTTGGACAACATTACATTGTCACGGCATGAGTATTTAGATTCTGTTCACAATACACCTTAACATTTAAATATTCAAAAAAGACATACTATATAGTTAACATACTTGGAAAAATAAAAAGAGGAGAGGGACATGTGCAGTGATAAGAGGAAGGGGCTAAAATGTTTAAGATTTTGCATCCTTTTTCCCTATTTAATTAAAAAAATTTAAAATAACAGATCATGATTAAGTGATATTATACAACTACATAAGAAAGCTCTGACTGATCACACCAACAATCTTTTCAGTCCAGCATCCCGCTTTCCACAGAAGTCAACTAGTCATCTCTGGGAAATCCACAAGCATGACCAGAAGGCAAGAATTATCTCCTGTAATTAACGTGACCTTTAATTTTCATCCTCGCTGCGTGGGGCTGTTTCATATGTGCATGCATGCAACTCCTCCCTGCATGGGTTCAGTCATAACCCAAACAAAAAAAAAGGTGGAATAGGTGCACGGAGATGGAAAAGCCATGCACAGAGGGGGTGGAGACCTGTACACACACACCTTAGAGGGAACCTTACTGGTAATATCTCCCAGAAGCTGGTAATCAATGATACAGCTGCTGAATCTGAGAACTGTTTGCAAATCTCATGACTAGCAGGCACTGATGTGACTTGTATGGTCCGACGTGCACTCATAGTGCTCTACATATGTACTGGAGATTGCTGACTTGCAGTTATGCAACCCAGAGGACATGCTGTGAAAACAACAGGGCTTCCTGCTTGTGGAAGGCTGGTGCAGTCCTACTTGCACCAGCAATGGCAAAAGAGGGGCTGCACAGAAGGGAGCACTCATGTGCAGCAAGAACCCTAGATGATAAATGATCAGGAATCAATCTACTCTCCTTTTAATTGTCAGGACATTATACCTTATGGCAGTGAGTTATAGAAATTGTGAAGAAGCACATTCTTGAAAACACTGAGTATCCTGTGAATTAATCCTGATGAATTAATACTCTTAATAAAAAGGATCTTTTAAAGACTCCTCTGATTACTACAGAGAAGAGCATGTTAAGAAAAGCAGTTGTTGTGACTTTTGTTGCCTCCCATGTAGTTCAAAACTGTTAAGCAGCTGCTCTCTTTCAGCTGTCCTCAGACACCAGACCCGGAACCCAAACAAACATATTTACTTTCAGCATCCTTCCAGTCTACAGAGTCCTGAGGCAATTTTCTTAGGTAGTCCTTCAGAAGCATCTCATACCGGGGAATGCGCTGTACGGGTTCTAGCATGTGGTGTTGCAAGGTCAGGTTTCCACAAATTTTCTGTTTCTAAAAAACAAACATCCGTTGATACTGTTATTTGAGAAATACGCCTCTTATATTCTATAGCTGAAATCCTATTGCTTTGTGGAAGAAAATTTATAACTTTCAGTCTGTTTCTAACTGGCAAATAAAAATCCCTGGTGTCAGGGGAATTTTCTTACACTACACGATTTCAGCATGTATTTGTTAAAGTAAAATACTTTATTTTAATTATGCTAATATTATAAAAATTCTCTATACTAAAGCCTGCAAATGAACATACCACATTTCAGGTAAGAATTTTATTTACATCCCAAAGGCCTATTACTATTTAATAACAATAATAATAATGTACTGCTTTTTATTAGATATATAAAAATACCAAGTGTTCATAGTTCTCATGAATTAGCCCTTGTTATCTAAAAAATGTATAGAGAGGCATATAAAAGGCAGAAAATCACAGCAATTTAAAACTAATTTATCTGTAAGAAACATTATTCAATGTAAAAACATCACTTCACAAAAGTCCTTAATGGTACAAAAACAAACATATAAATGGTACAATTTAGCTATGGCTTCAGTTTAGCTTCCAATCCTCAACCTTATCTTTTTATCCCTCTGCTCCATTTTATATATAACAGATACATATGTTTAAAAGACAAAAAACCCACTCAGACATCTTCAGTAACATAATGAAGTCAGCTTGTTGAAACCAGGAATTCACAGGAAACTCAATATGGGAACCCATAGAAGCAACATTATGTGCTGCCCATCAACTTCCACACCAACCTCTTCAGTTTTTGCTCTTTAAATAAACATCATATGATCCTTGCAATATTCAACAAGGCAGAAAGTGTGGTGCAATCAGGGATAGGAAGATACAACATGGGGCATGATAAAAATATTCAAACATGTAGCTGTAGGTTCACCTAGTTTTGCAGGTTCACTGATTGCTGCATTATCCATCCAACTATCTGACTGACTGTTTCTTGCACGCACACACACACTTTACCTGGATATCCTGAATAATGGATTTGAAGAGAGGTGATCGTTCAGTCCATATTTTCACCAATTCCATTGCATTGTCAAAATTCTTCACATACTCTCCATACATTTTGAGGAATGGGGCTAACTTCTGCAATATATCACTGATCCTGGGGTTTGTGTCCCTGAATAAAAAATAAAGTATGTATTTGACATGCACATGTATACTATCAGTCCATATTTGTTTTGTTGTTCTCATTCCTCTCAATTACTTGTATATTGTATTTGTATTGTAGCTTATTCTGTCTAGTGTCAATAACTGTATTAAGTAGCTTAAAGAAAGAGTACCCCCAAACCTCAACAAGAATTTAAACTGCACCCTGTGAACACTGCAGATTTTCTTAACAAAACTATATTAGTGACTAGAAGGCAGGATACTTCCAAACAGGGTGTGAATGGTACAAGAGTTGTGAACCAAAAGGCACCTGGAATTTTAAGAACAAATTTATAGTGCATGAATAAATGCCTTTAGTGTGTTGTAGTTACTGTATGTGCTGTCAAGTCACCTCCAACACATAGTGAATGATCAATCTCCAAAATGTCCTATCCTCAACGCCTTGCTCACTTCTTGTAAACTCAAGCCCATGGCTTCCAATAGGGAGTCAGTCTATCTTGTATTTGGTCTTCCTCTTTTCCTGCTGCCTTTCATCCTTCCCAACATTATTGTCTTTTCCAGAAAATCCTGCTTTCTCATTATTTGCAGAAAGTGGGACAGCTTCAGCTTCAATATGTTTGCCTCTAGTGGTAGTTCTTACTTGATTTGACCTGGGAGACATTAGATCTATAGCCCAGTTGTTTGTGTTTCTGGCAGTTCAGTGTATTGGCAAAGCTCTCCTCCAGCATTAGATTTCAATCAAATAATATTTTTCCAGTCACCTTTCTTTACTGTCCAGCTTTCAGTTCCATACATGACTGGGTCCACAAAGAGTATGGTGGTCTTGGTTTTGGTTTTCTGAGATAATCGTTAAACACAGAACTTTATACAGTTGTCCAAATTTAGCTAACATTCTTTTAAGATCAATGTTACTTAGATATAACAAAGCCAACTCATCGGCATAAAACAAAATTGAGATCTTCCAACTGCTAAGAGCAGGAGGGAAAAAAAGGAAGGGGAAGTTATTCCAGGGAATAGGTTATTAACATAAAATGTGTGCCATACGAGGCTGCAAAAATGAATTTATTCAAGCTCTTAGTAACCTTACCAATTAAACAATACATTAGTACCTTGATTTACAAGCATAATCCATTCCAGAAGCATGCTCGTAAACCAAAGTACATGTAAATAAAAAAAATCCCACAAGAAATAATTAAAATTTACCTAATTTCTTTCATGGCTGCACGCCCCATGGCCGCGGACGCTGCCTTCACTGTTACCCCCTAGCCACGGTTAGGTGTCTGTGGTGGCAGAGAAGGCCTGCTCAGGTGCAGCGGCAGCAGCAATGGCACGCTGCCAAGGTGCAGCAGCGAGAATGGCCTGCCTGGGCATGTCTAGGCATGCATGCAACAGCCAGAAGGGCCTCCCTGGGAATGTGTGTGGTGGCAGAAAGGGCTTGCCTGGGCATAGCGATGGCAGCGATAACACCCTGCCCGCACGTGGCAGCAGCGGCCATGTCCATGTAGTGAGTGGCAGGGGGGTGCACAGCTGCGGCAGGTGAAGAGCCAATCAGTGCTCCAGTGCTTGTTTTGCAAGACGAGCACACAGGAATAAAAAGGTTCCAAAAATTTTGCTCGTCTTGCAAAATGCTCATAGATTGGGGCACTCATAAACCGAGGTATTACTCTATAAGACAAAGGCCTAATTTATTGTGCTTCTAGCCTTCCTAAAACCTGCTTGTTCCTCAAATATTTTGTTGTTATTTTATTATGTAAGCCACCTAGAGTTCCCTTTGGGGAAGCAAAGTGATATATAAATTTTGAAAATAAATAAAATAAATATGATATATCAGTTTTTATCTTGTTCAACACACTTTCATAAATCGACCATGAATACCCGGATCTGTTCCATCTTCCATCTTCCATGAGGAAAACTCATAAAAGCTATACTGATCATACAAAGAACTTCTTCGTAGATAAGGTAAATACTATCCTAAACCTAACATCTAGAACATTGTAACACCCCTTATTTTTCCAAGATAATCTGCGAGAACAATCTCCTCTGAAGTTGTTGAGCTGCCTTTGAAGTTTATAATGCTGGACAGAGTTCAAAACAATTTTAAATATACTCATATTAGTCACTATAACAGATGACTATATCAAGATAATATGTTTTTTAGAAAGTAGAAGCCTTCCTGAAATTATAAACTCCCCCCTGCTTTACCAAATCAATCTGTTTTAGATGGTGTGCTAATGAGCAGTGAGTACTGCCTGACAACAGTTCAATCTGCTACCACACAAACCGGGCTGTTTGTTAGACAGATATTCCAACATTTTATTTTGGCAAGATCCCATAGATAGTGTTTCTTTTTCACTTATTTAAAAACGCAAAGAAACCCAGATAAGAGTTGTTATGCCCTTTCAAAAGAGTAGCTTAGTGATGAAAAAAATTCATCATTAGAGATGGGCACAAACTGAACCACAAAACAGTTTTCTAGTTTGTGCCCACCTCTATTCTTAATTTATCATTGAATATTTAAATGAATAACATTTAAGGACTTTCTGAGGTATCAATAGATTTGAAGAGTAACATGTCTGTTTCTTAACATTGTTTTCTTAAAAAACATTAATGGTACAAAATGAATTATCTGTCAACATGCAATATCATTCCCCTCACAGCCTACAAATCAACACCATCCAACAATTAAAATTAAACCCTAATTCTGCTCCATTTTTCAGAGCCAGGAAAAGAATAAGGAAAAGAAAAAAAAATGGGGGAGTACAAAATATGCTAGCTGAATGTTTTCCCTTTTATTTTCCATTTCAGTAACATATACTCATATAGGAGCTAAAGCTCTCAAAAACCCTGCAGGTATTTCTTTCATTGACAGCCGCATAATTAAAATACCACCTTCTTATTTATTAACTAATAGCTAAATAATGATTTCAGACCTACTACTAAAAACATCACACACACATAGGATTTAGGATTCTTATTCCAGTAATCCTTAAAATTAATATTAATTAAAATTAATTTTCTATTGATTTATTCCAGTCCTGCAAAACGGTATCTCAAGGAAGACAGAAAAAAGACAGGAAACATTTGCCTAGGATACTTTGTCCAGACCAGTTTGAAATAACTAAACTCTTTAATTCAGGTAGCATCAGAACAGAAGTTTTAGATTATTTCAGGTGACATTAACATGTCCTGATATGACACAGGTAGATTGTCCCCTTAACACAGAATCCTTGAAATGTTTGAATTAACTTGACAGAGTATGGCCTTCCAATAATTTGCAACAAAGCTTACCATTCCTGCATCCTTTTCTCAAGCTCTGGCAGCAAGAATTGACTATGAAATTGGTTTATGGATGAAATATTAGAAAAGATCTTATTAACAACTTCAGCTGGAAAAGAACCCCGATTAGCTTCTTCCATGAGTTTACAGTAAAACACCTGCAATGAATTAATGAAACAAAAAAGTCAACCATAATACATGCAGTGCTACCCCCATCCAAACAGTACAGGGGGGAGTAACCCTCTGAAGTACAGGAATTATAACTAGAGATGGGCACGAAATGGAAATATAGTGTTTCATTTCATTTCTTTAGTAGTTTCGTTTTGTTTGTAATTTTTAAAATAGTTTCATAGCAAAACAAAATGAAATACTATGCTCCCCTGAGTCCTAGAGGCACCAAAACAGCTGGGGAGCTTCCTCAAACTTTTCCCTGTAAGCACCCAAAATCTGGAGAGGTTTGAGGCTCAGGGGGCTGAGTTATTAAGCTCCAAAGAGAGTGCCCCTAGGAAAAAATCTTTCTAATTCATTGAATCAGGATTTGGAAGCCAAGCCCCAGTGCCACTTGACTAATTGCTCGCCCGTGAAGGGGTGGGTGTTCTACTAAGGTTTCCCGATTCAATTAGAAAGATTTTTTTCATAGGGACATCCCCTTTGGAGCTCAATAACTCAGTCTCCTGACCCCCAAACCTTTCCAAATTTCAGGGGCCTACAGGGAACAGCTCAAGGAAGCTCTCCTGCCATTTCCTCTATGATGAATTGCTTCATACCTAGAGCAAAAAATGGCCTTTTGTTTCATTTTGTGATGAAATGTGCCCTTCCGTTTTGTTACGTACCAAAGTAATTTGTTACTTAACGAAACAAAACAGTGTTTCATTTTTCATTTTGTGCCCATCTCCATGAATAATCTGCAGAAGAAAAAATTGCCCCCCTTTGTTATATCACCCATTTTCAGATGTTTCAGAACCAGCACCATGGTAACACAATTTAGTCCATAATCGTACTTCTTTGTAGAAAAGAAAGTAGATTATGGGATAATTTTCAAGTATCAAACAAATAAGCCAATTCCTCTTCCATTAAGTCTTATATATTTGTATTTTAAATGATTTGTATTATCTCATCCTCTACTTCCTGCTCACAAATATTCAACCTATTACTGCAATTTATGTTCCTCATTTATATTCCTTACATTATAGGTGGTTTTTAAAGTACATACATGTTCTTTTATATAATAAACAGAAATATCATCACTTATACCATATATCATATATTTTAAATGCTCAGTGTTAGGAAACTTTTGGGTGTGAGGCTAAAACCTCACAGCTATGAGCAGAGGTTTGGAAGTTTTAACTTCCATTTTAGCTTCACTGAAGCCTGTTTTTGTGTGGCAGTGCTGAAGGAAAGGGTGGAGCATGTGAGCCTAGGACTCATTAAAACTTATTCCAAAGATATCCATTACTCCTCACATAGCCTCTCTATACAGCTATCTGCTATGGCTAAATTCAAGATATAATATGCATCATTTAATGAACACAAGGCAGAATTTAACAGGGACTGAAATGAAAGTTAATGGGAAAAGGACTAACAGGAAAACAGCAATGGCAATAGTAAATTGAAAAAAATAGAAATGCAATGAGAGATTCTCAAGAAGGGTCTATGAACTGGAGGACCAGGAAGCCAAAAAGCTATGATGAGCAATGGTCATAAGACAGATGGTTGGAGGAAGTAGGAAAGAGTACCTGGGCATCTGAAAAGAGAATAGGAGAAACAAAAGTAAAGCTGAAGAAAGTAGAGGTCAAAAGGGAATGCCTATAACAAACACTCCACAGGGACACAGTGTAGTCAAGAAGGAAGTTGAGTGATAAATTTCAAGTACAAAATTTATGTAAGCTGAAATGCACATTTGCACCTACAGCTTCCTATAAAATTGAAAGCAATAGCAGGAATTGATATTGCTGAAAAAAGTAGTAAGATGCTAGCAAGGGAAAGAATTTGAGCAGCGAGCAATTTAAAGGTAACAACAATGTCATTTTTCTGCCCTATGAAAGGCTATGTGGTGTTTGTTACATTTAATCAGCACAATGAAAGGAGGGAGGGAGGGAGGGAGGGAGGGAGAGGCTTGTTAAGTAAGAAAAATGGATGTATTCGATCAAAATTGAACTCATGATCCAGTGACCTAGAAAGCAAGGGATTAACAATGCAGAGAGTAACAGCAAGGAATATTCCCTGCAGACAGACAGCATATGATGAAAAATGTGCAGGCATTAGCAAAAGAAAGAATGCATTATAAGAGGAAGAAAAGCAGGATACTGAATCAGGAGAGCAGAATAAGAAATGTGGGTTGGGTGACATTTAAATGGCAAACACGTTTTTTGGCTCTGGAACCAGAATGGGTTCTATCACTCTAACAAAGGATATGAGTAATTCATAGTCATTTTATTAAGTTATTAGTCATCACTCAGTTAAGAAGTTCAGATGGAATATTTTTCACTCTGAATTGCCAACCAAAGCTGCTTCAGTACTGGTTGTGAACAAGTGTTTATGTCCCCAAAGTCTGAGAACTGCATGGGAGAAAATAGCCCTTATTCCTGAATAAGAAACTGGTATAGTGAGACCAATACCCTTCACTTCTGTGGATCTTGTCCTTGTGGACTGATGAACATCTGGAAAAGTCTGATGCTTTGCATTTCATTTCCCAGAATTCCCCAACCAGCACCAGAGATTCTGGGTAATGCAATTCACAAAATTAACTTTTCCTAGCTCTGCCCCTTAAGGTTCATAATCCAGACACAATGGCCTCCACAACTTCGCTTCACCTTCTTTTAAAATAATCTAAGACAGCGGCTGAATTGTATTCATGAATAACTGCATGTATACAAAAGTATTTCCTTTTCTCTGCTAATATAGTTCTAACTTCCTATATTTAATAAAGTGGTTGTGTAGGCGGTGAGCTTCTGGGACTTATACTCCGAACTGAGAACTTTTTTTTCAAAAATAAGCAGAAATTATAGGGAAGATGTATGAGAAGAACTGACAAGGGGAAAGGAGGAAAGGAAATAATAACTATGAATTCAGAAGAGTGATGTGAAAACATGTAAGACTCTTTTGTTATTCATTATCCATAGGCTAATGAAAAAGCAGACAGTAGTCAAATAAGGTTTCCTCCGCAACTGTAGACCAAAATCAAAAAACATTTTTAAATAGCAGAGGGGGAAATTCCTACCTGATCCAAGAGAGCAAGCCTGCTAACGTATGCTCTTTCTGTTTGCAAAAGCTCACTAACAATTTTGTAACACTTCTGTTCATTTGTCTCCTGGAAGTAAAATACAATAGAATAGAATATTAATGTCTTGATGTGGTTTAATTACAAGATTTTTGCTACAAAAATATGTTTATAAATACTATAGACCAGTGAGGGCAAACCTTTTATAGACCGAGTGCCCAAACTGCCATTCAAAACCCACTAATTTTTCGCAAAGTGCCAATACAGCAACTTAACTTGAATACAGGTGGCTGTGAAGGGGCAACGCCGGGTGCCCACAGAAAAGGCTCCGAGTGCCACCTTTGGCACCTGTGCCATAGGTTCGCCAACACTGCTATAGACCATTTAATTCACCAGGTAAGCTGCAACCCCCATTCTGGCTCATAAGGAAGAAAATTACTTCAGGAATATGTAATCACAGAAGGTAAAAACATGGGCTTTTGGCCCAATGTGGGGGCAGACTTTTTGCCAGAGCCCAGACAACATAATACTTAGAGCAAACAAGCCCATCTCCAAAGCATTCCCATCTGTACCTTTCTAGACCCCTGCAAGGGGTGACTGCTTTTTTGTTGTGGGTAAGATTGCTATGCCGCTGCCTAGATGACCTAAGCACATCCAATCTTGCCTGATTTCGGAAGCTAAGCAGGGTCGGACCTGGTTAGTACTTGGATGGGAGACCTCCAAGGAATACCAGGTGCTGTAGGCGCCTGGAGTAGGAACTGGCAAACCAGTATTTCTGCCAATATAACTCCATGGATATGGAGTCATGAAGAATCGGTCACGACTGTAATGACACAACACACACACACACACACACACACACACACACACACACACACACACA
>JAHTLZ010003526.1:13136970-13158220 GCA_023846285.1 Phrynocephalus versicolor | reverse complement strand
CACACACACACACACACACACACACACACACACACACACACACACACGATTGCTATGTTTTGATTCATTTCCAACACATGCAATTTCAAGGACTCAATCAAAATACAACTCCCTGCATTAATTCTCCAGGTGATTTTAATTCCCCAGTATAATTAGTGGCTTCAACAGACAGCTTAGCCACTTAATGTTACTGGGAAAGCGGGAAATTAAAAAGTTCCTTAGAAGGACAGAGAGAGGAAGCAGTTAATTTTTAAACAATTATGGCAATGATAGTGTACTGTACCTTTAAGGAGGGGGATGTAAATTGAAAGCTTCTTCTGGAAGCAGGAGGATACACAAACCTAAATTAATTTCCCATAAAAGCATAAACTACATTTTGAAACTGTTTCATTTCAGAAAGCCATAGTCAAGAAAGGAAGGAAAAATCATGATTTGTTGTACAAAGTGGTCTGCTTATATACTACCCCATACCACTTCAAGTAGTCTCTGGGCGGTTTACAGTTTTGTTTTGTTTTTTAATTACAGTATGCAGGCTACACACTGCCTCCCCTGAGCAAGCTGGGTACTCATTTTACCAACCTTGGAAGGACAGAAGACTGAGTCAACCATGAGCCGGCTACCTGGGATTGAACCCCAGGTCGTGAGGACAGTTTTACCTGCAGTACAGGCATTTATCCACTGCGCCACGAGGCTCTTCAGCATTGGAAGTTATGGTAGAATTATGATTAACATTACAAAAGAAACAGAGGAGGAATGAAGTGTGTAAACTACACTATTAATTGAATGGGATTCTGAATTTTCAGATCACATAGATTGAAACTAAACTTCTCTCTGCTATATGAACCTCTTAAATCAGGTGTCTCAATATATTTCCACATCTGCAGACCACGGATTCTACTTTTTCCTTTGTTATCATGTTAGTTAATATTGTTAGCACAAGATTAACTATTCAGAAGCAGTCTTTTCTAAATGAAAGTTTTGTTATAATAACTAGGGATAAGCGCATAGTATCAAAATTTAGTTTCGGAATTTGGCTTTGGAATTCAAAATTACCAATATTTGGATTCAGAATTTCCAAATATCTGGAACTCCACTAACAGTCAATAGGAAAACTATAGTCATTGTTTTCCCCTTTCAAAACACACAAAAAGGCAAAACATTCTAAGGGATTTCTGCCTGTCTTCTCATGTCTTCCCAGTAATTCTACTAAACAAAAAGAGCGCAAAGCCTGCAATGTCTAAGTATTAGGAATGATTAATAATGGGCATACTGATTGGACCTTAAGAAAAATAGGTTGTTCAACAGATCCATGTTCAGGACATGAGCAGCGTGGACTGACAGTGTGTCTTCCCTGAGAGAACACTCTCATGAAGTTCCATTTTTCTCTATCCAGAACAGCAGCCACGATATTTTCCCCCATCACAAAAGCAGCAGCACTGCTCTTGTCCAAGCTGACAGTGTCAGTCTAAAACTCTAAGTGCTAATGTCATCTTTTGCTTTCTCTGCCACATTGGCTCTTTGGACGGAAAATGCTTTCTACACCATATTTTTGCCACCTTGTGCTGGCTGGACTGTACAGAGATGTCACTAGAATAGAGACAGCTCAGTGGTTCATGTTGGTTTGGTGCGCAATCGAAAAGGCTTTCCATGGTTTGCTGCACCACCTCTCCAGGGCAGAGACCAGAAGAGGCAGGGCAGGAAAGATGGTGTGCTGCTTCTGAGTGAGGATTTGCTGGGGGGGGGGGCACCAAACTGCAGAACACCTGTTTGATCATCCGCTGAGCTGGTGGCTGAGGCCCGTCTCTACACTGGAACATGACACGCATCTGTCTCATGCTGAACTACAGAGTAATAAATAACATTTACTGTTCCTCTGTTTCATTCCTTGTATGGCAGGATGTACCAATGTTCTATGCTCCTGTTTGGTTTCCTTCCCACTTTACAGTCCCTCTATGGGACATGCGGATTCCCACAGGAATGGCAATTTCAGGGGAAACACCCATAAGAACAGCCCTGCCCATGTAGTTACAGGCCATTAATTTAAACAGTATTGCTGAGCCATGAAATAAATCTGGAAAAAAGGCACTCCAATACAGAAGCTGCACTATGCAGAGGTTGTGTGACATAACATTAGTTCATCTTTCAGAATATAAAAGGTTTAAATTGAACTGCTTCCTTCCGTTGCTTTCTCAAGGGTTTGGCAACTTCTTTCCGGTACATAAGTGCACTACAATCCTTACTCTGCCTTGTCCTGTACACTACTGCCAAAAACCATTTCATCATTTAAATGTACTTCCTGTGTAGATTAGCATTCAACACAGTGTACAGAGGTGGATACACATGAGAAAGCAAAATAATCGTTCTGGCCATTCTAGCAAAGTAAAGAAGACTTTTTATGTACAAAAGCACATTTAGAATTCCTAAACAAACTCATATCCTTTTGGAGTAAATTCATCCACCAAACTTATTTTAGAATTCCTTTCACATCCAGATTAATGAGACCAGCTCTTCTGTTTACATAGTGACAAAACCTTTCATATTTACATAGAAATAATTATTATTTCTGAGGTTTTATACTACAAGAACAAGAAATGTAATTACACATCGACAGACAGACACTATATGCAAAACAGTAGGGTGTGCATATTTCAAATTATTTTATCATGCAGTAAATAGAACTCTACCTGCCACATTTGTGCAGCAGCAAAAATGCAGAATAGGGAAGAAAGTATCCATTTTCTTACTCTCTACAAAGTACTCTTCAAGGTGCATATTTGTTTTACAATTATAGGAATACAAATATCAGGACCGAAAATAAACAACATACAGTATAAGGATTTGCAAGGCTGTTGTATTTAAAGACTGCAGACTATACTTTTTATTTTAATTTAGTAATTTATATTCCATTTTTGTAGTAAACCAACTCCCTTACCTTTGTCTCCATACTTGAATCTGCCCTGCTGTGCTCCTCAACCTGCTTATCTTCTATATTGGTAGTAATTTCTATAGTTTCTTTTCCAGATGAAAATACATTCACACTTGGAGTCCGGCAGCCACTAGTGACTGCTTGCCCTTTGCAGGCCATTGTACTTTGCAATGATTCTGTGCTAGTGCTCTTTCTTTCTCCATTTACCAAACAGCTGTTAAATGAAGCATTGTCATTTTGAATGGGCCAGGTGGCATTATGAATTGATGGGTTGTCCCTGCAGTCCAACCTGTCCTGTGTTACGACTCCATTGGCTGTGTGATTCTGCATATCCTTTGATTGATCCGTACTATTTCCCTGCTTCTGTAGAGGGTGCTGGGCGAGGAATTTTGGCTGTGGCGACGCTGCTGCTGACCCATGCTTCCCTTGAGGTTTCGCAACATATGGAACAGATGATTCTCTCTTCTGCTCACTAGGAATTGGCAAGCTAAAAAGTATAAAGCATAAAATACAAAAGTGCGTTTTACACATTTATGTAAGATAAATATAAAGATATCATTATTTACCTCTCTGATAAAAAGAAAAAGGAAAAAATGACCACAGAGAAGTAAAAAACAAAGATTAGCCCAAATCAGAAAGTATCAAGAATACTTTACCAGAGACTAAGAGCAACCAAATCACATTCACTTATTTGTGACTTGCCCGGATGAAGCAAACCCCACTGAAAAAAGCAAGCCATAGTCAAAGTTTCTGGATACATACTTAGGCTTAAACAACCTAAAATGGCATAAAAACACTTTGTTTAAAATGCATTCTGACCAGCACCTGTGCAAAAAAGGATTGTACAGTTATAGGAATGCAAGACTAGGCTATATAAGCCACTAATAAAATAACAAAAAAAAATAATTGCAAGCTTTAGAGGGCAATGCTCTCTTTTTCAAAGCATGTGCCAAAAGTCCAAATATGGCAAAAGATGTAGTTTGCCAGGAGATCATTCTTAGATGTAAAGTTCTTGGCAAGATGATATTAGGCAGGCAGTCTTCTTAGACGAGGCAGAAAGCAGCAGGGCTGTTGTTAAAGCTACTTCTGAAGTCAAGGACAGGGTTTTGCACTGCAGCCCTTCAAAACAAGGAACATGCATGACCTACTCTATGTCCATTTGTTTGAAGGGCTGGGGTGTGAAACCCGAGTCTTGACTTCAGATGCAGCTTTAACAACAGCCCTCTTGCTTCCTACCTCATCAAAAACAGACATGCCTGGCAAATATCCTGCCAAGAACTTTACATCTAAGAATAATCTCCTGGGAAACCACATTTTTGCCAGGAGATTATTTTGCCACACTTTTGGTACATGCTTTGAAAAAGAGGGCATTGCCCTTGAAATCCTGCAGTGATTATTTTATTTTATTTTATTAGTGGCCTACAAAGCTATCACCTATAGCCTAGTCTTGCATTTGTATTTTGTAATGGTCACATGGCTCCCCCCTTTACAGTTATAGGAGTGGAAGATGAGGAAATCTCAACTTTCCCCAAACACTCTGCTTACCTCCTTGTAATTTCACCCAAGAGGAAGTGACTTTCTCTCAGCTGAGATCAGTGCTTTAATAGTAGCCTGGTTTGAAAAAAGTGAAACTGGCAAGTTCCAGGGCAGAATAAGCACATCCTTTTTGCTTTAATGATTACTCTTCCCATGCCTTAAATATGATATGCAGATCCTGGTTACAGTATAAACAAATAGTTTTGCTACCACCTAAAGTAGTACAAGGCTTACACTAAAAAAATGTTGTAAGAAAATGAAAACCTGCTGTTTAGAGTCCACTAAAACATAACACAAAAGGAAAACAAATTTTCAAAGAATACAGACTGTGTATTTTGCTAAATACATTTTCCTTTTAGAAATACAATAGACCTTTGGTTTTAAATATCGATCTTCAACATATATATTGCTTACCACAGTAATTTTACATGTTTTAATTAACCAGTTTTTAATCTATATAGTTATCAAATCTGTCAGTTGTTCTTGCCATTTGTTCTTGAAGTTTTGCATCTGAAAAATTATGAGCATAGGAACTCACACTGGCCACACCCACAACTCTAAACACTGTAATTAAAAATAAGAAAGAGAGCTGGGCATCTTGACTAATAATTCCTACCACCAGCCTAGTGGGAGCCCTCAAGCAGCATTCAAGCACACATCTTTTTGCACAATAAGACAGAGTTTCAAGGCACTCTGGTCTGGGTTACTGTGATGTCCAAACATACCCATTAAGTCAAGTCTTGCTGTTTATCCAGCCCAGGAGTGCCACTACTCTGGGAGTGTCTTCTAGCTGCCATTGAGTCCTACCCAATTCTTAGTAGAGATGTTTGGATTTAATCATTGACCTTCTGCATGCAAACTGCGCAGTGAGTTCCTGAGCAATGGTCTATTCTGATTAAAGCAATTTCAGTCTTTTATGAATGTGATGCATCTTCCTCAGATTCACAAATGGTATATCAGAGAGGGAGGACTGGCATACACTACAGACCGAAACTACAACTGTGATCTACCAGCTGTTTATTTTGAAAATGTATATGCCAGTTATACAAACTATAAATGTAATGAGACTATAGTCTATAACGTTTTCCCAAATGTCACTACTATTTTACTTTCTATGGGTATTTTCATAATTTATTTTTCTGTTCTTCATTTTCACTTCAGTTTCTTCCACTGGGCATGGTAATGATAATATATAAACAGAGAATGGCCCCTCACCCAACTCCAGCTTTTAAATGCTCAACACTTCTTACAAAATTATTATGGAACAAGAGTCTTATTTCTCAGATTCACCCTTCTCCCTCATAAATGTTGAGTGTTGCCCTCTCCCCAACACCTGCTACTCCTTCTCTTTGTATCTAGACCAGTGTTGGCAAGCCTATAGCAGGTGGCACTCGGAGTCCTTTCTGTGGGCATCCGACATCGCCTCTTCATAGCCACCTGAGGTTAGAGTGTTGTACTGACACTTTGTGAAAAATTAGTGGGTTTTTTGAATCACAGTTTAGGCACCCGGTCTCTAAAAGGTTCACCATCACTGATCTAGACACACCTATTGTCTCCACAGAATCTTTATGCTATACTTAAAAGAGTAAATATTTTATATTACTTTTTACCAAGAAAAAAAACAGACAGATTTGATATCAGCAACTCATGATTTTGCTGCATACCATCTCAGTATTCACCCAAGCTTTCTTTGGTTTTTTCCTAGGACCATGTAGCTCAAATGTAACAACAAACATTAAAAAAATAACCTAAGTATCATCTTCACATTCACAGGTCAACATTCCAGGTGAGAGTGTTTTCTTTCTAAGCCTATGTCAGCAAAATATAGATTTCTTCAAGGCTGTCTCTCTGAGTAGGACACAACTTTTCCATTTCTTACTTTATCATTCTGAATCTTGTTTTGTGTCCTTTCCCCATCTCTTGTGAAAACAGAACTAAGTGGAAAGTAATTTCACTTCTGACCTCCCAGTTTTTGTTCTAAAGAAAAAACTAAGAATCATAATTAAAATAGGCCATAGAGCTACACTCCCTCTCTTCTCTCCCTATTACAATGAAAAAGATGGCATCACTATAGCATATAATCACCGCCCAATTACAGCACCACACAGAGGAGGCCACTTTCCCCCTAACAACTAGGTAATACTAATAAGTTAGTTCAACTTATGAGTTGAAAAATAAGTTAGCTCAACTTATTTTTGGCCCGTGTATCATGCAAAATAAATATCTATCTTTGATACAGAAATTGGCATGCCTTTGGGCAATTCTGCTTGCTAGAAGCTGTGTGCTTCAACAAAAGGCAATGGAGTATGCTGCGTGATGGGTTGCTCTGTGTCCACAGAGAGGAGGAAAGACAAATGATTTTTGTATCTCTTGATGTGAAACCTGGAATCAGTATATCTTGAGCTGATTTTTAAAGTCTGCAATCCTCACCATGGAATTTCAGCCTAATTTCAGATGATATAGCTACAGCATGATTTTTGGATTTATCTCTTTATCCATCAATACAAACTCTACAGTACCAAGGTAAATAAAGTGTCCTGAGTATTTGAAAAGAATTTCCTCTTTGGGAAAAATGTTCACTGGTCCAATATCATGCAACTCTAATTTTGGTTATTTGAAATTATGTATCTCAAACGTTTAAGTAATCTGTTGTGCTATCAGGAATACCATTTCAGTTCATAAATAACAATCCAGGGGTAAAGCAAAATTCCCACTATGACTGAAGGGTCTGTTACTCAGATTAAAGCAATTATTTTAAATACTTTATTGTAGTTTAGATAGAGAGAGAGATAGAGATAGAGATAGAGAGAGATAGATAGAGAGAGAGAGAGAGAGAGAGAGATACCATAGTTCAAAATAATAATAATATTTAGCTATGTAAGAGAATAACCAATTCCCTTTAAATCAAGGGGATGTGCATCATTTGCATGTACTGTATATCTGATACAGAAGCTAGTTTAGCTAATTAGGAGATGTTTGACATCTAGAATAAATGGGCTCGCCTCAGATATAGGCATTGCTAAGAAAAAATAAATAATTGGCCTGAAGCATGGAATTTTGATGGGTCAATTAAGCTCCCTATATTGCATTCCTTCATGCCACCTCCTTATATTTGTTCCCCAACATCAGAAACTCATGTCCCTCACACCAAATTCGCACCAAATTTTCTACACAATATACAAAAAGGGAAAATTACACATTCCTCGCATCTCCCACAACTAAATTATGGAAAAAATGCACCAGAGAAACCAATGAGATTTCCTTTAGTTCAGTGGGTCCCAACCTGGGGGGTCAAACGACCATTTCACAGGGGTCTCCATGAACCAGTGAAGAAAAAGGGACAAACAGCTTGGGTCTGGAGGGGGGGAGGAAGTGGGGGAAGAGTGAGTTATAGCTTGATAGGTTGGAGGGGATGTCAGTCAATGGCCCTGGAGGCTGTGAATGACAGAGGGTGCCTGTAGAGGGAAGTTCTCTATGGCACCTGCAGCAGTGGCCTGCCAAAGGGGGCTTGTGGTGTTTTCCAAGCAGGGCAAGGGGTCACCACAACATGAAGAACTGTATTAAAGGGTCACAGCATTAAGGAGGTTGAGAACCACTGCTTTAGTTGTTATCCTTCTACAAGTTACTATATAGGGTATCACCAGTAACCGGTCTACTTATTTAGAAGAAGTACACATCTCATCTTACCTCACATTCTAAGTTCAAGGATTTTTCTGGGAAAGTCATATATTTCTGCCCCAATAAACCAACAGGACACCTCAAAAATCCAAACTCTTGGGGATAACCATCAAAATGTAGAACAGACCTAATGCAAAACCATAAAATGTGCTAACCTTAGTCAAGAATACAAACCACAGTTTGATGTTCAGACAGGCAAAAGGCAAACCTGTGGTTTACAGCTCCTTGTTCAATCTTTTCTCCCATGTCTTCAGTAAAATACTTATGTTTGCTTTGCTTTTTTAATTCTACTGATCTATTTTATTTTGGTTTATTTGATATTTCATGGTCTGATTTTATGCACAAGTCCTACTTTCTTCAATTTCCATTCTGAAGAAACAGCCGTTTTGTCACTTCATCTAGTTCATCTTTGAAAACATAGACAACGATTTTAAAATAGTGTGGTGTGTTCAAACAACCCAATATTAGAAATAATATAAAGTTGTTTTCTTTAAATACACCACAGTTAAAATCACTGAATTTGTCCAGGGCTAGAAAAAAACTAAGACAACAAAGGACCAATGCCTGAAGTCTGTTTTAAAAACCCAATAAGCTATTAAAATATTACATTCTAATATGGCCACTAAGTAATATAGCAAAGTGGTTACAATGTTAGGCTAAGACTTGGGTTCAAATCTGAATAGTTTTAGGACAGTTGTACCCTCTCAGATCATCAGGATGTGGTGAAAACAAAATGAAAAGGAAGAAGAGGCCTGAATGTCATATTGAGCTCACTGGACGAAATGCAGTATGCACAAAAATATCACAGATATATAAATAAACAACAGTGGCTTAGCTAGAGAAACTTTTTTTTTGCTTGTGTGTTTGGTTTAACAGAGAAATGACACAAGTACAGAAAGAAGAGGGAGTAATGTTCTCAGAAATATATTCTGTCATTTTTGCTGCTATTTTTGTGGTATTTTTTTAATATTTTAATTATTTGTTGAGGAAGTAACAGCATACATTTCCAGTCTTTACAAGTTTCCAAAAACTGCTATTACCCTGCATGTATACCACTTACAAAATAAGCCCGGTTTCTGAATGCAGTAAAAAATGTGCCAGAACATGAATATTGAGTTCTCCATGCCTCTAATTCTAAGTCACTGAGCAATACAAGAATAATCAAGCCCATTAACATCAAAGCAATATCATTTTCTCTTTGGAAACAGTTTTGGATGAAGTAGACGTTTTAGTCTATGTAAGCAAATCAGGCAAAAGAAAAACGAAAAAGACAAAAATATTGTGGCACCCTAAAGACTGTGATATTTTAATGCAAGCGTTCATGGAATTTTTCTCCAGTTTTTCCGATATAACATATAACACTCTTCATTCATTACCACTTACATTCTTTTTAATCTATAGCCTTTAAAATGAAAATGAAACATCTTTACCTGCCTCCTTCAAAATGACTGATGAGATCAGACACTTTACTAGTTTTTTCTTTTGTTACACAAGAAGAAGCAGGTGTAACTTCCTCCATTCTTGGCTTCGCAGTATGTAAAGCTTTATGTCTAGGGGTTTGTTGTGCAATGGATGACTGTGAATTCTGTAGATGCAATGGTTTTGGAGGCACTGCAAGAAAAAGGAACACATACTAAACCATATTTCACGATTTCAGAAATTTCACAGGTCAGTGCTGTTCAAACCCATGGTTCCCCAGAAATTCAACAGGGTTGTTTGTGCATTTTCCAACCAATTTTTTTTTAAAAAAACTACCAGATTTCCAGGATTCTTGATTTGAATCCAAAGATTCAAGATCTCAAAGGGAAATGTAGTTTTTTAAAAGCCTTCTTTTTTCATCTCTCCAAACAATGTCTGCCTTTTGCTCTGTCTTCTTAGGTTCATCAAAAGATGCATCAGCAATAAATACTGTTAACAAGGCTTATAGACATACTCTAGGAATAACGTGTCTGGAATTCCTACTGCAAATCTGCTCCATGTTTTCATGGGCCCTTTAGCAACAGAATGAGTGGGCTCCTTCTAACTCCACCCCTTCATTGTTTGGTTGTTCCTGTTGGTTCCACGATGCCTTCATTTGTTCAATCCAGTTTTCCTTTTATCCTTCTCTTTGATAATATAGCAGATTTTGTCCAATGTGGCACTTTCTAAAACCATAAAATAGTCCCAATGCTGCATTTAAAACACTTTCAGAATTATACTTGCAACAATCAACACTCAAGACCAGCATTCTGCAACCAAGTGCTGTCTGGATGTCTGGGACAAGTTATAATCCCCATTATTCCCAGTCAGCACATCTACAGGACACCAATCAAGAGGTTGCTTCAATGCATAAATCTCAGTGGACGCAGCCAAGCTTATTTTTGAGTAAATGAGTATGTGACTAAGCTATAGGTTGAACTGGGGAATTTCTAGTTCAACTCTCACCTCTGCTATGAATTCTCCAAGTGGATAAAGTGTTCTCTTAGGAAGGGCAGTCCTCCCACTTGTAATATAAGGATGGTAATACTGGCCTGCTTTGTAGAGCTGAAGTCCAAATGAGATAATGTAGGCAAACTACTCTGAACACTGAACAGCCACATTATGAATGTCAAAGTTATCCCAGGTCAGAAAGGTTCACTTTCTGGATGCAGTGAAAAAGTCACGCACAGCACCCTGATTATGCTGGTGTGGGTAAAATTTCAGAGGACCAAATCTGCTGATGGCTGTGGGAACATTTTCATTCTCAGTACCACCTCAACACATCCACCCATTTTGGCTAAAGCTGTGCTTCCAGGAAGTTACAAAAATCCACAAGATTAAGTACTTTGACTCTTATGCCAACTATGCATGAAAGGAATGCGAAAAATACCCATAAAAGAAAGAGATTCCTGGTAGATGGTCAAAGTAAGCCTGGTTTTAGTATAACGAACCCTCTCAATCCCAAAATAACTAAATAACTGATAACAATCCAAGGTAACATTGTTTAAAATCGGTTTTGCATACTAACTGAAAATTTAGTCAAGCAAAGAGTAAGCCAACAAAATATTTTTTCATACACTGTGTAAACCTTGGTTCAATATGTTCAAAGAACAGAAGAAAGAATACTACATAATTCTACACACAGTGTACCCGTATGTTTATTGTAGTTACATATAACCTTTGCATCTTTGACCTGCATGCAGAACATTCAACCAGCCACTGGAACAGAGTTTACAAAGATTCCCCATTTGGCATACTTCCATCTTCTCCAGACACCCCCTCCTTCCTTAGATTTAAAAAAGCTCTTTTCCTAGATCAGCAACTGATGAAAGAGATATTTTCCTCTCCTCAGCCTGAGAAGTCTTTTTCATTCTTTCTTTTTAAAAAAAATATTTTATGAAATTTATAAAACAATATAAAATGCAAATACAAATTATTTCTCCCTTCCAGAACTGAATTGATTGTTGCAGTAGAACTTAACCTTTATATCTTACAACCACATATTCAATAAATCTACCCCATTATCATTTAAAAAATCTCTTTTTTACTCTCCTTTCTTAAGCTTTAAATTACACATCAATTTGTCATTTAAAGCAATATTCCAAACTTCATTATACGATTCATCCATACATAGTTCATAATCCCCCTTCCAAATCCTAGCTATTAGTCTAATTAGACTAATTTTCTCATTCTTTCTAAGCAATAAAAATGGTCTTTCCTCAGTAGATCCATTCACCCAGCCAGAAAGTTGAGGGTAAATTTTGAGCTTAAATTCAATTTATGATGTTTCAGTGTCTTTATTGTTTGATTATTGAAAAAGCCAATTGGCCATGTTGCCAGATGGGTGATAGAGGATTTAACCAGATAAACAAACAAGCAAACAAACTGGGAAGGGATTTTTTTTTGCAAGATACTGTGTTGAGAGAGATAGGATAGTATCTGTCAGAAGGACTATGAACACATGAAATACCAATTGAGGATGAATGGTGTTTGGAAGAAGAAGTTGGCCATACCACCATGGGCTCTGGCCACTCCCCGTCTTCCTGAGATCTCACAAATGGCTATCTGGCCTCCAGGCTAAAATTTCCTCAATCTAAAAGGAGAGCGGATGAATTGTAAAAAGAGTAAGCGTTAATTTTAAAGTCAGCACAATAACCTCAATAGTAGCTCAGGAAATTTCCCACTGAACAATGTGGATATATCATCCAAATAAGTTCCTTTTGGGTTAGAATTCCTCATTTCATATTTACTTATTTAGACTCAGTTTACATTTTTCAAATCCATAGAAGTTTAGAATGTCTTCCATAGAATGGGGGACAGAAAGAGGAAAACAACATGGTGCTATCTGAACTAAAAGGCAGTCCCTCTGTCCCCAAACAAAATAACCAAAGAACTCACAAACAGGATGTCCCATAACCTCAAATAACCTTCTCCACACCACCACATCTCTCACACATGCAAAGCTTCTCAGCACATCAAGAAAACTGCTTGTAGGACAGACAAACATCTATCGAACCAGATGATCCTCGCCAAGTTGAAAATAATTATCAAATAGATGATTATTAAATAATTACTTAACTGCCTTATGCAATATGAACTCATGGGAACTGATACTAGGGACCTCTCCTCAAATCTTTTCTTACATCCCAAGTGGATGCCAAGAACCTTATTGGGCTTTGAACAATGGTCCAGATTACCAGAAACCAAGCACCAGTATCTAACTATCCAATTGAATAATTCTTCTGAAGCTGCTATTCAAGCATATTCCTTGATCACTCAAAGCTTAACCCAGATGCTCACTTCCACTCGTCCCTCTATAGGTAACAACAGCCCAGCCTCCTGGTTTGATATGGAATGCTGGATTGCGAAACATAAGGTGGGACAATTATTCCATCTTGTCCTGACCCAACCTTCTCCTGAGCTACTGGCCCTTTACTTCACAACTAGAAAGCCCTACCAGTTATTTCTGAAAGAGAAGCGACATAATTTTGCTCTGAATAAATGGTCCTGACTGCTTGAAGCCATTTCTTCTAAGAACAGCAGAGTCTTTTGGCATTTGGTTTCTTGTTCTAACCCAGTTTCCTCTCCAACTGACTCCCCCCCCCCATTTCTCCCTCTGCCTAGATAAAACACTATACCAACATTTTTGCTGCCTCAGATTTGGTTTTTACATCCACTCATTTGACCTCTGACCTCCCTTCCTGGCCCCCAGTTCTGGAAGATGAAATACTAGAATTAATAAGTTCCTTGAAACCTATGAAAGCTCCGGGACCTGACGGGGTCCTATGCGAACTTTTAATTAATGACCTTACCCAACTCTTGGCTATCCTCAATTCTAGTCCCAATTTTTAAAAAAGATTATCCTTCTTCCCCAAATAATTACAGAACAATTAGTCTGCTCTCTACAATGGGGAAACTTTATGCTAGGCACCTATTAAAACATCTAACAGATTGGGCCCAGGAAAAGCGTCTTCCCGGTTATGAATAAATTGGCTTTAGTCTGCGATCCTCAACATTAGATCATGCATTCGTATTATCTTTTCTTGCCAAAAAATACTCAGTTCACTTTAAAGGCAAACTCCATGCAGCCTTCATTGATTTGCGGGATGCCTTTGACTCAAATCAACAGAGAAGTTTTATGGAACAAATTAGCTTCCTGGGGAATTCATCCTCGTTTGCTCTTTTTAATTACAAAACTTCACTCCCTAACTCTTGCCTGGTATGGACTAGTCGTAGTGGCACCCTTTCAGATCAGATTCCAATAGCTAAAGGTGTGTGTCAGGGCTGTATACTAGCTCCGCTATTATTTAGTATTTTTCTAATTGACTTACGTCCTCAGTTATCCCAATACAAAAAGTTTGCCCCTTGCCTCAATAACTCTCCACGACCCTTACTGCTCTATGCCGATGACTCGGTTCTTCTTTCTATTTCCAGAACCAGGCTGTGATACCTCTTGACAGCATTTCAACCCTACTGTGCATCCAATGATTTGATAATCAATTCAGAGAAAACTAAAATATTGGTCTTTTCAAAATCCTGGAACCCAGTACCCTGGAGTATCAATAATGGCCCTATTGAACAAGTTAAATCATTTAAATAGCTAGGGATAATTTTCCACTATCATCTTCATTAGACTTTACATAGAAATTCAGCAATACAATATCACTAACAAAACTTCACCTAAATGCAGTTGCCCACTTCAATTATAATAGCGGCAACCAGTATATCCCTGCAGCTCTTAAAGTTTTACAAAGACCATGAGCCAGTTTCTGTATGGTGTCCCAATTTGGATCAGAGTGGCCAATGAGAACGTAGACCTGGTTATGGCCTCCTTTTTAAGATGTATTTTAGGCGTCCCTAATATGATTAAGCTATCAACTATGACCCTTCAGTTGGGTATCCACCTACTTTTGACCACGGCATGGTCCTTGGCTTTTAAATACTGGTTAAGCCTTAAATAAGAGACATGTCTTTATGTTAGCTACACATAACATCTTTCCTTCTTCAGTTTTGTCCAGAAGATACCATTATATCCCTCTTGCTCAGAGTATTTATAACTTTTGTCACTTAGAACCCGACAGAGTCTCCCACATCTTGTGTCATTGTCCGGCACACAATAAGCTACGCAAACTCTTCTTAGAGCAAATCCTCCCTGATTTCCCAAGCCCTCCTGAAGGATATATGGGCTTCCTCCTTCAGGACAATTCTGAACTTGTCACTGCTCGGGTAGCTGAATTTCTAACAGCTGTATTAAAAAAAAGAGCAACCTTCTGTGAACTTTAGTTAGACCATTGATGGGATTTATTTTATTATATTCTGTGTAATTGTTTGATCTTTATTTGCATACTTCCTTTGTTTTAAAGCCACTAAAGGTTTATGGAATGGAAATAGAGTAATTAAATCAATAGTAATTGAAGGGGTTTAATGATAATAGGAAAGGAAGATGTGGAAGGACAAGGTTTCTCTCTCCCTAAACACTATGGCCTTAAGCCATGAAGAAACTGGACTATGGTTGACAGACAACACAGCTGATAACCAAGTGAATGTCAAAGAGAGGCAGAATAATGAACAATGAACGTGGAACAAGAAAGTATTTTTTTTTGTTAAAGAACAAAGTTACCTATTAGCTCATGAATATGTGGGGAGGTGTTGTGTGTATGTGTGTGTGTAACTTCATAAAAAATCAGATTAGAAAGTAAATACAATACAAAAGATGCTTTTAAAAAAAGTTTATAGTGACAACAGAATCACAATACTTTTTACAGCATCTCCATGATTCCAAACCACTTTCCTTCTGTAATTAAAACTCTGAACTCAGCCATCTATTTGTCCTATTCCCTGCCATAACCAAAGTCTTTTGAAAACACAACATAGAGAATAAACACCATAAAAAGGATAGCTAATTTTACTTTTCTTAAAACTGTCATAATCCTTATTACAGCTATGTTGTTTCCCTTTGTTTTTTGGATGTATTTAAACTTCTACCTGCTTGGAATACCCAGCCATTTTCTATCCTGTGTTCCCCTCTTGAACTGACAAGCAGATCTAGGCCAATAAACATCAGATAATTGCCACAAAATTGAACAGCTAGCTAACAGAGAGATGAGATGGAGAATTTAAGACTAAGTAGATGAGAAAAAGGAGGACAGTGAATTACCCTGTGGAGGAAGACCACAGAGAATGAAACAGTTTAGATGGGTTGTTGTGTCTTTAGAGAGAGGAAAGATTCAAGCTTACCTGAGCTCCAGGCAAGCAGAGACTGATAAAGCTCAAGGTCAGTTAGAAACAGGTGTAGGATGTGGGAGCTTGAGGCTGGGGAACAGTAGAAGGGTAGGATTCTGGCCTATCCAATCGGGAGCCAAACTGTCGTAGGGCCAGCCATGGGTGAATCCTGATAGTATATACAGTGGTACCTTGTATAACAGACAGCTTGTATAACAGAAAATTTGTACAACATAAAAAATTCCAGAGATAGGGGAAATTTGCTTAACATAATTGCCTATGGGGAAAATCCGTACAACATAAAAATGGGATTACTCTGCTTTCAATGCATTCCTATGGGAATTTGTATAAAGGAAAATTTGCTTAACATAATTTCATTTGGAACGAATTAATTCCTTTATACAAGGTACCACTGTATATAAACTGGCCCTTGGGCTATTTTAGCTGTAGTTTTTATCCCCATGTAATCTGTTTGAGTGTGATGGACTAAAGAGCTGAATAATCACTTTTCCATCAGACCCACGACATCACATGGGGGCTAATGATTATGAGCAAACTATCACAAAAAAACATCTTGAACGGAGTGAAAAATGCTAAATAACTGTCTTCCAGAAGAAATGCATGAAGGGAATGAATTACCTGTACCATCATGAATATGTGTATATGTTCAAAGATCCATTCCTTTTCCTAAGAACTCCTACCACTATTGTCATAATGCTTATGGCAGAGAGGGAAATCTCATCTGAATCAAGAATAGCATAGACTAACCCTGTATTTTTTTAAAAGCAGCTGTATAGGTTAAAGGGATAAAAATGTAAAGTACTAATTAGTATAAAACCATTATTTGGCCAAAGAAAAGGTCTCAAAAATTTGGGGAGGCTTTCAAGATCTCCTCAAAAAAGAAAGCAATGGCATGAGGTCTAAGAGGCTGTTTAAGTCATAGTATCTCCATCATATTTGTATACCCTCATGGAATGAGAAAGGAAAAGTCTGTAGCCAATTAATTGAGGCTCCAACAGGTTACCCAATGGTTTTAATGTTCACCTGGCATAACCTCCTAGGAATGCCAGGAACAATAAAGGTAGAACAACGTGTCCGGTTATTTTTGAAAGCAAAAACTGAAGCTATAAAGAAATTTCCAGAAAACTCACAAGCAAAGCATTACAGCAACAGCACTCCTGTAATGTCTTTTGTCATCTAACGCTTGCTATACAGTGGCATATTGCCTTTAAACATGCAGGTTCCATTTCATTTTCATAGTTATAAACCCCTACCTGTTTATCTGTTATAACTTGTCTAACAGGGTCTATATATAATAAAATGAAATAAAATAAATTTGTTGTCCCAGTCAGAATAGACCCACTGGAATTAATTGCTTAATCACCGGACACAAATTCCATTAATTCAGTAGACCTACTCTACAAGAGATAAGCAATTTAGATCAAATAGTAGCCATCACCATATCATCCAGGAAAACATGGCCTGTCTGGGGAAAAAATTCCATTTCTCTGCCCAGAATACAGTCCTGAATCAATTCATTTAATTATCATGGATTCTAATGTTATAAAACAGCAGAGAAAGTCCCCAACCATTTTCTCCACACCATGAGCAATTTTATAAAGTTCTATCAGGTAATTGCTATTATAACAAGAAGTGCTTTCTACCGATCAGGACAAAGCTTTTTAATGAAAAAATTCAGAGCAGTTCCCAAGCAACATGTCAAAGCTACACAGCTGATAGCAGTAACACACTTTCTTCTGAATACAAAGCAGGAGGCGCACTTTCGACTTATACACTTTCAATAAGACTTAGTCAGCCAGAGACGCGGGCTAAACATTTCTATATGAGTCACTCTTGGCGAGTGTACTTTATATTGGAAGGAGCCACCTCTGAGCATAATCCATATAAAGGTACCTTTGCCTTCAAGAAGCAATAATTGATCTTCTGTCTTTCCATAAATCACTGCTCTGACCTAACCTCCTTCACTTGGATCATCTGTTGGAGGCTGCTGGGGTTGCCAGTCCTTCCTGGTATTGATATTCTTGCAGAAGAAGTTGCCTAGCGCAATCCTGCTGCAGACTTCAGAAGGGACTGAATGGTCAAACTGAATCCCAAGGGAGGGAATTCTGCCTCCCCAGTGCCTAGCAAAGGACGGTTGGAAGAAAGCCAATCCAAAGTGTTATGGATGGTCCCTGAACTCACAGAAGCCATCTTTTCACAGCAACTATTTGCTCTTAAATTAATTTTCATTTCAAACCCCAAGTCTAGATCCAGGATATCTAACAGATCACTTTCTTCTACACTGCCAGAAATGGCTAGGTAAGTAGGAACAGGGCTTGTGTGGTAAAATCCCAATATCTGTGACAGATGTTTTTCCTGAGAAAAATTCCGTTTACCGCATCTTTGTTTAATTTTATACCAGTTCCACTTGAGTTTTAATAGTTTTTCATGCTAGGTTTAACTTTGCTAACAGGTCTGCATCATTCATAGCTGTTTCTAAATTTATATACTGTATAGTACCACCCCCATATCCACTGATTTGCCACCTGTGGATTTAGTTATCTGCAGTTGGAGATCAGCAGGTGGGGATTCGGGGGTGCCAGGGAAGAAAGCTGTGCCATGCTGGCACCTCCTGCTTTCATCTTCACTGCTCCGCCATCGCTCTTGCTACTTCCCCCTCACCACCGGCACCACCATTATCCTCGGATAAGGGTCTTGCTCTTATCCGCGGAGTTCTCTATCCATACAGGTCCTGGAACCAGTCCCCTGTGGATACACAGGTCCTATTGGACCGTAAGAACTCGGTTTATGAGTTTCCCAGTCTACAAGCATTTTACAAGGCGAGGAAACTTTCATAACAATTTTGTTCCAGTTAACAAGCTCTGTCTTGTAAAACAAGCACCAGGGCACTAAGCTGCTGCTCTGCCTGCTGTAAATCAACTCATGAATCAAAGCAAATTTCCCCATAGGAAATGCTGTACAATCATGGAAACTTTATTTCCTATGGGGAAATATGCATTGATTTACAAGTATTTTGGTTTACGAGCGTGCTTCCATATATATATAAAGTTGATTAATTGGCTATTATCCTTCCACATATTCTAATACTGTGAAACAATGTAGCTTCTTTCAAAATTTAACTGTACAGATTGAGCTCTGTCTTCTTTTTATGCAGCAGCTTGTACTGTGGCTACAAATATAGCAATACCCTAGTTTATGAGCATAAGCAGTTCGGGAAACATGCTTGTAAACCAAAGCAAATTTCCTCATAAGAAATAATGAAGAATCAGATGATTCATTCTGGGGCCCAATAGACCACATAGCATACACACACAATGCCAAAGCTCATGAAATATGTTGGCTAGAAGTCCAGGTCCACACCATGGTTTAGGTACCTGGCTGCAGAATCTGCTCTGCTTGGCACTAATAAGTGGATTTTGGGCTGTGTTTTTAACGTGACAATAATAATAGCATTTTGAATGTTGAATTAGTATGTTCAATAAAGACATGAAAGATCTGAATTTTTGTGATATTATTTTAGGCACAATATATATGTACATACGCTTGACTTAGAGGAAGATCAGATCATATTGTATGACACATTAATGCAGAATGAAATTCCAAAAAGTTCACATAATTTTTCTTGCAACTGTACATAAAAAATGAAAAAGACTGTCCAGATTTTTGTGGACCAATACAACCAATGTGCTGATGACACCCAACTCCTTCTGCTTTTTAATATCTTCCATGAGTCATAATACATCACACTGGGACAAACAGAAACCAAACAAATGAAAAGGAAAGCATGCTTCTTGTATGCCACCCAATACTGCTTAAAGTACTCTCTGGGCAGTTTACAAACACACCCAATACTGCTTAAAGTACTCTCTGGACATTTTTCTCGAAGGTTTTCAAATTAATTATACAGTGTACCTATTGCCCCCACCCAGCAAGCTGGGTACTTATTTTACCAATCTCAGGACAATAGAAGGCGGTGTGAACCTTGAGCCAGCTAACTGAGATTAAACCCAGGGTTGTGAGCAGAGTTTAGCTATAGCAGGCCTGTCCAATACGTCGACCGCGGTCGACCAGTCGCCCACGGCGCCTTCAGAGGTCGCCCGCCAGGTCCGTGTTGGGGGGGATTCCCCCCCCCGCTCACGTACCAGCAAAGTGCCTGGGAGCCGGCCGGTGCTGGGCTCCCTTGCTTTCTCAAGCAGCTGCAGTGGCGGGGCGGCGGCGGCGGCGGCGGGAGCGGGGGCCAGAAACACTGAATGGGCCCAGCAAGCCCTAGCACTGGAGAAAATGAGTGAGCCCAGCAGACCGGCCTATGCGTGCCACCGCCAATGAAGCCGTCGACGCCAAACCCGCCCCCAACGCTGACGCCGTTCCCCGCCGATGACATCACTGCCCACGCTGCCCCCTGATGCTGACATCGCCCCCACCGTCCTGCCGCCACCGCTGCTGCCACTCCCAACCCCACCCCGACGCCAACATTGTTCCCACTGTTCCTGCCGCCACCCCCTGTAGGAGCAGAGTGCCCGGATCATCTTCCTTTTCTGCAGGGAGGAAGCCGGCGTTGTCATGTTTTCCAGGTCTTTAGCGTTCAGATTCTGAACCCTGTCTCGACTGCTCAATTTCCCCACAGTCCTGCTGGTCTCCCCTTCCCCACCCATTCTCCCCCTTCCCCCTTTTCTCTTCCTGGACTTAATGGTTCAGATGTCTTGCCCTCACCGGTTCTTACTGCCCCAGCTGGATCACTTTCTTGTCAACTCATCCCGGGGCTTGCCGAGGGGAGCCAACTCCCCACGGCAGCTCAGCAAGCCCCTCTTCTCCCACCCGCGGTCCTGTTTTGCCTTTATGTTGTGACCAAAATGCAACAAACAGGACGCGAGCAGCAGCAGCAGCAGCTGCTGAGGTTGCCATAGCAACCCACAAGCTGCCAGGGAAGCGCAGGAGGCAGCCTGCTTTCACCTCGCCGGCACTTGAAGGGGTTAAAGAAAGGAAGACAGGACGGAGGGAGGGAGGAGCAGCCTTTTCACCCGTGCAGGACGACCCGATCACAGCTCTTTCCCATTTAGTCATCGTGCCCAGTTGTTTTCCTCTGCCTTTTTCAAATGAGAACGCCGAGGCACTCGACAAAAAGGCAAAGGACACAGAGAGAGTGCCCTCCTCACAAGTCCCCACACCCCCGCTTCTGTCCTCTCCCCACTCCGAAGGCTGACTTCCTACACACTGACCACCAGTCCTTCATGGAGTTTCTGATCCTGCACTGCCAGTTGATGATCCGTGACTACCACCACCACCACCACCACGCCGCATCCGAGGGCAGCATTCTACTTTATCAGAGCTAATAAATCTGAGCAAACATGCGTGCGCATGTGCACACACACACACACACACACACACACACACACACACACACACACACAC
>JAHTLZ010003526.1:13115373-13136960 GCA_023846285.1 Phrynocephalus versicolor | reverse complement strand
CACACACACACACACACACACACACACACACACACACACACACACACGGTTCCATGGAAAAGAGTGAACTCTGAGAGGTTGCATTTTTCCTTGCACCCATCCACATTGGCTTGAGTGGGTGCAAGCGAAGCACGTGCATGGTCAGCCTTCCCATGGGATACATTAAAATCTGTTCCCTCCAGAAAGGATTAATTAATGCATTCCTATGGGAAACCACTGCTCTACTTTTTTTTTAAAACTTATCAGCATGTGCTCAGAATGGATAAAATTCGTAAGTAGAGGTTTTAGTGTAGTAGCCCTCAGGCACTTTAGGTCGGAAAAAAATAGACCTCGGACTGTTCAAAGTATAGCAGTATAGCAGTTTAGCCACTGTGCCACTAGGAAAAAGGAGACAAGGCCATCTGTCCACATAAGCAGAACATTTCTTCCTTTAATTACCAAATGACCTTTATATTATGCTGAAGACACAAGAGAATACAGCTGCAAAAAACCCCTTCTGTTTATATCTCAGCTTGCCACTATCTTAAGGACCACATTCTCTTCTCAGCTACTAAAAGGAGCTCCTTATGTACAATTATCTCAGAGCACAAGATTACTTAGAAAAACTAAACTTTCTACTTTAAAACAATAAAAATAAAAACACATCAAGAGACTGACATTAAATGAAACACAAGACCATCCTTGAGAACTCAGATCAAAATTAAATGTACCTATCCCCAATTTTGACATAGCCTGCCTATTCATTATTTAATAATCATGAATGTTTATCTCGACTCATTATGTCGCAAAATATGACGTATTTGACTTAAAGAACTGACATGTTGATCCCTGAGGTTCAGAGTCCCACACACAAAAGCTGAATTGCAACTGACCTTGTGGCTTTGAATTTGAAGCTGGCCGTGGGGAATACTTCACTGGCACCTTTCCATTTATTCCCTGAGCCACTTCATTGCAGATGTTTGACTCACATAACCTAACTGTGCTGTTTGCTGAGCAGGGTGGATTTGTGAAGATCTTTGAACATGCGCTGCTACCTGTAAGAAAGAAACAAAAGCAAATGAGAGCATAACTGAATTAGCTCTTGCTTGCTTGCTTAGTTAGTATTATACTACAAGGTTGGGACAAAAGTTTGCATCATGTCAAGGAATGCTTGAATGTGAGAAAAATCTAAAAGTAAGGGTGCATGATACTTTCATTCTTGTGATGTGCAGTTCTAAATCACAGCAACTTTAACAGGGCTTTGAGGCAAGAAAGCTGTTCAATGAGTTGTCCAACGATGCCAACCCCCAGTGAATTTCCATGGCCATGTGAACCCAAGTCTCCTAAATCCTACTCCAACCTTCTTTCCACGACACCATACTGGTTCTTGATATTTTTAAATAAATCAACAAAATCCCTCAAACAGGTTTGCTTTCAAGTAATGTGGGACTCTTTATAAGGCTGTGCATTATCAAGTTTGGGTACTGAAAACATTCTGGGCCATCCTGAAACATCTGGACATGTTTTGGTTCTGAAAGTACTTTGAAGAACTGGAACTGCAGTGAAAACTGAACCACGATTTCTTGGAGAAATCTGGTCCTGGAGAAGGTTCCCATATCCAGTTCCATAGCTTTAGTTCTAAAGGATGGCAGGGGGGAAATCTATTTATTTGAAAGAAACATGGTGCTGCAGAAGAATTTTGCAGATAACACAGACAAACACCAGACAAACCTGAAGTCGCTTTAGGAGCTAAAACAATGAAACTGAGGTGGTCATACTTTGGTCAATGTAGCGGCAGCCTAAACTCTGAATATGTATGACTTAGTGGAATGTAAAGAACTGGCATTTGCATAGCCAATAGTAGAACTTGGGGAACGGACCCAGCATGTTTATATACCTGTGAACGCATCTGTATTGGCCGAGACAGGATACTTAGTTATGTAGAGATAGGGAACTGCCAATATAGAGATAGGGCTATGTAGATAGGGCCATGAAGAAGTAAATAGTTTGTCTAGGTGTTATTTGGTCATCATTGCTTTTTATAAAACAATTCAAAAGCCACTCTTAGTAGTTAATATTCTCTACCAGTATCAAATGTTTCTATGATAAAACATCAACATGATTTAGATGATAGTTTCACATCCAAGTATTCCTCTGGCAAATGTTTATGTGTGAATATGTTTTTAAAGTGACACCAGTTTGGATCTTAACTATTTAAGTCAAAAACTAAATCACATTCCCTCCATTCTCCACCCTATAGTTGCACATGAATTTTTTTTGCCAAGGTTTCTAACTGAAAAAAGGAAAAAAGGAAAATAGAAAATAGAAAATAAATTACATCAGTTCATCGAAAGGAATGTCTTTGGCTGGATGAATAATATTAAGGAGGAGAACTATTCAGACTGTTCCAAACTGCTGTCAGATATTGCAGAAATACAGCTGTAAAAACAGAGATGGGCACTTTAATGAAATGCATTCACAGACCAGCTGCAGAAATTGGCTACCTATACTCACAAGAGGACAATGCAATATGTAGATCATGTTTCCTAACAAGTGACATCAGGAAATGTCACAGATTAATACAGAAGATGATAACAGGGCCAGGAACATTGACTTGAAGAGTAGGCAGCAATTGCTACAAATTAACATTATGGCTGAATGTGTTATTTTAATTGTATAAACTACGTACTATTAAGACCTGCTTTGCAGTTAGTAGGCTTCTGCTGGAAGAAATATATATTGGAAAAATACAATATTGCGTGCTTCTCCTTTAACAATGGATGTATTTAGGAAGCATGCTCTGTATCTGTCAGCAAACCAAAACTAATTCAAGCACTAAACTCAGCAATCTCAAAAATCAAAATATTAAAAATGTATACCTCGAAACAGTCATAATCATACTTTAAACTAGTGTCTGAGCACACATATCATAATTACACACACACACACACACACACACTTTTCAATAATCTCAAGGCTTGTTGCTGCAAAATGACTTTTTACCATGTGTTAGACTACAATAGATATGGACATATTGAGAATAACTGAAAGTCTCCAGCAACAACAAGACTAGACAGTAAATAGTCTTGATTTTTTCCCTATTTCTCTTTTGATTTAAGTGTATGAATATGAGAAACCAGAAAGTCCTGAAAACAATCATATCTGGATTTGGTTTTGGAAAGAAGAGAAACATGGGAGCAAATGCAAAGAAAAGCATTTCCAGTAGTAAGTATGAAAGTTTGACAGTAACGGACTTTGAAACTGTTTGCTAATGTATTAATTTCTTTCAAAACGGTAAGTAATGACAGCAACATACCCAGAAATGCAGAAAGCATTCCAAAAGCCACCTTGGGTCCTTTTCCAAGGAGAAAAGTGAAGTAAAAACATTCATAAATAAATAAATAAATAAAAGTATACATGTTGTGATGAAAAGTAGGTGTTCTAACTTGTAACGTAGAACAGTACAGCAAATCCCCGATGGGTGTTCACAAAAAAACGGATCATAGAAAAAGGAAGGGACATGTACAGAAGTTTCTAGGTCCAGTCTATGGTGAAAGCCTCCTCCAGGAGTATTTGCTCCTGCCTGCTCAGGAGTAGTAGTGGACACATTTGGAGATGTTCCCAATTGTATGTTTGAGTCTTCAGATTAAGTCGGTCTGCCATATTGATGTCTGTACCTGAGACATGGATCGCCATCAGGAGAATCGATTGAGCATTGAGAGAAGGCCTGAGAGATAAAGGAATTTGGGCCTCACTGTTTAAGTAATATATTGCAGTGGTGTTGTTTTAGCAATCTGTAGTGTGACTTTGGAATTGTATTCCCAAACACCTAGAGGGCTTTGAAGATGGCTAAGAATTTGAGGAAGTTGATGTGATGGACTTTTTGTATGCAGATCATGTTGTTCACACCTCCACCATCCCTTTTCATTATGGTAATGTATGGGGGGAAGGGGAGCAATAGACATTTTTAATATGGCTCCTTTTCTCAGCAAGTTGCAGAATTCTTCCTGAAGGAGATGACATATCACATATCCCTGGATTATAATGTTGAGGGCCTATGTGTCAGAAGTGATAGATGTGTGAGTCCAGCTTAAGCTGGGACATGTCAAAATTGCTGTTTTGGTTTCCTATCTGTTTTCTTGGTGAGAGTCACTTGTTTAGATCTGGTGGAAGATGATGTAGGGTTACAACGCTGCTGTCTGATTTTTAGGACCATTCAGAAGGTGACTTGTAATTGCTGTATGGAAACGACTGCTTCCAAGAAGGTGTAAAGGTTCAGTGCCAGCCAACCTGGGTTCCCTTGATGACAGATGACTCTGGACGGCATTTTCTCCAAAATTAAACGAACTTTTATTAAACTCTTTAAAAATGACAGGCTCTTGTACTTCTCTTGGAGGTTCAATAACATTAGAGGAATTCAACGGGTGATAACTGACGTTTGGCAACATTAAACTGTCTAACAAAATATCTTGCACAAACGGGTTGTTGCTTATTTGCGGCGTGGTGGCACCAGATTCACTATGGGACCCGCGCACTGGGTACCACAGCAATGGTGGCGAACCACACCCTGTGGTTCCCACGCCCAAACCGGGATCCATCCTGGAGGCCCTTTGGGCTGGGCTTTGCCAGGCAGTCTAACAGCTCTCCCAGATGGGGTGAAGATGAAGCGCTGAGTTCCCGACGTGGGTAAAAGCAACCCCGTTTCCCTCTTTTCCACCGACTCTCCTTCTGTCTGGGTTTCCCTGTCCTTCACTCTCAGGACTCCTCGCCTCAACTGCCGTTTTTCAACTGCCCTCTCCTCCTCGCCCCCCACCTGTCTCGTGCTCCCTCAACATTCCATTCCCTTCCACCTGTGTCCCTATCTTAACTCTCACAGAGAAACATTCTGCCTGCTTGTCATCTACTCCATCTGCTCCCTTGGGACACTTCTCCGCAACTTCCCCTTGATTGTTGACATCTGTCCCTTGAGATTTAACTTCTGTCCCTTTTCCTTCCATTTCAACACCTTCTGTCTTCTCTGCAGACGGTCCTATCATCTGTCCTCTGTCACAGAAGGACAGAAGAGTTGAGGTATTGAGAAATATGTGTTGATACCCGTCTTCATTGCATCTTCTTTCTGTGGAGGTCTTGCATAACGTATTCAAGTTTTCTCTTCATTCAGAGGAAGGTACCCTATGAGGGACTTGGGAGTCTTCCAGAAGACCTGCTGAACAAAGCCAGGCATGTTGGCAAAGGGTGATGCTTGCCACCATATTTAAGCATGTGATGTTTCGAGCCAGAAATCCCATAATTTTCCATTCTGAGAATTCCACCTGACAGACCCACAGCTACAGACAGATAAATGTGGTTCACATGGAGAAAAGGCCTAACTTGGAAGGCTGTGAGATTTAGCATAAGGCCTAGCTCTAGCTTCCTGTCCAAAAAGAAAGCTCCTAGCTAGCAGTGGTGCTTCCTTCTTTCAGCTAAGCCTTGACACCTTCCCAGCTACTAATTTTCTTCAGCTATCTGTAGTTGTGGGTCTGTCAGACAGAACTGCCAAAATGAAGAATTATGGGATCTGTAATTTAAAAAATCCAAAAACCCCATTCGTAGTTAGAATCATTATATGAAATTAAATGTTCTTCAAGTCCCCATATGACTCATTTTAATTTTTATATCTACTATGAGGCAGCACAGAACAATGAAACGTCTAAGGGGCCAGCACAAAGAGAGTTTGATGTTCCCCTAAATAAACAGAAGCCATTAACATTAGCTGCTGAAAAACAGAATGTTACAAATGTAACCGGAGGCCAATAATAATTACAATAACAGACTTCACACTTATCATTTAAAATGATTAAGTTACATTTAATGTCAAGTTATATGTAAGTTGTTGGTCAGTTTTAAACTTCCGGTATTGAGCTGAAGTATCTTTCTGGGACATCCTGTTTCTAAAAATATTAAGTTAGTGATTCATTGCAGTTACATTTCGTTATGATATTTCCAATTGAAGCAAAACAAGTTGAGGAGCCATGTAGCCATCACAAAAACCAAATACAAAAGTAGAATAGGTGATATCTTTAGGCTACTAGAAAAATAACAAAAAGTTGCTAATATTTTGAGGGCAAAACCCTCTTCCTCAGAGCTGTACCAAAAGGTAAAACATGGCAAAAGATGGATTTGCCAGCAGTTACTTCTTAGATGTAAAGTGTGTAGCAAGAAGGAAAGTATCTTAGTTATGGCTCCTGGTAGCGCTATCTTTTGTCATGTTTTAACCTTTTGGTACAGCTCTAAGGAAGAGGGTTTTGCCCTCAAAATATTAGCAATTTTTGTCATTTTTCTAGTAGCCTAAAAGTATCCCCTGTTCTATTTCTTTATGATAAAGAACTAAAAACTATTTTTAAAAACTATATGTGGGTTTTTAAAAATAAATTATTTTACTATATGCCCAGTCTTGCCAGGGATGCTTGAGATGATCATAATATAATACAGGTTCATTTATAGATTGATAAAAATTAAAACAAACGAGTTCAGTACTTGTACTGGGCTACAACTTCTTCAAATGAGCGGGTACACGAAGAGTACGAACATCAGGTAGCTCATTCAGTTCACTTTAGAACAAGGGTTGAAGATGCCAGGTGAAAGAGGAGCATCTGGCTTCAGTTTGCTTTTCTGTCAACTCCCTAAAACAGTTTTGTTTATTTCGCATCACTCCTGCCCTGTTTAAAAAACTTCTAGCTTATAATGTAGAACAGAATAGCAAATCCCTGCTGGGTGTTCACACAAAGAATTCTAAGTTCTTGTGAGGCACTTCTGACCTGACTGGAATTCTTTAAGATTGGCCTCACAGGCCCAGTTCAAGCCAGGAAGTCCTGCTCTGTTCTTTACTTCTGCTAAACTCATCAAAGTTGATCCCAAAAGAGTAATTTAGTCATCTCTTCAAACTAAATCTGAATTTTAAAAACATGAATTCATATCAATTCATATCAATTAAATGGACTAAAGCTTAAGCTAACATTGCAAGTGAAACTACCTATGTGTTACTTGTGAAGTATATAAAAAACATGCTACAAGGCTGTGTATCTGGCTTTAACAAGTTCCTGAACAACAAGGAAGTGGTGGTGATTCTTTTAGAAAATAGGAAGCTAACATACCAATTTATCATTTCTGTTTCAACTTCTGGCATTTGGAAAGTTGGGCATTTGCAATTTATCCTTATTAGGCATGTATTTGTGTACATTATTTGGCAACATCAAAATATATCACTGAGTGTTGCTAGTCAACACTGAATGTTAGTTTGAAGGACTAGTTCCATTTCAATTAAAAATTAGCTCCATTAGTGAGTTCTTTATTGTCTTGAATGTACTTGTTATCAATACGTAACACTGGGTTCGACTCTGCTACTGGGAAGCCACAGTGCAAGGGTGAATTTCCTAGTCAAACTTTGAACAGCCTGCAGCCTACCTGATGCTCCTATACATCCCCCGCGGTTGACTCTTGGACTCGTGAATTGATTAATACAGCCTTATGCTACATACCGTAATTAAAAACTAATTTCATGATAAATAACCTTTGGACTATAATGTATCTTAACTAGAGCAGATCTTTACAGAGATTTTTCCTCAAAAAGCATTTAAATTTTAAAAAATCTGATTTAAATAAAAAATCTGATTGTTTTTTAAATCATTCATTTTTATCCACCCTGGGGAAGGGAGAGTGTGACTGGAAAGGAAAAATGATCAGTGACTATATTGTGGGCTCGAGTTACTCTGCCATCCCCCTGAGTGGAAGTTATCTTCTAAAGTCAAGGTACAGCAGGCCTATGTACCCTCTAAGGATGCACGCAACTGATTCACTCAGAAACAATGTCCTCCAAGTACAAATAATCCTTTAAAACAAAAGCCTGTCATAGCTTAAGCTATTGGAAGTCTTGGAAGAACCATTTTAGGCTGCATCCACATCTAGATATGGACATCAAGGGAAAAATAATATACAGTGGTACCTTGTATAAAGGAATTTGTTCCAAATGAAATTATGTTAAACAAATTTTTCTTTATACAAATTTCCCATAGGAATGCATTGAAAATGGAGTAATCCCATTTTTATGTTGTACGGATTTGCCCCATAGGTGATTCTGTTAAGCAAATTTCCCCTATCTCCGGAATATTTTATGTTGTACAAATTTTATGTTATACAAACTGTTTGTTATACAAGGGTTCACTGTATAGCTAATACTTCCACAGAGGCAATATATTTCAAAGAACCAATACTGAGCAAGGACAGCAAACTTATTTACTTTTTCTGAACGAACTATTAGGTGCTATAATTTACTGTGTTAGGAATTAATATCTCATTCCTACACCAATGAGTTTAACACACTACTCACACATTGCTTATATCCATACAAAAACAAACACATAGAATAGACACTATTTTTAAGTTCCTGGACTCTAAAAGCAAACTCCCTTCTGCTTAAGTACTGTACTGCAGTAAGCAGAAGTAAAACAAAGTTCAGATTCCACCCCACCCACCCATTCCTGTAGAATAAGATCGTAAGATGTCAGACATGGTTTCCTATAAGGAACCTTTAAACTAAGCTTAATTCATAGTTATAAAAATAACTTATATTTAAGCATATTTTCCCATTCACATTGGTGTGCTGTACATATTTTAAAAGGTGTCTCACGAAAGGAAGTCAACAAGTTTTTAAAAATAAAATGTGTGTTTAAGCAACTGAAAACAGAAATGGATTTTCAATACTAATCAACAGCAAGGAATGATTCAGTTTCAAGGACAGATTCCCAGGCTGTCAACTCAGGAAGTAAACTGGAAATAGAAATCAGTTAATGTAACAGGCAATTTGGTTACGCAAGAGAACTTTCAAGCACATTAAAAACAACATAAAAAGGAAGACAAAACTAAAATGCAGTATTTTTGCAAGACATATTGCCTAGATTTTACAGTTCCCAAAGAATAATGCTATACAAAACTATCCTTGGTTTGGGGAAGGAGGAGCAGAGGTGATAGCCTTCCAGAAATATTGCACAAATTACATTTAGGATTTTCTACCAAACATTCAGTAAGACTTCTCCCTAACGTAGCTATGAAAAGAATGCATGCAAACACATGGAAAAGAAATCTGAGTGCAGATAACTTTAATAGAGCAAGCAATGAATAAGAAAATAAAAACACTAAATCTTTTACCTGGATCAGATGACATGGTAGTCAGATATTTAAATTCAGACATCAATCTTGTGCCCTTGTGTACACAAAGAATCAGTTTGCAATAGTAAAGATCATATGATAGCCTCACATATTCTTAACAGCTGCAAGCTTTGCAGATCAGACCTAGGAGGAGCTCTAAAACACTACATACTGGAAGTTTACGGTTCAAGAGAGTCACAATTAGCCAGTCCAGCCTCCCTTGGGGCATGCCTGTTTCTGGTACTAGAGACAGTTGAATCAGCATGCATACAAAACAGCAACAGCTGAGTTGGATCAAAAGAACTTGAGTGTTGTTCCAGTTAAATAGACAGATTAAATATTTTTATAACTGAAAAGTTGTAAGACAGAAAAGTCTTAAGAAAAAGCTCCACTTTTATTTTCAACTGGTACCTCAACTGTTAAAAATCTTTAATGTCAACCAGTCAGAAAAACAAAGCAGCTTCAAGGTTAAAAACTGTAACAGCCATTTCTGCAAATCGGTCAATAGTTTTTTCCCCCTCTTCTAAGCTTATATTCCCTTTGCCCCTTCTATTTTACTTTCATCAAGGTACAAAACAAACAGTTATTTTGCTCCAACTGCTTATTTGAGGGGAACTCAAAAACTTGAGTGTGAACTGATATAACAACTGTGGTTAAATTTTACTGATTAAGAAAACCACTGTAATATAAATTGCGGTAGAGAATGAAAACAGAACAATGTAGCTCAACACATCCAAACAGCACAATACAGTAGTACCTCTATTTATGAGTAGCTCAACTTAAAAACAACTCAACTTAAGAGCAAAAAAACATTGGTGTTTAAACTGCTGCTTTACAAATTTTAGATGCAGTCTCATCTTACTTTTATTTATTTATTTATTTGTTTGTTTGTTTGTTTGTTTGTTTGTTTGTTTGTTTGTTTCTGACTTTTTAGATAGGGTTGCTATACTTAAAAGTTGTTGGAGTTAAAGAGTATGCATTTGGAATGGATTAAACTCGTAAGGAGAGGTACCACTGTATTTAGAGTAGGAATGGCAAAGAACTTCATATTAAATGACTTTTCAAATAAATTTGCTGGATTTGTATTCAGTGAAGCTGTGCATTTTTCCATGCAGGATGAAACTGCAAGCATGAAATTGTTCTCTGTTTTCCTCTTCAATTATACAGTATGCAAGTAATTGTGAAATAAAATCCTGTCTTTCTAATATATGTGCAAATGCATGTCAGTCAATGAGAGAAATGTGGAAAGAAGTAGAATGTCTGATTCACCTGGGGTCCCATCCACTGCCTAAAAACCAGGAATTTGAGGTCAAAGCTACAGGGCCTAACAATCATTCCCAGGGGCCTCTGTGTTGTCACTCAATGCAATAGGAAGGTAATAAGGAGCAGGGTTTGTAGAAACAGACACAAGAATATTAGAAAAAAATTAGAAAAAATTAGAATATTGTGCAAATGTTCATTTATTTCAGCAAGTCAACTCAAAAGGTGACACTAATATATGAGATAGACTCATTACATGCAAAGTGAAACATGTCAAGCCCTAATTTGTTATAATTGTGATAACTATGGTGTACAGCTTATGATAACCCCAAATTCACAATCTCAAAAAATTAGGATATTACATGACATCAATAACACAAGGATTGGAAATAGAATATCAGACCTCTGAGAAGTAGAAGCATGTGTATGTACACAGTACTTGGTTTGGGCCCCTTTAGTATCAAATGCTTCTTCAATGTGGCGTGGCATGGATGCTATCAGCCTGTGGCACTGGTGAGGTGTTATGGAAGACCAGGATGCTTCAATGGCGGCCTTCAGCTCTGCTGCATTGTTCGGTCTCATGTCCCTCATCTTTCACTTGGCAATGCCCCATAGATTCTCTATGGCAGGCATGTCCAAACTTCAGCCCTCCTGATGTTTTGGACCACAACTCCCAGAATTCTAAGCTTAGATTGCCAATGGCAAAGGACTGTGGGAGTTGCTGTCCAAAACATCTGGAGAGCCAAAGTTTGGCCATGCCTGCTCTATGGGGTTCATGTCAGGTGAGTTTGCTGCCCAAACGGGCACAGTAATCCCATGGTCACTGAACCAGGTTCGGTACTTTTGGCAGTGCGGACAGGTGCCAAGTCCTGCTGGAAAAAGAAGTCAGCATTCCCATAAAGCTCATCTGCGGAAGTAAGCATGAAGTACTTCAAAATCTCCTGGTATACAGCTGCATTGATCCTGGACTTAATGAAGCACAGTGGACCAACACCAGCAGATGACATGGCTCCCCAAATCAACATAGACTACGGAAACTTCACACTGGACTTCAAGCATTGTGCACTCTGTGCCTCTCTATTCTTCCTCCAGACTCTGGGTCCTTGGTTCCCAAATGAGATGCAAAAGCTGCTCTCATCAGAAAAGAGGACTGAGCAACAGTGTTCAGGAGCAGCTTGACAAGAGGAATACGACATTTGAAGCCCATGTCCAGGATCCATCTATGTGTGGTAGCTGTTGATGCACTAACTCCAGCTTCAGTCCACTCCTTGTGAAAGTCCCCAACACTTTTGAATGACCTGAAGTCATCCCTGCTGCTTGTGCACCTTTTTCTTACACACTTTTCCCCTCCACATAACTTTCTATTGATGTGCTTTGATTACAGCACTTTAGGAACATCCAACTTCTTTTGCAATCTGTACCTTTTGGGGCTTCCCCTCCTTATGGAGGGTGTCAATGATGGTTTTCTGCACAACTGTCAGGTCAGCAGTCTTTCTCACTACTGTGATTCCTACTGAACCAGCCTGAGAGACCATTTAAACTGGCTTAGGAACCCTTTGTAGGCATACAGCTGATTAGAGTGGGACACTTTGAGCCTAGAATATTTAACCTTTTCACACTATTCTAATTTTCTGAGATTGTGAACCTAGGGCTTTCATAAGCTATATGGCAGAATCATCAGAAATATATCAAAAGCTTGAACTATCTCCCGTTGCATGTAATGAGTCTATCTCATATATTCGTTTCACCCTTTGAGTTAGTTGACTTATTGAAATAAATGAACATTTGCACAATATTCTAATTTTTCAAGTTTCACCTGTAGTTTAGCATCCCCACTGACCCAGTATGCCTACTCTAATGCAATTTATTGTATTAAGCAACATGATTTTAGCTACTGACTTAGTTTTACAGACTGTGTAAATTATCAGATATTGATACTGAATCGCCGGGATATCATATGGGCGATGATCTCTCCATCAATAATGCTACTGTTACTTCAAGACTTGTTTCTCTTATCATTTCTGTTGAAAATCAGTAGCAAACGTGTACATCCTTGCATAGAAAGTCAAGTAGATGTGAGAAGGACAACTCATCAGTGCTAAAAGCAAAGAATGTCAATTGATATTTGCAATAGTTATTTGCTCAATATCAATTTCAAACATACAGGGTGTGCACTTAAAGGTTGTTCGTTATTGATAAAGGCATCAGGAGGGGCCTTTTACTCCATCCAGCCACCTTCACATTCTGTGTGGACCAAATTCACATAGAATGGTTTTCAAAACCTGGGAGCACACCCAAATGCTTTAAAAAATAAACATATGAAAGAGCCTTCTCTGTTGCTGTTCCCAGACTTTGGAACTCCCTCCCACTGGAGGCCAGGGCTGCTCCATCTCTGCTGTCCTTCCATAAAGAGGCATAGCTAGGGTTTTCAGTGCCCAGGGACAAAGTCATTTTTGTGCTCCGTAAGTGACAGGGAGGGGCTAAGGGGCTACAAAGGCAGCAGCAGTGGCTGGGGAGTCCCCCAAACCAGCCCTGGCAGGTCACCCACAACATGCCTTCCCGTGGCTCCTGGCTGAGGAGCTGTTTGGCACCCAATTTGGTACCTCCAGATGCTGTGCCTGGGGACAGATGTCCCCCTTGCCCCCCCCAATAGCTACACCACTGCCTCCATAAACAGGCAAAGACCTTTCTCTTCAGACAAGCTTTTCGTAAATGAATGACTATCTATTGTGACTTTTAGATTGATTGCCATGCATGATTGGTAATAAATAACACCTGTGTTTTCCATGTTAGTTTCTGTCTCTCATAATGGATATTTTCCTTTTAATTGTTTGTGTGCTGTTTTTAGCTTTAAAGCTGCCTTTTAATGTAAGATGCATCTTCTAATTCACTGTTCTTAAACTTAAATATATCTTAAATATTTAGGGTTGTATATTGTCTCACGGTATTGTCCTTTTCCAAGGAGAAAGGTGTGGTAAAATATTCAAAGTCATAAATAAATATATATATTTATCCCTATCACTACTTCTCAGCTCCCAAACAATTATGTGCTGTACTGGTATGCTACATTTATTTTTTATTTATTTCATATAAATCCTACTTTTCTCTTGGTGTGGGAATCCAAAGTAGCTCACAAATGAGTAAAACAAAATAATTAAAAACCCCACAATAAATTATATTAAAAATAATAAAACATCTGCCCTTGTTTAAAAACAGATTTAAAAATATTCTAATAAACTTTTAAAAACACATGATAAGGCTATAAAGTTTACAGCATCCCACATTAAACGCCTTTGTGTTGTTTGAGTCAATTTATCATTTTTTTCTGTGTACAAAGAAAGTTCTTGAACTGCCTTCCACCCAGCTGGGAGGCGGAGAACCTAATCCACATAAAATGGTTTTCAAAACCTGGGAGCACATCCAAAAATTACCCTCTCTACAGTAATACCTGTGAAGACAGTAGAAAGCAGCCTCATTAATTTAAAAAAAAAATAAAAATGGCATTTAATAAAAATTATAATGTTATATTTCTATTAATATCATTCGAGTGTACAAATCACTCACATAATCCTCACTCAATAATCTTTATAATACCTCTAAAACAGAGGACATATTTTATAGGTAGTGGGTTAAATTCAAACTAAGTATTATTTCTAATTTGCAGTATAGTAACAGAACCACCAAAACTTAACATCTAAACATAAAAGGAAGGCATCTGCATTAAACTAGGATTTATGTCCTGAAAAACAGATTAACATATGGTGAATTAAATATTCTTGTGCATAAACACAACAATCTCAATTTTTTTGTCTGAAGTTGCTGAAAAACAGACAGATCAGCACTCCAAAAAGAGGAAGTTACTCTTTTTAAACAATTTCCTGCCTGTCATGTCAGGAAACTGTAGGGTTATTCTCTTTAAAAAGTACAGCAATAGATGTTGTGTTTTCAAACATTCTTACATTCACAAAATGTCAGCTATCAGATCTAGCAAGTTACTTTCCTTATTTCCAATGTTTAAAACAACAGAACTTTTTAGAGTCAGCAGACAATGCTTACAAACAATGTTTTTTGTTTTGCTGCTTCAAAAGATGGTTGTACTTCTGTAAACCTTGGGTTTCCCTTCCTTCTACTTTTGTTCCTGACTATGTAATCAGAATGAGTTCATAATAATTATTTATTGCTGTACAATATAGATGAATTTGCACATTGGTAGATTAATGCAAACAGGAGTCTAGAAGAATTTATTTATTTATTTAAAATGTTTATGAATGTAGAATATGGCACTTCTATACCCACAATTCAAAAAACCAGGAAATGGACCAAGACTGATACACATTATAATGCCCACACTGTCAGCAGGAAAAGGGATGTCAAGCTTGACATAGCAAAGGACAGCCTGAATATTAACAACACCAATGATAACAGTCAAAATGGTAAACAGCAGTGATTCCCAACCTTGGATCCTCGGATATTCTTGCACTAAAGCCCCCAGAAGCCTACACCACATGGGCTCAATATAGTGTAGCTATCTCAGGCCATTTCCTGACTTTATGAAACACAGGTACAGAAGCACAAATATCCCCTGTTCATCAATCAGACTCCCCCCCCCCAAGAATTGAATTTTCTGTTTTTTAAAAATGAGAGTTTAAATATATATACACTACACAAAAATTTCAAGAGAATTTTTCTCATGCAGAATTACCCAAATGCTAAAAAATTCCAGAAGTTGACCACATGAGCAGTATGGTTAAGACAGAAGTGACAACAGCTGGGTTGTCCCTCTGTGCCAAAATATTAAGACTTAATGAAATAGTGAAGCAATTTCATTAACTGTGAGTTAGTACAACACATACAATGAAGAAGTATGCATACCCTTTAACCTCTCAAGAAAACTAAGGTTGCTATCCTCACTCTGCAGAATACAGATTAGAAAGCTGTGATCCAATTTACAAACCATTTCCTTGAGTTAGGGAAGCTGAGGAAGAAAAGCTACATTGGACCAAAAGATCTACAGACATATATGCATGCTTTTCAAAAGATGTCCCTTTGCTTTTTGAAATAAAAAAGGAAGAGGCTAGAATTTGCAAAGAATGTCACAGGAAACCAAGGTCAAAATCATGCAGACTGTGTAAAATAAAGACAGGGACAACAATCAACTCATTGGAAATGTGGTGTTGGAGGATACCAGATACTACAGTCAGAAAGGCAGAGAAGTCTTACATTAGAGTTAAAATGAGTCAACTGAACCTATCCTACCATGCACATATAAAGGAAACACAGATGTGACCAAAATAAACTGTATTGCTGAGGAAAGTGAGGGGAAGTAGTAGGAAAACAGGAAGACCTAATATGAGATGGGTTGACTCAATAGAGGGAGCCATAGCTATTAGTTTGCAACATCTGACCAGCACTTACTGGAAAAGATAACACTGATAGGAAGAGGGAGGCAATAGGATAAGATAATAACCTAACGTGAGATGTTGTTGGCTTACTAGATCTGAGCAGAGCTGTTAAAGATAGTACATTTTGAAAGTCAGTAACTCATAAAGACTGAGGGCACTCTGTGGCATGAAAGAAAAGACTTCTACACATTTGGGATTTTACTTAGAATGATCCATCCTTCCCCATTAAGAGCTGTCTCCTACCCAACTGGCACAGGAATAGGGCACGCCCCAGCAGGGCTCTGGCCCAAGAGAAAGGCAAGGGAAAGAGGAGGATACCCCCCTTTTGTCTCCCCAACCTTTATCTGAGTATTCTCTCCTCGGGCTACAGCTATCCTTGGCTGTCTCCTTACTCACAAGTAAACTGGGAAGACTTACTCCTGAGCAAGGTTCCCTCTAAGCTGGGCACATGACTGCCTCCAGCCATAAGAGCTTCTCACCCATGCACCCACAGCAATCATTTTGGGGCCTATCTCAAGAGAACACACATTTTTTGTGGGGGGGGGGTTCATAAAAAAATGAAAAGCAGTAGTGAGTGTATGTTTAGATATTCATGCACTCCTCTTTGCATCTCTTTTCTGGCCAGTTGTACAAATATACTTGAATCCAAGACTTTTGTTTACCAACAGTTCCATCAGCTGGACATGCTAAGCTTCAGAGGCTTTTCTGCATTCAGTAAAAGAAATATGCATATTCAAACTGGTGTCACAGGCATTTCTCCCTAAGTACATGTGGGCAGAATAATGCTTCCCTAATTCTAAATCCTCCTCTGAATCAAAACTGTGTGTCTCCTGCCCCTCAACATTTCTTGTAACCAGGAAACAATGGAATTCGTGGGGCAACCACAGCTGCACAGTTCAGGCATCAATGAGGAAGTGCATTGCAGAATGTGAAAGTGCATGTCAAATAAAATGTTCATTTAAAGTGCCAAAAGAACTAATCCTTTTTAGGGCAAAGATAAACAGTGCAGAGTTTTTTAAAAATATATTTATTTTCTACACAAAACAAAATAAAATACATATATTGCTCATAGCCTGCTGTGTTGCATGGGTCGATCACAATTATTTTTCCAACATTTCAGCCCAATGTAATTCATATCTCCTTTCCAAAAGGAAATTAAGTATGAAAGTATTAAAATACGTTCTTCTAACAAATTTTCATACCTTCATACTTAATTTCCTTTTTATCCCATCAATATTCTATCTGAATGTGTGTACGTGACATGTCTTTTGAGGGACAGGGACAATAAAAACACATCCCTCCCTTCATTTCGGATGCAGCCTAAGAACATCCAAGCTCCGAGCCTCAACTAAGATACTGGCTGACTTTTTTCCCCTATCTTGCCAAGGACCTCACATCTAAGAAATAACTCCTGGCAAATCTAGCTTTTGCCATGTTATAATCTATTGGTACTGCTATGAGGAAAAGGGTTACACTCTTGAAATATTAGCAATGTTTTTGGTAATTTTCTAGCAGCCTAAAGGTATCACCTGTTCCACTTTTGTATTGAAATAGCCTATCTGATGTTAGCAGTATACACAATCCTAATATTTTAATTCTTAAATTAGCTAGACAGCTTAAAATACATTCGGACTAACTTGGTTTAACTATAAAGAGTGTCTAGATCAAGGGAAGTGATAGTACCACTCTATTCAGCTCTCGTCAGACCCCATCTGGAGCACTGTGTCCAGTTCTGTACACCTCAATTTAAAAAGGATGTTGACAATTTTGAACAGATGCAGAGGAGTGCATCCAAGATGATCGAGCATCTGGAAGAAATGTCTTACAAGGAGCGGCTTAGAGAGCTGGGAATGTTTAGCCTTACAAAAAGAAGACTGAGAGGGGATATGATACTTATGTTTAAATATTTGGTTTATTTTCCATGGCTTCATAGACTAGGACACGGGGCAATGGTCTCAAACTACAGGAAAAGAGATTCAATTTAAACATTAGGAAGAATGACAGTTATAGCTGTTCGGCAATGGAATAAGCTGTCACGGAGGGCCGTGGAGTTTCCTTCTTTGGAGGTTTTAAAGCAATGGCTGGATGGCCATCTGTCGGGAGTCCTGTGATGGGGGTTCCTGCATGGCAGGAGGTTGGACTAGATGGCTCTTGAGGTCTCTTCCAACTCTATGATTCTATAATACACAATAGGTGTCAGCAGCAAAGAAATCATGTTTCTCTACCACCAATGATTTGGCACAAAACCGACCAGTGCAGCTTTTCTGAATAGTCAAAAGTCTGCTACACACTGACCCAAGAGTGGATAACACAGACAAATTTGTATTACGCTGCAAAGAATTTGCACAACACTTTGCAGGTAAAATTGAACAGATCCAGACTACCTTGGATGTTGCTATTGATCCAAAGCCTGTAAATAAAATGCCCTGCCCTGCTTGTTCTGTATTAATGGATACACCTGGATGATGTGGTCAGGACCCTTGGGAAGATGACGGCCAGCACATGGATCATAAAAGCTGCCAGAGAAAGTATTGGCAGACTGGTTAGGAAGAGTAGTGAATGCTTCCTCCCAACAGGACAGGATTCCGGCATACTTAAAGGAGGCAATAGTAAAACCACTGTTAACAAAGCCCTCCTTAGACCCAACAATACTACTGACTATTATCAAATATCCCATTCTTGGGGAAAGTCCTAGAGTGGGTTGTGGCCTCGCAACTCCAAAGGTTTCTGGATGAGATACACTTCCTGGATCCATTTCAATCTGGCTTCAGGCCTGGCTATGGGACTGAGACAGCACTGGTTGCATTGATAGATGACTTACATGGGAAAATGGTAGGGGATTGGTGTCCTTTTTGGTTTTACTAGACCTCTCATCGGCTTTTGACACTATAGACCATGGCATCTCCTGACTTGTCTCTCTGAAATGGGAATTGGGAGTACTGCATTAAAGTGGCTCCAGTCCTTTCTGTAGGAAAGAATGCAGGTGATTCATGTTCGACACAATGGCCGCTGAACTGTGGAGTCCCTCAGGGTTCTGTTCTGTCTCCTATGTTATTTAACATCTATATAAAACCACTGGGGAAGATTATCAGGTCTTTTGGGGTTAAGTGCCACCAGTATGCTGATGATGCCCAGCTCTACCTCTCATCAACTCTGGATTCTAAGAGAGCTACTATCTCAACTTTACTTGAGTGGAGCTGCAGTAATGAACTGGATGAGGATGAACAAAATGAACTAAACCCAGACAAAACAAAGGTGCTTCTGATCAGTCAAAAGGGAGAAAAAGGGAGAGGGATACAACCTGTACTGGATAGGGTCACCCTCCAACTGAAAAAGGAGGTGCGCAGCGGGGGTGCTCTTGGACTCATCCTTGAGCTTGGATGCCCAGGTCACGGCTCTGGCCAAGATGGCATTATATGGGGCTACCGACGAAAGTCTCAGGAAACTTCAACGGGTCCAAAATGCAGGAGCCAGATTGCTGACTGCAGCGGAATAAAGAGATCACATTATGACCCTATTAAAGCAGCTGCACTGGCAGCCAATCAGCTATTGGGCACAATTCAAGGTGCTGACCTTAACCTATGAAGCACAGTACGTCCTGGGTCCAAGCTACCTCAAAGATCGAATCTCACAGTATGAACTGGCTGAGGTGTGAAGGTCATCAGGAGAGGTCTTTCTCTCCATCCCGCCACCCTCACAGGTATGTCAAGTGGGAACACATGAAAGGGCCTTCTCGGCTGTGGCACCTAGACTCTGGAACTCCCTTCCACTAGAGGCCAGGACCGCGCCATTTCTGATGTTTTTCTGGAAACAGAGAAAGACCTTTCTCTTCAGACTACCTATTATGAGTCTTTCATATGAATCTATAGGATCACATAGACATTGTGTTTATAACTACTTATAACCTTGTGTGATTACACTGACACTATGTTTTCAATGTTAGTTTCCATCACTCATAACTTTACGTGGAATTTTATTCTCCTTTTAACTGCTCACATTATCTTGTAGCTTTAATGTAATGTTGTATCAGGCGTGTCCAAACTTCGGCCCTCCAGATGTTTTGGACTACAACTCCCCCAGTCCTTTGCCATTGGCAGTCTAAGCTTAGAATTCTGGGAGTTGTGGTCAAACACATCAGGAGGGCCGAAGTTTGGACATGCACTTGAACATGCCTCAATTGTACTGAACCATATGTTAAGCCGCCTTGGGCACTTTTCCAAGGAGAAAGGCGGGGTAAAAATATTCTAAAATAAATAAAATAAATATTCTTCTAAGAGATATACACAGCAATTTCAAAAGCCTTCTATAACTAGAGTTAGTGCCAAAAGAACTATTCCTTTTGGGGCACAGATAAAGATTGCAGTTTTTGAGCAGGACTAGGGCAAATGAGGACACAAAAAAGTCAATGAATGGACTTTGGTTGTGTGGTGAAGTGTCTGAGCTATGCATAGGATCAGCCTATACATTAGTATGTGAGCTCAAACATTACAAAAGGCCAGCTGAAAACTACTTACAAAAACGGTTAAAACTTACCACCTTTTAAGTAGAACATAAGTTTTGCAATTTGAAAACTTGATTTTCCTGAATAAAATGAAAAATATATTTGCAGTACTATCCAATAGAATAAAACAAAACACTATATAGTAAGGCACAATTGTACGGCTGCCTCATAACATATGCAAAACAGATTCCAAGTACTGTACATCTATCTAAAACTTCACAAGAACGTCTTCAACTTGAGCATGACATGGATGCTATTCCATTCAATTAAAAACATCACTGCAATTCCTAGAAACCTCAGCTTTGTGAAAAGATTGTCAAGAGAACAGTTGCTTTATCCTTAATGAGTAAAAAGATAAATGGATTTATGAGAGATTAAGGGAGGTACAGTGCTGACCATCTCATTAATTAAATCCAAACTAATCTACAACTAATCTACAATTGTGTTTGCCAATGCTTACTACAAACAATGGCTTTTAAATCAAAAATCAAAAACCAAGTGGGGTATCTCTGCAGTACCATGTTATTAAATTTACCTCTTCATCTTACAAAAGAAGTCTATGTAATGATTTGCATGGTCAATGCCATCATTTAATTTATGCTTCCCGTTTGTTAAAATCGGGTGGTATAAATAAATAAATAAATAAATAAATAAATAAATAAATAAATTTGATAACGTTTGATAACATTTGATAACATTTGATGTGACTACTGGACTGAGAAATCATTGAAAATCATTGCAGGATTACCCTGCACACAAGTACACACTTTAACAAATTTATTAAGGAATGAATTAGAGATAAAAGACCACAGCGTGGACTGATCGGAGCAGGAAAATGAGCAGATTCCAGCCAGCCTCATGCTAGGCAGTCAAGGATTGGTGACCAGAGGTGGGTATATACTTTCCTGGGTGCAAGACTGCTGTGCTGCAAACCTACCAACAGCTGTGGCAGTGGACTGCAGCAGCTTCCTGAGCTGGGCACATCCCTAGTTCTCCACTCCTTGATCCCCACAGGAAGGGATTTCTTGCCTGAGATATGACTTAATGCTTGTCTTCCTGATAAGGGATCCTATATGCCATGTTCACCCCTGCTGCAACCAATAAAGCCATGACCAATTGGAACAACAAACATAACAAAAATAAATGACCCTTTCCCCCTACAACTTGCAAAATGCTCTTTAATAAAATAATAAAATAATAAAATAGCTAATAAATAAATAAATAAATAAATAAATAAATAAATAAATAAATAAATAAATAAA
>JAHTLZ010003526.1:13087951-13115363 GCA_023846285.1 Phrynocephalus versicolor | reverse complement strand
AAATAAATAAATAAATAAATAAATAAATAAATAAATAAATAAATAAAGGGAGTGGCGGGTGGATGGGTGAAAACAAAGTGAAGTAGACTGATGGAGCAGAGGGTAGTGTTCCTACTTCCCCTGCCCTGCTGTCCAACCAGCCCTTCTGTCTGGTTGACTTCCCTGCACTCCCAGCGCTGCTCTCCTTGGTGCAAAGCATCCTGAGAAGGAGAATAGCAAGGGGCAAGAAAAATGGCAATTATTATCCCTCTCTTCCAGACTCACCCAGCTTTGCAAACAAAGCCGCAGAATAATTTTTGACTTGGTGGCCCTTGCCTGCTTATGCATCAGTGATAAATCCTTTTAAATCTGTGATTTAGGAGCTCCAGAAATACATGTAGCTTTTTGAAAAAGAAAAGGTGGTATTTTGCTCTCAGCCTCAGCATCTCTATCTGAAGTACAAGCGGTTATATTGACTTCCTTACAAAATTGTTGTAAGGATTACAAGCAGATGAGCACATAAGAAACTCTGAACACTTGGAAGTGCGGTATAAAGCATTATTAAGTCTTTAATTTAATGGCCACTGTTGTTACTTTAAAATAGTTCAAAATGTTTCAAGGGCACACTTTTTTGTTTGTTCGAAATTATTTTATATTAGTAGATAATGAAAGGGTATTGCTAAAAGAAACTAAAAAGGTAATGCCTATTTGGACTGAACGTTTGGCCAGCTGTATATTTTCTTAAACTGTATCAACAAATTAACTAAACAAAAGGAAAGAGTTAAATGTTTAGACATGTACCATATTTAACAGAAACTCTTCCAAAGATCTTTTAAACTAGCTGTTAACAACTCAATTGAAATCCTGATTTTTTTAAAATTATTGCTTTCAATATATTAATGTTTTCAACAATGGTCTCAAACTACAAGAAAAGATATTCCATTTAAACATTAGAATAAACTTCATGACAGTTAGAGCTGTTTGACTTTGGAATATGCTGCCACAGAGGGTGGTGGAGCCTCCTTTGGAGGTTTTTAAGCAGAAGCTGGATGGCCGACTATGATTCTATGACTCCTAGCTCTACTCATACAAAAATGGGGATCTAAGTCCAGAAAAATGGTTTATTGCTTTGAGTTTTTATATCTGTAATAGTTGCTTTCCTTTTAATACAGGTGAAACTCATTATATCCATCATGTCTGAACCAACCACTGTGATCAAGTGAGGTTGAAGTCAAACCATTTTCTCTGCCAAGTACAGTACTGTTGAAATGATTCACAGTGGAGTGTCAAGTGATCGTAGATTTATTCATGTAGGCTAGAGCAATGGACACTTGACTACTTGAAAAAGCTGTTCTGGACAATTCTGTGAGGATACAACGGAAGCTGAGGAATATTATTTCCTCACTACCAGTACCACCACAGAACAGACCTTCTGACAAACTCCCCCCAAATTTCGATAGATCTGTTCTGCGTTTTCTGCTCCCACTTCTCTCTAGTCACAAGTCTCTCTACCTCAAGCACAAAGAAAATATAAGGTCTAGAATTATTGAGTCTAACAAGTAAACAAATATTTCTCCCATTTCTAAAACTCGCTGTGTATATATATTATTTAATAAAATACTTGGCAATTACATTTCTACACAAAATGGCTCTCAAGACAATGTGCAAATATGAGATTGAAGTAGGAACTACAGATAGGCACGAAATAAAAAAAAATTGTTTCATTTTTCATTTCATTCCCCAACGAAATGAAAAACGAAGTGACCTATCAAAGAAAAACGCAACGAAATGGAAATTTTCCTTTCGTTCCATTTTGTTTTTCGTTTTCCCATAGAAATGCACTGAAACAATGCATTCCTATGGGAAACCGATCAGGGGCAGAAACTGCGGGTTTTTTCCCCTTCCCCCCCCCTCCAAAGCTCCGTACGCCAGCTGATCCATGCTGGGGTAGTGGTGGGGAAACCCCAGAGAAGATAATGGCTGATGGGAGGTCATGGCAAGATTCCAACTTTAACGTATTTCACATAAGTAACTAGTCTAAAGAAGAAAAGGCTTAAAAGAGACGAAACAGCTCTATTCCAGGCCCAAACAAAAAGGACATTTAGTGAGCAATGGCAAAGCAGTGGCCTCAAGTGCCATGTAGAAACACAAGCCTCTACTATCAGAAATCCTGGGCAAAACGACAGGCTTCCACAAGGAATATAAAAGGCTTTATCCTGACCACAATTTTGAAACTTCTATATTCATATGTTGTAGACATTTCCTTGATAAAGAAGCTTCTGTCCAAACCAGATACCACTTTCCCTCACATAGGAAGAACACTCTCTGCAAGCAGCAGTTTGCCAAGAAAAGTCTCTGTACTATGTGCTGTAACCCTCACAATGAAAACTCTAAATTATCATTTATGTCGAGATAATTAAGTGAGTGACTATTCATTCCAAAACTCCATGTCAATCCAGGGCCATATTTGTAACAAAAAAAAGTTATGGCAAAAAAAATATCACAAATGCTTGTCATTTATTTCCCAGATTACCAGAATAGATATTTTAACATTATAATATTAAAGCTAATTCAAAATAAACTCAGGAATGATATTACATATTTCAGCATATTGTATTTTGTTCTGCTTTTGTAATACATGTAGTCCATTGTTGTAAGCCGCTTAGAGTTCAAAATTGAAGATAAGCGGGATATAAATGCAATAAATAAATAAATAAATAAATACTTAACATATCTACTGTACCAAAGTACATGTAGCAGCTCTTCATGTTTTAGACCAGCCTTCCTGAATCTGATGCACTCCATGTTTTGGACTGGATCTTTCATCAGCACCATCCATTATGGAGAGTGGTCAAAAAAGTACAATGGAGATACTCTTTCTTCTAAAAAGAGTGGACATGCACACACTCACACCTCTACTCCTCAACACAGGGCTTTTCCTCCCCCGCCCACCCCCTGTGACAATTTTTGTTCTGGTTGCAACAGAACCTGGGAGGGAGAAAGGCGCACAGAGTGGGGGCGTAAATTAGAGGGAATGTTAACTGGATGGGTAGTTTCATTAGAGCAGGCATATCCAAACTTTGGCCCTGCTGATGTTTTGTACTACAACTCCCAGAATTCTAAGCTTAGATTGCCAATGGCAAAGGACTGTGGGAGTTGTGATCCAAAACATCTGGACGGCTGAAGTTTGGACATGTCTGCATTAGAGGTATCAAGCTAGCAGTTTGAAAGCATGTAAATACAAGTAGATAAATAGGTACTGCCATAAAAAGTAGGAAGGTAAACAGTGTTCCATGAGCAGAAATGCATTCAGCCATGCTGGCAACATGACCACAGACTTGCGCAGCACTGGCTCTTTGGCTTAGAAATTGAGATGAGTGCCCACAAGTGAGGGAGAAACCTTTACCTTTACCTATATAGCCTCACGGCCATCAGGACCAATTGCACTGGACTTGCACAGGTTAAACTACAACGAGGAAGCCTCCAATGTCATCTTTCCTTTTCCTTAGCACTGGCCAATCAGAAGCTGTGTAGGAAAATGCACCATCCCACCTCCCTCTCTGAATGGCCAGCGCCAGGAAGAAGGAAAGACGACATTGGAGGCTTCTTCCTCATTGTAGTTTAACCCCATGCAATTCCAGTGCAAGGTAAGGGATTGGTGATTGTATTCTGAATGTCAGCTGGGCTCCCACGTTTCATTTTGGAAGCTGACCACTTCCAAAAAAGCTCATCTCTAATAGGGACTGATAGGGTCTGACTGTGAGACTTCTACTTACTAGAGAGAGAAGATTTAGAACTTCTGCGAGGAAAATTAAGTGATGAATGTCTGAAAATTTAAAAACATGGGGGATGTGATCAATTATGTCAATAAACAAACTACAGTGGTTTTGAGCTATATTCTTCCTTTTTGTTTGTACCTAGACATGTTACCCTTATGAGTTTGATTTTACTTTGTAATAAACAAATGTCTTTTATCTTTAATCAATTTAAAATCAGTTTGAAAGCATTAATTTACTAGCAAAGCTAGTTGGTGCCAGAGAATGAGGAAAATTAGAAGCAGTACTTGCCAACAGCCTGTGAAAGGGCCAGGGAAAAGCATGAGTACGCTATACCCACCAACAAAAACAATTCCAACCTGAACTGGAAAAATTGATCCAAAGTGTTAGAGAATGAAGTCCACATTGAAGACAACTAGACATCTTTTAAACATGGATTTATCAGAAGTGCATAAAAATCCATTGGAAGAAAAGAAGTACATGGAAGGAGCATCAGATTCAGGATACAACACGGAATCTGGCAGATGAAAGAAAAGTGACCAGGTTGCAACGTGACCAGGCAAAGACGGAAGAGAACTGGGATACTACAGCCTGAACCAAATGTTAAACTGACATGTCAAGTGAAGTTGTTGAATGGATAAGGTGTGGATAGAATAAAAATGAACTGAAACTCAGGAGGTGACAAATAGAAATGACAGCAATGCTCTCTGCATTGTCTGGGAGCTGACAGAAGCATGGAAAAATAGTACCATTCCCATTAAGAATAAGAGTGAGAAGGTCCTGCTCAGCCAAGAAGAACAAGATGCACATTAGTCTGAGTATTTCCAAGAAACATTAAATCAACCAGCCCCAGCTACAACATATGACTTCAATACAATCACTTCCATGGATGCGTTAACATAGAGATAATTACGGCTGACAAAACATGCAGTTAAGTTCATTACACACTTTGAAATACAATGTTGATGAAATTGCACCAGAAATGTTGTAACCAGGAGGACAAGTAGCAGTAAAAATGCTAACAAAGTTGTTCAATGAATGTTGGCAAAACAAACACTGAGTGGAGAAAAGGTGTGATTGTTAGACTACACTCCAAAAAAGCGATGCTACTGATTGTAACAACTGGCAGGGCATCACAGTGCTCTCAATGTCAGGCAAGATCTTCTGTATTATCCTTCTTCACCATGTACAAGACGCAGTAGACAACTATTGAGAGAAGAACAAGCTGGCTTTCATCAAGGACAATCTTGAAATGAGCAAATATTCACACTCTGGAATATCGTGGAGCGATATATTGAGTTCCAAAAGCCACTGCTCATCAGCTTCATTGACTTTTAAAAAGCCTTCAATAGCGTCCATAGAGACTCGCAGTGGAAGATTGCGAGGTCTTATGGAGCAACTGAACAATGCATTAGTATTTTTCAGAAACTGTGTTTGAATTCCAGCTAGTGAATTAAAACAGAGAAAGGATTTACCAAGTTCTTTAAAATCAAAACTGGTGTGAGGCAGGGATTTCAATTCCCAATTTCAATTCCTCCTGGCTATGGATTTCATCATAAGAAGGGCAATGGGCAACCCCATTGAGGGGATTCCACAGAAGGAAGATTCCTGCCTCAGGGACCTTGACTTCACAGATAACACTGCACTTTTCTCAGGAACAAAGCCAGACCTGCAAACCATGACAACTAGCCTTCTAATGAGGGCAAAAAAAGTGGGACTGCACATAAATGTAGAAAAGACCAAAGACAATAAGTGTTCAGCAAAAACCAATATTGCAGCTGGACAGAAACCCATCAAGGAGGTCAACAAGTTCACCTATCTTGGGAGCATCATATCCAACGCTGGAGACAGTGAAGATGTTAGATGTAGGACTGACTGAAGATGTTAGATGTACCGACAAAGCATCTGGTATGTTTCAACACTTGTGCCAAACTTGGTCTTCATCAATCTCTGTTGCATTAAATATCTTCCTATACACCAGCATTGTTATTCTGACTGTGATACACTCTAGTGAAGTGTGTGTGTGTGTGTGTGTGTGTGTGTGTGTGTGTGTGTGTGTGTGAGAGAGAGAGAGAGAGAGAGAGTGTGTTTTGTGTCGTTACAGTTGAGACAAACCCTTCGTGACTCCACGTCCATGGACTTTTCTTGATAGGAATACTGGGGTGGTTTGCCAGTTCCTACTCCAGAATGAAGGAATAAACCAGAAGCTGAAACCATATTACAAGTGAGGATGTATTGCAGCAAAGTAGCATCCAAAAATTAGATGAAATAGTGACTGAATGCAGGATGTGCCTTGCTGGACACATTCCTCGATTCCCTGTACACTGGATCTGTAAGACTCCAATGCACTGGACACCTCCTAAAGGGAAAAGGGAAAAAAAGGAAAACCACAGAAGACCTGGCGAGCAACTTTCTGTGAAGATCTGAATGTGGTAAATGACACATGGGAAAATTCAGAAAAAGAAGCTGTAGACCCAACCCACCGGAAAGTACTTATTGCCCAATGCTCCTAAGCAGCACGGGAGGAACCAAGTCTAAGTAAGTATAATAACATGAAAAGATCTCTATTCCATCAGTCTATATATCACCTTCCCCATTCAAATAATGTTTTTCCTAGTCTGAAACACAGCCATTAGGCAGGCTGGCTAGAAAGCAACCACAATAAGGCAGAGGGAGGATAATTTCTAAATGCTGCTCTTTCAACAAAGACTATTCTGTACTCAATGTCAGTTTGAGTGAATGTAAAGGAGAGAAATGCAAGCCAAATCAGCTATAGTAATCCCCTGTCTATCACAGGGGTTAGGGACCCACCCCACCCTGCAATAATGAAAAATCCACAGTATGCAGATGTTGGGGACTTGGGGGCAGAAACCACTTCTGGGGCCTCCAACAGGCCCAGGAAGCCTGTCAGAGGCCCATTCAGGGCAGCGCCAGGCCTGGGGTAAGCGCAGGAGGCCTCAAATGGACCTATGCAGCTTGTCCCAGGAGCCCTTTGTTTCATATACTGTGGTCCCGTGATATGCTGGGCGCGCAGTATATGCAACAAAAAATGGCAGGGGACAACTGTATTTTCTATTTTAGCCGCAGGGGAAAAAAACATGAAATAAATATCAGCAGAATCAGAAATGTCTAGTATAAATCATATAATGAAACTTATAAGGTGGCATGATAGAATTGCTTCTACTTGGTCACCCCCTTCAAATGTGCCAGGGCCCTTCCAAGGGTGTTATGGTCCCCACTGAGAATGGCTTTGACAGATTTAGGCACCTGATATGTCTGCCAGATGCAAACGCAGCATGCCTCAAAAAAATGTGGTTATCGGGCAGCATTGAAACCCATGCCCGCTGGCTTGCCCTCCCATATATACTATTGTTAGTTCCCTGTAACTTTGACGGGGACAATTTGAAAACAAGAATCATGTCTTTTCAAATGGACTACCAGATCTAGCCTTGAGGCAGAAAAGCTCTCTTGAACAAGGCTTTTAAGGATATGTTTAACACTAGAACCTTGAAAATGCAACAAAAAATTAAGCTCTGCAGAACAACAGACTGAGTGTCATGCCCAACAGCATTCCAGCATAATGTGTCAAAGAGAAAAACAGAAAGACTTGTCTGTTTGTGAGAAACAATTGGGTCAGTTTATTTTCCATTCAGTTAGACTCCTATACATTGAGTCAAACTCTATTACTTGATGCCAGCCATTGTTTTCAACTATCTAGCCTTCAATACTAAGAAAACAAAACACTGTGCATCTGCAGCATGCCCTTACATTACTTGTCTGATAATCTGACAGTCATCTTCTGTACAGAAAGTAAACCAAGATTCATTTTAACATATTTTGCAGCCTAGTTGCAATGTTAATACATTATCTTCTTTTCCTCTGGCAATTCTAAAAGAAAATATTGCACTGCATGTGATCTATGGAGGGTATGAGTAAAGGATAAACAATAGCTCACTGGGACTTCTATAGCACTTTAGACAGACAATGCAACTTAGATTATTGTCAGGATCATTAGGACTAAATATAGTCAATGGAATATGATCTTTCCAACAATAGGACTTCAGAATGAAGTATGCACTAAGAACTAAGCAGTTCCTCAATTCGCTGAGATATACTGCACACCCTTGAGTCATCCTAACTAGTGGTACTCACAAGAATCTTAGGGACAACAGATTTTGCCTGTAGAAGACGTAAGAAGCTAAAAGAAACTGACAAATAGAGTTATACTACAATCTCTGCAATCTGTGTAGCCACAATAACTTGAAGAGGGTACTGTGATAGAGTAGTACAAATCATCATTGACATGTAGAAAGTTTCTGTCTCCTATGGCAATGCTTACAGAACCAGACATTAAAAAAACTGAACACCAAACACAGATACAGTGTTCCTCCACCCTTTCGTGGTTCATATACTGCGGTCCAGGTATATCGCGGGACCGCAGTATATGAAAGGCAAGGCCCCCTGGAGTAAGCTGGATGGGCCTGTTTCAGGCCTCCTGTACTTACCCCAGGCCTGGCGCTGCCCCAAAGATGACCTTCCCAGGCCTGTTGGAGGCCCCAAAAGTGCTTTCCGGTTAACTGGAAGTGACTTCAGGATCACCGTAAAGCATTTCTGGGGGCTCTGACAGGCCCAGGAAAGACATTGGAGGCCCGTTTGGTGTAGCGCCAGGCCTCAAGTAAGTGTAGGGGCACCCCAGATAGGTCCCCCAATCCCGACCCAGCATCCAGATACTGTGGATTTTTAATTATTGCGGGTCGGTTCAGGTCCCTAACCACTGCGATAGGTGAGGGGGTTACTGTAATAAATCACTACACATGTGACATGCAACCATACAACAGAGAGAGCCCCAGAGAGAGAAAACAAGGAACTGGGCCTTTTGGGCAGTCAATCCTCATCTTTGGAACCAAGTACCACCTACTGCCTGCCTGGGCCCTTCACTGGTGACTTTTAAGAATCTATTATTTGAGAAGGCTTTCCAAACTGCTCCATCAATAGAGCCCCTTGAAATGTTTAGCCACTAATACAATTGACTACTGCCACTTTAAATGTTTCTTATATTTTATGATGTATTTAAAATGTATTGTACTTTTACTTTGTATTTTGAAGTCCTAGCTATGTAGTTTGTTTTATAGTGTTCATTGTTGTTTTTACATGCTGTAAACTGCCAGAGTTGCCTTTGGGCAGAGGGGAAATACAAACAAACACCACTGACCCAATGTTGGCATGAATGATTTACTTGTGAGCTTTGTATTTTACTCCATATGTCTGACGACATGCCTGCAAGCTCACAGACTTTAAGGTGCCGCAAGGTGGTTTTTTTGTCTTTTTAATTTTTCTTTGGGTTTTGCATGATATGCTTGCAGTTTTCACACGACCCCTAAGATCTGCTGGCCACTTAAATTCGGACCAGAGATCTTGGGAGTTTGTTGCTGTTCCTGTGTTTCCACCCCCTCCGCACTCCTGGCTGCTGTCTGCGTGAGGGGAGGGAGAAAAAAAGGAAGAAAAGAATGCCGGCTCACCTCCGTTCTGCCGTCTCGCTCTGCTCCCGGCAAGTATCTCTTAAAGGGACGGGGGGCAAAAAAAAAAAAACAGAAGCGAGGAGAGACGGCACTCACTACCTTACCTCCACATCAGGAATTTTTCAGCCCCGGAGAGCAGGTACTTGATAAGTGCGCTGGGACGCGCTTAGGTGGGCGTAGTTGCACTTAATTTTTTGTAAATTCTGGAGCTGGTGGGGAAACAATTTTAAGCTCCAGATCTGGGAGCCATTTGCCGCGGATTTTAGAGGTCGTGTGAAAAGGCCCAAATAGATACCTCTTCTAAAGCAACAGATACAACTAACTAATAAAGAACTTAAGTTTGAACACAAAGACTTTAATTTCCTCTATCTTAAAGATGGGAATGGTAGCCTGCAAGCTGACAAATTCAAACGCAGAACTGTCTCTCACCCAAGAAAAAATGCTGGATTAGAAGAATTGTTGATCGAATAAGAGAGATGAGCATCTTGGCACAGTGGTTAAACTTCAGCACTGCAGCCATTAACTGTACTCACGATCTGGGGTTCAATCCTAGATAGCAGGCTCACAGTTGACTCAGCCTTCTATCCTTTTAAGGTTGGTAAAATGAGTACCCAGCTTGTTAGGAGGCAGCAATGTGTAGCCTATATAATTAAAGTTCTTTAAGCACTGTGGGGCAGTATATAAGCAGAACACTTTGCTTTTTTTAATTATTCAGCAGAGCTCCTTTTTAAAACAACAAATTAGCTGCAACGCCGATTTCAAAATAAAAGTCCCTCGGTTTTAAAAATTAACACCAGCTGGCCAACTGAAAGGGGATAGGATTTGTCAGGTGGGTTGTGTTGGGGAAGTGGGTTAACATTCCAAGTCATCTCTCTAATAATTAATTGTTCCCAGTCTCAAAACTTACAGATATCATGCAATAGTCTTTCTGTAGCAAGTGACGTTCATCAGGAAAAATAGCATGTTAGACTGAAGTACTATATTATTATTTTTTCCGCCATCCATATCTTGATCCTACCAAGTTCCCTCGTTGCAGGGCCTGTACGAATTGTCAGGTTGCCAAACTGTTTTAAACAGTTAGAACTGTTGTGCTTATGGTATTATTACATTGCTTGTCTTGTTGTGCTTTAATTGTTTCATTAATCATTGTAAGACGCCAAGATTTCCTATGGGAAGATGGGCGGGGTATAAATAAATAGTCTATCCACCACTACCACAATCAGATTCGGTAATTATTGCTTATCTTAATCTAGTAGTAGTAGTAGTAGTAGTAGTAGTAGTAGTAGTAGTAGTAGTAGAAGAAGAAGAAGAAGATATTAGAACTGCAGGGCTAAAAGTCACAGTGGGGAAACGAACTCCCAACTAGAGATGGGCACGACTCAGAAAAAAATTTTCGTTTTCGTTTTCGTCTAGGGTCCGTTTCGTTTCGTTTCCGTTTTTGTGAGCTAATTTTCAAAATTTTTCGTTTTCGTTTCGTTACGTAACAAAAACGAAAACGAAATTTTTTTCGTTTCTCCCCATTCAGCTCCATTGAGTGCTTTTCCAGTAACGAAAAACGAAAACTGGCTCAAAATTAGTCGTTTCGTTTCCGTTTTCGGTCCATTTTTGAACCGTTTTTCGTTTTCGTTTCGTTACAAAAACGAAAAAACGAAAACGAAAATGAAAATTGTGCTAAGTCGTGCCCATCTCTACTCCCAACCCTTTGGCTCTGCAGCCAGATAACTAAACCACAGGGATATTGATTAGATTTACAGTCAGATTGCCTATAAACATTCACCTTACTCTACCATTGTTATTTTATGACAGAGCTTCTCGTATTAATATTTGTCATGAGAAATCTCCTCTAATATTTCATGAAGTGGAGGGGGAGAGAGAGAGATAGAGATTAATCTTTAAGGCAGGCATGTCCAAACTTTGGCCCTCCAGATGTTTTGGACCACAACTCCCACAATCCTTTGTCATTGGCAATCTCAGCTTAGAATTCTGGGAGTTGTGGTCCAAAACATCAGGAGGGCCGAAGTTTGGACATGCCTGCTTTAAAATGTCACCACATTTTGTCTTTTTTATTTTTTATTTTGTTTTTTTACCTACAAGGCTTGCAAAGACTAATACAGCTACTCTTTCTACATACTCAATTTTTAGTTTAAGCTCTCACTTTCACTGCAGTGTGAGTGATTACCAGAGCTGGCTATGGGTTTGCCTCTTCTCTGTAGTGGACAACACCAATAATAGTATCATGAAAACCTATTCAGTTCTCTCCATGAGCTCTGCACCTTTCAACGAGAGATGTGAAGACTATTCACGAAAGGTTTGTTGGCTCGACAGTTTCTAAGCCCAATTGTATTCTTCATACCAGAGCAAGAATGAAACAATACTTTTTTTCTGCAACCTGCACAAAATGCCTCTGCAGAAGTCAGAGAAGTTCTAGTATCCTCCCATTTGAAAAACAAAGCATTCATATAGCACAGACACAAGAGCTGGCTAATTGATACAAATATGCAAAGTTGCCATTCAGCATGTCTAATTTTAAAAGTCCATGCAACAGCTATTTGTGCAAATTGCACAAAATACACTATTTTTTGCATTATGCAATTGATACAAAAAAAACTGCCATGTCAAGAACACTGCTGTCTTCCAAGACTTAGAGGGAAATTTTACAATTCCTTATTTGTGGGGACAAGTCATGCTGTAACAGAAAAAAAATTGTTCCATGTAAATCATCTGCAAGTGTGTCAAATATCTCAGGACAAGAACTAATTCAATTGTATTCCATAAAATATCAGACATTCTAAATACAGTAAATTGTATCTAGTGTTCCTTATATTTTAATATTCTTTATTGCACCAGAATGTCTGACACTTGACAGAATACAAAAGGACAGGTTCTTGTCCAGAGTTCCTTACAAATTCAAATTCAAAAGAGGAAAAAAGAGAAAGAGGAAAAAAGATAAGAAGATGAAGCATGGGAAGCGCAGAAACAACAAACCTCGGATTAGTATACAGGCTGAACAGCAGGGGAATAAGGGGGTTATGCACAAGACAGAAGGGAAAACACTGATTTAGAAAATTGTTGGGATTTGAAGTAAGAGTAGAGATACCACACAGATGTTTGTGGAAGATCTTGATACAGGAGGTTCAAATAGAAACAGCAGTAAAGGCCCTACTAAAACATAGCACTTTTTGAGACAGCAAAAGACAATTCAAAAGTGCAGTTGGGTAAAGCAAAGATTACAAACAGCCTACGACGGAATATAAGAACAGAAACACGAGACCAAGTGCCTATAGAAAGCTGATGTATGGACTTGAGCAGCATCACATTCAGAAATGGAAAACGTGAATGGAACATTTACAGTATAAGGAAGAACTACAAGTTACAATATAAAATATTATCTTGTACAATATCCTTTGAAAATCCCCAGATTCTAAACGGTTGCTACTCCCATGACAATGCAACTTATTCTTCTGCACATGTATGATTACTATGCAGCACAAAAGGCCTTCCATTGATCCCAGAAAATATTTCACCTGTATTAGACTCCAATGCATAGGGGGCCCCACTGAAAAGAAACAGCCACTAAGAATTGTCTTCTTTCAGACTTGTTTCTTCAAGAATTCCACTGATAAAAGGCCTTTACCAAATATGCAGATTGAGAGGAAACCTATGGAGGGAGGCACTCTGTATACAATACGCAGAGTTCACTTCATACCAGTTTGATACTAGAAAAGGACTTGATGCCATTTTGAACGTTAAAAAAATGCTTATAGCTTTTTCTTTTTAAAAAACCAATCTGATCATGCATGTTTGATACTTGTGTTTTCCAAGCTGGTGATCCATAAACAATTTCCCTCATTCCTTCTGACCTGGTAATACATAAATTGCATCAACAGACAACTGGACTGGTGGAATTAGAGGAGACTGGCAAAGTTCAATTAGTTCTAAGCTATTCCATCTCTATAACACAGAATAAAAATGGTAGCCCTACAACAGCAATGCTATGGATGAGAAAAGACAATACAAATACAGAAGCCCAATGCAAAAGCAATGCTGATCTTAAATGAGTATTTATGGCACAATACTTTAGGCAAAGTAAGCTCCCTTGTTCAGGTTTACTTTATTTTTACATAAAAATGTCAAACCAAATATTTAAATTATATGGCACGCAATGGACAATAACCCACACTACTACTACATGCATCATTATAAAAGCAGCATTACAAAAGGAAAGCCTTTACTGAACATTTTTTTTCAAGAAAGCAGTCACATTATTTTGACTCATGCACATACACACCCCAAAAACTTGCTCAAAAAGTCCATTTACAATAATATCTAATGGACAGAGGCTTTGATACTAAAGAAACAAGCCTCACAGTTATTACATTCTTTTAAATCATCAGCATTCCCTACAGAAATTATTTTACAATAACCACATATCTATTGTGTTACTGGCACCTTACATATGGACAATTATTCTAAATAGATAAACCTTTAAATGCAGATCTTAATGCTAGAGTTTTTCCACAAAATCCAATATGCACATCTGCCTGACATCCCTCAAAATACTGTTGCAAAAATACACAGTAATAAATGTTACGAAAGGTTTTTAAATCTTAATTCAGGTGGGGTTTGTAAAATGTTTCCTTCAAAAAAGATATAAAAGCAACATGCTCAAAGCAAAAGACTCTTGTTCCCACCCCATATTACTGCTGTCTTATAAAGAAGCACACTCACACCCCATCTTGCTGATCAGCATCTCTAGGAAGAATGGCTGACAATAAAAGCACCCTGATAAACTAACAATATCATAATTGCTATGAATGAAACAAAAAAACATGTTTAGCACCTTACCTTTTAGTCACCCTTCTTATTCAAACATTGCTTGTGCTTTTGATTTTACAGGTTTTTTTAAAGTGAAAAAGCCCTTTACATGCTCTTCCAGCAAGCTAATCCAAGCCTTCCATTAACACACTCCATTGCAGATAATTGTAGGCAGCACACACTCCCCAGCTTTTCCCAGTTCCCAACACAGCAAGGATAATCACATTCCAGTGGGGAGGGAACAGATGGTGGATTCCATGGTAACCAACCCTCCTAAGGCCATTGGTAGAAGTGTGTGACTACTGCTTATTTGGTAACAATCACTCTTTGTGCTTCAGCTTTGCAAATCCCAAATGAAGGGACATACAGCATTTAGCCCATACTGGGGAAGGCTAGCAGGTGATCTGCCATGTCAAACAACACTGCAGCACAAACAAAACAGGGTTTAACCTTAATGTACATCTCAGACAGGCTTCATCTTCCAAAGTAACAATCATATCATTTACCATAAATCCCTTTCCTCTTCCTTGCAAAGGATTGAGACTGTAAACAGTAAAAATGCAAACATGTGCAACAGTCCAATTAAAATAAGATTAGAATTAAAACAAAGCAAATTGCAAGCCAAAGCCTATCTAAAAGAGCTTCCAGCTATTTACATTAACTTCCAACCTTATTCTAGCATTTGCTATTTAGGTTAGAGATTTCCAGATAGCCTGGAGATAATGATTATTTAACTTCACTTTACAATTAATTTTTATTGCAACACATGAAATTTATCTAGACATAAGCAATTTTAGAAAGAAAGCTATAAAAATAAGCACTAGAAAAAAGTAAGAACAAAATCAGTTTTCTAAAATACAATGGACCCTCATATAACAAACAGTTTGTATAACATAAAATCTGTACAACATAAAAAATTCCAGAGACAGGGGAAATTTGCTTAACAGAATCACCTATGGGGCGAATCCGTACAACATAAAAATGGTTGTGATTAGGAATTGCTGTTTTCAATGCATTCCTATGGGAAATTTGTACAAAGGAAAATTTGCTTAACAGAATTTCATTTGGAACGAATTAATTTCTTTATACAAGGTACCACTGTACTAATAAAATTCCCACCAGTCTTCCAAAAAAGTGAGAAAGAGGCAAGCGGCAGAAAACCTACCTCTAAGGTACATTAAATACCCAGTGTGCTGTAGCAGTGTGTGAGGGGGCAGAACTTTGGAGACTAGTGTTCAAATCCCCACTTCAGCATGGAAATTCACTGATGGAATGAAACTGGTAGATAATAATTGTGAGGTGTCAAGACAATTCTGACATTTGGTGACACTTTCCATGGACTTCTAGGAAGAGACTACTCAGAAGTTGGTTTACCATTCCTTCTTCTGAGGGTGCCCATAGACCATGCAGCTTGCCACATGGCTGAACAGGTTGGCTCTTTTCCCAGGAAGGACAGTGTGGAATCAAACTCCCAACTTCTGGCTCCACAGCCAAACTTCTTACACATCTCACCATGAAAACTCTATTAAAGTAGCTATAATTCAGTTCTGACTTGATGGCACATAACTAACAAGTAAATTAACACCTGATGTAAGAAGTCATTTCTCACGCCAGTTTGCTATGAAAAAATGTTTTTTTTTTTCCAAATGTTACCATGATGGCCTTTATTCCTTACTATTTTCCTCCTGTAAGGATAGTATATTTTAAAACACCCATACCAAAGAAAGCTGCAGTGCAGGGTGGATAAAAATGAATGATTTTAAAAAAAAATGGATTTTTGTTCATTTGAATCAGATTTTTTAATTCATATCAGTTTTTTTTAATTTAAATGCTTTTTGAGGAAAAATCTCTCTAAAGATCGTGTTCTAGTTAAGATACATTATAGTCCAAAGGTTAATCATCATGAAATTAGTTTTTAATTATGTAGCATAAGGCTGTATTAATCAATTCACAATGCCATGCTCTCCCAGAGGTTTCTGATTATTTGGGGCAATTTTTCTATCTAGAATATATTATCAAAGATGCTTGGATTTGCTATTTTCAAAACTGTGCATTTGGGTCTGAAATGATAACATGCCTCCTTCATAGGAAAAAAATGTTATAAAATAAACATCAGAATTGAGGAAAGGACCTTAATTGTTCCTCTGCAAATCTATGTACAGTGCTACATTTCGAGAACTTCAATGAATAGAAGGTTTTTTGGAATGGAATAGGTCTGCACAAGAAGTAAATTTTGAGGAGGGAGGAGCAAACAGTAAAATGAAATTGAAAATTTTAAGCACCGTACTCCACACCTTGAGATCTTTATGTGTATAGCCGCCTGGGGGTTATCAGGTTGATTGTTATGCTTTCCATAGTTGGGAATATCTAGACCAGGGGTGTCCAAACTTTTTGCAAGGAGGGTCAGATTTGTCTAGGTGAAAATGTCTGGGGGCCAACCATTCAGCAGCATTTGGCCCCTGGGCCAAGCTTTGGACAAGTCTCTATAACATGCAAGGAGGCAGGGAGGACAGGCAAACCGTAAAACTACAAGCTGATGCCTTCATCCGGTATGGGGAGAGGCCAGCTGACAGGGATGCATGACAAGCTGAGCCGGCAGGGAAAAGAGGCCGCAGGCCACTCAAAATTTGAAAACGGGCCACATTTGGTCCCCGGGCCTGACTTTGGACATGCCTGTTTTAGACTGTCAGTCTAAGTTGTTTAAAAAATATTTTAACCACATTAGTTAACAAATATGGATGTTTAAGCAAATACAAGTACGGTACACCCCCCTTATCTGCTGATTCACTAACCACTGATTCAGTTATCCACGGCTGGTGATCAGCTGGGGGGGCAGAAAGGAGGGGGGAGTTAAAAATAAAACTTACCCCTGCCGATGCCCACCAACCTCCTCCTCACCGCTACTACCACTGCGGCAGGCCAGCAAAGCACCCTCTGGAGAGGTAGGGTGGGAAATTTGAATTTCCCACTCAGGTCCCTGGCAGCAGATCAGAAGTTTGAGCAGGAAGTTCAAAACTTCCAATCAGTTGCCTGGGTCCTGACCCAGAAGTTCAAAGGCCAGGTCGCTGGCGGCAAGGAGGAGAGTGACAGGCATCAGTGGGGGTAAGTTTTATTTTTTATTTTCTCCTTTCCTCGCTGCCGTCGTCGCCGCCACCAGGCAGTTGAAGCTGAGTGGAAAAGAGAAAGGTTTCTTTAAAAACCTTTCTTCCCTCCTTGCAGCCCCTGGCGGCAACGGCTGTGAGGAGAGAAGAAAGTTGTTTTTTACTCATTCTCCTTGCTGAAGCTGAGTGGCAAAAAGAAAGGGTAAAAAAAAACCTTTATTCCCTCCTTGCAGCCCCCAGTGGCAATGACGGCTGCGAGAAAAGAAAGGTTTTTTTAAACTCATTCTCCTTGCTGAAGCCACACAGCCTGGGAGAACCCATCGGTCCATAAGGTTGGCAGAGGTGGCACAGCTCTGTGGCATAGTTCACTGGGTGCTAGCGGGCTCTCCCACTGTTTCACCCCGGCACCAACTGATAAGGGCATTCACTCTTATCCGCAGATTTCATTATCCATGGGGTGCCCGGGAACCAATCCGCTGTGGAATCAGGGTTCTACTGTATACATAATGCTATATAATGTTATTATTTTGTTAAAGAAAACTATTTAAATTGTTATTATTGAGGTAATGATTGTTTTTCTCCTTCCAATAAAGTACAACAGAACAGTTGTCCAAATATGAATGATTAACCTATGAAACTGGAGATAGTTCACCTTGCAATAATTTCACAATTATCTATCTATGTATTGCTAATGGTCTATAAACACCAAATCAGTAATTTTCTGATATAACTGAAAACTAATCTGAAAACTTATTATTTTAAAAATGAAACCTTAATATGGTTGTAAATATTAAGATTAAAACAATTTCAGCAAAAATGAGACTTTATGAAGAAAATCATGACTTAAATCGAGCCTTACTGACTAGTGATTTAAATCAAAGTGATTTAAATCAAATCCACCCTGGTTCAGTCTTCTAATGTGTGGGCTCAATTAACAAGAATATTGCAATTCTCACTTTTGAAGTTAGAGCTTCTGCTGATTTTTTGTGTGTCATTATCCATCAAGACGAGAGCACACATTTTGACCACGGGCAACTAGGGTATCTTGAAACATCTCTTTGGATCAGTATAGTGCCTGAAGCAGCTCATCTCATTGAAACATCTCACATAAAGGAAAGAATCTTACAGTAATACAGCTCAGTGAAGCTTCTTTAGCAAAATCCCTATTCCTGTTATCTTGAGGGATAGTATATAGGAAAAGTTCATTTTTAACCATCATGCTATTTCTTAGAGAAGAATAAATTTTAAAATGCCCCCTTTTAAAATCCACGCAAAAGAAGAACAGTCTGGCTTATACATATTTTGGCAATCTCAATAAATATAGCCTCTCAAGTCTTCCATTTCCATTCTAACAACTGTAATACTCACCAGTCTATAATATGTACGTAAATATTATTCAAACATTTTTAATGCTCAACAAAAGTCAGTATCTCAATACATTAATTCACTCTACTGAACAAAGTAGCAACCCCTGCAAGATCTGTTTGCTCCTATGTGACAGCAAAAGTATCAGATTATTTATTTATTTATTTATTTATTTATTTATTTATTTATTTATTTAGCAACAGTACAGTTAAAATCTTGGTTTACAAGAATACTGTACTTCGTTCCAGAAACATGCTTGTAATCCAAAGCACTTGTATATCAAAACAAATTTACCCATAAGAAATTATGACAACTCAAATGATTTGTTCTACAGCCCAAAAATATTCATATAAAATGACTACAATGAGCTCTAATGACCTCTAAGATACCTCAGGTTCCTTGGTTTGGGTGATGAGGAGGACAGCTCACTTAAAAAAAAGAGCAGTATGACTTAAGGGTATCTGGCAACCTCTTATTAAGGTGAGTTGTTTGGTTTAGTTTTAAAAGGCCCTAACAACCACGAGAGAGATGTGAATTCATGGTACAAATCCTCAAGCAAACAGCATTAACAGCCCCCTACCTGCCCCGTGTTCTACTAATTTACTGTAAAATGTTGTGCTTTCCAGGTTATGAATTTATGATCTGATTTAGTCTGGATGATTTCACTAATGTTTATTTGTTTGATTTTATCAACTGTGAACTGTCCAGAATAGTGCACTGCACTAATTGGGTGGGTGGGTGGGTAATATAAAAAAAATAAAATAAACATCTCTGGGCCTAAACTGCCCTTTCCAGGAACCAATCAGAAAAGCTGTGGTGGGCAGGTCTCTCTTGAAGCCCAACCCCTAAGGATTCCTGGCCCACTTTGCTTTTTCATTGCAGAGAGAGAAATGGAGCAGTCTGCCTCCTCATCCACAGGCACCTGACAGTGACAAAAGAGATTTAGCTGCACTTGGAGGAAAAGCTCATCCAAAGGTTTGTTGAGACCCACGCTAGCTTTGCTCCTCCTAAAAATTTCCTGATTGAGCAAAGTTATATAATCTGTGCTACAAATTCACCTACAGATACACTGACTTAGATGAATCCTTAACTAATTTGAGAAGAGGTGCAAGACTGAAGCCAGCTGAGTAACAGGTCCAAATCATAATTCAGTGGCATACCCATTTCCCTAGTCTTTGATTCGGGACATGGCTTAGTGGATCCGCCACAGCTTTCCTCACCTTTTTATTATGTCACTGCGCATCTTTCTTCCAGTACTGTGGTAGAATAAGTCCCCAGCGTTTCATTTTAAAAGCTATTAAACCCAACAACTAGTCTGATGGTTGGGAAAGGCAGCACTTCAGCAAACTACCGTATTTTCCATGTATAAGACTATATTTTTGTCTAAAATAGTTAAGACTAAAATTTGAGGGTCATCCTATACATGGAAGTAAGCTGAGAGAACCATGCGGTTGTGAAGCTGTAATTTTGGGTTGGAAAAGTTGGGGGTCATTCTATACATGAGGGCATCTTATAGAAGGGGAAATACAGTAACTTACTGGGTCTTAGCATTCAATCATAAAATTGCAGCATTTGACTCATCTGTAACCACAACTGCACAATTTAGTACAGGACAAGCCACACGGTTAGATGCTACCACGTTCATTATGAGTCAACCAATCCATCTAGTTGTGTCTTCTTTAATTTACAGTAACATTAGTCCAAAGTTACAAGTAATCTTTGCACTGGAGTTTAAAGAGAGGAATAAGTTTGAAGTCCTTCATCTTGCCTTGGTTGCTTTGTATTTTATTATGAAAGAACTAAAAAGAATAGTTGCCACATGGATGGGACGCAAGTATATCTAGTATAACAAAAATGCAAGTGTACCAACATCAGATACCGTATCTTGCACTTGTATGTGTGTTTGCACAACACACACACACAGGGATCTCGGTAGGTAGGCGGAAGGGATACATTTAAAAAACAGAAAACCTGGCAAGCAGATGAGCTGAAAGATGAGTAACTATATAGTACATACCAAATGAAATTGACCAAGAAATAGTGCTGTGTTCATAAAACTGCTGCATATATGGAAAGCATAACAATCAAGCAAATCAAACGCCAGTAGGAGGAGAAAAGTATCCCTCCAAAAACCTGTGCTCTTGTCAGCTTCCTGCATGAAACAACTGCTTTCCCCTGAAGTACAAATAAATTAATTCAAAAAGATTACATTGTTCCAAACAGTAAACTGTGCCTTCAAACAAACTATCATCTTCTAATATATCTTGGCACAGTATTACCCAGCCTTTAAATTTTCACTTTAGTAATAAATAAACATGGATAGAAGAAAACTTAAGCAACACCCACTCCAATACAGTGAGAGTGACCTGACATATTACTGACACCAAGAACAGATAAATGTATTTACTTACAAATCCCCATGAACATAGCTTAATTTGTGAAACATCCAGCAAAGTATCAACAGTACTCCTTCATGCAGCATACATCTTAACACTGTAGTATCCACTGAAAAACTCACTACCTTATTTTTTTAAAGGGAAGTACTGAATTTTGTAACAGTCACTGGTTGTGATGTGTGTTGGGAAATAATTTAAACAGACCAACAGCCGCTTTTTGAAGGACAAGTACTGGAAACCTATTTGCAAGGAGATTTGAAAAATTACATTGAAAAGGGTGAATATGATAGTGACATTTCACCCAAAATGATTTCACTAACACTTCTTGAGTCCCTGGTTGTGGGTGTGGTAGAGTTGAATTAACCACAGGTTCTGCTGTTCTGCAGAAGTCACAAGAGTGCTGAGTGTTTAAAGGCTGGCATTCAACTGTCTTTCTTACTGCATAACTTATGGACTAAACCCATTGTTACTCTTAACTACGGTAGATCTAGTGAAATGCATGGGAACTGTCAGTTTCAGCTAACTTCATAATACTTTCCACCAATTTGATGTCATGACCTTTTTGAAGATTTTCTAGCTAAAAAGTAAGCAGGAGGGGTTTAACCACTTCCTACTTCCTGGGCCAATCTAGGACTATGCTGTTTGCCCAGTAATACACAGGCCCCACAGGAGGCACAAGGTGGAATCAATCTCCCAGCTCTGGCTCCACAGCTGGAACTCGGCTCATTGACCTGAAATCCTATTGATTTCAATTAACCTATTCTAAATATGCCTAATGTCATATGTGGAACATTCTATCTCATTTTACTTAAGACTTGTACAACTTCATATGGGGGAATAAAAACAGGAGAATTGCTCAGACAGAGCAAATAAATAGTTTCCCCCTCAGCATATAGTAATTGGAACAAAGAAAAGGAGAGAAAAATATCAAATAGAAAGAAGTTTGAATTTTTTAGAAACCATATTACAGACATGCATCGAAATACAAAAGTAATGCATTCTGTGGGAATGCCTAAGGGGGCATCCCCATTTCCAATAATTTCCTTTCGTAACTCGAGTTTTTTGTAACTCAAATCATTCATAACTTGAGGTACCACTGTACTAGTGATCCACTAGTTCATAACATTTATGTCAGTATTTATAACATTTTATATCAAAAAAACTGAAGATAACACTTTTCTCTCTTTTCTGTCTGTGAAGATTCTCAGTCATCCAGAAATTGAGCCATAACTGGACTTCTTTTCTTGTTAGATTGGCACGTTTCAATATTCATCCAAGTAGCTTTGTCAGTCTGAGGAAAGTTGATGCGAGACCTCAAATTTATAGTTCACCTTGGTTTCACACCACCCTAGTCTAAAGAATGAACTAAGCATGTTCAGCCTGACTAAGAGAAGACTGAGGGGAGACATGATAACAGTTTTCCAATTCATGAAGGGTTGCCACAGGGAAGAGAGCATTGATTTATTCTCAGTTGCACCTGAGAGTATTACAAGAACCAATGGGTGGAAACTCATCAGAGGGAGAGCCAACCTGGAAATAATGAAAAATTTCCTGACAATGAGGGCCATTCAACAGGACCAGTGGAACCTCCGGATGTTATAGGTGTCCCATCACTGAAGGTTTTCAAGAAAAGATTGGACAGTCATTTGTCTGGGATGGTATGAGTTCTCCTGCCTTGGGCAGGGTCATTGGACTAGAAGACCTCCAATGTCCCATTCAATCCTACAATGGGTCTATGATACTATGAAGCAACAGAATCTCAACCACTGAATGAGACAGTATGGACTGCTGGCTTAAGCCTGATTTTTTACTTGCTCCAAAGAAAGTTGGCGATAATGCACAAGGAAATTATCAGGTTATCTCCCATTCAGACATTGGCCGTGGTGAGACAGAACAACTTCGTGTGCAATCACACCACTCTGCAAATAAGAATCTCAAGGCTTGCCTTCTTTTTCTTCTTTTCCAAGTATTGCTATAGATACAGTCAAAGAAGGCCTTCTTTATATCAAGATATGGACCCCTCCAGCTATGCAGTTCTAAGATGGTGATGATTTCTGATAGACATCTATACCAGGGTTTAGTTCCTTAGCTTAGCCTTAGAATGTTGTAATTTATCTATTCCTAAATTACCTGCATGACTTTAACCATCCTAAAAGAAAACCCCAGAGCACAGAGAGAACTGCTAGTTCCCTGAGCTCCTTGCCCTCTGAAGATGCCACCCAGAGATTCTGGTGAAACATCAGGAAGAAAAACTTCCACAACACGGCCAAACAGCCCAAAAAAACTCACAACAACTATCAAAACCAACTTCAGTTTGTTTGTTTTTTAATTCACCAAGCATAGGTCCCTTAACCAGTTTCAGGTACAATGCTTCTTCTGGGCAACTGCCTTTTGGGTGGGAAGTGTAAAGCACCTCCAGAGTAAAGGCAGAGCAAACAATATAAATTGCTTGTTATTATCCTGTATTTATCACATGCTGCAGTACAAACAGGCTTAATCATTATACCCCAACTGACATTACAAAGGTTGGTTCAATGATAAATTATGGCACCTATTAACTTTGGGAATGTTTTGTACACTTTCTAAAGCTAAAGAACTTATCATTAAGTAATTACTTTGTCCAACGTTTTCTAAGATGCCTTATTAGAATGTCTACAATATTTATTTATTCATTATCTTGCTACATGAACATGAAGCTATGCAAGGAAGTACAAAAACACGATATGGGGGGGAGGGGGACAAGTGCTCCAGTAGAATATTGTCCACAGTAAAGTAATTCCTCCTAATAATTTCTTAATTATTAATTTCTCTGTCAATTTCTTCTTTGTTAGGAGTGGGCCATTTGCTTTTGTTTTGGACTCCAATTTCTGGAATTCCCCAGGCAATATTCTGGGAGTTCTACCCCACAGACATGTTACTCACCTGGAGCAATGCCTATTTTCCAGGCCTATTGTGGTGAAAAGCCAATCAGTTATCAGGCACAATTCAAGGTGCTGACCTTGACCTACAAAACGCTGTACAACCTCAAAGATCAAATGTTACAGTATGAACCGACTCGAGTGTTAAGGTCATCAAGAGAGACCTTTCTCTCCATCCCACCACCCTCACAGGTACCTCTCGTGGGAACCCATGAAAGGACCTTCTCAACTGCTGCGTCCAGATTCTGGAACTCCCTCCCACTAGAGGCCAGGACTGCCTCATCTCTGTTGTCCTTCCAGAAACAGGCAAATACCTTTCACTTCAGGCAAGCTTTCCCTGAATGATGGACTACCATTATGTGTCTTGTATATGAATCTATAGGTTCACATAGACTTTGTGTTTAACTTGTAGCTTTAATGTAATGTTGTCTAATAATGTCCCTCAACTCCTTGTTCTCAATACAGTACTAAAACATGTCTTAGTTGTATTGGACTGTATATTATCCCTCAGTACTGTAAGCCGCCTTGGGTCCTTTTCCAAGGAGAAAGGCAGGGTAAAAAATACTCTAAAATAAATAAATAAATAAATAAATAAATAAATAAATAAATAAATAAATAAATAAATAATGTACAAATAGAAATAGTTCTAGTGATTCCTGGAAGGCTTCAAACTTAATGGGAACTCTACTCTCACTGCCCATTAGAGCCTATTAGAATGGCCAATTCATTGTTTGCAGTTAAGTGATGAGATAAGATATGTGCCTGAATTGGCTTTAAAATCTGTATTTTTCCTCCTGTCTTTTTGCCTCATAGCAACTAGAACCACCATTAAAATGGGCATCCAAAGTCATATTTCAGAAACTCATGCCTTTCAAAAACTGATTCTACATGATTTGTGATAAACAAGCCAGGGACAGACCACCAACCATACTGTAGACTATCGGACATTTTGTTCTGATGATTTAACCTTAGAAATAGAAAAACTGAAACATGAGTCCACTTAAAGGAGAAAATATAAGTGTGAACTTAATAATGATTAAATTGGAAATTCCAGCCACTCCCACACAACATGCCATGCTATCCCTGCCACCTCTGCCATGATTCCTCATGAAACTACTCATCTCCCGTGGCTCCTCTGAGACCTTTTGTAGGTACAGATTCATTACCAGGGCAGAAATAAGCAACAATAAAGCCACAGATAATGGGAATAAATAAATAAATAAATAAATAAATAAATAAATAAATAAATAAATAAATAAATAAATAAATAAATGTTTGCAGTATGGATGGAGAAGAAGAGAAACAGGATCTTTGTCTGATATATACTTATTTTATTTATTTAAATATTTTACCCCACCTTTCTCCTTGGAAAAGGATCCAAGGTGGCTTACAATGAGGGACAGCATGCAGTCCAGAACATTTAAGATATATTCAAGTTAAGAATAGGGACTTGAAAGAGGCATCTTAGAACATTAAAAGGTAACAGAGCTATAAAGAGCACGCAAGAAGAAAAGAAAAATGGAAATCACTAGTGTTCTTAAGAAATTAGTCAATGCAATCATGAATGGTAATCCATAGAAAGTCACATACTAGGTAGTCCCTCATTCAGGGAAAGCTTGCCTGAAGAGGAAGGTCTTTGCCTGCTTCCAGAAAGACAGCAAAGATGGGATAGTCCTGGCCTCCAGAGGGAGGGAGTTCCAAAGTCTGGGAGGAGCAACAGAGAAGGCCCTTTCATGTGTTCTTCTGAGACACACTTGTGAAGGTGGCGGAATGGAGAGAAAGGCCTCTCCTAATGCCCTTAGCACCTGAGCTGGTTCAGTGATATTCGATCTTTGAGGTAGCTAGGACCCAGGCCACATAGTGCTTTGTAGGTCAAGGTCAGCACCTTGAATTGTGCCCAATAGCTGACTGGCAGCCAGTGCAGCTACTTTAGTAGGGGTGTAATATGATCTCTGTAACCTGCCCCATTCAGCAATCTGGCCGCTGTGTTTTGGATTCGTTGAAGCTTCCTAAGATTTTCCATTGGTAGCTCATCTGAATTGTTTGATTAACAGAGAATCAGAATCTCTTGCCGTCCTTTCACATTCTTCGGATACTTCTATGGATGGAGTCAAATGTATTTTGCAATGTTCTAATTTTTAAATGTAACACACATAGCAGATTAGATAGGGAAAATCAGAATACACTGGAAACGAAATACCTTCAAAGCAGGAATTATTCCTATTATATGCATGTCTAAAACATATGAGTGTGAAAAAGAAAACATGTCTCCATCGTCAGAAGTCCTCCCAATTTCTCTCATATGTTTTTCCACCTTTGGGAAAGGTTATTTACTGCTGTGATCAGGTTTCCAGTAACTCTGTCGAAAAGCTATGCAAGTGGACAGCTAGTACCACAACTCAGCAAAGAGGGAACTACAGTAAATACAGTCTTAAAGAAGAAAAGGGAGATCACAAACAATTGCCCAGCTTATCCCATATAGTTTCAAATGCACACCTAAAGTCTACCCTCTGAGCATCTAACTAACCTGGGAATAGATCTTCCTTCCCTGAAACATAGAGTTGGCAAAGATTCCAACAGGCAAACAGCTGTATAGAGGTCACCTGAAATACTACCGCACAACAGCAGGTTTTCAGTTCAAGTTCTGTGTGTGCAATGACTTGCCACCACAAAATCCCTTATGTCTCCATGTCTGGCTATAGTGACACAAAATAAAAGCATTGGATGTGTGGCAAACATACAAATAAAAAACATCAAACAAGAACAATTCCTGCATGTCTTTTAAGTAAACACGATCACATCTCGGTTCATATTAATTGCTGCCTCAGCCCTAAATTCTTTTTAAGGACTATGCACTGCATTGTTATGTCTATTCTTGACTGCATCCTTTGCTTTTACCGTTATGTCTGAACAAAGCTGGAAAGATTTTTAATTATACTTCTCTATGGCGTCAAGTATAGGGCATTAAAAGACATGTCCATATTAATTAGGAAATAATGACAAAGAAATAATATACAGTGGTACCTTGTGTAAAGGAATTAATTTGTTCCAAATGTAATTATGTTAAGCAAATTTTCCTTTATACACATTTCCCATAGGAATGCATTGAAAAAAGAGTAATCCCTAATCGCGATTTGCGACCATTTTTATGTTGTACAGATTCGCCCCATAAGACGATTCCGTTTTAAGCAAATTTCCCCTATCTCCGGAATTTTTTATGTTGTACAGATTTTATATTATACAAACCGTTTTTCATACTAGGGACCACTGTACATTGGAAAACAACATATGTTACCTTTTAAGGGCACACCTGTCTTCTACTCTATGTATTAACATATGGCATTTAAAAGCTGTGTTTGTACATCAGTATCTCATAGAGAAGCTCCAATGACCAGAGCTGACAGCATTTCCTTTTATGGCTTTCTCCTTTGTAAGCTGTAAAGCAAGACAATGGCCATCTTTTTTTGAAGTATGGTTCAGGTCTTAATCTTGCTACATAGATAGATAGATAGATAGATAGATAGATAGATAGATAGATAGATA
>JAHTLZ010003526.1:13044510-13087174 GCA_023846285.1 Phrynocephalus versicolor | reverse complement strand
ATGCTTGGGGACCCAGTAAATATGACCCTTTGACCAGCAGGAAATAAATAGTGGAAAAATGTATTCCTGCTCCCCCCCCCCCGGCCCGCAAAAAAAAAAAAAACTGGAACCTTGACAGCCCTGGACTTTGGTTAGGGCTTCACATTGGAGTGGACTTGGATTATGGGCTATATAAAGTAGTTGCAGAAAATATACCTGTTGCGTCAGATAAAGGCGTTATTACACCAGAAAAGCCTTCAGTTGTCAGTATGGCGCTAGAATTAAACAGCAACACACACACTTAAAAAACGAACCCACAGACACAGCATCCATTATGAAATCATTTTTCTCGACATTGTTAGAATGGGCACAATTTTAAAAATGACATTTTATTCTATGGTATTTACTCTTAATATCAGACACCTCTACCAACAGAATTAATCAATTTATAAAGAAAACTGGATGCTAAGACATTGTAGGAGAAGAAAACAAAAACAGATACTTGGGGACTACAGTATTGTGATTTCTCACACTGGAAAGGACAAGCAGCCATAATGTATTTCCTCTACTGACCTCTATTGGTTGAAATCATGTCATACATGCTAAAGCAAAGCAAAAACAAAGTGCTCTGTTTATATGCCGCTCCATACCACTTCAGGTAGTCTCTGGGCAGTTTACAGTTTAATGACAGTATGCAGGCTACACATTGCTGCCTCCCCCCAGCAGGCTGGGTACTCATTTTACCGACCTCAGAAGGATGGAAGACTGAGTCAACCATGAGCCTGCTACCTGGGATTGAACCCCACGTCGTGAGCACAGTTTTAGCTGCAGTACATACAGGCATTTAACCACTGCGCCAAAAGGCTCCTCTTAAAGAAAAATCTTCCTTCACTGAAACAGAAAGAATGGTCTCCACAAACATTCTAACGATCTAGGTGACTTCCTTTGTTCCTATATACTCTTTCAGTAAAGAAACATATGGAGACTTAGACATGTAATGGATTTCAAAACTGGGGCTTGAAAGACTTTTGGCATGAAGTTCCCATTTTCAGAAGGAGTACTATTTTCCTGATGGCTTTTCTGATTTGGCTGCCACAACATCAACTGGCAATGTTTATACTATAATCATAAGTTCTATCAGCCAACATTTTATACACATTGCTCGCTAATGATACTATTGATAATAAATTGTGGCATTGCCTGTATTGACACCACACTGCTTGGTGACAAATAAAACATCGTGAAGAGTGCATGACAGTTTCAATACAAAACAATCTGACATTTCTTAACCCACACACACCAAAATGTTCTAGAAATAGTAAGCAGTTAATATGAATGCCTCCAACAAGTTTAGTTTCAAGATTGCAAAACAGAAGGAATCACTACCTGATGAGATTCAATAAATCACATTTGTCTAATATCAGCTCTGACAAATTCAGGCGTTGTTGTTTTTTCAAAGCTTGTATTACACTTTGGTCTATGTTTAGGAATGTTAACTTTTCAACCATGATTAAGAAGCATAATGCTTGCCTTCAACAGTGTGAGTGTTTTAATGCTACCAGATTTTGTGATAGGATATGAATCCTCTGAGCTAAATAACATGATCTTCACTTCATCTACTGAAAAATAATCATCTTAGAATTACCAAACTGGAAAAGACCTACAGATGGTCAAGTCCAGTTCTTGACAAGAATCAAACATCCACCCTCTGCCTCCACAGTTTGAAAATAAGATCATTTTAACTGAATACCATGCTCTACCATACTAGAAAAGCAGTTTGAATTCCCCCCCATGGTTTAATTCCACTTCACTTTGATAAATGTACAAAGAGCCCTTAAAGTTTGTGTTTACACAAGAAAAAAATTATGCTCCCTTCTCATGCAACTAAACCTCTCTGCATGTCTCTACATTTACACTTGACCGGTACAAAATGGAACAGTCACAGAAAACATGAATCTCATCTTTAAAATGTTTCAGGTTATGTTCTCTTTCCCTTATATCAAGTAAAAAAAATGAAGGAATCCTCTTTCATCTCATTCTAAATTTTAATGATATGAATGCAAGGCCCATGGTAGGACACTATATTTGTTAAAATGACTTTGTGGATTAAACACTATATGTGCTTTTCTTTATGCAGCTATCTGTACATAAGCTGTGTTTGGTATCAAGTACTATATGAAAAAAAAGAAAAATTTGACCTTTTGTTGTTTGAAATGAGACTTTCATTTAAGATACAAAGCCACAATAAAATTTGTGGCGTAATTAACATCACTTGGAAGCGATTTCAAGGAGGCAGGAACTGTCTAAGCAAACTTATATTAGTAACACTGTCCAAAGTGAATGTGTGATTAAAATCACTTACAATTATGGTTTTGACTAGGTCAGTGATTCCCAACCTTGGGTAACCCAGGTAGGTGTTCTTGGACTACAACTCTGAGAAATTCTGACCAATACAGCTGGTGATGAAATCTGCTGGGAGTTGCAGTCCAAGAAGACCTGGGCTACCCGTTTGGGAACCACTGGCCTAGGTCATTTATTATATCAAATTTGTATTAATTTGTAGGGGGAGATATGATAAGAAGCTCACCTGTAAGCAACTGTTCTCTTCTAGAAAGTCAGTCACTAGCACATAACAATTCCACACAGCACAAATCCTTGCAGCATCTTTAAAGATTAAACATATATTAAGGCATAAGCTTTCATGAGCTAGGGTTTACTTCACCAGATCCACAATTCAAGCAACAAGGGAAAAACATTTTTTTCAGCAGCCAGCGCTCTCTCTGTGTTGCCCTTTTCATGCGGAACAATGTTTCAGGTGCTTGCAAATCTATTATCTTACACACATATGTATGGATACGGGGGGGGGAGGGGAGCATACATTAAGAGTTTGGCAAAAGTTTAATTTTAACCAAACTGTTTGTTTGTTTGTTTGTTTGTTATTTAAAACATGTTTTTCAACTTCTACCTAGCAAACAATCCCCCAAATACTGTTCCACTACAAGTATGGGGACGCACAAAAAGCCATAGGGAAAAATCAATTCCGTACACAAGAGAAAGACAATGTCATATGTATGGCAGAGCAAATACTGAAAAGAACAATGCAAACCCCAGTACTTAGTAGGGGGGAGATGCCCAGTTTGAAAGAGCCCAGAGTTGCTGCAGTATTTAACAGACTGATGATTCGTTCTGAAGACTCAAGCTCTGTTCTCTCTTTAGTGATTGCTTTGTAAATGGCCTGTATAATTTCAGGATGAAAATAGCAATTTCTATAGAGTACTTGTATCCTCTACCATTTAAAAAGAACTACATGTTAGTACATCAGGGAGTACATGTTAATATCCATGCTTCCAACAAAGCCAACTACTGTCTGATCTTTAAATTTTTCTCAACATTTGGAAGAGACAGAAATTACTCACAATGAAGAAAATCAATAATGCCGAACTTATGCCCAATTAATGCCCAACTTAACAAGTTATTTGTTTATAATGCTAGGTGGAAAACCCCATTAAACATGGTATTAATCACATCTGGGCATACTGCTTGGCCCAAAGTTAAAGTAATCTTACCTTTAACAGACACATCTCTAGAAGAGGTATCAGGCTTTGCACTGGCAAACCTGCCTGCCTGCAGCAAGCCACTGCTACTGGTATTTTGGTTCCAAGGTGAAAGTGAATTGCCCTTTGTGTAGTGTTATATTAAACAAAAGCAAAAGTACACAGTCACATGCTGTTGTAGTGTTTGGATTACATAGCAGCAGATTGAAAGGAAATGAATGTATAATAATAAGCAATTGAAGCAATTAGAGAAGCTGAGGAAAGGTTGTGTGACTAATGAGAAAAGAAGCAGAATTATCCTTAGAGTGTTTGGGGGCAGGGATGAAATCAAATTGCCAGTTGCTTATTGTATGATACGACTCTTGGAATCTGGGCTGTTAGTACCACTCCTTTATTATGCTTTCATTTCAGCCGAGCCCAGAGAGTAGAGGTGGGGGGTATCTTGTCAGTCCCATGGACACTCTCTTGTGGGGTGCCACAGGGGTCAGAGATATCCCCCATGCTCTTTAACATCTATATGAGGCCCCTGGCTGAGGTAATTTGGAGTTATGGAGTCTGCTGTTATCAATACGCTGATGACACGCAACTCTATCTCTCCTCCTCCTTCTCTGCAATGGAGGATTGAAGAGCAGACTTTTGAATTTCCTGTGGCCATGGGAAATTCAAAAACCGATTCTTGCCCTGGTCAGAGAGGTGAATGAGTGCTACACCATCGGGAAAGCCAAGGAGAGTGACGGTGGCTTGTGGGCTTGTTTGTAGCCCCAGTTTACTCTCCAGCCATGCCGCTCTGGGCATCCCAAAAGTGGCGTGGCTGGAGAGTAAACTGGGGCTACAAAGGAGCCCACAAGCCAATGCCTCCCTTTCACCTGGCTCTTTTCAAGGAGCACATTGGCGTGTTCTGAGTGGACAGAGAAGTGCCATGGCTGTGAGGGGGCCATGTCGCATGCCCACAGAAGGGGCTTCACTGGCACTCATAGATTTGGCAACACTGGTCTATTGAATGTGGAGGTTTGAACATCTTCAGAGTTGAGCACTTAACCTTTGGCCTTCCAAATCTGAAAAGATGCTTGCTTGGACACTAATGTTCCACGCAAACAAGTAGTATGGAAATTAAGAGTCATTGTTTGTGTGGAAGGACTATATGAGAATGTAAGTCTTTTTATTCCCTCAGACCCAGCAATGGTACTGGGAGATCAGTGCAGCAGGAATATATACCAACCTCAAATGTGCTAAACCCTCCAAAAAAGCTTCTCTACTTCATCACTCCATGGAAATCTATTTTACTGCATTTAACTACTGTATAGAATGTACACATTTCTGATTTATAATGCTTGTTTAAAATAAAATATAGTATTTTTAAAAGCTCTCTCTCTCTCTCTTTCTCTCTCTCTCTCTCTCTCTCTCTCTCTCTATCTTTCCTTCCTTCCTTCAGTTCAACCTATGCTACTATCATCTACATTAGCAAAGCTTTAGATGCTTTCCTTAATGCACCTAATAGCAAAAATATCCATCAACATGTTTCAGCTAAGAGCATTGCAGTCAGTAGCAATTTATTCCCAGTAGGATGGCTTGTGCCCAAAGGTATTTTAATTCTATTTTGCGCAGAGGGAGAAAAGAGCGAGTCACAGCACAATTTATTTAGTTCAGAATGTGCCTCTCTTGTAACATAAAATATCGTTTATAATACAAACTGTATTACAGTACTGAGGAAACCATTGTCAACATTATCCTCGAGAAAGCCAGATAACCATTAGATCCAGCAGCAACAAAAGCGGGGTGGGGGTGGGGGGATGGCAGCTTTTCTTGCAACCTTTCCAATGCTTCAAGAAACACTGAACTGCATGCAGATAGGCTTTTATTCCATATATAGAGGGATACCACTGCAGCTCTGATAAGGTGACAGAAGGACATTTTTATTTTTATTTTTTTTAAAAAAAGACTACCAAGTTTTGGGGGAAATTTGGAGTTTTCACATAGAACCATCTCCAGCAATTTTTAAAAAAGAGAGAATTGTTACTTACAAACTACAGAAGTATTGCTAAGTATTTCAAGTTTATACTTTGAAACTGTTTTTCTTTGTGCAGCCAGTTTATTAATGATAACAATTATCTGAACGCTACTGTTTAACTTCACACTGACATTCCACACAGGCTCTACAATACTTTAAACTTGTGCTTATATATTGAACTAGGGTTTAAGCACCAGAAACAAGATCACAAACCCTCTCCCCACTGCAGTCCCAAAGTATTACAGTACAGTGGTACCTTGTATAAAGGAATTAATTTGTTCCTAATGAACTTCTGTTAAGCAAATTTTCCTTTGTACAAATTTCCCATAGGAATGCATTGAAAATGGAGCAATCCCCAGTTGTGACTATTTTTATGTTGTACGGATTTGCCCCATAGACGATTGTGTTAAGCAAATTTCCCCTATCTCTGGAATTTTTTATGTTGTACAGATTTTATGTTATACAAACCATTTGTTATACGAGGGTCAACTGTATCACTGAAATAATTTTCACTAAACCAGGGTACTGTAGGTAAGAAATAACTAAATGTAAAAGCACCTAGGCTAAACTAGTCCCAACCAATTTTCCATTTTACATAACTACAAGAATTATTGTCAGAGAGGCACTCACTAACCACTTAGACACATAGGCCAGACTTTGAGGATGACAGGAGGGCTAGATGTCCACATGGCAAAAATCTTCCTGGCAAGCACCGCTCCCAACTCCCACCGTGACTCCTCAGTGTTCCAGGGAGTTATCAAAAATGCACAAGGTTAAGCCTTAAGCTTTAGTACCAAGAAACAACTTTTATTCCCAAAATAACTAAGCCGCTTGCAACTATTATTTTCTTGAAGATGTTGCAAAATAAGTCAATAACATTCCAAAAAGTTTCCAAAATCCCCAAAGCAATCTAAAAGTTGTGGAATCAACAAGCTTTCAAAATATCTTGAGGCAAAGGCAATTCCATAGAAAAATAAGAAAATGAACTATGGGCTTGAAAACAAAACCAATTCAAAAGCTTGCGCGCCGCCAATCCATGACGGGAATCTATCGATTAATTGAAACACCGAAAAACGCGAAGCAGGAGTGCTTAGGACAACATGGAAAAAGCATTCGGAATATCACAGTACAACGCATATCAAGGACGTGAGGTTACAGTCCTGCCGGTTCCATTCATCATGCCCATGAGTACAAAGAAACAGGGAGAGAACCGGATTTAGATCATGTGACAACAACCGATTTCAACCCGGAAGCAACTTCACCTCAGCATGAGGATGGTCGTGAAGTAACCGTCTAAGTCAGCTTATACAAGTAGTGAACTGTTTTCTTGAAAAGACGTTCTTACATAAACTAGACACAAACCCTCTGCTTAATGGGCAATTGATGGGGTACAAACTAACCAGCCTTTTGTTTCGAAAGGTAATTGAAACCATCACACATGCACCTATTTTCCAGTTTATTTTTCCAGATAATTTGCAAGTTCCTTGGGAATTAACTGTCATTTACAGTTAATGTCACAGCACTCCCTGGCTGGAGGATAAATTTGTCTCAGCTGGCATACATTCACAACTTGAAGGCATGCAAATTCTTAGGAGACCCTCATCCTCAGATATCCCCAAAACACTATGGCCCATATCTTTTTTTTTTTTTTTTTGAAACTCTGTTAATTCACCAAAATAATACTGTACCTGTGCATGAATAGGCACTATGGCAAACTTCTTGCCTTATGTTCTCCCAAAGTTTTTACAAATTAAAAGTTAGACAAGAAGGGTCTGGCCAGGATGCCAAAGTCCATCTACCTTTTATGCTTACTGAGATTCAACTTTACCATTGTTTCCCCGCTGTAATTCTGAACTGGACTGGGTGCATGCCAAAACGAACTCTATCTTAGCTAAGTAAGCCCTGAAAATCTCTATCAATTAATAACCTGGTTACTTTTTTCCATGGCGACTGCCAACGTCGAAGCTGTAACATCCATCAAGTTAGAAAGTAAATAATCTCTTAAGTCTACAAGTACTGTATGTCAGAACTGTCTGTTCACAGGATGTACAACAGTGGTCATAACTCTTTCCAGCCCTGATTCTTACATCTCCTTGATATGCACAAAGCATCAGATCACAAAAAGGTTGCTGTAAATATGAGTTGCACATTAAAATCCATAAATCAGAATTAATATCTGCTTAAACAGGAAATCGAATAATAGTTCTCTGTGCTCCCTAAACTATGTAGTACTCTATATATACAATGACAAACTACAGTACATGCTACAGCCATGAAAATTCTCTAGCCCCAGGCACTAACCTAAATACTTGACATATTTTTGAACAAGGTACTGTATATGAAACTAATATTTGCCTGCAATGTTTATTTCCCACAAAAGTATTTACACAATATTGAAGAGTATGTTGTTAACTTTAGTGACTTTCTCAAGGTCTACTTCACCTTTAACAACTGGAACCAAATAATACTCAGCAAGCATCTTATCTCACTGAAAGCCAGTCTTAATGTATACAGTATTTAGCCTTTAAATATAGATGGACTCAGGATTTTCCTGGCAAAAGGATATTTTAGTAGCTATCTTCAAAGATTCTGTAGGGTGATAGCAGATAGGGAAATTTAAATATGCCTTCTCCCATGTAAAGGGTCAAGAGAAAGCTTGCCGTGAAGCTTTTGGGCTTTTAAAAGATGTGACTTCAAAGTCTTATAAGAAATAAAAATTAAATCAGAGGAAAAATTATTGTCCTAATATTTATTTTTTCCTAATATTTATTTAAAGATCACAATGCCTAAACCAACATGAATGCATTTACAATAAAGGAAGGAGAAGTCCAAGTAGCAGAAAGGGAAACCTACAAATTGTGTGTCAGGCTAATTCTTATTGACTTTAGTCGGTACAGTCAGTACAAAATAATGAAAATCTGATCTGGCCACAGTGACACTTGCTGTAGTCACATCCCATTACTACCTGTTGATAACTTTAGAATGTGTTTGGAAATGTCAAAGGTTCCAAAATGCCACAGCCAGTTTGTTAACTGTGGTTGGTACAGAGAACATATAACTAACTCCCCTGTAACAACAGCTCCACTGGCTGCCAATCTGTTTCCATGCTGGTTTTAACCTATAAAGCCCTAAACATCTTGGCCCCAAGCTACCCCTCTATGAGCCTGCCCAGGCATTACGATCATCAGGGGATGCCATGGTGGGGTCATGGAAAAGGGTCTTCTCTGTTGCTGCTCCAAAATTCTGCAATTCTCTCCCAGAGGAAGCTAGGCTGGACCCATCTTTGCTATCTTTTCCCTTCAGATAGGTTTTTCCTAAATTACTGGTGGTCTGCGGGGAGGTTTAAATGGATTGTTGTGATCTGTTTTAAATGTGTTTTAATATTGATTTTATTTCCTCTTTTAGTATACTACTTGTTTAATTCTTTTTCAATATTTGTACACTTTTAAATGGTGCATATAAATACTGCTTTTTAATTATGCAAGCCACACTGGGTCTTTTAAAGGAGAAAGGCAGGCTAAAAATATTTTAATTAAATAAATAAATCCCAATCCCAGAGTTTTTCATGAATTGTTTGCCAATGTCATCCCTATCCATCCAAAGGAGCCAGTGTAATTTAATGGTTGGAATACTGAGCTGGGACCTAGAAATCTAGCCCTTTACTGAGCTCTGAAACTTATTTACATTTTTAAAAATACTCAATGGAGCTGTCAGGAAACATCACAGAAGTATAAATTTATTTCAAACTTCATGGGACAGAGGCTTGTTGCTGTAAAGAAAGCTTTGCTTTTTGACCCTTTCCAAAAATTCTGCTTCCCCAAACACAGGGTTTAAGGTTGTTTGGTTAGAATTTGCATACTGAAACGTTGAAAGGATGTTCTCAAATCTACTTCAGAACAGGGTGGATGAAAAACATTTTTTTAAAAAAATCACAATTTAAATTGAATAAACTGTTTTTTATTTAAATTGACAAAAAACCTCCAATGTTTAAATTTAAATTATCATTTAAATCCAATCCACTCTGCTTCAAAACATTTATTCTGCCCACTGAAACTTGTATGCACAGGATTCGTAGAATTTACTTTTCTATTCACATAAAGTTTCATAAAAGAGAGCCAGTGACAGGCAGTCTTGGACAAGGACTCGGGAGACCTGGGTTCAATTTTCCAATCCAGTAAGGAAGCTCACTGTAGGTGGCAATAAGTAAACCATTCCTTAAACATGTGACATGTTTCAAAACTTCAAAAGCATAATTAGGGTCACGGCAGCACTGGGGCAACTTTGCAAAAACAGAATAATATCAACAAAGAAACAGAAACAACAGAAAAGCATTGTTGATTAGTAAACTTTGGAAGTTTCTTTGAAAGAAAAACAGCATTGTTTTCGGGGGTGGGTGGAAGGAGGTTGCCCTGCGTTTCGTCTTCTTTGCTCCTCAAGAGTTGCTAGGAACCTCTTCCATTACTTTTGGAAGAGTCTGGCCCGCGAACTCACTAGGCTGGACACCGGGCCCGGGCCCGGGGCAGGGGAAAAGCCGCGGGAAAGGAAGGGAAAGGAAGGGAAGGGAGGTTCTGCTTGGGAGCCACCCGAAGGAGGTGTCCAGGCCGCCTTACCTGCTCCGGGCGGACCCAGCGGTTCCTTCGAGGCCTCTTTCCTCGGCTCCTGGCGGGGAAGAGCCAAGGCGGCGGCGGCGGCGGGGGCATCGGTTCCCTGGAGGACCAAGGCAGCGTTGGGCAAGCTGGGGCTTGATTTCCTCCGGATGGCTATCCGCCTGAAGTTGTGGGTGTTCTCCGGCCCGTCCATATTCACACACACGCACGCGCGCGCACACACACACTCACACACACACAAACAACACACGCCCCCCTCCCCGGGAAAAGCGCCAACCGCCGGCGCCTGCCTCCCTTCTCCCAGCTTCAGCCCCTGGCAGGGACCGCCTCCTCCTCCTCCACCAACACCAACACCGCACAGGTTTTCCCTCAAGGAGGCGCCGGAGGTTTCCCCGCGCCCCGCTTTTGCTGCTCCTGCTCCGCCGCCCGCCGGTCTCGTCGCCCTCAGTCAGGGCCGCCGCTCTTCGCTTCCACGGTGGAGACGAGTGGCTCCGAAAGCACCAGCCAACAAACGAGCCGGCCGGCCGGCCGGCCTCCCCTCTCCCCGTAGGAGAGGGCTCTGGAGGCGCAATTTACGCCCGAGCGTGATTTCTGCGCCCCACAAGGAGACAGGGGCACCGGCGAGATGGGAAAATGGTGGGAGGGCGTTGTGAGGGCGGCCTTGGAGTCCCCGCCTGAAGTTGGGCGTCCCGCCACCGGGCGTGGGTGCGCCTCGGCTGGGGTTGCTCGGCGGCGGCGGCCGCGCCTGCGCGCGCGCACACCAGCACCTTGTTTTTTGTTTTTATTTATTTTGACTTTTTAAAAAAAAAAAAGCGCGCCTCACCTGTACGTAGGTGAGCCAGGTAGTCAATAAGGGACGCTGCCCTATGCCGTTCTTCTCTCTCTCCTGCGTGGCAGAGGAAAACCGCCCAGGTTGGCCTTGCTGTCATCCGATGGGCGGGACAGAAATTAAATAAATAAATGTCGGATTGAGTTGCGGATAAACTGACCCGCTGTGTAGGTCGAGGGCTGACCTCGTGCCAAGTGAGAAGGAGCCCTCGAGAGGTCGGGAAAAGCAACAGGTTAACTACGGAGGCCACTACAGTCGTTATTCTGCAGTAGACAGTCATTCCTGTGGGATTTTTTTTCTGCTTCAGGTGCCAAAAACACACGACTTGCCCCCTGTATACTCTAATGGTCTACCTATTGGGTACCTGTCCTCCCATTTCTTTGCCTCCTTCAGTGCCACCTTCAGCACCTACTCCTCACTCTGCCCCGTTGAGCACCAATTAAATGTTTCATTGAGGTGGCAGAAGGAAGAAATGGTCAGTAAAAGGCATACAGTACCTTGGTCCTCTTACCCTCCATCCTATACCACACATTATCAAATGGCTTAGTTATTTTCACTTACTGAAAAGGAAGGCAAAGTCATTCTCTACTGATGCAGTATTTCTCTAGTGATGGCAGAAATATCTAGAAACCGAGGGTGTCTACAAACATAGACACCCATAATATACAGGCTTCAAAAGGAAATATATGGCACCTCAACTTCCATTTTCACTTTCTTCGTTTTGTACAGATTTTCCCTTAGTAATGTAGAGAGCAGCAGTCTAAAGGATTATTAGGAAAAACGAATTATACAAGAAAAAACAAGGGAGATTGCAATCTACTTTGCTAAGGGGAAGAAAAATCCATGGGGAAAAACAGAGGAAAAAGAGCTGTGAGTTTTTTATCTATACATTTTTATCCAACATGTACCTGTTTTCTTCCAGACTATAAAATTTACAGTGGGAAAACACTCTTATTGGTGATTGTCAGTTCCTTAGGGAGGCAATACACTATATTTTTCACCTGAAGGCAGGATTTATAACAGGCATATTTTGTGTACTGGACGAAATTTTTCAGATTTCACAATTTTAAGGGATGCTTCCTAGAGCTTTATTTAAGTTACAGCCTGTTTAAATAGAAATTGATGCCACTGAATTGATGCCACTGAATGTGACAGGGCTTTTGTTCAACTTCTGTGAATGTAGATACAATTGATACAGCAGAAATGCAACCTACAGCTTGTGGAACTATATTTTTTTCTCTTCTGTTGGGGAATAAGGGATGAAAGACTCATTCCCCAAGAACAGATGAAGAGAACCCTTCCAAAAATATTCCAGACATTTTTTAAAAGAAGAAGTGTGGTCTTCTGATTATGAACCTATTGCAGATTTTGGGAGAAAGCAGCTCCCATTAGTGTCAAGAAGTGAGATATTGTTGATGTTTGTCCTGTGTTCCTTACATGAATCTGGCCAAAGGTGGGAGAACATTGCTGGGAAATTACCATATTAGCCTCAGACATTTTCTTACACCAACAGCACCCACACAACAAGTCACATTATAAAAGAGTTTTTGGCCATGTTTCCTCAAGGTGGTCCTGGCAATTAAGAGATACAGTGGTACCCTGACTTAAGAGTAGCTTGACTTAAGAGCAATTTGACTTAAGAACAGAAAACTGTTGGCATTTTAACTGCCGCCTTACAAATTTTAGATGTGGTCTGCTAGACTTACATTTTTTTATTTTTTAACTTATTTTTTACAATTTTTTAGATAGGTACCCCACTTAAGAGCACTTCGACTTAAGAGCATGCATTCAGAACGGATAAAATTCATAAGCTGAGGTACTACTGTATATCTTACAGATTTCTACACTCCAGGAATGCCTGTGGCTTAGACATTATCCATACAGTTCTGTACCCTGACAAGTGACATTTCAGAAGCCAGGATTTTAACTAAGCAGGTTCTCCAGTGCTTCCAGATCTGGTTGTTTCTTTTATGTCCTATGCCAAACACAGCAGAATTATGGAATTCAATGATATTTATTTTACATAATATACATTTCACAAATCAGGATTCTTGTGCAAAATTTTACATATGATGTCCAGTTTAATTTTATTTTTTAAACACATTGGCTAAAATCCTGTTGCACAATGTAAGCAAACCATTCATTTCACATGGTTCCTTGTTGGTAAATTTGGAGGGCTGCCACCCACCCAGACCCCTGCAATTCTTAGGGATGCACTGAATGAATCCCTGAGGAATGAATCAAAATGAATGAATCAAAACATACACATTTGCTTATATAAGAGAAGACTGTGGGAAGACATGATAGCAGTTTTCCAATACCTGAAGGGTTGCCACAGGGAAGAGAGCATTTATTTATTCTCAATTGCACCTGAGGGTATGACAAAAACCAATAGGTGGAAGCTCATCAAATGGAGAGACAACCTGGAAATAAGGAGACATTTCCTGATGTTGAGAGCCATCCAACAGTGGAACAGCTTGCCTCCAGATGTTGAGGGTGCCTCATTGCTGGAGGTTTTCGAGAAAAGATTGGACAGCCATCAGTCTGGGATGGTATAAGGTTTCGTGCCTTGGGCAAGGGGGTGGACTAGAAGACCTCCAAGGTTGCTTCCAACCCTACGATGATTCTACAAAGCAACAGAATCTCAACCATTGTATTGGCTGAAGCCTAATTATGTAGTGAATGATATGACGCCCCATGCCATTCAAGTTGGTAAACATTGTGTAATCTGTTATTTCAATAATTTTAGACTGAGTTCATTTTTATTTTTGTTATGCCCTGTGTATCTCTTTATGAGCTATAAAGTATAGAGATTCAGCTAGCAAAAGATGCCCCTCTTTCAGACCAGATATCTGAGCTATTAAGCTATGGAAAAAAAGGTTTACTAATATGTCATCTGGGGCTATGCATTTCAAAGAGAGTAGGAAAAATTATACTCCAGTAAATTTGGTTTTTCATTGGTTTTTGCATTCATATTCCTTCTCTCTCTCTCTCTCTCTCTCTCTTTTTCGTATACTGAACTAGCAAGGCGACAGCATGTATACCAAACAATGCAAAGCAACAAATAGAAGCACAAAGAGAAAGCACAAAACTGAATGAACAAAAGATGGCCAGTTTATTTACTGGGATTGTTATGCATTACACCATAATTTTAATTGGAACATAATGATGTAAGGATAAGTATATTAACTTCTAAGTTAGTTTCTTCCATTCTGGAGTGTTTTCATTTTTCAACCATTCCAAATGCATGTTCATTTCACATGTGTACAAGTACATTGTTCCCTCACAAAGCAATAAGTCTAGGATTGTCTACAAATATAAAGACTAGAATGGGAGAGGATTTGGTTTGGCAATTATTTCAGAGCTTTCAAAACAAACGGTTTTGGAATCCAGTAGTAGTAAATATTCTTGCCTTAAAATCAGAGTTGCAACACAGTAAAATTTTCTAACATTCAACTTTTAAGTCAATAAGCACACCTATCTGTGTTCTCCACCATCTAGAAATACTCCATTCATCCTCCAAAAGGCATTACAACCAGAACTTTAATTCAGCTTAAGAACAGCCAACCTTTATAGTAGGCAAATGTACAGTATACAAACTGTGTTTTAACACAAACCGCACCAGTGTTTAAAACCATGTGGATATAACACAATACATAATTTTGTGTTTGATTAGATAAAGATACTCATGCAAAGAGGGAGCATTCATAGATTACAAAAGTCACAAAACATCATGATTTTCAGGTTTTTGTCTTTGTCTTTTTCTTATAATGATCAATTTATTCAACCCTTTAATACTCAAACCACAGGGTTGAAACACTAGGAATATAAGTAGTGAGGTGTAATTAACTTTATTCAAAGGTATGGTACATAAATCCATGCCTATGAATAAATAAATTTTAAAACTAGATTATTCTTATTTCCTTCCTTCTCCTGCACAGCTGGTTGACAAGCTTTCCCCCCAATCATTGGTACAAAATATATTTTATCTCCAAACCAAATTGAATAATAATGCTCAAAGTCCAACAAAAAGAATTTTTTTCTGCTGCATAATATAAAAACCAACCAGCATTATTGTTATTAGTGCATACTAATGAGCAGCATATGTACTTTCATTTTAGGACTAACTGATACACAAGGCCCTCACCACTCTAGAGTCTGACAGCAAGAGAGCTCCTGTCACAGCAACAGAATATATATTTTTTCTTTTCTGTCTTGCCATTTTATCATTCTGACAACTTCTGATTTAATAGAGGGGATTTTCAAGAGCTCTGCTGGAGAGAGATTATAATGCAATCAAGTTTTAAGCCATGCATTTCTTAATGAAAGTTATGTCAGTTGTGCATTCGCAGTATGCTAAGAGAGGAAATAATAATGCCGTGAAATAAGAATTCGCTAGCTTTACATCATGATCATGGGGGAAACTTCATGAAATTATGTCATGCAAGTTTTTAAAAGTTTGCATATTTGATGCATCTGACCTTGAGGCTAAATGCAATTAATTGCTTTTCTATTTTATGAAGAATATTAACCCAAAAATATTAACTAAATGGTGGGGAAAGTCTGAACACTATGTGTCCATTTCAGGTATATAATACATGTATGAACCCTGAAGAAAAAAATGCTGTTTTTTTTTTAACAAAAAAGATATAATTTTAAAGGCTGTGCTTCTAATGTAGGATCGCAGTGCATGGAATTCTAAAATAAATAGCATTATCATTAAAAAAAAGAAGAAATTAACCAATAAAGAGATCATTTGTTACAAATTAGATAACAGTTTGAGCCCTTATTGGCACCAGTAGTACAGAATTGCCAAATATATAATAAAGCATTGTCCCACTCCTCTTCTCCTCTCAGGTTTAAGTCCTCTATTCTAATACCAGTGAGATCTATTTAAGCAAAGTATGTTATTGTTTAAAAAGCAAAGTATGTTATTGTTTAAAAAGCAAAGTATGTTATTGTTTAAAAAGGTCAAAGTTTCTCATAGCTGAAAGGTGCTTTCTTGATAAGCAACTTCAAGGTGGGGTTTATGAGCACAATTACTTTGTAATATTCTGTGCTTTTTAATTTCAGTTTAATTTTTTTTCTTGTTTCTAACAATTCACCATAAATGAGTGTAGCAGCATGCATTAGAAATGTCCCACATCCAGAAGGAAAAGGGAATGAATCCACTGTCACACATAAGAAGAATGCAGCCAGGCAGAGATCCACATTCCAAAAATAAAGGTTGATATGGGGTGTTTTGATGGTCAAATTTTATTTAGAATTACCAGTATTCTATTTTCAGCCCTATACATTTATGGTTATATAAATTTATGACAGCTTTATGTTGCAGCCTTCAGTACTTGTTACTTTTAAGGAAGTTCCACTACATTAGTGGTTTTTATTCTGAATATGTGCCTAAGATTATAACCTTAAGTGTGTTTAATTTAATTATTTCAATGAGAAAATTACTTTTTATCATTCAAAAACACATTTTGTAAGAATAAAACAAATAAGTTAAGATGTCTGCAGCAATTCTCATGTTTTCATACCAAAAATACAAATACTTCACTGTAACATGCCCAAATATATTGAGGCGTACTTTCAACTTTGAAATTCCTCTTTGAGAGAATAAAAATAAACAGTAAAATCATAAGGGTCATAATTTAGACAGGGCTGAACATTTTGAAGGCCTATTGATTTCAGTGGCTGAGATCTAAATGTGCAATTAGCTGTCACGCTGGAATCAACACACATACGTTGGGTGGGTCACATCCAATTTTAAAAAAAAACCAAATGAACACTTCATAGGATGATTTCTGTGTTCACGCAAATTGTATTCATGAAATTGTCACTTCTGTTAGATGGGGCTCCTCATACTCTTAAGTCTTTTGATGTCAAGCCGGAAGAAATCTAAAATGAAGTGAATGAAATATACCGGTATATGTGAAGTTCCCAGCAGACTAACAGGAACTGCCAACTGAACCTGGTTATTTTATAATGAAAGAACCACATCTAAAGGTGTAGGTGATGGCTAATATAAGAGCTGGAGACATGTTCTATTGTGAACATGTCTGATAAGATAATTAACACATCATACAGCTTGTATGTTAAATGTAGCATAAGATGAGCAACATGGAAACATAGGAATAAGTGCCAAGGACTGTAAAGGTTGTAATAACAGAGTTGTATGTTACTATCACCACACACATACATTTAAAGTCAATGTATTTTCATTTAATTACTTCCCTATAATACTGCTTTATTGACCCTTAATGGACAAAAGAGCTTGCTTTCAAGGGACATGTAGATTCCATTGATACTGTAAGTTATCTTCTGTCTGTAACTCTTGCAAAAACTCAACTGCTCTGATGTAAATACTGTATATGAACTGCTGATTAGGATTCTTCCTGTTTTTAGCACCTTGGTTACTGTTTTTGTTGTTATAATGATTTTTAGGCACAAGGATTGGACACATAGACTTTCCTATTTCCTTGGCTGATGGTCCTTTCTCTTACTTTTTGTATCATTTTGTTCCCTTCACATTCTCCCAGCTGCTTTTGAAATGGGTGCATGACTTAAGTTGTTTTAGCAGTTCCCATGGGTCACATGCACAAATTCTACTATACAAGTAGAAACCCAAATTTACCCAGACTTTGCTCATTGTAAATGTATTATAATTGCTAGTCAGAGAGCAAGAATGCTGCCGATTAGCTGTGAGGGGGTAGCATACTATCTGGGGAACTTAACCGAAGCCTCAATGTGATAGCTCCAAGGATGGTCAGCAGTCTGATTCACTTCCAGGCACTGCACAAAACAAACTCATTTTTTTTCTATAGCTACCACTTTACAAAAATTGCTGTTACAAGAGGGTTTCTTATGGCAGGAGCGTAAGAACAGAATCTTTGTTTCACCTGAGTAGTTGTCATCAGACTGACAATGAGCTAGATCTTTTCTTGTTATAGGGAGTTTTGGCAAGAAAAAATGTACTAGAACTGTTAGTCTAAGACATCAGTCCCATCTGTTCAACTAACTGCACCACTGGATGCAAGTGGGAAGATGCTACTTTTGTCATTCTTTCTTAACCCTTTCCCCGCTCTTTCTTGTGCCAAGATAAGGCCTTGTCCTGGTAATACTGAATTTAGGAACAGCAAGTAAAGAAAATGTCAAACATTTCCATTATAATAAAACACAGCATGTTTACTCCAAGTTCATTTGCATTTTTGTCTGAATTCCAAACAGAAAAAAGAGCAGCACCAAGTCACCAGCTTGTCTGAGAAAAGTAATAATAAACGGCTCCCCAAAACAAACATTAACCACAAAAAAACACAAAACAATTATCAATGCATTGTTCAGCAACTCACCTTAGTTGTAAAACAACCAGCAGCTGACTTCATGTCAGTTATAAAACAAGTGCATAAATAATATCAGTGCAGCAGAAAAATTAAGTTCTTGAGCACAATACAGAGAAAGTTAGGCACGCCAGAATTCTATTGAAATCAGTGGAATTTAACTGCTTCAAATAATGTACCTGTTCATTTCAATGGGATTTAGGCACATCCAGCTTTCTCTGGCTCATCCCCAAAGTTCACATTCTAATTCAACTCACTTCCAACATATTTGTGCAATTAAGAAGAAGAAAAAACACCCTTTGGCCAAATGACCAAACTTCAATTACAAAATAAAATCCCTAACTAGAAAACAAATCAGTCCCAATGTAAAATATTTCTGAATTACTTTAAAAAGTATCAGTAGAATACAAACACATAACATGAACTGTATTTTTAATAACATCATCTCGTTATGGTGCAAATACAGTTTTAAAAAATCCCAAAAGTTAGATCTTTAAACTACAGAAAAGAAAACAAGTTGATGGTTGTAACTGAACTGTCAAAATAAGGTTTTGTAACATACTTTTTTTCCTTTCAGTAATAGTTTAGGTTCTCAATACATTAGCAGTACAAGGCAAACAGCTAGGAGGAACAACATGTTTTGACTTCCAAACCGTAGTCCTGATTTTCTGAGCATAGTCAGAGGAACCTTTAAAGATCTTGAACAGTTTGGGCACTGTGCTTTATGCTCTTCCATACATCCTCGGTTATTAAGACTGTAAAAGTATCCAGACTCATCAATGCAGCAACATGGCTGTAATGCTTTCTTGTTCCTTCGACACAAATTGTACCTTTGCTGTGAGAATTCCAACTCATGTGGGGCTCCCCCGCATCTCTTGGGTTGAATATGAAGATTAGTGTTAAGGAGGAGGTTTAGGTAGACTGTTGAGGGGGGCACACTGAGAGCTGGAATGTGGCTGTTCTTCTGAAGGAGCAACATCAGGACTGAAAATTGCAAGAAGAGAGAACAGGTTTAAAATTCACATGAAGGTCTTCAGACAAACATGCACAGAGAAGAATTCTGTTTTAAGGAAAGTAAGCCTTATTTATATGCACTCTTACTATATTAATTATCACACAGATGCTTGTGAATTCTTAAACTCCATAAAAACTGCCCATGTAACACACGGAGTGATTTGCTGGTTCACAGATACAAAAATAGCACCACACTGGCCAAAACCTGCTGAGCAACCATGTCCATGGAGTTTTCTTGGCAGGAATACTGGAGTGCTTTGCCAGTTCCTACTCCAGGCGCCTACAGCACCTGGTATTCCCTGGTGGTCACCCATCCAAGTACTAACCAGGGCCGACCCTGCTTAGCTTCTGAAATCAAGCGAGATCGGATGTGCTTAGGGCATCTAGGCAGCTCATTCAGCTTGTATAACAGAACGTCACAATTAAAATTGGCCCATTTGAATCAATGGAACCTATAATTGACAGACAAAATTCCCATTGATTCAGTGGGCCTACTGTAGTACAATTTGCTACACTCAGCAACACGAGTTTGGGTGATATTTGAAGACAATATTATATGAGTGTTAAGGTTCGTTTCAAATAATAATTAAAGCCACAAGTCTGAAATAGAAGGAGGAGCTAATCTACCACTAGCTTTCAAAGTAAAATTTCTCAAAATCAGGTTAAGTGCTTTCGGCTTTCTGGACAAGGAGGATGGTTGAGATATTATTCCATTTAAAATATGGTACCAATATATTGCAAGAAAATTACTTTAACAAAACAAACTATTATATCATTTTAAGACTTAAAGAATTGATTTAATCATGCAACATTACGCTTGCTAAAGACCCAAAAAAGAACCCCACTAAAATTGTGAATAGCCAGCAGGGCTAGAATTAAAAGGTCACTAGTTTTTTCATGTTTGAAGAAACAACAAGAACTCTATATATTTCTGTAGTCTAAGTTATCAGTCCTCTGGATCAAACACTCATGTTTGGCAAGGAGACGTTTAAGTTAATTAAAAAGAAGAAACAACTGATTCAAAACAAAAAAATATTAAATTGATAATCAGAAAAATCTCTATATAAGTGAGCAAATCACATCTTTCCAATCAGGCTGATACCTCTAATAACGTACTGGATTTTCCTGATAAAAGGTTAGGATTCTTTAGCAGCCTGATGACAAGAAGCAAAATAGTGCTGTCTCCATATAGAGATAGAAGTGACAGAAGAGGGGAATGCACCAGTTATATTTATGCCTGTTGTATGGTGGTTAAGAGCAACAAATGTTTTTTCAGGGAGTAATGAAGTTCTTTAATTGAATATCCAGTGTAGTGGAGCAACTAGAGCAGTGTTGGCAAACCTATGGCACAGATGCCAAAGGTGGCACTCGGAGCCCTTTGAGCGGGCACCCAACATCGTCCCTTCACAGCCACCTGTATTCAGGTTAAATTACTGTATTGACACTTTGCGAAAAATTAGTGGGTTTTGAATCGCAATTTGGGCACTCGGTCTCTAAAAGGTTTGCTACCACTGAGCTAGAGCAATAGACCACAAGATCTGGTTTTGAATCTTTGCTCAGCCATGAAAGCCCACATGGAGGGCACTGCACTGGAAAAAAAATCACTTCTTAAATATCTCATGTTACTTGAAAAACCTATTAAGGTTACTCTAAGGTGATTACAACTTGAAAACACATAACACATACAAGCACGTTGCTTACAACAGTTGCTTAACTGGCTTGTACTGAGCTGAACTAGTTGATTTATCTTTTGGGAACCAAGAGATATCCACTGTTCGAATTAGCTGGTTTTGGATATTTTGACTGGTGAATATATTAATATTTTGGGCCAGTACAGATTGAAGGGACATGGAAATCTGAATGAAAAAACATTAAAAGATCCAGAACAGGAAGGACCAATTCACATGCTATTAAATGCTATCAGTTTGACAATAAAATGAAAAACTGCAATCTGCTTCCATGAGAAACTATTTCCTCTTGTTCTCCAAGCAAGAGACAAAAGAACATTTGTTACGAGCTCATTTTAATTTGAAAAAGAAAAAGGAACTTTTCAAAGTCCTTGGACAGTTTGAAAGCTAATCTTAAAGCCAAGATTTCTTTTTTAAAAAAACTGGGTGCATAGTATAAACAAAATTTCTATGAATCACCGAGTCCAGGGCCTGTCAAGGAGACACATTGGGGACTCAAATTCCCAATCTCTTGTACCACAGCAGGAGACCAAAACCACTAAGCTATCCAGCTATAGGCCAGCCTCCATTTTACCGTTTTTGGCCGAAGTCGTGACTTTGCAACTGCAGACACCCTTGGATAATACTAATTATCTGGACGCATTTAAATCGGGCTTTTAGCCAGTACATGGCACTGAGGATGACCTATACCTACACTGGATGAGAGAAGCAAAACCGTATTAGTTTTCATGGATCTTTCAGAAGTATTTGATACCATTGCCCACAGTATCCTACTGGAGCATCTGGCTAGGTTTGCGAATGGGGCCACCACAATATACTGGTTCCAAACTTTCCCATCAGGATATACACAAAAGATGCTGTTGAAGGACTACTGTTGAACACCATGGCCTTTGGCCTGTGGCATCCCTTGGGATTCCTCCTTATCCCCTATATTATTTAACATCTACATGTATATGAAGCTATTGGGAGAGCTAATTTGGAGCTTGGAGTGAGATGCTACTAATATGTTGATATCACCCAGCCCTACTGCTCCTTATCGCCAGCACCAAGTAAGCAGTCATGATCCTTTAACGTTGCTTGAACTAGTAATGGGATGGATGAGGGTGAACAAACTGGAACAAAATCCATTTAAGACAGAGGTGCTGGTGGACAATAGAGAAGTCAGATTCAGGAATTAGGATTCCACCTCTTCTAGAAGGGGTTATGCAACCTTGCAACTCAGGTTTGTTATCTAAGAGTGGACCTTGACCGGGAGTGGGGAGCCAATTTCCTTGTGGAAGGATGCATCCCAACCAGAGTAATTTTGGGGGGAGATTGCTTGTAAGTGCATGGATCTCAAGGAAGCAGGACACAAAAGATTCTATCTCTATGTGGATGTTTTGTGTAGCATATTTTCTAGGAGAAGATTTACTTCCCCTCTAGTAGCTGCAGGCAAAATGCACATTGCTAAATACAAAGATTTCTTGGCTTGTCGATCCACCGTTTTTAATTTTTTACGCCTGACCTCCTCTGTAAGTGAAGTGCTCACTGGCCTGACATAATTTTTCATCGTTCATTCTCTCTCCATCCCCATTTTCCTTTCCCATTACATGGGGTCAAATATTAGTAAATGTATTTGGCGTTTCCTGAATGATACTGTCACTATTATGGTTTCTTTGGCAGAAGATGGGATTTATTACTATCTAATCAAAACAAACAATCCACCTTTTAACAACAATTAAGTAAACCAGTTATATTATTGCTAATAATTATGTAAACTAGTAAGAAGCTGTGAAAGTACTTAGAGTCCATCTAGATCTATAGATACAGTATATGGTAGATATACATTATAGTCTCCTTATACGTATCTGCCTTAGATCTTTTAGAACAGAGGCATGTTAAGGGTCATGCACTGTGATAAATGTACTAATCTGCTTTCAACAACATTTCATATACAGAAGATCCTTTAGTTAAAGACTCAAAATGACCTCTTTTCACTCAAGTGATAGCCTGCTCAGATTCCTTCTCTTTGCCATTCACTTGTGCAATACCTAGGTGTCTTTAGTTATCTTTTCATATTATTTTTTTAAAGGCATCCCTAAGCGTATATCAGGATATTATGCCTCTGTGGACCAATGCTGAAATTATTCTACTCAGCAACTCTAAATAGGTCATGCTGTCAAGAGGATGACTGTGACTCAAACCACACAAGATTTCCTTGCAGATGAAGTTGTCTGAGAGATAAGGATCTCCAAAAGCCATGATAGATGGGGAAAAGGAGAATAGAAGCCCCCTCTTTTCTAAACATCTGGGCTTCCAATTCTTTTAAATGGAAATCAAATGAATCCATATAATGAAGCGGAGTTTTTGGCCAGACAAAATTATTATCCATTTGCCAGTTCCTATGATTCAGTGGATAAAATCCTATTGAAGAAATATATAATGGTGTGGCCAAGATCAGGTACTCGAAATATTTTACTTTAAACTAGTGGAAAAATCCCTCTTCTCCCTTCAGGTTCTGAGGCTCCCTATGGGTCCCCTTTGCTCTGAGGAAGTCTTTGGGAATCTTGGGATTACGGATGGGGGAAATATTTAATAGTAAAAATCACCACTAGATCACTGCTGCTGGGGTAGGGATTGCTAATAATGATCCAACAGTGGTTTTAAAATTATTTTTCATAACATCCCCTGTTCTTTCCAAAGGTTTCCCCAGGACAATAGTGAATCTTAAGATGGCCTGAGCCTGAAAAAAAGGTGGAGGGGGGGATAAGACATTTTCCATACATTTAAGTTTAAAAAATTACAGTCTCCAATGTAGGTTACACTGGCATAAATTGATGCCAACAGGATTTCCACTCTCTTAACATTCTGAAATTATATAGTCTTTTAAGTCAGGAGTGAACTGTGGTCTTTCGTAATGTTTATTATCATTTCATCTTGGCCAGCAATTCCCAGCAGTACTACCCAGCAGAGCCAGTGGCAAGGGATTATGGGAGCTGCAGTCAAAAATCATAACTGCCTTCCCTGTTATTCACAAAAGGATATTATTGTCCAGGCTTCCTGTTTTTGATTTAGGATTGCATAAACCTAGATGCCTTTGCCTTTGAAGAAGCGGATTCCAGTCCACAAATGCTTGTGCCAAATAAAACTAGCAAAAGGCACCATAAGACACTTGTTAGTATTGCTGCAATGGACATGGCTTCAGAGACTAGGACTCGGGGCAATGGTTTCAAACTACAGGAAAAGAGATTCCATTTGAACATTCGGAAGAACTTCATGACAGTTAGAGCTATTCGGCAGTGGAATATGCTGCCACGGAGGGTGGTAGAGTCTCCTTCTTTGACAGTATTTAAGCAGAGGCTGGATGGCCATCTGTCGGAAATATTGTGAAGGGGTTCCTGCTTGGCAGGGGGTTGGACTCGATGGCCCATGAGGTCTCTTCCAACTCTATAATTCTATGATTCTATGATTCTATGATTCTAACATGGCAATGCTCTGGGAAATGTCTGGCATGAGGAAGCCATAGTTACAAATAAGGCAGTCCATTGAAAACTTTCTTTTAAAAACCTTTAAAAAAACTGCATGAACATGGGAGGAAAACGAGAACTCTCTCTCTTATTGTCAGCAATATTAGAGACTCAATCCAAGAGATGACCGATCCGGCTGAATATTCTACATAATATTCTACATGCTTTTGACACTATATAGCAGTGGTGGCAAACCTTTGGCACTCCAGATGTTTTGGACCACAACTCCCAGAATTCTGAGCCTAGATTACCAATGACAAAGGACTGTGGGAGTTGTGGTCCAAAACATCTGGAGTGCCAAAGGTTCACCACCACTGCTATTATAGAGTAGACCATGGCATCCTCCTGACTCAGCTCTCTGAAATGGGAATTGGGGGTACTGCATTAAAGTGGCTCTGATCATTCCTGCAGGAAAGAATGCAGAAAGTAGTGTTAGGTGATTCATGTTCAATACCATGGTGGCTGACCTGTGAAGTCCCCCAGGGCTCTGTTTTGTCTCCTATGTTATTTAACATTTATATGACATCCTGGTTAGACTACTGTAATGCGGTCCATGTGCGACTACCAATGAAAAGTTTCAGGAAAATTCAACGGGTCCAAAATGTAGCAGCCAGATTGCTGACAGGGGCAGGGTACAGAGATCACATTGCATCCCTTTTAAAGCACCTCCACTGGCTACCAATCACCTATCGCGCACAATTCAAAGTGATGACCTTAAACTACAAAGCACTGTACGTCCTGGTTCCTAGCTACCTCAAAGATCAGATCACACATTATGACTCAGGTGTTATGGTCATCAGGAGAGGTCTTTCTCTCCATCCCATCACCCTCATAGGTACATCTTGTGGGAACACATGAGAAGGCCTTCTTGGCAGCTGCACCCAGACTCTGGAACTCCCTCTCACCAGAGGTGAGGACTGCCCCATCTCTGATGTTTTTCCAGAAACAGGCAAATAACTTTCTCTTCAGGAAAGCTTTCCCTGAATGATGGACTACCTATTATGTGACCTTTATATGAATATACCATACATGATCACATAGACATTGTGTTTATATATTTTGTGATTGCATTGACACTATGTTGATAAATGTTAGTTTCCCTCGCTCATAACTTTTCATAGATTTTTCACTTTTCAACTGCTTTGTTCTCTTGTAGCTTTAATGTAATGTTGTCTTTTAATGCTATAAAATGTCCCTCAATTAATTCCCTGCCCTCAATTACTTGAATATGTCTTAAGTGTATTGGACTGTATATTGTCCCTCATTACTGTAAGCCACCTTATGTCCTTTTTCAAGGAGAAAGGCGGGGTAAACATACTCTAAAATAAATAAAATACATACATACATACATAATCATTTCAATAGTAACAAAATACCTAGTTATGGAGAGAGTAACATTTTATTAATTGTTGTTCAACTACAGCATTGATCCACAATGCACAAGCTTGTAGGAACTATGGAAGAACCATTCAGTTAAAGAAAAGATTCAAGTATGTCTGCCTCTTTTCAGTTAGAATATTCTAGCTCATTCAGCAGAGGCAATACACATAAGTTGGCAGCTCGGTGGTTCAAAACCCAGGTGCCATGCAGTGGAATGAGCTCCTACTGTTAACCCCAGCTCCTGCCAACCTAGCAGTTTGAAAGCATGTTGTTGTTGTTGTTGTTGTTGTTGTTGTTGTATCATTACAATCGTGACCGACTCTTTGTGACCCCATGTAAATGCAAGTAGATAAACAAGTACCACTGTAAAGAGTGGGAAGGTAAACAGTGTTCCATGTGTTTAGCCATGATGGACTCATGGCCACGGACTTGCAAAACACTGGTTCTTTGGCTTGAAAATGGAGATGAGCACCGCCCCTAGAGATGGACACAACTAGCACGGGGGGGGCATATTTACCTTTGCCTTAGTACACATACACTTCTAACCGCAGCCTTGTTGGTACCTTCACAAATATTAACAAGCCAGTAAATGTTTTGCTGTCCCTCCTGGTTATTCATATACCCTCCGTAGCACACTGCTAGTCTGAAATAAAGTGTCTATTCTTTCCCATTCATAAAGAAGATCTCCTGCCAGGAATATAAACAACATGCCTGCTGCAGCACTTTCTGCTCCCTCAGACAAGAAAGATAAAACAGCCATCAAGGAAGAACAGAAAAAGAGAGGAGAGACAAAAGAAGCCAGAAAGGCTAGGGCAGAAAGGTCGACTGGGGGCCATTAGAACAGGTGAGAAGGGAAAAAAAGGCAAGGAGGGTGTATATAGCCAGCTTGAGTCCTTTTCCAAGGAGAAAGGCGGGATAAAAATACTCTAAAATAAAGAAATAAATAAGACACCCACCATTGAGAGCCCCATGGCGCAATGGGCCTGTACCGCAGGTAAAACTGTGCTCACAACCTGGGGTTCAATCCCAGGTGGCAGGCTCAATGTTCACTCAGCCTTCCATCCTTCCGAGGTCAGTAAAATGAGTACCCAGCTTGCTTGGGGGGGGGGAGATGTGTAGCCTGCATTACTGTAATTAAAACAGTAAACCACCCAGAGACTACTTGAAGTGGTGTGGGGCAGTATATAAGCAGACCACTTTGCTTTGCTTTTGCTTTGTTTTGAGGAGAGGGAAGCTAAGGCTAGAAAGGAGAAGATACTCTCCATCTTTCTCCCCACTCCCCACCTGGCTAGGTTGGGAGTGGATTTAGTTGGAAAATCTTTGGGCTGATAAATGGAAGAACTCAATGGTTCCTGAGTAGACTGAGAGGATAAAGAAAGACAAGTCCACAATAAAGCCCACATATTGGGACGGTGAGGGGGGAGAGAGAAGGAAGCAAGGGAGTAGAAGAAAGATAGGAGAAGAAAGAGCCAGAATCAAGAAGCAGAAAAGAGAGAAGACCAGATGGAAGAACCTATCTGGGTCACAAAAGTGTCCATTCGCATCTTATTAGAACCCACCAACATGAGACTATGAACCCCAAGAACTCTGATACCACAGGGAAATCCCATGCTCTTGTTGCTAAGACCTTTGGGACAAGTATTAATGGACCTGACTCCTATGAACTTTAAGGGACCTTGGGATTTTGTTTGTGAGAACCCATTAATTGAAGTTACTTGTGGAAACCCCAAAGTTGAATATTATAGTTAATACAAATAACTTTTTGGAAGTCTCTTGAATACCTGTTGAAACTCTGAATCTGAGTCAACACTCTTCTTTCATAAATCAGAATTAAAATGGACAAAAAATTATAAGATCCTAGTAGTAAACCCTCCCACATGAAAGGATCTTGTTTGTACTTTTCTCAAGATAAAAAGGAACTTTATTTCCATCTTTTAGTATAAATATGTGTCATAGTAAGCCAACTACTGCTATCAAGAATAATTGTTAACCAAGGGTGTTGCAAAATGAGGAAACTATCAACCAATTGCCCAGATTGGAGCATTAGATAGACTGAAATTAAATGCACAATGTAGTTGTTTTGCACTTCAAAAAACTGCCTGAGGACTTTCATCTATTGAAGCAAGTAGTCAAAACCTCTGTCAGCCTTTAAATCTACTGTATTCTGTCCGTCCTTTTCTTCTTCTTTTTCTCTTTTGCGAATGTGCTGAGACAGACCGATACAGCTTCTTGTCTAGAATTTTTTTAATTGTTCAGCAAGATATGAATAACTGAACCACACCCAGCCACATCTTTGGCAAACACTAAAAATACACTAGGAAATGTTCATTCTTGTACACCTACTGTAAGTTGTTTGCTCCTTCTAATACTATATTTGTCTTGTAAAATTATGAAAGCAACATGAATGAGAAAGGTTCAATATCCTTCCCTATGCTGCATTCCAGATATGTATCAGCCTCAATATTTTAAAATAATTAATAATAAATAAGAAACACAGAATACTGCACTGCTTTTTGTTAGGTCACATTTAGCCAAGAACAATCTATACTGACTAGCAGCAGTTCCTTGGGATTTTAAACAGGCCCTGACTAAATATGCCAGGGACCAAATCTGAGGTCACCATCTATTAACTTGCTAACCAAAACCCTGCAAGTGATTGATTACCTCTGAATTTAGTTTCAAACTTCATAGCATTGTTTGAATAGGGTGCTGTAAAACTTTAACTTTAGGAATACTTGCCATGAGCTACTCATCCATTACACACAGTGAGGTGGGAACTCCTCCTCGTGGCGGAAATTTGGTGATGGTCGGTGTGTTAGCCCATTGCAGCAAAGCTAACAAGAACTCTTGCAGCAGCATCAAGACAAGTAAGTTTTATTTTGCAAAAGTTCTCACAGACTACAGCCTGATGAACCATAAGACGTGGGTTACAGTTCACAAAGGTTTATGTAAATAAAGTATGTTAGGCTTTAATGTGCTACAGCTCTGTTGTTTTCCCCATGGTGTTCTCTCATGCAGGTGCATTAATTACCTGAGTTGCACAACCATGTGGTTTGAATTGACTGCATGTCTGTCATTTGGCTGTGTAGTCATACACCTATTGAATGCAACAATGTTTTAAATCTTTTCAAGGCAAAGCATACAAAAAAGGGAAGTACAAGGACCAAGTGGAGAATTAGGAGCAAGAGGGAGAGGTGTATAGAAAAGGGTTGTGGGGTTGGAGGGGGGCTGTTGCCTGTGGCAGACAGATTACAGCATGCAGTGCAGACCAAGAGGAGAAGTAAGGAGAGCATTACCTGACCGTCTGGCAGTCTTGCCTCCTGGCTAGTTGTGAGCCTTGGGGCGGTATGGAGGCAGCAGGCTGCTGACAATCTACAAGAAACTGATAAATTAGACATATATACAAAGAGACGACACAAGGGGTTAGTAGCTAATAAACAGACAAGGCAGGGGGCAGAAGAGATTTAGTGAGGAATATACTTTCTCTTTACAAGCTCACATGAACAAGTCCTGGCAACCACAGCTGATTCTTTCACAAACCCAAACTGAAACATTTGCATTTTTTCCATTAGGAAAAAAAAAGCCCAATATGGTCTAGGAATGAACCTAATTCCATCATGTTGATGGAATTACTGGCTAATATTGCAAGTTGGTATCCTTTCCTTTCAATTTTCTCCTTTCTCAAAACTAAAATACAGTGGTACCTCTACTTAAGAGCAGCTTGACTTAACAGCAGAAAACAGTTGGTGTTTTAACTGCTGCCTTTCAAATTTTAGATGAGGTCTTCTCTACTTACAAATGTTTTTTAATTTTTTATTTTTTTTAAAATTTTAAAATTTATTTATTTATTTATTTGATTTTTTTTTTTTTTTAAGATAGGGCTCCTCTACTTAAGAGTTGTTCGGCTTAAGAGCATGCATTTGGAATGGATCAAATTCGTAAATAGAGGCTCCACTGTAATTCTGATTTACCTCTTGGGGAAGGATATGAGGAAATGTTGGATTATTGGACATACTTTTAAAAGTGTGTGTCGGGGAAATCTCATATATACATGCATTTCAGTGTAAATAACTGGTTCTAATCCTCTTCATTAGTCCTTGAGCATAATTTTTCTGAACTGCACCCATGAAGTATATCCTAGAAGATCCTTTGGAATCGTCCTTGGAACAATCATGTATCCTTTTTCCTGTCAGAAAAGTTGCTGGTTTGGTTCCAAACAAGAATTCATGAAGGAGTCTAGAGTAGCATCCCAGGAAAGTACTGTAACTTCCAAGCTTTGCAATTGAGTTGCCACCCTGCTTCCACAAACGCCTGATGAGGGTATGGAGGTATGCTAAGATTATCTTCGTATGATTATCTTCTCGTTCAGCTTGTTCTCTGGTGGTTTCTAGATGGTGGTTAGCTACTACTTGGCAAACTGTTTCTCATATCCCTACAAACTCTAGCAGAGATACTGCTGCCTGTCGTCAGCACACATATGACTTTCAGAAAGTATCAACATCCTTGTGTTGATAAGAAGAAGGAACTAAATACTATGTTAAATGAGCGGGTATGAAGGTTCATCCTATAAAAATGTACATATAAAAACTGTTAAGAACTATTGTACAAGAACATATTGTGAGTTTCAGAAAACTGGCCCAGTGAACGCCTAGGCCCTAGGGTATATGACAAGAAAAATATCTATACCAATATGTTGCCACAATAATATTGTTTAACTGTGTATGATTTTCAGGGTGCAAAATGACCCTAAGAAGAAAAGTCACAGTGAAGGACAGATTATCTCCCTTTATTCTGTTTCTTTGTTTTGCTTTACGGAACTATTTCCTATGAACCACTTTGACCCAATTATAGCTAATGTTTTGTGAGGGTTTCTCAGGATAAAGCTCCTGGGATCAACTGATCCTGTTACCCTTAAAAGTGGATGGCTAGTTATATTCTTCTCTCAGATAAGATGAAGCAGAAATCTGGCACACTGAAATCTTTTCAGGGCTGACGGCATGCAACAATTCTGGTTTGTGGAGGAACACCTGCGTTCACAAAACCATACTTGAATGTAGAATGACAGCAAACACAAACCTGCCATGCACCAGACCGATTGGTGAATTAACTCAGATAGTGCACTTTGTTTTTGTTTCTAAGATCAAATACAGGTTGCCCGGCACATTCTGATTATTTTGTGATGATCTGCACTGCCCTCCAGTGGGCAACATTATACATGTACAGATTGGTGTTGGTACAGTACAGTATATGCCAAAGAAATTGTTGGAAGGAAAGTTGCACTCCACAATTTGTGGAGTTACTTTAACAACACAACTAAATTACAAAGTAGTGTGAATCGCTGGACAACTCTTTGAAAACTCTTTAGTGGTTCACCTTTAAAATATTTCTTAGTAGATTCTCTGAAGGTTTTTAAGGAGAGGTTGGACAGCCATCTAACAATAATTAGCAGTGGATTTTGTACTTTGGCAAGACATTCAGTGACCCCTTGGGGTCCCTTGCAGTGCTACAGTTCCGTGATTCTATGAAATAATATACAATTGGTAAGACTTATATAATTAGCCACCTGGAGTACTATATAGAATGGAAGAGTAGGTTGAAAAACAAAAGATACCTTAGTGACAGAACTTTGTGCTAAATAGCCGAAGACAGGCAGGTAGGGGGTGGGGTGGGGAATGAATTGCAAAATGAGGTCAGTTAAATGATGTAAATTCTGAGTTCCTGATTCCAAAAGGGTGTGCCCACACTGGTGGTTTCCAATGCTAAGAATTTGTATGGTGTGGATTAGAAAGTCTAGTCTAGTACTTTATTAAATAAAGCCCAATCTTAAGTAAACTCCAGGTTTTTTTTAAAAAAGAAATAGTTATAATGAACATATATTGCAGCATTTTGTAGAAGGAATTTCAGAAACTGGCATGCTACTAATTAAAATTTGGGAGGAAATTCTGGTCCTGGATTTAGAGTGCTGCTCTTTTATTAGTTGTTGGAACATAAAGCAAATGTGGGTGTCTGTTAATAAAGAAAAAGCTTAAGATAAGAGACATCTACCAATCATTGTAGTGTTATTTATGAAAACTTGCACATAGAATAATATGTCACATGGCTTACCAAGTTGAAAGGATAGTGAGCATAAGAGGAGGTGGGAGTCCCATTTTAAAAACTTCCAGAAAATAGGGTCAACATTCCTAATCCTGTTTCACTTTATATAATGACTAAAATCCTGTTGCTTAACATAGCAAGTCAGGGTAGGCCCAATGGTAGGTTTTGGGGAATCATCTCCTCTGTACACTCCATTTATTCATATTCATTTATGACTTACTATGTTGTTCACAACAGGATTTCAGCCAGTATAACTTAGATGTACAGTTTGAAACAGTTACTTTCTCTCTCTTTTTAATACTGTTTCAACAATCATGCAGCCAGTATGACCAATGACCATGATAAGTGAGAGATTCTGGGATTCCTAACCCAAAAAAGTAATTATTCCAAGTTCCATTTAAATCTTTTTAAAAGATCTCAAGCATTTCCCTGGAAATTTACCATCCTGTGATAGGTTTTCCTGTGGCACAGCAAAATAAATCAACTCAACAGCATGAACTAATTCACACAAGATCTTAAGTTAGCCTCATCACCTATAAATGGCTTATAAAAGTTTTCTTGATTTTATTTCTGGCTCAGCTACTTATCAGTGTATTTCCTATCACAAGCTGTTTCATGCCCTTTTGACTGTAAGACAGGCCCATACACAAAGCACCAAAACTGTCTATCAGTCAGAGGGATATACTTTTATTTTTGTTGTCAGCAAAACTACTTTTAAATGCTGCCTGTTTTTTTTACCCAACTTATATGAAATTATTTTCAGGGAAGAATGCAGAATTATTTTCAGGTTTGGCATACATACTATTTTTTAAAAAAAAGAATATACAGTGGTACCTTGTATAAAGGAATTAATTCATTCCAAATGAAACTGTTAAGCAAATTTTCCTTTATACAAATTCCCATAGGAATGCATTAAAAACGGAGTGATCCCATTTTTATGTTGTACAGATTTGCCCCATAGACGATTATGTTAAGCAAATTTTCCCTATCTCCGGAATTTTTTATGTTGTACAAATTTTATGTTATACAAGCTGTATGTTATACAAGGGTCCACTGTAATACGAATACTTGAAGTATTTTTAAATGTACATTTAGTCGCACTAAAGCCTGAGGACAGAAAATAAACAAATAAACATGGATATATATGAAATGCATTCAGAGAGAGAATGAGAGAGAGAGAGAGAGAGAGAGAGAGAGAATTAATGAATGTGTGACCAGAATCCCATTACTTACATCCTCTGGCATTAATTCAATGGCATAAATCCCTGCAGCAAATTGCCACTAGTTATGAAGTCAACTCTTATATTTCACGTCAAACACCTGTCAGATAAGAAGAAATATACTTGCCGATTGACATATATACTAGAAGGCATGAGTAATAGGATTCTGGCCAGCGTATTTTAAAGTTTAAGTAAAACCTATCAGCCCAATAAATCTTTCAAAGTGGTTCTCATTACAGCTGAGACAACCATTTCTTATAACTATAGTTTTTCCCAATGTGTCAAAAATGTCTTGCTAGTATCTTGTTCATAAATGATCTAGAATAGGGTATGTGGAGCAAGGTATCAAAAGTTGTTAGAAAAATTACCTATAAAAACTAGAAAAGGCCAGTCTGCCTCCATTCCGTGGAGCAAATGTTATATATAGCTTTCATATAATTCACTCCAGATACTGAAAGTGGCTCAGTTACTTCCAATAAACTTGTGGAGGGACACATTTTCATGAGAGGGAAAGTACTGGGAAGAAATGAGGAAGCAGCCATCAGAATTATTATTGGCAGGGGAGATATGGCGGTGGACAGCAGCTACAGCATTATGTAAGAGGGAAGGGCAAGATGATATTGGTTGCCCCAAAGCTGTCTCCAAATTTAAATAGTCTGGATAGCCTTGTTATCAGGACCCCTAGGTTGAAAGTTCTGCTGCTAAATGCCAGATCAGTAAAACAAAACCCATCCATTAAGTGATTCTGCACAAGTGTGCCAACCTGGCTTGCATTACAGAAATGTGGTTTGAGACTAGGGATGTTAATATCACTCAGCTTTGTCCATCAATGTTTTCTGTTTTGCAGCAGGCAAGACCTCGGGGAGAAGGAGGTGGAGTTCCGTCACCTATCATAATTCCATCCCCTTCACCATATGTTGCATCCTCCAGTTTTCCAGATTTCAATGTGTGTATCTGAAAGCAGCAGTCTAGGGATTATGTTGCTGAACTGCTCATCCTACTGTTCAACAGCCTCCCTTCCTGAGATTGCTGACCTGACTGGCTGGGGTTACATTCCTTCTGAAAACACAGTTATGCAGCTTGGATTTGTTTTCCTCTGAGCCTGGGTGCCCATGTTTCAGCAGTAATCAGGAGTGCATTTGCACAGATAAAACTACTGCACCTGTTCCTGGAGAAGTCTCATCTGAAACATTGGCACATGCCTTAGTTGAATCCCAGTTGGATTCCTGTAATACACAGCATAGGACTGCCTTTGGAAAGTGTCTGGAAACTTAAGCAGGTCCAAAACACTGAAGCCAGATAGTTAACTGGGCCTGCTACAAGGCTCACATAAAACTCTGTTAGAACAGCTCCGCTGGCTACCTATCTGTTTCCAGGTACAATTCACAGTGCAAATTTTAATCTATAAAGCCCAAAATGAGCTTTGGTCCAACATATCTCAAAGATCCCATTTCCAATTCTTTATAAGCCTGCCCAGTTCCCAGATCATCAAGGGAGACCTTTCTCATAGTTCAATTACCCTCAAAGGTGCATTTGGTTGGGACACAGGAGAGGGCCTTCTTTGTCGCTGCTCCCAGACTCTAGTACTCTTTCCCATGGATGACCAGACTGGCCCCATCTTTGCTGTCCTTCCACAAGCAAACAAGCAAACACCTTTCTCTTGTTTTGTTGTTGTTGCATTTAATGCCTTTATCTAACATTTTAATTTATCCATTTAATTATTTTTAAATGTTTGAATAACTTACTGTTTTTAGCTTTCAAATATCACCTCAATGATGTAAGCTGTCTGTGTTTTTTAAAGGAGAAAACCAGGGTAAAAATATTTTAAATAAATAAATAAATGATGTAGCCATTGCAGGTTACTCCATCGGATACATTTCTCATTCACATGCAATAATCCTCAGCTTCCATTTTGTTGAGAAAGACTTGGATTTCTACATCTTGCCATGGGTTCTAAGCGCTAGATCTATTCACTCAATTTATTTTCCTGACTGTTTCATTGTATCTGTATTCCTTAAGGTTAACACATTCAAACTGGTGAAATAAACCTATATGTTTTGATCCAGAGAGATTCTAGTTTATCTCATGTTCCAGACCCTATTCGCACGCAATTCCCTTCCCTCCTAGGCAGCATGACCAGCACTGATACATGATGAAAGCTGCAGTCCAACAACATCTGGAAGGCCACAAGGTGTCAGCCTTCAAACCTCCTAGCTAAAGTGAAAAGTGCCTTAAATGCTATTAATCTTCATAAACACCTTGAAGTAATTTGAAATGATTGCAACTGAATTATATCCTAACTTATTTGTCTCAGAATAAATCTAGGAAGGAAGGCTTATTCAGCTTCCAAATGCTATCTCCACCTTACCATGCCACTGAGTCAAAATACCAAGTCAGTTTCTCTGCCTTTGTTTGAAGCACCAATTTACGATCTTCTAATTAACGCTATGACCTTTCAAAAGTTATCATATAACCTTGACAGAATTCACTGTCTGCAGTTGTGGAGCTATTCATTGGCTTACATGGTTTTAAAAGTGGAATTAGATAAAATCATAGTCCCAATACCTAAATGTATCTACAACTTTAAGAGGCCTTCTAGTTGGCTGCTAAAGACAAACCAGGAGGTATGCCTTCACACCCTGCCTGTGGACAAGACTTCAGATTTTCTGTTCCTAGAAGCATTACACTAACCATTACTGAAGACTTGACTAGCATGCTTGACTAGATGAACCCTTGATCAGATTCAGAAGGGATCTTCTGAAAAGTCCTAACTGTTATAGCACTACAGAGAGGAAAATGTCTAGACAGAGGCATAACTAGTAATTTTGATAGCATCAGCAGGTCCATAGTGTCATGCCCACTAAAATAAAATGTGGAGCAACTTCTAGAGAAAAATTAAGTTTATTAAGAGAGAAGTGATTGAGGGTGGAAAATATTGCCATTTCCTTTCCTAAGACTCATCAACAGATTCAACACTCTGTTTTTGCACTCTCTAGATTTTCGTTGCACCATCCTAATAGCTGCTCTGCTCTTAGGTCTTCATAGAACATATAAACATATTCATAGAACAACTGACCATATCTCCTTTTTATTTGTAATGCTATTCATGGCTTCTTTTCCAACAACAGATGCAAATGCTAAGAATAAAATTATGCTTGGATATGAAGAACAATCATGTTACCTTTTCAAAATCCCCAATTTATTTTTAGAAAATGTTGTAGACAAAAACATGGTTTTTAATATTCCTCACTAAATCAACTGACAATCTGGCCAACAGGTTAGTTAGTGTGAAGGAGCAGACAGAGAAGGACAGAGAGGATTTAGAATGTTTTGCATTTCCTACATTATACAGTATACAGCAATAACATTCAGCATTAAGGCAAAACCTTACATTTGACACATGCATTAGAATTGTATGCTGCCACCCTCAGCACACTCCTCTTTGTGTGTGAAGCCATGTAACTGATCGTGTCTACCAATTTCACAATCAGGAGGAGAGCAGATTTGTATGTAAAAAGACATGGGATCAAGAGTTTAAAGGCATATCCCAAAGCTGTTTCAAGAACAGATTACATATATCTATATTACAATTTCATTAATTTTGATGTTGGAAACAGCTAATCAAAATAGGGCAGACAATACATGACAAGCAATATTTTGCAACCGAGATAGAAAAATAATACCTGAAACTAGACAAGAAATTGTTAATATTCAATAACAACGTGTAGAGATTGCTCCAGCATGACTACAAATACTAATTAACCTAAAGAACTGAGTTCAGCCTCAGCTGGAATCTCTCAATGAACTTCAAGAAGAAAGCATTATTTAACTATGATCTATTAACAAGCTTTGTTTATAGGCACATATTGCTTGGTTGCCAGTAAAATAATAAGTTTTAATAAGGTGTATTTGGAATATAAATTTCAAAATGAAGATCTGGAAATTAACAGTGAAGAGCAGTGAATTTGTGGCATCATATTATTAACTCATATTACTCAGCATGAAATGTATGGTCTCAGTCTCATCTGCAGTAGTTGAAAATCTAGCCAAACCAGAAGAAAAAGCCCAAAGCAGTGGCACCAAGAGGTAAAAGTATGTTTAGCTAGCTAGCTGGTTTGTCAACCCACTAAACCAAGGAAAAATCTTAGCAAACTTTCTTTTTCCATGTTGAAATGTCTTTGATAAAATCTTATACCACAATTAAAATGAATATATCTGTGTGTAATGTTCATTGGTTTAATTCAATGAGCATATCAAATGTTATAGATATAAAATAAGAATGAGACAGACACACACACACAGAGGAAAATATGATATGCTGCAGACAAAATAATAATAATATAATATTGAAAAGGAAAAACTGTAAGATCCAAAAATATATGATAGCTTCTATAAAAAGTATTTTTCAATTCCATATAATATAAACTTAAATACAGACTGTAAAAACTTGCAGTTTGCCTCATCATTATCCTGATCCATGTTCTTTGATCAACAGTTGACTACTACAGCATACAATTATAATTTAAATTAGAGCTGACTCATTTATTTTACCAGTCTCTCCTTATGAGGCCATCACTTACTAGAAGCCTGAGACTACAAGAATGAAGTCACATTTTGTATATAATAAGTCATTCTCCAGAAGGCCACCGTGCTGACTTTTCTCACATAATCACTGCTTTCAAAAGTGAAAAAAATTAGTCTAATTCTATGAATTAAAATTATTAGATTAATGTTAGGTAGCAGGAAATGAACATCACATGTGAAAAATTTCATCACATGTCACAAACATCTTTGGAAATGTTAGAAACAGCTTCACATTTTTGTAACAGATATGTTGACCATTTAATGGGGGAGTGCAGAAGAGAACTGAGAATTCAATCTTGCCAAAACCTGGCACAATATTCATATCTATGTAGTAAAATATGAATAATTGTGAAACTAGAGCTTAGGAAAAAAATACCTTTTATATAAAAAACCCCCTTAAATCTGAGTTTTCCGGGCATCACCATCATCATCTTGGTTTTGATTTACAAAACCCTCCACGGCTTGGGACCTGAATACCTGGCAGAGCGGATCTTCCAGAGATCAACTGAGGCCCGACCTACCATAATGTTGCAGGCACTCTCACTTCATGTGGCCACGCCCAGGAAGGCTAGGAACGCGGTAACCCGCAACCAAGCCTTCTCTGTGGCTGGCCGTTTCCTTTGGAACCATCTCCAGAGTGAGTTGCACCTTGCACAGTCCCTGCCAGCCGTTAAAAAAGCCTTGAAGACCTGCTTTTTTGTGAGGCATTTGGCGACCTTGAATAGCTCTTTTTTTCACCATCTTGCCAGATATTTTTTCTATTTTGCTTTGCCTTCATATTAATATAGTGTAATTCTCTTTTCTGCATAGTCATGTAACGTCCAACTATGGGTTGAGACAAACAGTCCAAACTGGGATATTCTGAAACCTGCATCTTTCTCATAACAGTGTGTACTTTCCAAAATTTATATTTCTATCCTTAAAGATCTCATATACCTTGAAAACCCTGTTTGTCAAATGTAACTTGAACAGCACATAACACACACAGGCCCCAAAGGTCTTACTATGGGAGGTTCCAAGAGTAAAGCATTATGAACAAAGGCAATCAATCAGCCCAAATATGTTTTATGACCCAGATGATGTTCTAGGGAGCTAATCCCACAATGCCTGGCTCTAAGGAAGGATTCCTCATCACCAGGCATTTTGGCCTGGCCAGCTTGGTGGCAAGTAGCAATCATCTCCAAGAAGCCTGCTTATTTTCCCTTTGACACTCAAAGAGACAGAAAACAGGCAGCAATGATGCAGACATGATGATGAGATGAGCACATGATGATGTAATGGCATTTTAAATTCCCCCGTCAAGAAAGGCAATGGTTTCTGAAGACCCAACCACCTTGCAGACCCCCATAGAAGTATCCACTCAAGTATCCTATGTGAGCACAGCATCTGACTATGATCACAACCCACCAATACATTTGATCCTCTGGAAGAACTTGACAATTTTCAAAGTCTGCATATCCTTCAAAGAATTCTCATTAGAACAGAATTCTAGATCATGGCAAGAAATCTGCCACACACAATTTAAAAAGCACTTTTAAAAAGAATAATGTGAGAATAATTCTGAGTTGTAGTGTGACATATTTTCCAGACACTGGATGATTAGTACATATCATTTAGTTATTGTCTAGTAACGATGAATGTAGCACTAAACACACTTGCAAAGGAGTAAATATCTCTAAACATACAGATGTGAACAGCTGGAAAACATTAATAAAGAAACAGAGAAAGACATACCCACCCTAAATTTTCCTCTTTTTTTTTGCCTAATTTTTCTCCTAACCCTTCAATTCTCTACTCACATAACAAAATGGAAGGCATTTTGTTGCACAGGCTGAACTAGGCAAGATAAATGCTGTTTTTGAAAATGTACTTAAGCCTGCATACAGGACTCTGGGGAAATAGCTGTTGGGATGATGATGGCAGAAAACCAGAGTGGGAGCCCAATATGGAATCAGGAATGCAATGTGGCAAAGGTCCAGTATGGCTCTTTCTCCTTTAAAATATGTGGCCAGCTTAAGCATGCATTATATATAAATTAAAATTTGCCTAACAGATGTAGCTAGCACCTGACACAGATCCCTAAACTGAGATAGCAGCAGTCTTCTGTAGTTTGTGTATCTACTTTGAAAGATAATCACATATTGACTACTGCAAGGTCCACCTTGTGAAGTCAACTCCACATGCCTCAAATTCTTTGGAAGCCTGTTACTGCTATTAGTTCTGACACACACTTCAAATACCTTTGGCTGAGAGAAATCCCTTCCAATCAGCTCTTTCTTCACTGGACAAGTTGAGGATTGCTGTTAATAGCCTATGGGAAGCTTCTTGATTTTTGTGGGAGTAAGAAATAAAGGTTTTTATTTGTTTTCTACCCGTTTTATTATTACCTAGGGAAAGGAAGAATAGCTAAAATCAACCTGTAAATATATTTTGGCTTTCTATGTTAGCCAATACCAAAGGTATACAAAGGATATCTAGAAGGGGTTTTCCATTTTAGACGGCCTACATTTAAAATAATTTTAAATTTAAAAGAAAATAGAGATTTTCTACTTCACATTGCTTACGACATTCGAGTGACAGTTGAAAATTGAATAAAATAACCATGTCTTGCACTAGATCACAATGAAGTGCATAAGGCAAAAGACATAACTAAACATGAGGGAGGGTATCATTTTTTTCTTTTTTTTTCTTTTTTTTTCTTTTGGAAACAGAAATGCTGAGGTATTAACCCCTTCCATTTGGAAGAAATAAAAATATATTGACCCAATTCCACCAAAGGCACATCGGATTTAGCTCAAACTTGGCACATTCAAAAAGTGTAATTATCAGTGGTGGTGGAATTACTTATATGACCAAAATTGCCCCCACCTTGTATTCGGTAACATGTACTGGGCCTAGCTGCAAGATCCATGAAAATTCCTCTCAAGTGCTCCTCATGACGAATGTCGTGAGTTTGGTAACGCTTCACTGGTGCCACAACTTTTGAGAGGTAGAAGAGAGGCCATGATGAGTAGGATATACGGGAGAGATTTCTGTCAAGGCAACATTACAAATGACTTCTTGATTGCCTCTCATAGTACAAAAATGTACTATGGCTGCACTCATACATCAGACTAAGCCAAAGTTTATTTTTTAACCATGGATTGTTGAACAAGCCATATTCATCGGAATAAAGGAATCATGGTGTGTCTGGCTAACTGCTGGTCTATTTACTCTTTGTGCAATTATCTAGGTGGCATTCTCAATGCACTTGCAGCAACAACAAGAAAGTATTTCACCTGTTCATCTGTGGGAGCTACGGAGAATCTTTTGCTAGAGAGTGCATTTGTAACTTTAAGGGAAGGGTGCAGATGTGGTTGAGTATGTAGTTGTTGGGGAAGGGGAGCTGTTTTATTTATATGTGAAGAATGAGGGCATCCTTGGTGGAAGCTACATGCCAAGGTGTTTGCATTGGGACTGATTTTCTCTAAGATGTGTGTGTGGAGGCTGAAGAATTTTGTGGGAAGTTTTTTTCAAAAATGTTTAAAATGTGCTATGCATTTCCCATGGTATTTGGTGGTTATGTGCAGGGCAGCTGTGCCATATTTGCATATGTGTTTTGCATATGTGTTTCTTCTTCTTCTGAACAATGCCAGTATTATTTTCATGAAATTGGTATTTTGTTCATAAGTGGCCAGTATTTAGTCTCATATTTGGAGGTTGGATCCCATTTCTCCCTTGTACTCAGACTCCTGGACATACAGTTTACCACATAAACTTTAGTCACTTCTGTTTGCTTTTCTGGGTGTGCAGCTAAAGCAAAAAATGACTTTTGTATCCCTGCTGTAACCATACTCAAATCTGCCACAAACCCCATGGCAGCCATTTTCTAATTATGCACATGGTTAGAGTTGCTGGGGTGCCCCTGTGCATTGCAAAGCAATATGATGAAGTAGTTAAATACAGTTTCTAGAAAACAGCTTGGGAGTTGCTATGCTTCCCAAGTATCCAGGTGAGAGATGATGAAGAAGCAAAAATATTTATTTGTGTGTGCAAGGTGGCTTTAGAGCCTAGGAAGGGATCTCTGACCATCCCCAGATGGTGGTCAGGCAAACCAATTCAGCATGAAAGTGTTTGTTTATGAGTTGCAGAACGTCAGCACACTGAAAAGCCAACTGTGAAAGGAGGCAACTGGGAGATAAGCAATGGGTGCTTGCACTTGGGCCCACCATGGTATCGGGAGCAAGGCAGGGAGCAGGCTGCAGCATTGCAACTCGTGACTTTTTTTTTTATTTCAGCAGTAAAGTATTTTCCAGATTTACTTAGTAATGGAACTGCGAAATATTTAACCAATGAATTATCAGTAACCAATGCTTTGTCCATTTTAAAGGTTTATCGCTTTCCCCTGTGCAGGTGTAACAGTCAATTTTACAGCCATCCTTAAGTTAAAGGACTGCTTTTAGTAGGCAGTCCTTGTTGGCTACTACAAAAGTTCACCTAGGGCCATTAAAATCTTTCCTTTCATGTAAGCAGTAACAAAAGTGTAAGTGTTCTGGCATGGCAGAACTCCAGACAAGAAGTTGAGTTTATTCCGGGGAGAATAAAGAGGACAAGGGGATGAGAGAGAGACTAGGAAAGAAACATCAGCTCCTTTTTAAGGTGCTCTTGGCCCATATCTCAATAGGTTGGCAAAAGGCTTTGGCAGCATACAAAAACACAGCCAGGGGAAGGGAGGGTTCCCAGGCTCATACAGAACAACAAAACTCTGTAAAAAACAAACAAACCATGATTTAAATCAGTTTCAGACTTTGGTTTCACATTGGAGTAGGTTGAACTCCAAAATAAATAAATAAATAAATAAATAAATAAATAAATAAATAAATAAA
>JAHTLZ010003526.1:13024984-13042682 GCA_023846285.1 Phrynocephalus versicolor | reverse complement strand
AATAAATAAATAAATAAATAAATAAATAAATAAATAAATAAATAAATTTTCACAGCTCCGTGATTTTATAGAGAATCTATGAATCCTTCAACAGGGCCAGAGAGAAAATCCCATAAACAATCACTGATCCTGAGAGAAAAGTAAGTTTTTGAATCTTTTGTTTATAAATAAGGCTTTGGGTTAAATCCTCCAGTTGCATAGTCTAGAACAGGCATGTCCAAACTTTAGCCCTCCAGAGATTTTGGACCACAACTCCCTCAGTCCTTTGCCATTGGAAATACAGGCTTGGAATTCTGGGAGTTGTGGTCCAAAACATCAGGAGGGCCGAAGTTTGGACATGCCTGGTCTAGAATGACTATGATGTAATTGTTCTGGAACAACCTGAGTATGCTCATCTATAAAAGACTTCAGAATGTGCCCACGTTAGAGACTGCATATGTAGTGTTGGGAGTAGATTCTATCTATACTCAGCAAAATCATTTTGCACTACATGCACCCAAGGAAAAAATGTTTACCTGGGATGGCCACGGTTAACCTTTTTTCCTTGCTGAGACGGTGCCCATGGAAGAACTCATTCATGGAAGGGGGGCCCCTCAGAAGAAATGATTCTGTGGAGGTGTGATCAGGGGGGGTTCTTAATAAAGGCAGTAGGTGGGTCCCTGAAGTCCTGGGATGGCTCTGATCACAAGGGGAAGGTGAGAATAGTCTTGCAGAAGATCCAAGAAAAAATACATACAGAAACAAAAGAGTTTTTATTTAATTATCGAGCAATGGCCCCTTGAAATACAATATCACATTACTCCTTTTCTTCCCCAAAACCACCCAATGTGTTGTTACCCCGCCCCCAGCCCCATTGTTGCTACTACCACACTGGAGTACAAAGTTGTCACCCATGAAGGCCTTCTTTATGTAATTTAGAAAGCAGCAGTACAAGCTGCTTAACCTATGACCATTTTAAGCCCAACTAATCTACCATACATGCTAGCCCACCATCTAAAGTCTATCTCTACTCCCTGCTTTAAACTATTAAAATACTTGCTTCCTGTTTGGGATGTTTCCTGAGTGTTATCAAGAATCTAGCAGGACATAATACATAGTTGAGTGTAGCTGGAAGACCCACAGGCAGTGCAAGCCTATGATAAGTCTCTTGCTTCTTTCTCTTGATCCCTCAATTCACTTTTTTTAAATAAAAAATGATTATGCAGTATTTAGGATCCATGCATACTTTCTTCAGCTGTAAACAGTATTTATGCTTGACATTTACACTGAGCACATGAAAACCAGATGGTGCATATTTATCCTGAAGATCTCCAAGCAGGGGGAAAAATCACTCCTCAAAATGATAAGGCATTTTGTCCACCCGATTCTACCTGATGCCATCATCCCTCTTGACAAGACAGACACAAAAATGTATGAGACCCTGAAACCACTAAAATGTGCTTTGAGATTCTGATTTAAAAGTTGTTCCGTTTTGACACTGGTTCCTTTTCCATGAGTACTGAGAAGCACCTCAAGGCAAACATACCCCTACCCACATTTCACTACTGGAGACAAAGGCCAGTTTTTCAGCACCAGTTCACATGATCTCTTCCCTCTGCCCTTGGATGTGCCTCTTGAGCCCTTTTGTAAGAGGCATATTTTACTGTATGTAAAGAAGGCACATTCAAGACATAAAGGATTGTGCTGAAATGCTGACAGAATATGATTTATGGTCTTATCAGAAGGACATGAAAACATTATGGGCAGGTAGAATTAAGTGTCAGAATTAAACAGTTTGAAAAGTCATCATTTCTCTCCTCCCCACTCCCAGCCTCTCATTATCCCCAACCAAATATATATAATCTATTTGCAATTCAGTGGGTGACCTTATTTCAAGTCAGGCCACTGCACCGTACTATAAAGACGACTGCATGCATACCTTTTCCTCTGAGTGCCACTGCTGACCAGTATGTTTGGTTGCTGTGGGCCCTGACTATGCAGGAGGAAAGTGTCTATGGTTGGCACGGTGGCTGATGCCTCCTCACTTACTTTAGGGCTGCCGATCTTGCTCTTTCCAAGTTTGCCTTTGCTCCGCCGGGACTGCTCGTGATCAAACTCTAAGTCTTCCAGACGCTGGGTGAGGGCGAGTTTTTGCTGGATAGCCATCCGCAGCAAAGAGTTTAGTGTCTTCTTCTCATCCTCTGCAGCTGCCAACTGCCTTTGCATCTCATCCAGCTGTGTGACATACTCATCACACCTGCAGGGAGAAAGGGCAGAGCGTCATAATGAGGAGACAGAATGTCACCATGGAAGTCTCTTTATTCCTCAGCATCCCAGATAAAGGACAATCTGCATTACTAGCTACGGGCAGGGAGAGCAACCTCCAGCAGCAACTTATGCAATCATGGGAGTTGGAAGAAGCTGCTGCTTCCACCGTAGCAGAGGCTGTTGCCACCCAGGAAGCTTGAATGGCCAGGGACACCCCCAGCCATTCAAGCTTACTGGGCAGAGCAGCAGCGTGCCTTCGCACCACCCAGTTTGCTGTGCTGCCCAGTGGGGGTGGTAAGGTGTCCAGGGCAAAAGGTGTCACCCCTAACATCCTACCACCACTGTTGCGACTGTCACCCTCAGATAAGAGCATCTGTTCTTATCCATGGATTTCAGTATCCGTGGGGCGGCCCCCATAGATACAGGGGTCCTACTGTACCTACCTACTTCATTCAAGATACCACAAAATAAACCAACATGAGGTAATTTTTGTATCCCAACCACAAAACACACACAATAAATGAGTAAAGCTATCATATTAAAGAAAATAAAACTCAATGGCCTGAATCCTGTTGGTCATTTATATGTGGATAAATTAAAGTGCATAATACCACCTAAATGAATTTATGCTAATGAATGCCAATTGGGTTAAAAAGTACATGCCTTTTCATAAATCATCATGCGTTGTTGAGGGGGATACTAAGAGAGTCAGTATGATTATTACAATAATGAATAAAGGGAAAGATATTCTGTGTTAAATACGGGTTCCATTGTTCTGTATATTGTTTTGTATATTTTTTTCTTCTGTATCAAAAATTTTAATTAAAAAAGAGTGCATGCCTGACTGCACCATAGGTGGACTGGGCAGGAATGAAAACACCCTCTACTCATGTACTAACAAGAACATCAAACTGACTTTCTTTTTAAAATGGTTGTGTGTGTGGAGGGGCTATTTTTACAAGGTGTAGATAAACAGGTTCTCTCCATCCAACCTATAGTTTACAGGGCTTTATATTTATAGCACTTCAAGACACTGTTTCCTAGAGCTGAGCTCTCAAATAGTCCTACCAGCCTCAGAACCCACTTTTAAAAATATCTCACTAGTAAGGCAAATGAATGGTCAATAAAAGACTACATACTTTGTATTCAAGGTCCAGGTTCAATCCCCACCATCTAATATAAGATAGACTCTTATCTGAAATTCATTGAGACCCTGCACATCAGGGTCTACCCAAACACTGGTAAACTGCTGCTGCAATTGGCCCATCCAGTAGTAAGGGATGATGAGAGTTGTAATCCAATGCATCTGGAGGCCAGAAGTTGCTTAGGTACTTGTTACCACTGCAGATAAAAAGAGGTCAACTTACCTGTAACTCTGGTTCTTCGAGTGGTCATTCTGTGATTCCACACATTGGGTTAATGTGTGCTCACACAGTAACTCATCGGAACCTTCTGGAAAGCAGAGATTGTAAGAAGGAACTCCCATCCCATATAAGCCCCACCCCGCCTACTTCTACCTCAGTTCCGTTTATCTGCCACTGTCAAGCAAAGACAGGACTGACGTGACAGATTGTGAGGAAGGAGGGTGTGTATATGTGGAATCATAGAATGAACACTCAAAGAACCAGAGTTACATGTAAGTAACCTCTTTTTCTTCTTTGTGGTCTTCTGTGATTCTACACATTGGATGCGTAGCAAGCTGACTTACCGGAGGAGGGTAGTCATGGAAGTACTGAAGTCAGCACGGCACACACAAAGGAGGTATCAGAATGGGTGCATGTGTCCAATCTGTAGTGACTAGCAAAGGTCATGGAAGATGACCAAGTGGCAGCTTTGCAGATGTCTGGTATAGGAATGCCTTTTAAGAAGGCGGTACAAGCTGCCATAGGTCGAGTGGAGTGAGCGTGTACAAATGTTGGGAGTGGTGTTTTGGCAAGATCGTAAGCCAAAGAGATGGCAGCCACAATGGTTTTGAAGATGGATTGTGAAAACATTGCTGTAACTTTTTTGTCACCACATTTACATACAAATAGTCGCTTGGTCTTACGGAAAGATGATGTCCTTGAGATATAGTATGAGAGGAGTGCTTTGATATTTAGGGAGTGTAAGGAATGCTCCAGATTGGTTGTCGGATTGGGGAAAAAGATAGGTAACACAATAGGTTGATTCAGATGAAAGTCTGATACCATCTTAGGTGGAAAGGAAGTATCTGAAAAAAAGCATAACCTTATTAGGATGAAATTGTAGGAAAGGTGGGTCTATCCAAAGAGCCGCTAATTCAGATGCACGGTGTGCAGATGTTATGGCCACCAATAAGATAGTTTTCAGAGACAGTAACCTGTCGGAGGCTCTGAATAAAGGTTTAAATGAAGACCCCGTGAGTTTACTGAGGACCAATTTAAGGGACCATAGAAGCACCAGGGGTTTCATCTGGACATAATGTTCTTTAGGCCTTTAATGAAAGTTTTCAACAAAGGTTGACAAAATAGGGTAGCAGCTTTTGAATCTGGCAGTTGGAATGATACTATACCTGCCACATAAACCTGTGCATTGATAACAGATGGTGGAGGAAGACCAACAAGGAGTCTATTGACACAAGTATGGCTGGAAAATTATTGGCATCGGTGAATGCTTTGAAGAAATTGAACTTATATTGGTATAGTGATCTGGTGGATGGTTTCCTGGAGGCCTGCATTATCTGTGGTATGGAGGGAAAATTCTCCATGTCATCAGATGCAGAGATTGAAGATATGGGTGGAAAATTTGGAAATTCTGTTGTGTTAGAAGGTTCAGTTTCATAGAATCATAGAGTTGGAAGAGACCTCAAGGGCTATCGAGTCCAACCCCCTGTCATGCAGGAACCCCCATCACAGGACTCCCAACAGATGGCCATCCAGCCTCTGCTTAAAAACCTCCAAAGAAGGAGACTCCACCACCCTCCGTGGCAGCATATTCCATTGCTGAACAGCTCTGTCATGAAATTCTTCCTAATGTTTAAATTGAATCTCTTTTCCTGTAGTTTGAGACCATTGCCCCGCGTCCTAGTCTCTGAAGCCAAGGGAAACAAACTAGTCCCTTCTTCAATGTGACATCCTTTCAAATATCTAAACTAACTATCATATCCACTCTCAGTCATTTTGTAAGGCTAAACATTCGCAGCTCCCTGAGCCACTCCTCATAAGACATTTCCTCCAGACCCTCAAGCATCTTCGTCGCCCTCCTGTGGACCCGTTCAAGATTGTCAACATCCTTTTTAAATTTAGGTGCACAGAACTGGACACAGTACTCCAGAGGGTTTGGGAAGCAGTCTGTAATGTTTTGCTGTCAGCTTCTTGAGAACTGGGAACCATGGTTGTTGGGACCACCATGGGGCAATTAGAATGGCATTTGCTCTGTCCTGTTTTATTTTGATGATGGTCCTTAGCAACATTGGAAGGGGAGGAAACAGGTAGAGGAGAACCATGAAGGCATCTCCCATGGAGAAGGGGCCAGTTCCGGCTATGATGCAAAAGAGATCACATTGGGCATTGGTCTGGGATGCAAAGACATCTATGTCTAGATGGCCCCACATGTTCGACAGCATGCAAAAAACAGATGGATGGAGAGACTATTCATGGTTGTTGTTTGTACGATGGCTTAGAGTATTTGCTAGAGAGTTGTCTTCTGTCGACACATGGATTTCTACAGGTGTTACCTTGTGAGTGCAGCTCCAATTTCAGAGCTGGATTGTCAGGGCAAGAAGAGATGGAGAGTGTGTCGCTCCCTGCTTGTTCACGTAGTATATCACTGTGGTGTTGTCCATGATGAGTTACACTCCTAGGCCCTGTATTTTTGGGGTAGGCCTTGAAAAGCTTTTATTACTGCCAGCATCTCTAGATGATTGATGTGGAGAGGCCTCTCTTCCATAAACCAAAGACTGTGTGTCTCTAGCTGATTGCAGTTAGCTCCCCATCCTATTGGGCTTGTGTTGGTTGTTACTTGTATGCCCAAATGTGGTGGTTGGAAGGGAATTCCTTCTTGCAGGTTGGGTGTGTGTGTGAAGCCACCACTGGAGTTGTGAGAGAAGGGAGTGTGGCACCGGGGAGTAGAATCTGAGGATCATCCATTAGGGCGTTGAAGTTGGAGAGTAGCCAAGATTACAGGGGACGCATGCGTAGTCTCACGTGGTGTACTGTTGAAGTAGTGAAGGCCATTAGCCCTAGAAGTTCTTGGGCCTTGCTCGCAGTTAGTTGAGATGCGTCTGAAAATGATGGATCAGAGATGAGATCTTCCTTTGTCATTCCATGGGTAGGAACGCCCTCCTGGAGGCAGAATCCAAGGTGGCTCCCACATACTGAATCCTTTTGGTTGGAGTCAGTTTAGATTTCAATTCGTTTATTTGGAGACCCAGTCTTGCTATGAGGGAAAGAGTGAACTGTGTGTTGACCTCCACCTGCCTGTAGCCAGTCGTCCAAGTACGGGAAGATGGTGATATCTTTCAGTCTGAGGTAGGCTATGACTGGAGCCATGGTTTTGGTGAATACTCTTGGGGTGGTAGAGAGGCCAAAGGGGAGGGATTTGAACTAAAAAGGCTGAATCACTTATGGTGAAGCGAAGAAATTAGCGATGGGAGTGCCTGATGAAAATGTGGAAATACGTGTCCTTTAGATCTATTACCACAGATTAGTCATCTTTGCTGAGAAAGGGATTAATGACATCTAGGGAGGTAGTACGAAAGCATTTTTTGATGATAAACCTGCTGATACACCTCAGATCTAGGATAGGACAAAGACCTCAGTCTCTTTTGGATACAGAAAAGTAAATGGAAAAGAAGCCAAACCTTATATCTTATGGTGGAACTCTCCAAGGCATCTTTGTCGAGGAGCGAGAGCACCTCTTCACACAAGGAAGGAGATGACATGGAAGTGCGATTCCTATGGGTGGTAAAGTAACAAATTCTATATGGAGTGGGAGATCCTTCTAATGATCTCTGCTTTCCAGAAGGTTCCAAGGAGTTACTGTGCGAGCACAAATTAACCCAACATGTGCAATCACAGAAGACCACAAAGAAGAATACACTGTACTGAGCTTATGAGGCAGCTTTTAATCTTCCTAAATGTTCAGAATGCATCACATATGAATACATGAGAACAATGCAAACATGCCACATTTAAGGGGGGCAAGATCCTGAATTATGTTGGTGGCAATGGTTGTTTTCAATACCTGGTTGCAAACATGGCTCTCAAGGATGAGAAGGTTGCTGCATCTTCTTTCAAAGCCTTTAACTCATTGCGTAATTTTGTCATGGTTTCTGTCACCATGGCTTTCTCATTCTCATATTTATTCTTCAGATTAGCTAGGGCCACTTCAGCTGTCTGAAATAAAGACATGGGGATTACATGGACTTGCAATCAAGAGAAACTAAAGTGACAACCTAAAATGCCAGGAGTTTGCTCAGTAATAATAATGATTGAAGCAGTATGGGCCTACTTACATTTACAATGCACGTTGAGGATGCATGCTCATTTTCATCAGGATTACAAAATACACCTTGAATGCAAAGTACTTGAAACATTTGGGGAAGAGATAGCTATGTTAATCTGTTGCAGCAAAAACAACATATTTTGGTTGGCATGAGCTTTTATGGGCTGCAGCCCGACACTTCAGGTGCGGCAGCCTACGAATGTTCATGCCCAATAAAACTAGTGAAAGGTACCATAGAACTCTTTGCTGTTATTTGACAAGAGAAATGCAAGGATAGCCTGAGGAAGACTTTCATCTCCAAGAGGGCATTCTTCTTTCCCCCATACTTTTGGCTGTATTCAACCAAGGAGGTAGCATTTCTCTCTTAGAAAAACACATGCATTTACAAAACTTATTTAAGAGATGTAACAGTGGAATGAAGAACTTCAACCATCTGGAAAAAAATACCTACTATATGCCCTCCAACTTCATGTTTTCAGAATAAAACAACTAGTATTTTTAAATCTCTATCACATTGTCCAGTCGTTTTAGCCGCTGTGGTAAACACACACACAGACACACACACACACACACACACACACACAAGGGATGATTGGTTCACTGCCTGAATTGGGAGGGGGGACGTAGAAGTACTTCAACAAAGCCTAAAAATCGTACTTTGTAACTTCTTCTAATTTATATGCAAACATGGCCATCTAGGGACCATTAGAGGTTCATACCAGCAGAATACGGAATAACTTTCCCTCTGATTTTCCTCATCCATTTGCAGTCTTCCCTCCTCCAAGCCACTTTCTCTTATCTATTAGAGTTCTAGCTTGCCTGACTGACAATGTGTCTAGAACCCCATAATGAGGAAGGATGAGGAATAAGTGTCCTGAATAAGTGTTGAGGAAAAGCAAACAGAATGTGAGACAAAGACCAAAGCCGATACTCCAGTCGTCCCCCACCCCACCCCACCCCACCCCCGAAAACAGATCTAGGCAGCAGATGGGCTGTCTGCTATATGCAGCACCCATGGCCCTTCCTGTACTCCTTACCACTCCCTTTTATTTTACCAGGGGAATTGCTCCCTCATAAACCTCCAGGGGGCATGATATTTCTGTAAAGGCACCACAGACTGTTAGAGAAACAAAACAACTTAGCAGAAAGCTAGTAAGAGAGGTTGCAGTTCACTTCTGGTTCTACCAGCAGGGTCCTATGCAGCCTGCAGTAATTTAAGGGTGGGTGGAAGTTGGCTCCAAACCTGCCTACCCTTGGTTCTGTTGCGCCCAGTGGCAGGTCAAGCTAACAGGAAGAGCAATTGGCACACTTGTTTTAACTGCATAAAATATTCTAAAAGCTACCAGTACTTTCTCAAATATATTACTGCTTAGAATAATACAAATAATGCACTGCCATTGCCAGTCACAAGAAAAGTTTAATTATGCAGGCTACACCTCCCCTTGCTGTAAGCCGGGCAATCAATTTAGTGATCTTGAAGTATGGAAGTTTGAGCCAATTAGGATCGAGCTTAACTTGATTTATGAACGGAATTTTGACTGTAGTATGGTAGTTTAACCTCTGTACTGCAAGGCATCCTAAAAGACTCCAGTCAAAATGCTTATAACGATGCCCTTAAAGATAACTTTAAAGTAACTGGGAAAACTGCTCATTATGCTCCCAAGTAATATTGTTATCCATAAATTACAATGTATTAAAACTTTGAAATTTCTTATGATATTACTTGTTACTTAGAAAGTAACTAGTTACAGGAAACTGTTACTTATAACTAGACCAGGGTCGACTCTAAGGACTATGATATGGTCTAAGCACTGGATTCCACTGTGCTATACGCTCTATTTTGGCTCTCTGTTTTAAGAATTGAATTTTAGATGTTACAATGGGTGGTATTTTGCAACATGGGCCTGCAGGTTGTACACTCAGATGTTTTTGTTTCAAATTTAGAGATTTCAAGCATATGCCAACAAAAAGAGGCCATGCTTCTTTTTGAAGGGACATTATAAGATGTGAAATAAAATATGAATGAACATTTGCTACTTTTGACCACTGGCAGTTGATCAAAGAGCTGCCTCATTATATTTTTCATTATACTAGACCTAATAATTGGGCTTAGAGTTCTGCTATTGTTATTAATGCCTTCTGTATTTTTAAACTTTAAAAGTTATTTTAGTTAGTTGTAGGAAACAGGAAAATAGTTTATCTTGAAAAGCAGTAGATATAACAGTAACTGGTTAAATTTTTGCAGAGAACTTTTAAATAATACTAGCAACTATTTTTTCAACAAGTGTTCAAGGTTTTCTACCTTTCCATTAAACAGTTCCATTTTACTTAGTACCAGCTGCCATCTATTTATTCCAGCTGGCATCTGTCCTATCTCTCTCCATATTCCTTTCTCACTACCCAATACAGAAAAGCAAGTGTAAGCAATAAACCATAAACATCATTTAATTTATGTTTTAGTGGTCTAATAAAGTAATTGCTTACTCTTGAAATATAGAAAAGGAAACTCTTATAATACATAGAAATGCTAAGGCGTGTAAAGAAAACAATCTTGTACTTAACACCAAAAAAACTAAAGAACTTATAATTGATTTCAGGAGGAAGAAAGATGTACATTTACCATTGTACATAAATGGTGAGGAGGTGGAGAGGGTTGGTAGCTTTAAATATCTGGGCACTTACATCTCAGAGGACCTCTCATGGACTGTAAACACCAATATGGTTGTGAAGAAGGCACAGAAGAGGCTGTATTTCCTGAGAATGCTCAGGAAGATGAACTTATCTCAGCATCTACTTCTGTCTTACTATCACAGCACCATTGAGAGTGTCCTAACTTATGGTATGCTATCATGGTATGGGAGCAGCTCTGTAGCGGACAAAAAAGCTCTACAGAGAATAATTAAAATTTCCCAGAATGTTATCGGGCTCCAGCTACCAACCCTGGATGACATCTTCACATCTCGCTGTTTGAGAAAGTCACACAACATTCTGAGGGACTCTACTCATCCTGCTCACAATTTCTTTGAACTGTTGCCTTCTGGCAGAAGATATAGAACAATTAAAACTCGGACCACACATCTTCTGAACAGTTTTTATCCCAGAGCTATAATTGCACTTAATAATGAACTCAAGAACCACCAGTAGTGAGCACTTGGACAGGATTACCTAGCCTGTTGTGTAGATGTTTGTGTTTTTAAGGGGGGTGGTGGTGGTGGGGGGAATGTTCAGGGATTTTATGTGTGTGTGTTGAAGGGTTTTTTATTTTAATTTTTTTAATGTGTGTGAGAGTGTTTGGAGATTTGTGTGTGTGCGTGTTGAATCTGGTCTCTGGGTGTCTGAATTTCGTTGTATGTGTATACTGTGTATATACACACAATGACAATAAATTATTATTATTATATTATTATAAGGCACATAGAAATAATCTTAAATACACAAAATACAGTATAGTACAAAAAGAAGTATGAATGCACATGGCATGTCTGTGAAGATACTCAGTCATCCAGGTGAGGTTATAAGGGAGATGAATCACGACAACTGGACTTCTTTTCTTGTGAGATCGAAACCTTTCACTATTCATCCAAGTGACTGATGAAGCTACTTGGATGAGTAAGTGAAACATTTCAGTCTCACAATAAAATAAGTCCAGCTGCTAGATGCACATGGTGTTTCTAACGTATTCAGGGAAGTTTTTTTCCTCTAAGGAAGAGCATTCGAAATGCAAGGTTCCACTATAAAATCTCTGAAGTACTATGATCTAAGCACAGCTCTACCATTTATACAGGTACACAATGATTGTAAAAAACTCATGCACTGTACATTCCTCTCTTGGATGCACGTCTTAAGGTGATGAGCAGGTTTGAATGTGTTAGAGAAGCCGACAGAAATGCTGTTTGGAGGCTATACTCCGTTACTACTCTGGTCTTATAGCAGGATGAGCAAATGGTCAAAGATGAAACACTAAACTAACCTGTGTCCAGCTACTTCAAGATTAACAGTCACATCAGCAGAAGAGAAAGGATAGTTCCAATGGTGATGGGATGGAGAAATCCCTGGACGATAGCTACACAGTAGCAAGAGTAGAGAAAGATGCTGCTGCTAAAGAATCTTTCACAGATAATGGCAGTGATGACCAGGCTAACTTTTGTTGGCACTACACAAAATGTGGCAATGGTAAACCACTTCTGAATATTTGTTAGCTTGAAAACTCCATTATGAGATAATCCAAAATGGCACAAGAAACAGGGAAAGAAGAGATGGCAGACTGGAAGGCACTCAGCTCATGGGAAGAGAAGAGGACAGACAGAAATAGCGCTGTTGCTAACGAAACAATGAGATTAAAGGTTGAGAAGATGTCTAGTGGCCAGTGTATGCAAACAGCTGAAAGCAATAATCAATGCTGCATTATACATATAACTGGAACATGGAATGTGAGAAACATGATTCATTGTAAATGGGAAACTGTAAAGCAAGAAACCAATGATTTAAATACTTTGTGTAAGGTCAGGAACACCACATTTTTAACCCATTACAAAGGATTTCCGCCCCTTAAAAATGTGAAAATAAGAAGAAACAGTGCAGCACTAAGGGTGAAAAAATATGCAGCAGAAGTAGTTAGGAACTATAATATAAAATCTAGCTAAATAATATCACTCAAACTTTTTGGAAAAATTATGAACAATAACCATCACTGAAGTCTGTCCTCCAACGACAGATGCTGAAGAAGAAGAAACCAAATGCTTTTTATCCAAGTGTTCAGAAGTAAATGGATCACAAACCAAGACAGAATAATAATCAAAGGTGATTAGAAGGCAAAAGGGGTGGTGGTGGAACCAAATGTTACGGAATAATTTGGCCTAGGAATCAGAAATGATGCATGAGAATGACTTACAGAATTCTCTGAAATCAACAGTTTATTGGAAATGCATGTTTCAACCTAACAGCACTGTAGATATGGACATTCTATCTATACTTGCTTACTGCTATCTCACCTTTCTGCCTGAAAGGACCCAAAAGAGGGCTGGGGAAGCCCAGGTAGATGACTAAAGAAAAAAATTAAAATCATTAAAGAAAAGCAAAAAAAAAAAGTGAAAGGTAATAGAAATAGTGCCAGATGCAACTCTCCAGCATCTATCATGTTGAGACAAGGGGATAACAGTGCAAAGAAATAGAAGAGAATAGGAAGAAGTTTAGAAACAGCAAGCTGAACTTCATCCAAAATTCTCTGGTATGCTCAAGTAAGCAATGCATATTTGTGATACAGTAGTGCCGCTTTCTGTTCAGAATACAGCTGGCTTTTCAGACCGTTCTTGCTCCATATCAATAAAATTACTTGAAGCAACATGCTGAGCATTATTTTGTTTCCATGGAAAATTACTCTAATATAATGGCCCTATAGTTATTGCACTCCATGATATCTGCTTTCTGGAAGAGCTGAATGTATATTGAATGTTTCCAGTCTACTGGCCAGTGTTTTGTTTTCCATATCTGTTGGCATGTATTTGTAAGGATTTGGGGAGATTCAGTCTCTGTAGCCTAAATTAGTTCTATTAGAATACCAACTACTCCTGATTATTTATTTCTTCCAGGTGCTTTAAAAGCTGCTTTTATTTTAGTTGCTAAACATTACATGTACTTCATCATATAATTCATCTTTAAAGAAATTATTGTATCTCTCCTGTATATCTTTTCACTACAGTGTTTTCATCTTCTCTTTATTTTATTCCAATCAGATGTTTAGCTGTTTTGTCTTTCAGCATTCCCAGATTTCTTGGATCTTACCAGCATGTAAATGGGGCTTAAAATGGGATACACTAACACCTACATTAGTACAGTGCTACAACCTGCAACTTAGTCTTAGATAGCAAGTGTATGGGGGGGAACTCATAACAGAAAGAGATGTTTTGACAATTTTTATCACAGCTTTCACTCATCTGAACAGGCAGGTCAGTTCTGAGTACAACAATGGCTTGTTAGTTTATCATAGCTCTAGCTATTAATATTACATATTCAGAAGATGTGTGCCAGTCAAAGAATTAAATACCTGTACAGGGTACTGCCAAGATTTGAATGTTTTAAATATAGAGCCTCTGATTAATGAAGTATCCAAAAGTCTTTGCAAGTTACCCATTTATATGAATGTCAGTATCAGTATCTCTAATGTAACTATGAACATATAGCAAAGCTACAATTTTGACATAGTCATTTGCTATACAGTAGTATCAGATCAAGGTACAGTACATAATTAAAAGCATATTACTGGAATAGTTCTGCTCAAATATGCAACTCTGAATAAAGAAACTAAGCACAAAAATAGATAAAAGGAATGCATTTGTTAAATATTTAAACCTGGGAACCACTTTTTCATAAGACACTAAAAATAGCTGTCCTATTTCTCTGGGCAACGCTAGTGTTTTCAGTAGAAGTTCTACTCACTGACCACTAGATAGCATTCATGCGTTCCTATTTCCTACATTAATAGCTAGATCTGAGAACTTGATCTGTTGTGTGTGTCGGAAAGCCAGTAATATTTTTCAATGAACCACATGAATGGAAACCTTAATTTGAACATGCATTGCATAATTGACTCAACCAGACTGAAGAAACTGAATGAAAAACCATTAATCACAGAATGTAAATACAGTACCTATATGCAACTGTTAACTATTAACTGTTTAAGAGCAGGTCTATCAAATCAGCTGCTGAACAATAACTCCGTATTTGTAAAAATTACATTAAATTAATGAATCTCCTGTAACTGTGAACTAGCAACTGTATAGTACTTAGATGGCGAACCAATCCTATTGTGGATCTGAAATAGGCAAAATGGAAGGTTATTAGTCCTGCAAAGAATACGGATTAAGAGCAAGGAAGGTTAAGTGAAACGTTTCCATTCTTTATGAATGCTCACTATGAATTCTTTGACTCACAAAGAGTCTTCAATACCATTTTAGATAATCATTCAAATGACTATAGAATGACTTGATGCCATTAATTAATGGATAGCGATAGCATCAATCAGGCTTTCAAACATATGTCCTTCTAGCCTTTCAAGTTCCAGTTCTCTCCTACCCTTGCTTGATCAACCCAATTTTGATTCAATGCTTTGTTTGTAACCTTAATTCCTTAGTTGTTTTTAATTGTATTGCTTCCCCATGAAATTTTAATTTATTTAGAGATAACGCTGAAAATAGAGATCACAAAAAGAAAAGCAGGCATTTATAGACATCAAGATCACTAAATAAATCATGTTACGGATAGAGATGCTTAATGTCTCAGAGATGAGATTGTGGGATGACTTGGCATTGTATTCAAACTTGGATGGCTCAGACAAACTATTTGAAGTGAGATTCAGTGTTAGGGTTGCAGGCAAACTGCAAATTGCCCAATTTTGACCCTAATGTATGAAATGAGAAAAGGACTGGGAATTAGGATTACACAAGAGGAAAAGAAGAGGAAAAAAGAAAGCCTGATAGGCTTGATCTGATCCTACAAAACTGAATTCCTGGGGGTTTGTGCAACTTTTAATATATGCCACATATATACAGTAATTATACAAAACTGAATTGGTTCCCAGCTATCAGCCAAACAGAGGAATCTGGAGGCTGAAAACCCTTGCAGAACAGGAGTGACTCTCTCCAGATGCAGGAGAGATACCAAAGAGCTCTTTTATTTAGAGATACAAATGACGTCATTCGGGTTCCTGCAAGAGGGACCCAGCCTTTGGCATGAGGAAAGCTTTTATACATTCTGACCACAAGGAAGCAAACAGATAAAATTCCTTATTGGTTGATGGGTAAATACATAGCATTGTGTACATATGATTCGCTGAGGAAGTGGGTAGTTCTCACGCCCGGGACTCCTCCCTTCTTGATCAAGGAATTCTGATAAACAATTATAAGAAAATGTTTCAGTGACCAGATGTGGTTGGGTACCCAGAAATATACCTTTGGAGAAATTGCTGGACAGTTAACAGGAAACCGTTTGTGGTTAGTCATTAGCAGAGAAAAGACTGAAGGGTCTATAACAGTGATAGTGAACCTTTTAGAGACCGAGTGCCCAAACTGAGATTCAAAACCCAGTATTTTTTCACAAAGTGCCAACTTAGCAATTTAACCTGAATACAGGTGGCTGTGAAGGGGCGATGTTGGGTGCCCACAGAAAGGGCTCCAAGTGCCACCTTTGGCACCCATGCCATAGATTCGCCAACACTGGCCTATAATATCAGAGGTACATAATCCAGAAGGATTCATCTGCTCTTTATCACAGACACAGCTAGGCCAGGAAAATTTGGTCAATATAATTCCAAAATATCACTCACACAGCAATAAAACCAATTGAATATAACCAACTAATTCTAGCTGCTCCTTCAAAGCAAATTTGCATAGAGATGCCACAATATCAAATAAATTACATGTGTGACTCAAGGAGAAAGAAAATAAGTCCTGCATATTTATGGGTCAAGTATGTAGCTTAAAATTAATATCATTAAAACTGCTTATAGGAACATGGATGTTTATTCGATCTGTTTGCCCTGGGCTATTAATAATTGCTTACCTGCTTATTGGCTTTCAACACTGCCCTGAGAGTTGCTATCTGCTCTCTTTTTGTACTCAATAAAGATTTTAATTTCAGAATTTCTTCCATTAAGGCCTCCTTGTCTTTATCAATCATAGGTACTAGTTCACGGGCTGCTGCACGCTGCCGAGACAGCTGCAGCGATCGGTCTACAGCCTTCTGCAAGTGCTTGATTTGGTCTCTTATTATGGCATTCAGGTTGTAAATGTTCATTGGTTCTTTGCGAATGTCACTGGTGTCAGAAACTGGGGAGGAAGGTGGGGCTGTGATGACAGGAGAAATGGTGGGTGTCTTTGTTGGACTTTGCTCTTTATTAGCTTCTGAGCACTCTTTCGAAACCTGTTCCGTTGGTGTCCTGGCCTCCACAGGGGATGCCATTCCCCTCCTGGCAAGCCGTGGTGAGAGAAGCCCTCTTGGATCATCGGGTCCCTTTAAGCTCCCACTTCTAGTAACTCTACTTTGCCTGTAATAATCCAGCATAACCCTATTAGGAGTTTCATTGTTACACAGACACACGTGATGATAGAGCTGTGCAAGCTCTTCACTGAAAGTCACCAGCTCGTCCTGGGCTGTGTTGAGGGTATTATGGTTCTCATTCGCAACACCTGTAATCCTTTGCAGCTCCAGTTCCATCTGCATCATTTTCTCTTGGCTTTCCTTCGTCGACTTCTCCAGGTTAGTCACTTGTTCATCGTATAGCTGGATCCGGCTCTCATACTTGGCCTTTTCTTCAGTGTAGTTTTCAACGTATTTGTTGTATTTCTCTTTTAAGGCCTTTATTTCAGCTTTGAGGTCAATCACTTCTGTAACAGCTACCTTGTACTTGCACTCTAGAATCTCTAAGCCATTGATATCTACTTCATAATCATGAGTTTCTTCACCAGAATCCCGGCCTTTCTCAAAGCCGACCTCTTTCAGCTCTTTGTTGCTCTGCAGACACCTCATGGCATTGACATGCTCGGTGAGCCTGTGAACCCGTTCATGTTGTTCTGTGAGTGCTCCCTTTGTGTGCTCCAGCTGAGTTTGTGATTCCTGAAGATTAGCCAAAAGAATTGCCTTCTCACGCTCCACCTGCAATAACCCAAAGCAAACATATTTAGAAAAAAGAACCAGGGTGTGAAACCCTTAGTGCTCGCTAACCACCTGTACAAAAACGAAATGAAACAAACACCTCCACTTGACATCTGGCATCTTAGCAGTCAGGGAACAGACTTGTCTTCCAGCCTGATTTGAGCAATCTGACGCTGTCCTCTAACTTCCGTAGAAACAAAACAAAACAGAATCCACTTATTTATTTCTTCACTGGTTTACCCAGAAAACTCTAGAAATGGTCACTGTTAGTTGGAATCAATGTGGTTGCACATTACTACTACTACTACTACTACTACTACTACTACTACTACTACTACTA
>JAHTLZ010003526.1:13006529-13024974 GCA_023846285.1 Phrynocephalus versicolor | reverse complement strand
TACTACTACTACTACTACTACTACTACTACTACTACTACTACTACTACTACTACTACTACTACTACTACTACTACTACTACTACTACACTTTTTTTCTCAGCATTGCTGGGTTGGAGAGTAGTCCCAAGGAGGAAGCCTAAAAATTAGTCATCCTACAAATTTACATAATGTGACACGTTTGCAAAATCATGGATTTGTAAATCTCAGGAAGCAAATTAGCAGATATTGTTAATTTTTTGAAATGGATGTTGGATGGCTGTAGCTGTTAAAATTAGCATTGAGAGGAGGGTGCTCTTATCTTGCTTCCATATTCTTTGTGTCCACCCCCCACCGCATAAATGTTTAATAACACACAATTATTCTACTTGCTGCGTATTTCAGGTTGCTTGTGGTTAGAATCCAACTATAAGGTGTATTTTTCTTTGGAAAAAGAAAACTTATAGAAGTCATGTTTATTTAGGAAAAATAATAAAATAGGATAGCATAGCATAGCATAGCATAGTATAGTATGTGTTCTTCAAAAAATATATCACAGGGCAGTTCAACAATGTGTCCAAAATATCAAAACATAAAGTAATACCTTAGTTTACAAGCAGAATTCATTCCAGAAATATGCTTGTAAACCAAAACATTCTTATATCAAAGCAAATTTCCCCATAAAAAGATAATAGAAACTCAGATGATTCATTCTGGAGTCCCATAGACCACATACTGTACCCACCAAATGCCAAAATGCACAAAAGAAGTTGGCTAGAAGTCCATGTCTTATGAGCATATAAATAACGTTTATCTTTAATTCTTTAATTATTTGACATATATGAAAAATATGCTTTATAGCTGCCTGCTTGAAATCACTTTTTCTATGTTAACTGCAAAGCACTCCCCCACGTTTTACAAAAGCACAGAAATGAAAGCATGTAGAACAAGCTTTGTATGTAGAAACTAACTGCACAGGATACGCTTATTCGTAAATACAACGTGATAGTTTGCAAGTAGACTCTAGTTCTTCAAGTGAGCATCTGTGAATTCACACATAGGGTTGCTTTGCGCTTGCGCAAAGATTACTGGTGTTCCAAAGCTATTGGGGAAACAGGACCTCCTCCTCCCACTGCGCATGCTCCTCCATTTATGCTCTTCAAGCTTCAGTTCCCCTGCAGTCCGCCACTGTAGAGGAAAGGAAGAACAGACGTGACAGAGAGAGGGTTGGGTTGGGTGGGTAGTGTGAATTCACAGATGCGCACTCAAAAAACTAGAGTTACAGGTAAGTAATTAAACTTTCTTCTTTGTGGCATCTGTCAATACACACATAGGGTGACTGGCAAGCAGACTTACCGGCGGTGGGTTGTCATGGCAATGAAGAAGATAATAGGGCTCTGCCAAAGGCAAGTAGAGGAGTGCCAGCAGATTCATATGTCATTTTGATTGTTGCAGATCCATTTGGGGATAGTTTGAGAGGAGATGGCAGATCCCTTGAAAGGGTTGGTCGTCTTGACGAACAGCCACTTGGTCTAACAGAATGTGGCCATTTGAGAGAGATAAAAGAGGAGTGCTCAGCAGGGAGTGCTCGAGGTCAGATGACAGAGTAGGAAAGAAGGTTGGTAGAATGAGTGGTTGTGATAAATGAAAAGCCACCTTAGGTAAGAATGAAATATCCGGAAACAAGGTAACCTTGTTGCAGTGGAACTGGAGGAAAGGCGGATCAATGCAAAGGGCAGCCAGTTCGGAGGCCCTCCTGGCATGAGAAATGCCGTTTTGAGGGAAAGCATGTAGAATGGTATGGAGGCCAGAGGCTCAAATAGAGGTGTTGTGAACCTCCCCAAAACCAGAGTAAGGGACCAGTGGGGAGGTAAAGTGTGGTTGTGGGGAGGCAAGTTCTTTAAGCGTTTGAGAAACTGTTTCAGCATAGACTGAAACATCCCAACATCAGACTCTAGGGTAGATCAATTGGCCAGAGAGGAAAACGGAGCTGAATGAAGGTCATCTTCCATCATCTTCCAACATCAAGGCCTCAGTGTTGAGTGGTCCATTGACACCAGATAGTTGGTGCGGGTAGGTGATGCTGCTCAAAAAGGTTGTTGCTGGTGTCTTTGAGGAGTTCTCGGAGAGGAATTCTCGGAGAGGTAGCTTGACAACGTGAGGTCGAGGTATGAAGTGGAATTTCTGTTACCAGTGCAAAAGTTTCGTGTCTAGGTCTTTTCGATGCAGGCTGAAAGGTAGTAGACCTGGATGCACTTTGATAGCGAGGGCCCTCTACGGCGATGACACGGGCAATCAACCTCGCAAGACTGATGACGTTGTCTAGGTGGTGATGGAAATACTGAGGTCTCGACATCATAGCATGTTTGATATCTATGGCGTGATCTTAACATGGGAGAGTAGTGTCTCGACATCAAAGGGAGATAGAGAGATTGTCAAAGCATGATCTCTCGATGTTGGTGAATGATGTCTTGATCTCGAGGGTGACACAGTATATTCTATTTAGTATCAATGTCGAAGTCAAGGAGGTGGAGAAGGGTCTTCAACTTCAGGGTCCTCCTGGAGCTGCACCCATTTTTGATGCGCCTGGTGAGGGTGATGAGATGATTGGCGTTTGGTGTCAATAACGAGAGCAGAAGGTTATTGCTCGGTGTCGATGACAGGACCAGAGGATCACCTTTCGATATCTATGTCATGAATAGTATTGGTCTCGGAAAAGCAAGGCTCTTGGGATGGAAGAGTAGCCATGAAATCAGAGAAGTGAAGCTCTCAATGTGGAGGAGCTGCCGTTAAGAGAGCAGTGGGAGTGCTGCTCCGCATTATCTCTGGCAGCGTTGTCTGAGGTAACACCTGGTGAAAGACCAGGGCTTACAGTAGGTGCTTGCAATACCGTCGTGCAGGTAGTAGAGTGGTCTCCCCAGCTATCTGAATGGCTGCAAGTTGAAGACAGCGCCTGTAACTGCCATGGCGGGATGGTGTCATCATCCTGACTTCAATGGACTGTCGATCGCATTGTAAGGCAGACCGATGAGATCAACGAGCTCAAAGCCATGTGTGGTGGTCTTGACACCATTGAAGAAGGTTTTTTCTTCCTTTTGTTAGGCATCGGAGGATGGGTCTTAGGCTTTTATTTTTGTGATGCCTTGGTCTTAGCTGGCTTAGACACCAAGGAAGATGATTGAACCGATGGCCCAGACACTCCCCGGGACTCCATGAGAGAAAGGGATTTCTCCCAAAGAAAGGCTCATAGGTGTCCTAAACTCTGTGTTAGAGCTGGTTTGGAGAGTTTCTTCAACTCCACACAGTGCTCTGGCTGGTGGGACTCTCCCAGGCAATAAAGGCAGTGATTGTGGCCATCCAACAATGGTATCTTATTAGGACAGGCCACGCAGCACTTGAAAAGGGCTCTGGAAGCCATAAAATTGTGGTAAGGGTGTGGGGAATGGGGGAAGCTGAACTAAAATTAAGAAGAAAAACACAGAAGAAGAGGTTGTATTGCAATAAGGTGAGTAAAATAAAACAAAGAAGTAAGAAAAAATAGATAATGAAAACTTTCCTTTTCTTTCCACGAGAGCTCAGGAACAGGCAACCTAACACAGTGCCGGTAAAAAAGGAGCTGAGGCTCGGAAAGCGGGAACGGAGGAGCATGTGTAGTGGGAGGATGAGGTCCTATCTCCGCAATAGCTTTGGAACACTGGTGATCTTCGTGCAGGTGCAAAGCAACCCTATGTGTTTATTCACAGATGCCATGAAGAAGAATAGTTTGTTTTTGCACCTTGTGTAACTAGTTACTGGAACATGCTGCCAAGGTAGATATCATAAACAGGAAATTAAGCAGCTTGTGACATCTTGCTAATAGGGAAGTATTGTTGACCTTTAGATATGCTTGCATACATGTATGGAAAGTTAAACATATTGCATATGAGTCACATACTTGTGACTTTTTCCTCTAAATGAGACCACATAAAAGCCTGGATTTTGTCCAATGAGTGTTGTCCCCACCTATTTTGGCAGGAAGGCACCATTTCATGCAGGGAAGCAATAAAGGTTTATTCCCAGGAATCCAGTGTCTGACTGTCTTTGCAAAGCGATCTTAGGATCAGTCTCATTTCAATGTGAGGTGACAGTCTACGCAGTGGTTTAGGTACCTGGCTGCAGAATCTGCTCTGCTTGGGACTAACAACTGGATTTCACTCTGTGTTTTTAGGGTTTGTAGTCCTATACACACTCAACTATCTGTCCTATGACTAGAAAGGGTTTGAAAAATAAGAAAGGAGGTTGAAAATAAATTAAAGAAAAATATAAAGAAAAATAAAACAAACCCCTAATCTGCACTCCCCTTTGAAAACATTCCTGGCTGTTCCAAGGGAAACCTCCACTCATTTCTCCTCCATCTGCTTTGGAGGCTGCCTGAGATGGAACGATCCAGACAGTCACTCATAATGCAGTAGGAGGAGAGAGAGAGAGAGAGAGAGAGAGAGAGCATTGGCTGGTATGTGACCATGTGACCTAGTCCAGTTACTTGTATTGCAAGACACTGCTTGTTGATCAAGGCAAAATTTAAAACATTCTTAAACCAAGTTCCTCATAAATGAAGGTATTAGTATATCCCACATTCACAGCTTCTTTAGAAACAATGCTAATATTAAAGTAGATTATTCATTTTAGAGTGAAAATATACCTTATCTTCTCATCAGCTCTAAAAGTTAATGTTATTTAACATGTATGAGATAACAGCTTTAATTTGTGGAAACAAATAAACACTTCCCTGACCTTCAAATTCAATAGTTAATAATACATTTACATGATCAAACTTTATGAGATATTTTTTCCAAATCTGCGAAATTTTAGGTGACATATGCATATCTTTGTGATATTAGTCTCCTCTGCATTCCTGTTTCTGACTGTCTATCCCTGACTGGCTTATAAAAACCTCTGAGGTGGTAATATTTGCAGGAGCACATGTACAACAGAACCTCACAAAAAATGAAAGGAACATGGGGCATGATTGCTAGTACATAAACAGTAGTCCTCCTCTTCTCATCAACATTTGCTTTTTAATATTCAAAGTCAGGTGTTACCTGCATGAGTTGCTGCTTCAGTTTCTGCATTTCAGAGATGTTGAGCTCACTGAAGAGGTCAGAGACAGGGTGCAGTGATTCTCCTTTCCTCACTGTAGGAGTCCGATAATCACCGTTCAGCTTCATGTGGGGTCCATGAATATGCCCATTCATTTTCTCATCGTTATTAGGTTCATTCCCATCCTCTCCAAACTTTAGTCCATCTACTGAGATATTAATATGGTTATTATATACACTATCATTTAGATTGATATACTGGGAAAGTTCCTTCCTCAGATTGTTCTTTTGCTCCCTCTCATTCTTTAACGTCTCCAGGGCTTCCTCAAGCTGATGCTCGGCAATCTCCTTTAACCGGATGGCATCTTCTAGCTGGCTATTAAGCAATACAGTCTCTTCCTCAAATCGTTTTATCTCATGTTTCAGACCTTCATATTCGACCTGAATTAGATAAGATAAAGAACATTCATAATACTAAAAATTGGATTTATAAACAACCTGTCATTTGATGCATCTGTTGAACTAAGGCACCAACAAAGGAGCTACTGTACATACACGGAATCTCTGGCAAAGACCCAGATTTTAGAGAGTACATACAGAAACCACACGAGAGGTGTCCTAAAATCATGCTTATTCTGTCAGTGGCCAGAATCCTGCTGGTGATCACACAAGGTTTGCATCATTCACTGCAACTAATTACAGCAAATTAATGAGGCATTGTGGCATGTAGATGTTCCCCAGTACAGTACCTTGTGAATTAGCCATAGTCAGGCACAGCACCTAATAAAAAAACTTATGTGAACCCCAGTACCTTTCCTATCACTAGATTCCATCTTTCCATAACAAGGGTTATATATCTGAAATTAAATATGCTTACTTGAACACTAGAAAAACATGCTTAGAGATATATCATGAAGTTCATATCTCACTAAAATGAAGTTCATTTTCAAGTATATAACATGTACACATACAAAGATCCAGTCTAACAGGGGGAACAGGGGGAAGTATGAAAGACATAAAGGTTACAAATGTCCCCAGTCTTTATCAGGATACATCAATAGCCATGCATTTTGAGAGAGGAACTTGGTGCTTTACTAGCCACGGGGGGGGGGGGGGTTGATTTCATTTGTGACAGAATCAGAACATATTCATATATTATTCAAGTAGCATGGTTACTAAAAATGTGCAATCTCAGAAATTAATCAACTTCTCATGTATGGTGCAATTAAAACTGAAATTTTACCTTGAAAAAATAGGGCAATTATAAAATAAGATAAAATTGAAATTCTTAAACATTTTTAAAGAAAGCCAACAGAGCCTATGATTACAGCCTACTCTCTCTAGACGTTAATCAAGATCACAGTTAATTCCAAATATAAATTGGGAACCAAAGTGCGACTTTGCAATTGCGATGGTTATCCATCGATATGGACGGTGTCATTGATGCAACCGATATGGATTTGACAAAACTCCATGAGGCAGTGAAAGATAGAAAGGCCTGGCGAGCTCTGGTCCATGGGGTCACAAAGAGTCGGACACGACTGAACAACAACAACATCCACTGATAAATGCCTTTAGCTCTATGAGTTAGGTTGCTGCCTCTGGAGCCACAGATTGGGAGCTGTGCTTCCTAGAAGAGCCAGCCTGTGTGGCTTTGGGCAAGCTGCCCAGTCCCAAGACATCCCCAGAAGAAAGGAATGGTAAACCACTTCTGATTACCCTCTCACTAGAAAACCCTGAAAAGGGTCACCATATGTCCCAACTGACTAGAGAGCATACAATTATTATTTTTATTCAGACCATTAGGCTGCCCTGGTACCAACATAATAACACCTATATCAATATACTGTAAATGCCTGACATCTTCTTTAACTCTTATTGCTGAGTTTCCTGTGAGTAGACATGAATGTGGATTTAACACTGGAATGTAAATCCTGGCTGAAAAAATATGCAGGAAGGAAAGAGAGGTAAGAAAGAAGCACCATCTAAAGAGGAGGCTATCCATCAAGGTCCATAGAACTATCACACTAGATTAAAGGCAGCAAGTTCTGTATGTTCTTGTGCAGTAAGGCCATGCCAAATCCGTAATGCCTGCAAAATCTTCAAGCCCAAATGCACATAGATACTGGAGTTCTTATCTGATGATCAGAAGAAGGGGTGATGAGATAAATGTCCTAAGAAACACATAAAACACTGTGGCTATTTACATGGCCGGGGTGGGTCAGGCTAGAGTAGGCTAAACAGGGTCTCTAGGAGGTCTGCTATGTCATTTGATGTGATTGATCCTCACATCCAAATGGCATAAAAACTTGAAGAAACTCTATTTGGTCCACTTTTTAAAAGTGTAGATAGGTGTATTACAAGATGGGTATGTGTATTAAGTGTGTGTATCCCTAATACAGTGGACCCTTGTATAACAAACAGTTTGTATAACATAAAATTTGTACAACATAAAATATTCCAGAGATAGGGGAAATTTGCTTAACAGAATCGCCTATGGGCCAAATCCGTACAACATAAAACTGGGATTACTCCATTTTCAATGCATTCCTATGGGAAATTTGTATAAAGGAAAATTTGCTTAGCATAATTTCATTTGGAATGAATTAATTCCTTTATACAAGGTACCACTGTATAATCTGGCTGGATAACTCAGTGGTTTAGGTATCTGGCTGTGGTGCCTCCTATGAGCTGAACCAGCCTGTGTGGTTATGGGCAAGCTACACAGGCTCTGGGTGCCCCCAGAAGAAGGGAATGGGCCCTGGAAAGGGCCACTGTAAGTCAGAATTGACTTGATGGCACATGATTACTATAAAAGAGTGGCTTTTATGCCAGATGGTGCCGTATATAAGTCAAATAAATAAATAAATAAATACATTTCTCTCAAAGGCCCCATCAAAAGCCTGCTGGGTAATACACATACCTAATAGATATCTTAATACACTCCTTTCTTTTATTTTAAAAGCCCAGTCAAGAAACTGCCCGCAGACAAATCCATGTGGGTAGTTTCTCAATTGGCCCCTTAAGACAAGGAAAAGAAAGTTTTCTTTTTTAAAAAAAAAACTGTAAGTGATGCAGCACATTTTTGCTGCCCTAAGAGTCTAATTTTTCTTCTCACTTCCTTTTTCCTTCCACCAAGGAGAGGAAATGTTTAATTAGCCAATATTCTGAAGTGGCTCTATTCTTAAATCACTTCACAATATTGACAAATCAAAAGGAAAAAGCTTTCAGTTTGCTGCTAGAGACCACATACACTGGGAATGAATTAAAAGAGTGATCTTACCCACACCAGAAGAGCAGAAGCTCATAATACAGGCCAGAAAGGTGGAGATAGGCCCACTGAGGAGCTGGTTCAGCAAAGACAATGATTGCTGATGCTTTTTTTAGGAGAAAACCAGCTGTTCCCCGAAACAGATCAAACGACAGGCTAAATGTAATCAGCCTCACATTCTCAAGCAAGACAGTCAAGACAATGCTCATAAATTCTTGTTCCCACCTTGTCTACATGATGTCAGGAAACAGGCCATCCCAACAACATGCATGCAAGTATGAATGGTTTCATCTCCTAAACCATATATCAAAACTTCTAACATTTGTATTTGCACTTCTGCTAACAGTAGCATAACTAGTGTCTAACTGCAAATCTGGTGGTCAGTATCTCACCCATTACTCCCAAAGAATTACACTTCTGTGTGACAAGCCTAGACATGTGCCCAGTGTGTGTGGGATGAGAATACCACAAACATTTACTCAACTCCATAATATTCCAAACAGGTATCTGCAGAAGTGCAAGAGCTTTATGTTTAATTCCTACAAAACACAAAGAACATGGTGTCTATGAATTTTCTTTGTAGTTTTTATGCTTTCAACACACGTGTCTTAAAGCATTCCTACTGTTGGCTGTACTTATCATCTGTAAATGGGATGCATCCTATATCTGAAAATGAAATTTTATTCAGTGTGTCGTGTTCCTATTTTTCTAAATCGTTTCTTAGTTGAAAATCTACTCTGTGCTCACCTGGTTCTGTTTCAGAGTGGAAACCAATTTTTGCAGCGTAATGTTCTCTTCTTCAAGCTCCGTATAGTCCTGGAGCAGCCTTGCCTCTCTAAATTTGTATTCTCTGATTTCATCTTTCATTCGAATTCTCTGCAGCTCTGCCATTTCATTGCTCTGAAAAGGAAAAGAGAAATAAAGCATATTATCCATCTTATTCTCAGCCAAAAAAAATGTCAACTTAGAATATGCCAGGGAAGGGACAAAGCAAAAGCAAAAACAAAGCCACAATCAGCCTTTTACTACATATCAAACCAGCAACTCATTTATTTAACTCATATTTACTATTTATTAGAGTAAATAGTAGTAGCCGCTCCACAAATAATTAAGCTGTATGGAGGAGACTAAGAAACAGAATCTCAATATTAACCCATTTCTCACTCTCCTGCAGAATTATAGCATTGTGTTACTTCTATTTACTGAAGTATAGCTATGTCTGGTCTGACTGATGGGCTCACCCAGGTCAGAGCAGACTCTCAGGCATTTTTCACTTTGATTGTTGGGCACACCCAGATCAGAAAGGGAAAGCCTTCTAGTGTGACCACTAGTTACATGCTTGGATAACATCAAAGAGTACACACATCTCTTCAATCATTAAGACAATATTGGAAGGTAGCCTTGGGCAAGAATGGTGTTATGCTTGCTTGGCAGAAACAATGTACAGTGGTATCTTGTATAAAAGAATTCGTTTGTTCTAAATGAAATTATGTTAAGCAAATTTTCCTTTATACAAATTTTCCATAGGAATGCATTGAAAACAGTAATCCCTAATCGCGACCATTTTTATGGTCGCGATAAGATTTACCCCATAGACGATTCTAAGATAAGATAAGATAAGATAAATCTTTATTGATCCCACATCTGGGGAAATTTACTTGTTACACAGCAGATTTCCCCTATCTCCGGAATTTTTTATATTGTACAGATTATATGTTATACAAACCGTTTGTTATATGAGGGTCTGCTGTATAGACAAATGTAATATGTCAAGCCTCCTTGAAAACACAGGACATCGAGAAATTGTTCTGAAGCAACCTGTTCTGCTTTTCTATGATTACAAATATCATAATTGTTCTGCCTATTTTTGATTAACAAGGACCCCTAGAAGTCCACTTAATAAAAAGAGGAAGCTCCTCTCAGTGGAGAGAGCTATCCGCCAGATTCTTGCAATCGCTGTGTCTGTCAGTCATTCCTACACTGAAGAAATGCAAATCAAAAATAAATACAAAGTGTTCTGCCTCCAGCACACCGCTTTACTAAGGACCTAGCCCAGATCAATACATAATAGAGTCTGCCCTTTGAAGAGAAGCACTAACAACCTTGAGAGAGGATTTCAGGTTCTGCCCTCATGTTCTCAAAATATTTACTTCCAAGTATAGTTTGGGACCCAAAGTGCAGAGATTGTGTCTCTGTGTAAAAGTAAAAATCTGTATATCAAGTTAAGAAATGGAAGAAACGTATTTATCTTTTTATTATTTGTGTTTACATAAACATATGTGAAAAGTGCAGTGAGTACATAGAAATAACATGGAACATAAATGTAGCAATTGTTCCATGCTTTCCAACACAAGTAACAAACTAAGTTAAGCATGATTACAGTAACCCCCCGCCGATCGCGGAGGTTAGGGACCCACCCCACCCGCGATGCAAGAAAATCTGCGACATGTGGAAGAGGGTGGGGGGCAGGGGGTGATCTTACCTCCCCCCGCCGCCCGCCCACGCGGCCCGAGGCTTTTTAGGGGAGCCTGGTTGAGTGGCGTGGAGTGACCCGATCGCTCCGCGCCGCCCCTCCCGGCTACCCCGAGGCTTCTCAGGGGAGCCTGGTTGAGCGGCGCAGAGCGACCCCACAGTGCAGGTACTGCAATCCCGCGATGTAGCAGTACCTGAACCGTGAAATGGCAGGGGGTCACTGTATTAAGATTCCAGGCAACATCTCCCAGGACAAGTAGCAGTATATTCCTGGGATGGAAGCAGTAGAGCTTATGTCATGTAGCGATAAAAGTCACTTCATAGGACGTATGTTTTACTCCTCTTTAAAATGGCACTAGGTGAGAAAGAGTGTTTGGTAGGTGTCTAGACATGAGGGTCAATGACAGTGGTGTCTTTAAATGCCAAGGAGACAAACACCACTGCTGCTGCTGCCGCCACCACTGCTTCCAAGGTACTCTTCAGCTGCCACTACAACCCGGCCATGTGAAACACAGGCATTAAAACAGGACATGTGTTTCAAGCAGTTTTGCTTGGGAGGAGAAAAGCTTCCTGCAGATTATCTGCCAAAGTGTAGTTCCTGTCAAAAGTAAAGGGTTTCTTGGCTGTAGCTCATTGGCACTTAAAGACTTGTGAGATCCAGACTTCATTTTGATTCCTCTGATTGTAATAATTAGCTCTCAAATGTTTCAGATTGTTTAATAGTGACTTCACTGTAATACGCCTTGAAACCTGTTGACAAAGACCGGCTAGAGATATTTTAATAGGTAAAGAAAATAAGGTAAATATGATAATGATATCATAGAGTGCTGTGATAATATCAGAGACTATTCCTGTTCTATTTGATAGCATAGAAGTCACTGATGATAGCAACAAATCCAAGTTCTTCCAGAAGATCTGTCAATGAAGGATTGAACACAATTGCAAAAATAGGTTCCAAGTGATACCTTTATAGGCCACTAATAAAAATAAAAAACAAGTAACATTGCAAGGTTTTGAGTGTAAATCGCTGTTCTTCAAAGCAGGTCCCAGAAGTTCAGACATGGTAAAATATGTGCTTTATCAGGAGGTTACTTTTAAAGTCTTTGGTTACATGATGTTCTTAAAGCTAGATGATGTTGCAGCCAGAGCAGGAGTTTTTCACAAAAGAAGGGAGTAACTTCTTCTCCTTCCTCCCACTTAGCTGAAAACATCTTCCTAATTAGTTCAGTACCAAGAAGTGAGCTCATCTTGGCCTTGAAGCTTGTTTCCCACCATGATAAGCCACAGGTGTTCCTGCATTCCAATTACCAAACAGTATTCCAACAGCTTCTAGCTCCTCCCAGGCACCGAGTAAAAAGTTTGCTTTCCCAGAAGAGCAACAGAGTCCCATGAGCCCTCGCTTTCCAATCTCTTGTCAAATGTCACCACCTATTCCAGGTTATTGATGTTCTTTTTCTGATTGTTGCCTTCCCAGACGACCAAACGACCAAACGGGGCCAACTCCCTCCCCCCCCCCCAGCCGGAACATGCTGCTCTTTCTTTCTCTTCAGACTTTCATACAGTCCCAACAGGAGCTTCCTTGCTCAACTCTCTCTGGTAGCCATCCCCCCAGACAAGGAGGCAGGGCAGCACTGTCTCTGAGCAGATGGCTGCTGGAGGAGGCAAAAGAGGGAAGCAGTGCTCAACGCTGCACTCAACACATAGCGGCAGCTATACCAAAATGGTATAGCCGACACCATCCTCATATCCATTCTCCTTGCCTCAATCCTCAGGCAGCCAAGTGAGGCCAAGACACTAGAATTCGGTACCCACATTTCCTCTACATTCAAAGTCTAACAAACAGCTGGATAAGGTTTTAAATATTAAAAAGAAAAGAATTAAACAAAAAGAAAGGATAAAATAGTAACAAAAAGGAAAAAGATTAAAATTACTCAGTCAAATCAAATAAGGTTACAAGAAATCACAAAATTTGACTTTCTCAAATAAGGTTTTGTTGTTCAGTCGTGTCCGACTCTTCGTGACCCCATGGACCAGAGCTCGCCAGGCCTTCCTATCTGTCTCTCGGAGTTTGGTCAAATCAAATAAGGTACAAACTTAGAAAAATATGAAATTTCTAGCTAACCTAGCTCTCTTAGTTATTACTAACTCCTCTTGTTATCTGAAAAGGGTCTCCTTTGGTGTAAGAAGACCTGTTCACAAAACATATGAAGACGCAACATTCTCTCTCAAAGTCTCTCAGGCTTACTTTATGAGAAAAATGCTACAGTGCTGTTAATATATTTAGGTTATCTCTATAATCCTTTGCTTCCTTAATGGTGGTCCATCCATCAGTACCAATTATCATCAAAGGTAAAGGTAAAGGTTCCCCCTGCACATGCGTGCTAGTCGTGTCTGACTCTAGGGATGGTGCTCATCACTAATTATGCACTTCAAACATTTGATTTCCTCCATTTGTTCTTCCCAGCACACACTATAATTTCATGTAGCCCATTTCCCACAATTCTGTCACCAGAGAGTGCTAGCTTGGTTCAAAGACCCACTTGTTAATGTTTCTGGTGACCCAGGCCAAATGGGCTACCCATTTTCACATCTCTAGCTAGATCAGTTTGTTCTAATCTATTGTATTTGGGATTGTATTATTTTCCCTTTATTAGGTATGTTGCCACTTGCTAGTGATCCTGATGGCAACAGGAAACTCCAATTGCACAATGAGATGTATCAAGAGACATGAGGAAAGTCACAAACCCTATTTTCTGCCGAAACCCCGGTGTGGGATTGGTCCTCTCATACTGTATGTAAATGTAACATAAGAACACATCCTTAAATTTGGCCTTCCCATCTCCCAGAGTCCTTCCCTTCCCTTCCTTTGTATGTCTACTCAATGAAACTGTAAGCCTGATGATTTACAAAAAAATACAGATCTTTTTAAACTAAAAAGAACCATTTCTATAAAATATGTCACATTTCACAGGATTGTTAATGTCCTATCTTCCGTCTCATGTTTTTAGGACGGATAGGGGAAAGGATAAGTATTTTCGTATTCTTACAAATGTAACAAATTTGATACTTTGTCAGCATCACTGCTCTTTTAGTAATTCTAAGTTATGCAATATAAATTGCCTCTAACTGCTCCTGGAGCATTTGTTCACTTTAAAAATTAATATGAAACAGGAATAGGATCATTCTGTACAATAAGATTTATATAAAACATGTAACAATTCTTGTCACAGAAACAGCCAATACTTGCTGAGCATAATACAGCTACTGGAAATGCCTCCATTCTGTTGAAGGGGATTGAATAGTCAGTGTTATATATTTGTAGGTTATCTTCATTTTTAAAAAGATGATTGTATTTATTAGATAGGATGCTTCCAGTTTCAACAGGGCTTACAGATATTCAGTGACTGATTCAGTTTTGTGTAACCAATACCACCATCAGCCAAGGCTAAATAGAGTAATAACATTTTCTTTTGTTCAACACAGAGAAATGTATTTTTCATCCTTTGCAAAATGTTCCTTTCTATGGAACATTCTCCTTATCACCACTGAAAAGCAACATAATTTCCCCAAATGTCAGGAGGAAATCAGGATTTTTTTTCAGTTTTACCAATTTATACCACCATCTATTCAATAGTTTAAAGTAAACTATGATACACTCAGATATTTTGTTGCAACCATTGTGTTAAGAACTATCTAGCTGCATTCAAGTGCCAGTAACCCTAATAGGGATTTCAAGAAATATGAGATATTTAAGGCATTAATTTTACCACTGCCACCCCTAAATGAATTCCCATGCAAAAAAAAAAAAAACATCAGAACCTAGGATTCCCAAGGCCATCACTCTATTTACTGCAACACACAGGCATCCAACATATACCGTAAGTACACACCTATGAATATTTATTTATTTATTTATTTATTTATTTATTTATTTATTTATTTATTTATTTATTTATTCAACTTATATGCCGCCCATATAAGCTAATCTTTTTCATAAGTAGACACACACAGAGAAGGTTACAATATGCTTGAAAATTGATCTGGTGGTTACTAGGCAAGGGATCCTTTGGAAAAGAAAGAAATAAGCATCTTGACAACCTGATAGAAAAGACTGCCCTGCATAATCCATCATCCACATGGGCTGCTGGATAAATGCATCAACACCAGAAGAATAACAGCTGCCCATGACAGAAGACAAAAGGAAAAGGGCTGAATTGAGTCAACAAGCCATTCCTTATTTTAAACATATAACACTCCCCCTAAAGTCAGCGAGCTTGATTCTTCCTTTCTCCTAGATTATACAATACTGTATAATATTCTGGTTTGCTGAGTGAGGTGAACATTTTTGAAGAGATATTACATCTTACAGATGAGATTGGTTTCCAAATTACTGGGTCTGTCATCCCAAAAGTCACCCATTAGGTGGAGCTAATGTTATATGAGTACATGTTTTGATAGCTCAGGTCTATCTTGTAGTCTGAGTTAGCAGAAGACATTGGTGGTCTGAAGATTCTGATGATGTAGCAGAATCCTTACTAGCCAGTATGGCACCTAGGGCAAGTAACATTGAATGTACCAAGTGCACCTTGCTTTCTACACCTGTGGTACCCATCCACTTTTGAGAGGTGCCCTCTCTGCCTAGCATAAAGCCATAATAACATAAGAACATAAGAAGAGCCATGCTGGATCAGGCCAAAGACCCATCTAGTCCAGCTTCCTGTATCTCACAGTGGCCCACCAAATGTGTCTGAGAGTGCACGGGACTAGATATCTGTCTCCTGATACCACTCCCCTGCATCTGGCCCTTGAAGTACCCAGGTTTTAAGAGTGGAGATTACATATCTCCATCATGGTTTGTAACCTGTGATGGACCTTTCCTCCAGGAATCTGTCTAATCCCCTTTTGCAGGCATCCAGGCCGGATGCCATCAACACATCCTGAGGCAAGAAGTTCCACAGACTAACATGCTAGGTAAAAAATATTTTCTTTTGTCTGTTCTCACTCTCCCAACCCTCAATTTGATTGGCTGTCCCCTAGTTCTGGTATTTTGTGAGAGGGAGAAGAGCGTCCCTCTATCCACCCTCCTCATGCCCTGCATTATTTTGTACATCTCAGTCATATCCCCCCCTCAGGTGCCTATTTCCAGACTAAAGAGCCCCAAAAGTTTTAGCCTTTCTTCTTAAGGGAGGTGCCCCAGCCCAGTAAATCATTTTATTCACTCTCTTCTGCACCTTTTCCAGTTCCACTATGTTTTTTTGAGATACAGTGACCAGAACGCAATACTCCAGGTGTGGCCATACTATCATTTTGTACAATGGCATTATAATGTTGGCTGTTTTATTTTAAATCCCCTTTTTGATTATCCCTAGCATGGAATTGGCCTTCTTCACCGCTGCCACACACTGGGTACACACCTTCATTGAGCTATCCACCAGCACACCGAAATCTCTTTTCCTGATCTGTCAGGGATAGCTCAGAGCCCATGAGTTGATAGATGAAGTTTGGATTTTTGTCATCTACAAACTTGGCCACCTCACTGTTTATCTGTCTCCAGGTCATTTATGAACAGATTGAAAAGCACTGGTCCCAAGACAGATCCCTGGGGCACACCACTTTTCACTTCTCTCCATTGTGAAAATTGCCCATTAACACCTACTCTTTGTTTCCTGGATCTCAACCAGTTCTCAATCCATAGGAGGACCTGCCTCTTATCCCCTGACTGTGCAATTTTCTCAGCAGCCTTTGGTGAGGGACTGTGTCAAAAGCCTTCTGAAAATCAAGATAGACAATATCTACGGTTCACCCAAATCCACATGCCTGTTGACATTTTCAAAGAATTCTAAAAGATTTGTCAGGCAAATATTCCCTTACAGAAGCCATGCTGATTGTCCCTCAGCAAGGCTTGTTCTTCTATGTGTTTTGAGATTTTCTCTTAGATGAGGTTTTCTATCATCTTCCCTAGGACAGATGTAAGGCTGACATCCTCTCTTTTAACCTGTATTTGATTTATTTCATTTGTCAAGAGGGGCCGTTCAGGCAGTGGAATCTGTCCGAGGTCTTTTTACCTTCCTTTTCAATTTCTTTCTAATTGGTTTCCTCATCTGAAGGAGTCTGCCCTTTGGAAATCAAGGGCTTTTGTGTCAGATTTGCTTGACACTCTTCCCCCAGCATGCATGGCAAAGGAGATTGCAGCATGGTCACTGTTCCCCAGAGGCTTAGTGTCATTCACATCCATGACCAGGTCCTGAGTATCACACAGTATTAGATCCAGAGTTGCCTGTTCTCAGGTGGGCTCCGTGACAAATTGCTGTAAGGCACAGTCATTCAGCATGTCGAGAAACCTGATTTCTCTTTCTTACCCCGAGCTTGCATTGGCCCTGTCAATGTGGGGATAACTGAAGTCCCCCATGAATACTATCCTGTCCCTCTTAGACACCTTCATGATTTGTCTCCTCATTTCAATGCCCCCCATCCTTTAATGCTGACAGTCAACTGGAAGCACTACTTCAATGCAACCTCCCAAACCAGGACCAATTTTTACTACTGTACAACACTGATTTTTTTTTTGAAGTATGTTATATCCTCATCACCAACAACAAGGACATACCTGACTAAGATACTGGTATGCCGGTATGCCACACTAGCATAAAATGGAGAAAAGACAATAATCAATGTCATTTCACATTACACTCTTGATTTAGAAAAAAGACACATAGCCAAGCAATAATTATTATGGAACTGCTGCTCCATGTTCATATCTGAAGCATTTGTTGGCGAACAAGAACAAACATACTGAATACTAAAGCTTAACAGTGGATTTGATCATCACAATGAAAGAATGATACCACTGTCTGACCTGTAAATGACTCTAAGTCCTCTTCCTGGATGCTGACTGGCATTGGCTGTTGAGAATGACTAAAAATAAACAGCTTGCTTAGTATGGGGTAATACAATTTAAACATCATTAAATTATAGTGTCTGAGTATCTTAGTATTTCCTTTCCTGGCATATTTTTAACCCATTATATTTTTCCCTAAAAGTGAGCAGGTTGGGTCCCTAACCCCCGTGATAGGTGGGGGATAACTGTATCAATACTGACTGCTGGTATAATTCTTATTTACTAAAATTCTACCGTGCTGTAAACAACTGGCACTGGGGGGGGACTGAAAACTTATTCTTATGCAACCTCTTTCATCCATTTAGTATGGGAAATCGCTTGCATGGGACACAGTGGGGAGCTGATGATATGGTAAATAGTTGTTAAACTTCTGGAAATTATCTTTCATGATTAGAGCCAATGGCTGTTTTTAACACTGTTAAAAGAACAATGGTGTTTGTCACTGCCGGTGTGGTACAACTCCACTAATAATAATAATACCTTTATTGTCAATGTACAACATGTGCCCAATGAAATTGGCTGAGTCTTTAATTCCCAAAAGATTGAACTTCTGATATTTTTATTTCATTTGACCCTTTTAGTTCCTTCTTTTGTAACACCATCATTTATGGCTATGTTAGTCATTCTCAGTTGAAGTTTATTTGCTATAGTAGATATAGTCAAAAATATTCATAAAAAACTGATACAGTATTTACTTTTTGGTTTTCAAGTTACATGCAAAATGAATGCCATCTAGTGGTGGCTAGTTG
>JAHTLZ010003526.1:12900303-13006519 GCA_023846285.1 Phrynocephalus versicolor | reverse complement strand
AGTTTCTGCAGATAGGGCTGCAGGCATGGAGTCAGTCCGTCTAAACAACTGGATTTACTTTACATTTAAACTAGATGTGGGAGAATTGTTATCTCTCAAATGAGATTTCAAATAGAATTGCAGCTCAACCCCCTTTTTGCTTTGATGGGATTGTGAAGATACAAAGAAAGAGCCGTCATTCTCCCACGGACCTGGAATGAGGCAGAAGGACTCTCAACACCAAAGAACAAGACTGCATCCACTAAATAATATCACTTTAATTCAATCTGGTTCTAATTGGCAAACCTAGTGGGTTTACAAAATTTTACCCCAATCCCAGAATGAAGCACATGGGTCCTCCACATCAACCCTCCCCCTCCCACCTCTAGGCCAAAAGGAATTTGTATGTCTCATAGTGCCAAATGGAGCTGGGTAAGGGAGTGGGGGGGCGGTGTATGACCCATGTTCCTTTGTTTGAAGAATGGGGGTGTGAAACCAGTACTTAAGAAGCAGCTTTAACAACTATCCTTCCTGCCACTTATGACTTCTACCCTGGCCATAACACCATCTACAGTAGCCAAGGATTGAACTTCTGGGACCTGCTTTGAAGAAGAGTTATTTAAACTCGAAAGCTTGCAATGTTCCTTTAAAAAAAATTAATAGTGGCCTATAAAGGTATCGCCTGTAACCTATTTTTGCTATTGTGTTTTGTGATGGCCATGTGGCTCAACCCCCTTTTAACTTTGATTTGAAATAGAATACCTGTTGCTTAACTTGTGCTTTGCATAGATCAAAGCCTTTTTTCCTCCATCATTCTTGATGTAGCTCAGTCACCAACTGGTTGTTTCAGCAGTTATCACCCTAAGTTTGGGCTGTGTGTCCATGTGGTGCACATATAGAAAAATAAGGATTTTTCCCCAAACTATAATTAGTGCCCTCCCCCATGATAAACCAATGGACCAGAGTAACAGCAACAATGGGCCATTCTTTTTTTATTATACTGTACATATCCTTTCAAGCTCTAAAACTGACAAACTAATGATTATTATTTATTTATTTTTAATTATTTAGCTGCCCCACTACCAAGTGGTATCTGGGTGACATACAACAATATAGTAAAACTATAAAACAACATAATTAAAAATAAGACAATCAAAAGGATGAAACAATTTAAAACAAGAATATACACATAATAAAATCATGCTGTCTATGAGTCCAGCTAAGGTCACTATCTAAGTAATATGCTGCCTCAACAGGGAGGTTTTTGCCTGGCACCAAAAAGCCAAAGAGTCCATGAGTCGGATGTCTGTTGGGAAGGTATTCCAAAGTTTGGGGAAACTGCTGAGAAGGCCATGTTTCAACATGCCACCCCCATAACCTCTTTGAGGGACAGCACCTTCAGCAGGGCCTCCTGGCCTGATCTGATGGTATGGGCAGGCTTGTATAGGAATAGGTGGTTCTTTTGATAACCAGGTCCTAAGCCATTTAGGGCTTTATACTGTATGTAAACATAAGCAGTTTGAATTGGACCTGGGCAGCCGGAGTAAATTTTTCAGAACCGGTGTGATATGACTCCATTTAGAGGCACCACTCACCAGCCACGCAGCCCAGTTCTGTACCAGTTCCAATTGCCAGATTGTCTTCAAAGGTTGCCCCACATCTAGTACATTACAGAATACAATCTGGTTGTTACCAGAGCATGTGTGACTGTTGCCAGGCTCTGCTCATCCAGGTAAGGGTGAAGTTCATATATTCTCCACAGTTGTAGGAAGGCACCCCTGACCACCATTTGGGCATCCAGGGTAAGACCCAGGTCCAGGAGCACCCCCAAGGTGCAGACCATGTCCCTTAGGGAGAGTGCAACCTCATGGAGGACAGGTGAATAGCCCTCTAAACTATCAGGTGGCACATCCACTTGTCTGGACTGAGCTTCAGTTTATTGATCCTCATCTAGTTCATTACTGAGTCCAGGAACAAGTTCAGAGCAAAGACTGCCACACCTGGTTTGGTGGGGAACGAGAGGTAGAGATGGGTGTAGTTAGCATATTTCTGACTCCTCAGCTCCTCCTAACAACCTCTCCCAGCAGTTTCATGTAGATATTAAATAGATGAGGGACAGTATAGAGCCCTGGGGAACCCCAAGACACAACCGCCATGGACCAGAGCAATTGGCCCAAGCACCAGCTTCTGGACTTGGTCAGTCAGGAAGGAGCAGAACCACCATAAAAGTGCCTCCAACTCCTATCCCAGCCAATCAGTCCAGAACATCATCATGGTTGATGGTATTGAAAGCCGTTGAGAGGTCAAACAACACACTCCCCCTGTATCTCTTCCAGCAAAGGTTGTCATACAAGGTGACCAAGGCAGTCTCCATCCCAAAACCCGGCCTAAAATCCAACTGAAATGGAAAAAAATCATTCATAGCTAGAAGAGTTCCAGTGAAGCTAATTGATCTCCAAAATAAAATAACACCTTGTTAAACTGCAATGGGGATTACAGCCGATCCATGGAGCAGCTGTTAGCAGGAATTTACAAGGCAATGAGTTGGTAGCAATTTACAAGGCAAATAGTTTCAAAATTAGCCTAGGTTTGGCAGTGAATTATTACTGTTTATTTTTAAAGAACATTTGTATACAACCATTTAATGTGACTCTGATAAAACCCCTGAAGCGTGGCTATGCTATTATATCGATCAATCTATTCCAACAATTCATAGAACATGAAACAATAATAACTAAGGGGGAAATCAGAACAGATATGAGAGTTCAAGGGCTGAGATTTCTGATGCCACTTTATATCTCAAGAAGCAAGGGAGCCTGGGGGAATCTCAATTTCAGTGTGCAGGGTTTCAGCCTGGTCTCTCACATCCTAATCCCAATCCAAATACAGTGGACCCTGGTATAACAAGCAGTTTGTTAAACTGAAAATCCACTTAAAGGAAAAAAAATTCCAGAGATAGGGGAAACTGCTTAACAGAATTGCCTATGGGGCGAATCCGTACAACAGAAAAACGGTCGTGATTAGGAATTAATCCATTTTCAATGCATTCCTATGAGAAATTTGTACAAAGGAAAATTTGCTTAACAGAATTTCATTTGGAACAAATTAATTCCTTTATAATAGGTACCACTGTACTGTATTTCATGCACGCAGTGAAAATTCATTCTACACATCACCCATTTTCATAACCAATTTACCTCTTTAAGGTCCTGCACAATTGCTGTCAGTCGCTCATTCTCTGTCTGGACATTGGTAACAACAGCCTTGCTCTGTTTCAGCTCATTCTGCATTTCCAAAATCTTCCCTAGGTAATACGCTTCCTTTGATGCTGACTCCTGGAGAAGTGTCTCCTCACGTGTCTCACCATCTTCAGCTACTTTACGGTGAACAGAGAAAGACTGTCCAAATGCCTGCAAGAGTAAAATAAGCATTCATGAAGTAGCATTTTAAAGTCATAAATACCCTTAGTGATATGCCAGGTAACTTGTCTCTGTGATTAGATAATATTGATTATCTGAGGACTCTCATTAAAACAAGACAAAATCCAAGTGTTTGGAACAGGTCTCTAAAAGGCTTGTCTAATCAAACATGTGGCTTCCAGAATACAGCTACATTCTCCTTTGCTATCGTTTTACTTAACAGAACTATTGGTAAGAATTCTATTGCATTGTTACTCCTTCAGAAGGTTAATGACATCACTATCACAGGGGAGATTTTTGGCAATTAAAGACTGGTATTTAAAGTTTCTGCTTCCTTACACAAGCCTTTTGTTGCAAATCAAACCACCAATTTCTCAGTCAGAAATCTGGAAGTTGAGTCATGGCAATGTGTGGCAGCGGTGAAGAAGGCCAATTCCATGCTAGGGATTATCAAAAAGGGGATTGAAAATAAAACAGCGAACATTATAATGCCATTATACAAAACAATAGTAAGGCCCCACCCGGAGTATTGTGTACAATTCTGGTCACCGCATCTCAAGAAAGACATAGTGGAACTGGAAAAGGTGCAGAAGAGAGCGACTAAAATGATTACTGGCCTCGGGCACCTCCCTTATGAAGAAAGGCTAAAACATTTGGGCCTCTTTAGCCTGGAAAAAAGGCGCTTGAGGGGGGATATGATTGAGACATACAAAATAATGCAGGGTATGAGTAAAGTGGATAGAGGGAAGCTCTTCTCTCTCTCCCAAAATACCAGAACAAGGGGACATACACTCAAATTGAGGGCTGGGAGAGTAAGAACTGACAAAAGAAATTTTTTTTCACCCAGCGCGTTGTAAGTCTATGGAACTCCCTGCCACAGGATGTGGTGATGGCATCTGGCCTGGATGCCTTCAAAAGGGGATTGGACAGATTCCTGGAGGAAAAGTCCATCACAGGTTACAAACTCCCTCCCCTCCCTCGGACTCGGGCTTCGCGCGGCAGTTTCCATCCGTTACCGCGCCCTGGGGATTTGCTTCTTGCAGCGCTCGACCCTGTGCCAGTGTTCGACCCCGTGCCTTTACTATGATCTTTGGTGTTCGGGAAAAGGGTTAAGGTGGGGGCGGGGAGCTGATCTGCTGATTTTTACATCTATCATGCCCCCTCTCCACTCTATTCCATCATATACCCTTAGCCTAGCCTGCCTTGGGGTTGCTTTCCCTTCTTGCTTTCCATCTGCCCCTGCTTCCCCCCCTTTCCCCTCCCCGATGGCCCTTAAGGAGAGGGACTTAGTGGGGACCCCAAAAGAACTGGGTCGGGGGTTGGTTAGTGAGCCATCATCTGGGTGGCTTTGGACATCATGGCTCCCGGTGGCTTGTCTTGCTCCCCCCCCGTCTTCTCCCCCCTTCTGTAGTCTGTTGGCGTTTATTCCACTCTCGCCCAGCCAAGCTTCTATGTCCTTGCTGATAACACCTTATCTCCTTGCTCCGGCTTTGGCTCCCTCCCCCTCTTTCCAGGTGCGTTAAATCTGTCCCTGGCGGAATGCCCATTATGGTTTTATTCTTTTAATTTCGGTTACTTTATTTTGGTTTTATTGTCTACTATTGCTTGTTGATTGCTGTCTGTCCTCTGACGTTTTGTTGTCAGTCCACAGTTTGCAGTCAGTTCTGTATTGTTGTAGTGCTTTTGGTTTTTTTTTTAATTGCAGCAGTATTGTTCTTATTTGCAGTAGTATTGTTGTATTGTCATTTATTCTATTTTTAGTACTATTGTATAGTGTTGATTATCTGTAGTCTCGTGGCTTGTAGTCTTAGTGCTGCACTGTATTGTCCGTTTTAGTTAGCAGTAGTAGGCTTTTTTTTCTTTTTTTCTTCTCCTCCTCTCTTTCTTTCTTTCCCTCCTTTTTCCTCGCCATGTTTGCAGGGGCTCACATACCGACGGTGGTGGGCCGTGGGCGGTACGCTTGTAGCCGTTGGGTTTGTCAGACAAGAAGAACTCGGGTCAGACAACTCGTGCCTGTCCCTCGTTCTGACCCCTTGGCTTTCTGCCATGTGCCCGGGAGTCATCCCACCAGCGCCCCCAACCTTCCCTGTATGCTGATGAATGCCAGTTCGGTACATAATAAGATCCCTATCATCCACGATACCATCGTGGATGAGAAGCCCGACCTGGCATTTATTACCGAGACCTGGGTGGGCTCGGAGGGGGGGGCTTCCCTTTCCCTGCTGTGTCCGCCCGGGTACCAGGTAGAGGGAGTGGGAAGGCTGGGGGGACAAAAGGGAGGAGGGGCCGCAATCGTTTACAGGGACTCCTTTCACATTAGCAGGGCCTCGACATTGGTTAGCCAGGGGCTAGAATTTCTTCACCTGTTGGTGGGACAGCGGGACAGATTTGGCATTGTGCTGGGCTACCGAGCTCCCCGCAACCCTGCACAATCCCTCCCAGAGCTCACAGTGTTCATCTCCGCTGCTCTGTTGAAGTCCCCACGCCTACTGGTCGTGGGTGACTTCAACGTGCATGCGGGTGGTGGACTCTCTGGTGCAGCTCTGGAGTTCATGGAATCCATGGCTTCCATGGGTCTGTCCCAGCATGTTTTATGCCCCACCCACAGGTCTGGGCACACCCTGGATCTGGTTTTTACCTCCATGTCGGGGGATCTGTGTCTGGAGGTGGGGGACATTGTTTCCCTTCCTATGTCATGGACAGACCACCACCTGCTCTCATTCTCCCTGGCGATCCCGGCCCCTCCCCGCGGGGACCACCGGCCCTCTGTTTTGGCTCGCCCCCGGAGGCTCATGGACCCTCAGCGGTTCGGTGAGCTTTTCGGGGGGTTTCCTGGTGGTATGACTGGCGTTCCGGTTGAGGATGTGGCCAACCTTTGGCATGAGACAGCTGCCTACACCATAGACTGGATCGCCCCCAAGCGCCTCCTCCGTTGCCGAGCCCGGCCCTCCCCTTGGTTCACGGGGGAGCTTAGGGCAATGAAGCAGGAGAGGAGGAGGCTAGAGCGCAGCTGGAGGAAAACCCGGACGGCGTTGAGTAAGGTTGCTGTTGATGCCCAGTCTAGTCGCTATACCAACGCGATCAGGGAGGCCAGAACATCTTTTAACTCCCTGAGAATTGCTGAGGCCTCGAACCGCCAGGCGGAGCTTTTCCGGGTGGTTCGGGACCTCAACAATCCTAGTCTGGCCAGGCCTCCTCCTACTGATTTCAGTAGTGAGCAGTTTGCAGCCTTTTTTCGAACTAAAATTGAGGCCATCCGTGCCGGCTTTGACTCCGGTTGCAGTGGTCCGGCTCTGCCATCCCCAGTCGCTGGTCCGCCTTCGTCGCCTCGGTTGGATGCGCTTGGGCCTGTTTCTGCTGTCGAGGTCTCCAAGGCTATGGCGCATTGCCGGCCTGCCTCCACTCCTTTCGACCCTTGCCCTGCCTGGCTAATTAGAGCTGCCAGAGGGACTATGGCCGAATGGGCTTCTGTCATCGCCACCGTCTCCTTCAGCGAGGGGGGTTTTCCCTCCCGTCTGAAGGAGACGGTGGTAAAGCCCATTCTGAAAAAACCTGGCCTGGCGGCGGACGATTTAACAAACTATCGTCCAATCACCAACGTCCCGTTCATGGGCAAGGTGATTGAGAGGGTGGCAGCGGTCCGGCTGCAGTCATACCTGGAGGATCGGCAGTGCCTCGACCCATGCCAGTCCGGGTTCAGGCCCTGTCGGGGTACCGAAACAGCTTTGGTCGCCCTGCAAGATGACCTTGTCCGGGCGGCCGACAGGGGTTGCTCTACCCTGTTGGTCCTCCTGGATCTGTCAGCGGCCTTTGATACCATTGACCACGGTATCCTACTGGACCGGCTCTCTGAGGTCGGAATCGGAGGTTCTGCTCGCAGTTGGCTCCGTTCCTTCCTGGAGGGCCGGCCCCAGTACGTTCAGCATGGGGGGGGGGAGTTATCGGCCCCTTGGATTCTCCCTTGTGGGGTTCCACAGGGGTCGTCTCTGTCCCCCATGCTGTTCAACATCTACGTAAGGCCGTTGGCGGGGGTCATTAGGAGTTTTGGAGTCTGCTGTCATCAGTACGCTGATGACACGCAGCTCTATCTCTCCTTTTCCACCTCTGCAGTGGAAGCTGTGAGGATCCTCGACGAGTGCCTGGAGGCCGTACTGACTTGGACCGGGGCGAACAGGCTTAAGCTCAACCCCGAGAAGACGGAGGTTATGTTCTTTGGGAGCTCGCCGTCGGGGTATGGAGGCCCTCTCCCCTGCCTCGGGGGAGTCTCCCTCCAGCTCGCGGAGAGGGTGCGGAATCTGGGTGTGCTCCTGGACCCGGCGCTTACCATGGAGTCCCAGGTGGCGTCAGTGACCAGGTCCGCCTATTACCATCTCCGTCGGATCGCCCAGATCCGCCCGTACCTGGACGCGAACTCTCTGAGAACAGTGGTCCAAGCGCTGGTGATCTCGAGGCTGGACTGTAACGCCCTCTACATGGGGTTGCCCTTGACTCTTCTCCGGCGGCTGCAGCGGGTACAGAATGCGGCGGCCAGGCTGGTGGCTGGTGTGCGTCGTCACGAACACATCACACCAGTCCTGGCACGCCTGCATTGGTTGCCCGTTGCAGCCCGGATTAGATTCAAGGTCTTGGTTTTAGTTTATAAAACCCTCCATGGCCTGGGACCGGACTACCTGGCAGAGCGTATCGCTCAGCGATCCACCTCGGCCCATCCTGTTTGGCAGGCGCGAGCGCACTTGCTGCGGGTCGCCACAGTTCGAGAAGCCCGGAAGACGAGTACTCGGACACGGGCATTCTCCGTGGCGGCCCCTAGCCTTTGGAATTCCATCCCCACTGAAGTGCGCTCTGCAGAGTCCCTGCTGGCCTTCCGGAAGCCTTTAAAAACTTACCTTTTCCGGGAAGCCTTTGGCGATTCCTAAGTTCATTTTTTTTTCTCTTCCGCCATCTTTATGCTTATGTTTATGTCATAATTATCAAGGTGCGATTAGGTTTTTATTGTTTTTAAATTTATTGTTGTGTTGTTGTCTGTCTATCTCTGTAACTTGGCATGGCTTATATAGCCCTTGTAAGCCGCTTAGAGTTCATTTGAAGATAAGCGGGGTATAAATACAAAAATAAATAAATAAATAAATAAACCATGATGGAGATGTGTAATCTCCAGGCTTAAAACCAGGGTACTTCAAGCGCCAGATGCAGGGGAGTGGTATCAGGAGACAGATATCTAGTCTCATGTGCTCCCAAACGCATCTGGTGGAGCCGCTGTGAGATACAGGAAGCTGGACTAGATGGGCCTTTGGCCTGATCCAGCATGGCTCTTCTTATGTTCTTATGTTTTTATGACTTCTTTTCTTGAGAGATTGAAATGTTTCACTGCTCATCCAAACAGCTTCATCAGTCTGAGGAAAGCTACAGTAGTTGTGACCTGCAACTAGCTTTCCTCAGACTGACGAAGCTGTTTGGATGAGTAGCGAAACATTTCAGTCTGTCAAGAAAAGAAGTCCAGTTGCCACGACTCAACGTCCAGATAATCTCACCTGGATGACTGAGAATCTTCACATACTCAGTCAGAAACCTCTGAAAAGATTTGATTGCTTTTTATTATCTCTTCCCCCCCCCCACCCGCGCCACCGTTTGAGCTGTGGTCAAACAGCCAACATTGGCATTTATGTGACTACCTGTACTGCCAACAGAAAATAAAGAGATGTTTAATATACAAAGAAGTTGTTTTATTCTAATAAAATATGGAACCATAAAGACTAGGAATCACAAAAAATAAAAGCAGGATACAGAATTTCCATGTAGCCTTTTAGCTAATGTAAATCTGTTCCTAACTGGTCAACCTATGAACTTATCAAATCCTACTACTATTCATGTCTCTTCCACATTAATCTCCACAGTTATCTCTTTCAAAAACGTATCAATTACTCCCTCTTGGACCTTGGAAGACAACCTTGGGGGTGGGAATTCTGTGGAGGCATTTTCTTTTCCCCCTTGCAACTACCATCAGTCTTACCTCTCATTATTTATCCCATCATGTAAACTGCCAGTTTACACATGGTTTGAAAATGACAAACCAACACATCACACAGAACTATATGATCTGAAAAAAATATATTATTCAATCCAAATATTGTATAAATGGGCATTCCCTTATTTTCCCACATTTACTTTCTAAGGGCTTGATTAGACTAGATTACTAGAATGTCTCCGTTTTAAATGAGCTTGTTTAAATTAACAAAGGTAGGCTAAGAGGACAGAGGTGAAAAGTACAGCAAAAGTCAAACAGAGACATAAAGTCTGTCCCAGCGTAAGCCAGAATGAATGAGATGAGACAGCAAGCTGGTGCACACTGGCTGCAGCTTGATGGCCTCACTGGAGGCGTGTAGCACAACATATGCCACATATGCCAACAGAATTCAGGCTACTGTTTGCATTACACCAAAGTAAAATGAGAATGGAACTTTGGCCAGAGTGCTTTTTTTCAGTTTAAAAGAGAATGGTCAGGATCCTCTGTTCTAAGATTCCCCCACAGGGCTCAAAGGAACCTTCTAATACCTGTTCCTGTTCCAGTCCTTGCGTGGGCCTGCAGAGCACTCAGGTTTTTATAGCTGGACTGACTCTTACTTGAAAACGTAGTTTTAGAAGAGGCAGCTGTGTTACTCTGTGCATGGCATATCAGGCAAAATCCAAAGAAACAAAACAAAAGACAAAAACATGCAGCACCTTAAAGACTATTCTATTTTAATGTAAGCTTTTGAGGATCAAGTTCATGTCTTCGGACATATGGCAACAGAATGAAATGTCAGTTTCATACCAAATATTCATTGGCTCTTGGGTGTATAGTACATTTGCATGCAGTGATTTGACTGTGTTGTTTTAGATAGGGCTGTGTTGTAAAGTGGTACCTCTTAAGACGAAATTAATTCGTTCCAAGGGTCCTTTAGTTTTAAGAATTTTTTGTCTTAAGAGGCAAGGTTTCCCATAGGAATGCATTGAAAACCAATTAATCTATGGAACAGATTACACTGGTTTTCAATGCAATCCTATGGGAAGGTTGTGCCAACCCCCCCCCAATCAACCGGCAGCCTCCACATAGCCTGACAGATAGCTGATTTTGACACTTCCGAGTTGTCAAAATCAGCTGTCTGTCAGGAGCTGCATGGAGCAGGCTTCTGCTTCCCACTGACTGAGAGGGGTTACGGCAGTGATGGTGAACCTTTTAGACACCGAGTGCCCAAACTGCAATTCAAAACACGCCACGTTTTTGCAAAGTGCCAATACAGCAATTTGACCTGAATACAAGTGGCTCTGAAGGGGCAATGTTGGGTGTACACAGAAAGGGCTCCAAGTGCCACCTTTGGCACCCGTGCCATAAATTCGGCAACACTGGTTTAGGGTTAGGGTTAGGAGGGAGTGGGAGAGGGGGTCTGCTCACCTGTCCCCCCCCTCGGGGCAGCAAGAATCTTCTTTTAAAAGACACTTGCACATGGCCTGCTCTTCTTTTAAAAGAAGATCCTAGCTGCCCGGACCAAAGGGGGTTGAGTAGACCCCTTGCCCACTCCCCTTCAACCCTACCTTTAACCCTAAGCCCTCTCAATCAACAGGAAGCCAAAGGATGCTCTACACAGACCCGGCAGACAGCTGTGGTTGACTGAGAGGGTTTACCCCCAACCCTGCAAAAAGGGGAAGTTTTTCTTCTTTGCTGGGTTGTGGGGGGACTCCTCAATCAAGCTGCAACCGAATGCTGTTCCTGGGAGACCAAGCTGTCAAAACTACCTGACTGTTGAGCTGCCCAGAGTAGCATTTATCTTACGAGGTATTTCTGTAAATTCCTTAGAAGACACAAAACAGACACCAGACCTGGGCAAAGATGAGCAGGAAGAGGGAAAAGAGAAGAGGGAGAGCAGAAGACTGGGGAATCGCTCAAACTCTCTTTACCCGGCATCTGTTAACTGTTAATTGTCATTTTTTTATTTGCCCTGTTAGATCATTTTTGTTTTTAAATTGTTTTATTTGTTGTTTGATTTTGTTTATATTCCTTTTGATGTAAACTGCCCGGAGTTCCCCTGGGAAGACGGGTGGTATATAAGCTCGAGAAATAAATAAATAGAGAAAAGAAGAATACTAAATAGAGAGATGAGAGAAAATGGCAGAGGAATCCCATGGGTTTATACAGTAAAGGAAATATTGACAGTTTTTACCTTTGAGCCTTGTAATGAGAGATGGGTCTGATTGCAGTGAAGAAAATAATAGTGGCAGTGCAGAAGTATTACATTTGGTAATGACTTAAGAAAATATGACATATATTCTGTTGTCTGTGTCACTGTATGCAAATGTACAATATTTTTGTTCCAGTTGTAACAGAACCCGTGGTGAGGAGGGAGCCACACATACACAAAGGACAAAGCCCCACACACTGGGGCCAAAAATTAGAGGGTATGTTTGCTGGCACTACCAATAAGAAATGATTTGTTTCACAAAGGAGGTAGTGTATGTTGAAGTCACTCCCTAGTGAGTGTTACACACGCAAACATACACACTCATTTTCTTACTTTGAATTTGACCTGTGCAGTCTGACAAGCGGTTCTTTTGACTTTGAAAACAATCAGTACACCAATGAAGGGAAATATAAAAACTTAAAGAAACTTAAGCAGTGACACAGTGAGGTACATAGAAAAACTAACCTCATGTCCATACTACTAGTACTTATTGGGAGAGCCTCCAGTTGCACCACATATCTTGGGATATAAATCTATACTGAGGCCCCTTCAAACAAAGGCAAATGGCTTTTATATACTTTTTGATGGAATAGCAATTAAGTGCACCTGTTTTATGTTCGCATTTCACTAACTGGCCAAATAGAAACAGAGCGTCACATTAATGTCAACACTGAAATTCTACCCAGAAAATCTGTGCTTTCCCAAGTGACATCTGGTCATAGATAACACAGCTATAAGATGTTAGAGGGAAACAACAATGAATAAATAAAATTTATGCAGAAGCACTAGTTTTAATGTATACTGCTTTTGAATATGTAGCAACTGAAATGCTATAGTGGTTTTCTTTAAGCAGCTGCCAAATACTTCTCTGTAATGCTGAAGATTATACAGGCACACTAATCAAAACTTTCCATATTCCGTGGTTATAACATTTATGCAGAAGAGATGGACTCATGCCAAACAGCTATCCTTCCCATAGTGTGTGTGTAAGCTTGAAGGAAATTATACATGGCCATATTTTAAGGCTATAAGATGCTCCCATGTTATAAGACTACAGTACCTCCAATTTTCCATCCCAAAATTATAGTTTCACAAGCGCACAGTTCCCTCCTCAGCATTCTTTCATGTATAAGACAACCCCCAATTTTCAGTCCAACAATTTTAGACAAAAATATAGTCCTCTAAGCAGAAAAATACTGTATTTTATTGAATAGTTCTACAATGATATGCAGAAAAGTGGCAGCAAATTTGCTGCAAAAATAACACAAATTATTTAAGAGAGTGATATAATATTTGTACAAAACAATATTTTGCAGGACACTTGTAAAGCACAGAAATGTGCGAATCAAATTAGCTAAATTGGCCTGTTATCCATGAAAAAGCTAATGGAAATTCAAGTTCAAGAGTGATTGCAATCATCATTTCTAAAACTGTGATTTTGAAGTAAATAACATGAAAAAGGTAGTAGATGATGATATCTATGAGAAGCAATGGGAAGAAATTAATGTTTACTCCAGATGTAATTAATGTTTATTCCAGAAGTGAAATATTGAAGGGAGTGGAAAAGATAAAGAAAGGGATTTTTATAATGGCAGGTGATTTTAATATAATTATGGATTAGGAACAAGATAAATGAAACTTTATTAAAGCTAACAAAATTAATAGAGTTACAGTTTTGAATAAATTGTGCTGATTATATACTGCTTGAAGCACTCTCTAATCAGTTTACAAGATAATTATGCAGGCTACACATTGTTCTCCACTTCCCCCAACCCATAAAATAGTGGAGAAAAAGAAAATTCCATTAACAATTCCAGAAACAATCAATAATTATATTAATTTTAAAAATGAATGAAGACCCTACTGACTCAGAAGTTTATAAACCTAGTTCTCTAATAAATCAAGATGCTAAGATATTTGTGGTGATATTAGTGAAGAGAATGAATATTTTATTACTAAATACATTAACAGAGATCAAAGTAGTTTATGCCAAGAAGGCAAATGGCAAACCTGATTAGGATTCAAAAAATACTAGATTTCACAATCTTCTCCTTCAGAGGAGGCCTTTTACCCCTCTGGAAACTTTATTCCCTTTTGCTGGGGAACCCAAGAAAGTTGCCAGAGGACATATGACCCTGTACTTGCAAAGGAGATTAGTGTTCTACTTAGGATCTGTTCCTGCTACCACCTCCAGAAATCTATGTCAGATTGAAAATCAGCTTACAATATTTCAGTCGAGTAGTTTACAATATTTCAGTAGTTTGGCTCAAGTAGAAAGGAAACAGAACATGTGATTTTTCTCTGAGACTCAAAAGCATTTGAAAAAATTTATATTTTATTTTAAAAAGAAAGTAAAAGAAAATAATCACAAAAATAAAAGAATCCTAGACAAATAAAGGAAAAGTTGCAAAAAAAAGACATAAGACAAATTGCAAGAAAAGGTCATACTTGGAAAAAAAGAAGAAAAAACTAGCTCTCTCGCTATTACATCATCTCACTGGGAGAAAGGTACACCCATCTGAAACAACTTTTAGTGAAAATGGTCACAAAGGACCAAAGCAAGACTGGAGATGAACAATAAGAAAAAAAAACATGACTATATAAGAACTACACAACGTTAGCATAGGAAATAAAAAAGAAACAGAGATTGTATGTGTGTTCTATTGTCATCAGGTTGGAACCAATTTACAGCAGGGATTTCAAGGTAAATGAGATAGAGTGGTACCTTGGTTTACGAGCATAATTCATTCTGGAAGCATGCTCGTAAACCAAAATACTCATGTATCAAAGCAAATTTCCCCATAGGGAATAATTTAAACTTACATGATCCGTTCTGGGCTTCCAGTTTCCATTATTTCCTATGGGGAAATTTGCTTTAGCCGGGAGCCACAGGAGCCTCCAGTGCTTGCCCTATTTACCCCAGCCACCAGCTCTGAAGGGCTTAAAGAACAAAATTTCCAGCAGAGACAGGACAAGTGGTAGGTTAAGGATGGGATGGTTAACGTCCCAGCCCCAGAGATTGCACCGCTTCTTAGAAGATTGCATGAGCAGCAACATTTAGCAGTAGACTCAACCCTAGCATTCTGGAATAAATACTTTGTGACACAGGCTCCAGTGCGCCCAATTGTACACAGCATTTGTACTCGGTGTGTTGAACGTCAGCACAATAATGCAACACATGGTAATACCACACCAAAGCCCCGTGTGTTGCCCAATGACAGCCTGTACCCAGGCCAATTTTGGCAAATGGACTTTGCTGAGCTCCCAAGGGATCAAGGATATCAATACTTGCTAGTATTGATCTGTCGGTTTACAGCAGGGGTGCCCAAACTTTTTGTAAGGAGGGCCAGATTTGGTGACTGAGAATGTGTCAGGGGCCGGTTGCTCCCTGACCCTGCCACCCCACTGCAAGCCCCACCCACTGACCCATAAGCCCCACCCACTGACCACACATGCCCCTACCTCACAATGTTCCCGGCTATGCTGGTGGAGGCGGCCCACCCACGCGCCACCCCCGTACACGCGCCCAGCCCCACAAGCTTCCTGGCGGTGTTTGTGGTGGCGGCCCGCCCCTTTGCCCACCCACCCCACAAGCTTCTGCTCACCGGCCAGCTGGCCCGCCCAGTCCCTCAAGCTTCCCTGCGGTGTGTGTTGACGGAAGATTTAAAAAAAAAACATGGGGCGAAGGAGGAGGGAGGGGCGGGCCAGCCAGCCACGGGCCACTCAGAATGGCCTGCCGGGCCAGATTTGGGCCCCCCCCCGGGCCGGACTCTGGGCAGGCCTGGTTTACAGGATGGCTTGAAGCCTTTGCGGTTCACACAGCAAACGCTGCTGCAGTGGTCAAAATCCTGCTAAAAGAAATTATTCCTTGTTTTGGCCGGCCCAGTGGCATAAATTCTGACAACGGAAGTCCTTTTGCTTCAAAGGTCACTCAAAAACTGTGCAAGACCTTAGGGATTGCCTGGTGGTTTCATTGTCCTTACAGGCCCAGGTGTCGGGAATGGTTGAGAGATTGAACAGACGACTCAAGACAGCCTTAGCCAAGATTACTCAGGAACAACGTTTGAAGTGGCCAGATGCCCTACCCATGGCACTCACAGTGATTAGGTCTTGCCCCTGAGGGAAGCAAAACTATTCCCCTTTGAAAGAATTTTCTACAGGCCTTGGCCCTTAACTGATATGCCTGTAAATATTGAGGCTGTTCAATTGGGTGAAGGAGTTGTTAGTCAATAAGTGCAGTCTCTTTCCCGTGTTGTCTCTTCTATTCATTCTGCAGCTCTTGCCGAGAGGCCCTTCAACATCAACAGTCCAGTTCATCAGATCCAGCCGGGAGACTACATTGTGGTGAAGGTCTGGACAAGCAGTCTCTACAGCCACAAGTTGTGGATACATCATTCCTGAGTGAAGAAAGTTACAGCCCCAGATACCTGGAATGTCTGCAGGGCCAGGAATCAGGAAGGAGATCCTGTGGAAGGACTAAAGTTCCTATTTCGCAAAGGCAGATAGTTTGTTCTATGTACCTCCGGTTCTGTTGCTCTTACTCTTTTATGTAGGCATTGCGTTGTTTATACTGTGGATGAGTAAGTGCATCATCTGCTACCATGTACAAGGAACCAGATGATGTTACTGGTGTACACCCAACCCCCGCAGGCCAGAAAATGAGGTACACACAAGCCTCCCTGTTGAGTGTGATGCTGATTGCTTTCACAACACTTACAGTCAGCCATCCTGAGGTATGTCTGTGAAGATTCTCAGTCATCCAGGTAACTTTATCTGGAAGTTGGGTCATAGCTACTGGACTTCTTTTTTTGAGAGAGATAGAAACGTTTCGCTGTTCATCGAAACAGCTTCATCGGTCTAAATACAGCTAGTGCAAATCTTCCATCTTATAGTCAGCTTTGACCTCTTGTCACCCTGGCCTGAATTAGGCTCATAATATGAACAATGGACTAAATAGGTACTACACCCTATGATGTATTGCGCTTGCCTGTCCTCAGCACACAGAAGAACACTGGCACCCACAGTTAGGTTTGCCAACATCATTAGAACTGAGTGGACATCTCCTACGCATGACTGTTCTAGACATGAGATTATACTCACCCTGAAAAAGCCAGCTCGTAAAATATGCCTGGATCCGACCTGTCCATGGGAAAAGACATAATGCAGACAATGGGTCACGTCATGAACAAAATTGGCCCTCAGGCTTATCCCAGAGTGTCCTTTGATCTGCAAGCATTCATGAAGCTGTTTAGACCAACTCCTGTTCGTAGTGATGTTACTCAAAGACCTGTGTCCTTGCTGCCAACCACAAAACCTCCTCACATGTCTGAGTGGGGCCTCCTGGAGTGGGATTATAATGTGTGGCTCCGAGTGGCTGTGTTAGCTGGCGACCAGCAGGACTTTTGTCTGGAAGCTGGGGTCAATACAGGCTACTTGTTGACCAGCTGTTTAGTGCCTGTCGGTGCTTCACTAGAGTCCCTGAACTCCACAGGCATGGGAGAGTATTCTGATCGTCCACACTGGGGAACTCAAAAGAAAGTCAAAGAGAAGTACATGGTTGCACTTGCCCATACTAGCATAGGAGGAGGTTAGCCCTTTGTAAATGTCACTTCGTGTATAGATACTCCACATCACAAGTGCCTAGACCTGGGACCAGTTGATTCTTATGAGCGTATGAATTATATGTCAGTTATGGAAGTGCAGTCTTTGGAACATTATAGGCTGCTTCCGAGAGGCTGGTTTTACACCTGGGATGATAGAGCTTACACATACATTCCTGAAAAGGCTATGGGCATTTGCTGTCTTAGCCGTCTCACAGCCGTACTGCCTCCAAAGCATTCCCTGTCTTCTGTCAACAAACTTAGAAGGGCAGCTTGTGCTATCACCGTGCTAGGCCCAGAGTGTGATGACCGAACTTTTCTGCCCACAAAAGCAGAATACATTAGCTTAGCCTTTACCATATTAGCAACTCCTGCTCTCACTGTATGGAACTCTGTCTCCATGAACCGGCTAGCTTGCAACTTGGCTAAAACAATCAACCGCACCTCTGCTGCCTTGGTTGATATTCTGGAGGAACTAGATAGTATTCAGGACAGTGCCATTGAAAACTGGGCTGCAATTGATTTCTTTTTGTTACGGCTCCACATTGGGTGTGAACAAATCCAGGGATTCTGCTATTTTAATATCACAAATAATTCAAAAGCAATTATGCACCATATTAAGCTACAGGAACTGTCTACCCACATAACCCAAGGTGTACCTTAGAATTGGGATTGGCTCGTAAATTGGCTCCCGTGGAATTGGCTGAAGGCACTGTTTTTAGGATTTATAACTATTGTTGTATGTGTCCTTATTACTTGCTGTTGCATTCACCTTTTGCCACTTTGTAGAACCCGTGTACCCGAATGACCTGCTCATAGGACTGCTCAAACTTACAGGCTTCTTCCCGAGTATGTGAACTTTGCCATGAGACACCAAAAAGGAAGATGAATAAAGAATTTAAGATAAAGACGGGGGAGTTGTGACAATATAAATAAGGTTTGTCTTTAATTCTTTATAAATTCATCTTTAATATTTTGTTATCTGATACATATAAAAAATATGTTTTATAGCTGCCTGCTTGAAATTACCTTTTTTGTGTCCACTGCAAAGCTCTCCACATTTTTCTGAAGCATAGAAACGACAGTATGTAGGAAACTAATGCCACAGGATGGACTTAGCCACAAATACCACATTAGACAATTTGCAAATAGAAATAGCTTGTTTGTGCACCTTGTGTAAGCAGTTACAGAAGCATGCGGGAAAGGCAGATATAGTTCTCAGAAATTAAGTAGTTTGTGACATTTAATCTTGCTAATATGAAAGTATTATTAACCTTTAGATATGCTTGCATACATGCATGGAAAGTTAAACATATCACATCCTTATTACGACAGCAAAATGTAACCAATCATGAATTTTTCTTCTGTCTTCTTCCTCTAAATGGAACCACATAAAAGGCTGGATTTTTCCAATGGGGGTTGTCCCCACCTGCTTTGGTGGGAGGGCACCCTTTCATGCATGGAAGTAATAAAGGCTGTATTCTCAGGAATCCAGTGTCTGAATGTCTTTGCAAAGTGATCTTAGGAATGCCTCATTTCAATGTGAGCAAGCAAGCATGCATGCATGCATACATACATACATACATACATACATACATACATACATACATACATACATACATACATACATACATACATACATACATACAGGTACATAAAATCCCAGAACCTGACTCCTTTCTTCATCAGTTAACCACTTCTTACCCAATCACATAGCCATTGTTATTAGTAGGTTTTTTTCCAACAGGTTCTCTAGCTATATATTGCTTGGCCATTTCCATTCCTTAAAAAAACTTTTCCCAAGTGCCCTAGTAATACTGTGTTCTGGCACTGGCCTAAAAGCATTTGTTAAGGAAACTAGACAAAGGGCACTCCATAGAGGGGACCTGACATCCCTGTAAAGTGCTCCTTTGCCTTTAGATTAGAAAGCAGAGAAAAGCATTGCTAGCCAAGCAGAACAAATGTATCTGATCCCGCTGAGCAAACAGAAAAAGATTGCTCCCAATTCAAAATAATTGGGTCCATCCGTTTGCTTTATGCCCTGTAGCTCCAAGGTTTTAATACAAATTTGTCTATACCAGTCCAATGCAAATTATGGGGTAAATGGCCAGTTCATTCCCTCCAACCCCCACAAAATTGGTAATGTAATCAGCTGTGCCAATCTCCAGTGTAGCGTAGGTCAATCTCTGCTGGGTATAGGTATAGTCTATCTGCTACTAATCAGGGTGTGCTTTCCAAAGTACCCAGACCAGTCAAAAAGCCTTCACCACCAGGGCCATAGCTAACGACCCATTCTTGATAGGTTTCAGCACCTTGAGCCATTGTTCACCTTAAGGCTATGGATAATATTGTCTCTCTAACGAGCCTATTCAAGCCATTGTTCATCTTATGAACCTAATTCAGACCAAGGTGACAAGAGGTCAAAGCTGACTATAAGATGGAGGACTCGCACTAGCTGTATTCAGACTGATGAAGCTGTTTGGATGAGCAACTAAACGTTTCTATCTCTCAAAAAAGAAGTTCAGTGGCCATGACTCAACTTCCAGATAAACTCACCTGGATGACTGAGAATCTTCACAGACATACCGCTGGATATGTTCTTCCAACTTTTCTGTTTTTTACAAATACTTTCTATCAATGCCCAGATTGGTCTTGCTGCCAGATGGGAGTATATACATCCAATACATTACATAAATTAATCCTATATACAAGGATAAGGATATTCTAACCCATGCTTGCAGGTTTTCTTGGGAAACAGCAGTAACAATCATTACTGGTTGATTCACTAGAATCCATAAAAATGCTTTAGGGTAGTTATGTGTAGTGCATAACATGATGGTGCATGGGCATGTGTTGTATTTCCATGAAGAGTTCACTGACACACTTTGTGTATGGATAGCTTGCATGTGGTGTTGCCAACACGATTGCTAATTGATGTCCACTGTTTCCAGACTCCCTGGGGACATGTTTGCTATTTTGCATTTTGTTTGTTTTTTAGCTAGATATGGATAAACAGATACCAGATGTTGATAGTTGCAGGATACCTCTTTCTTCTAATGTAATTGCTAATTTCTGGACTGCTATTCCCATGCACAAATAGATAGATAGATAGATAGATAGATAGATAGATAGATAGATAGATAGATAGATAGATAGATAGATAGATAGATAGATAGATAGATGATTGATTGATTGATTGATTGATTGATTGATTGATTGATTGATTGATTGATTGATTGATTGATTAATTGATTGACTGATTGATTCCTGCAACAAAAGAGGAAAGCATTTGGGCTTTCTTAATTTTTTTCAACAAATATACTGTGGCTATGCTTGCCCGTTGAGTAAAAATCCAAAGCAAATGCAGTATAATATTTTTCAGTCAGAACACTATTGAAACACCATCATAGAATCATAGAATCACAGAATCATAGAGTTGGAAGAGACCTCAAGGGCCATCCAGTCCAACCCCCTGCCATGCAGGAACCCCCATCACAGTATTTCCGACAGATGGCCATCCAGCTTCTGCTCAAAAACCTCCAAAGAAGGAGGCTCCACCACCCTCTGTGGCAGCATATTCCACTGCCGAACAGCTCTAACCGTCATAAAGTTCTTCATAATATTCAAATGGAATCTCTTTTCCTGTAGTTTGAAACCATTGCCCCATGTCCTAGTCTCTGAAGCCATGGAAAGGAAACCTGTTCCCTCTTCAATATGACATCCTTTCAAATATTTAAACATAGCTATCATATCCTCTCTCAGACTTCTCTTTGAAAGGCTAAACATTCCCATCTCCTTAAGCCGTTCCTCATAAGACATTTCTTCCAGACCTTCAGCCATCCTGGTCGCCCTCCTCTGTACCCGCTTGAGGCTGTCAAAATCCTTTTTAAATTGAGGTGCACAGAACTGGACACAGTACTCCAGGTGGGGTCTGACCAGAGCAGAATAGAGTGGTACTATCACTTCCCTTGATCTAGACACTATGGTTCTGTTGAAATCAAGAATAGCATTGGCTTTCATGGCCGCCGCATCACACTGCTGACTCACGTTCAATATGTGGTCCGCCAAAACTCCCAGATCCCTTTCACAGGTACTATTTTCTAGCCAGGTATCTCCCATCCTACATCTGTGCAATTTATTCTTTTTACCTAGATGCAACACCCTACAATCCCTCTGTTGAAACCCATTTCGTTAGCTTTGGCCCAGCACTCTAATCTGTCAAGGTCATTTTGGATTTTCATCCTATCCTCTAGGGAATTACCAACCCCTCCCAATTTGGTATCATCTACAAATTTAATTAGCATACTCTCTATTCCTTCCTCCAAGTCATTAATAAAGATATTGAACAACATTGGAACCAGTTCAGAACCCTACGGCACCCTACTTGTCACATATCTCCAAGCTGAGATATGATCACCCTTTGAGTATGATCAGTCAACCAATTACAAATCCATCTAACAGTAGCACTATCTATCCCACTTTCTACTAACTTATTTGCAAGGATACCATGAGGAACCTTATCGAAGGCCTTACTGAAGTCCAGATAAGCAATATGCACAGCATTCCCCTCTTCCACCAGGCCTGTAATTTTATCAAAGAAAGAGATCATGACTTGTTTTTAAGAAACCTGTGTTGACTTCTTGTAATGACAGCATTGTTTGTTAAATAATTACAGACTGCCTGTTTAATAATCTGCTCTAGGATCTTTTCAGGAATTGAAATCAAGCTGACTGGACGGTATTTTTCCCCTTTTTGAAGATGGGGACAACATTAGCCCTCCTCCAATCGATGGGGATTCCCCCTGTTCTCCAGGACTTCTCAAAGATTATTACCAATGGTTCTGAAATTACTTCTGCCAGTTCTTTTAATATCTTTGGGTGTAGTTCATCTAGCCCCGACGACTTAAATTCATTTAATATTTCCAGGTGTTTCTGTACTACCTCTCTAACTATTCTATGTTTCAATTCCCATCCTCTCATCTACTCTTTGTCCCAGCGGATCTCTTTCTTCCTTTTGGGAGAAAACAGAGGCAAAGAAGGTGTTGAGTAGTTCTGCTTTTTCCTTGTCCCCTGTTAGTAACTGATTATCATCGCCACACAGACTACAAAGTAGTCTGTAGACTTCTGATTTCCCAAAACTGATTGAGGTTCTATTTTGCCCAAAAATATTGCCTTTACTAGTGAGTACTTCTCTAAAATACAACAGTTTCAATTTAATCATTTTTGTCTCTACAAGGAGTTCAGGATTAATTTGGTACAGCACTTGCTTATTTGTCTTCCTAGCACTCCAGAAATTTGATGGATGTTTCTCTGAATAACATCTCTAGATCAACAGATTTAGCTTTCGCAAACTTATGCTTAGCAGCAATTAATCAACTTCACAATCCTATGAAGTTTTCTTTCCCAGTCAGAACTTCATTTAACAAAGCTACTGGGAAAGAGGAATGCTAGGGGTGGGAATTAGTAAGGCCGGGAATAGTACAGCCAACTTTCCAATTAGTAACAGATAATTCAAATGTAAAATATCCCTTATCTTCAGAAAGGCATATTTTAAATTAGCATTACAACAAGCACAAAATATGCTAATTACCATCTTAAGCACCAAGCACAAAAATTAAGCAAGAAGTTTAATTTTGAGACATTAGAAAAGAGTTGGACAGGGATGGGAGGAAAACACTGAGGATTAAAATGAATATAGTACAGTATACTGTTTCTGTGTTTCTCAGTGTATTACAGTCAGTGATAAGAGTTTTATTTATTCCCCAAGTTTCCTCTTGTTCAGAATTATCGTAGTATGATTTAATTATTTCAGTTCCCTTGATGCCAATGTAACCTGTATGAAATACTGGCTCAGACCAAAAGAGTGGGACTAAGAGGAGGGTTCTGAGGAAGAGGTTTGAACCTCAGAAAGAACAGGAAAGATGAAGAAGTCGGAGTTGTTGTTGCCATTGAGCCACTAAGGCACTTGCCAACCTGGTTTAGGGTTTTGAAGATTCTCCTTGTCCAACCCAGTAGAGGAAGGTATCTTGGATTTTTGTCTGAAACTGAAATCAAAGGGAACACTTGAACTTTGCAAATGCTACAAGTAATTTTTGTATTGGTGCTGTTGCCAAAGTCTTGGGTGCACAAATTGTATCATGTTGTTATTATAATTATTTGTGATATCTATTATATGAATGCAAATAAGACAACACATTTTGTGGAACTGTGTTTGCAAGATTCATCACTCATAATCAAAGAAACTGTTACACCAGCATCATGGGGTCAAATGCTACTTTTATTTTAATGGCATGAGGATGAATCCCATACATTGGGGTGGGTAAAATAAAGTTTGAGGGCTAGGAAAACGGGAATGTTCCGGCCAAATCAGGACACTTGACAGATCTGTTCATAACAAAATTTTAAAGATGCAAACATTATCACTATTTAGGACTGGATAACTTAAACTCAACAAATAATGTCATATTAAATACAGATGTGCAAGAATTTTTGTTTCAGGCTGTCAAGCCACCTCTGATGTATGGCAACCCCACAGAGACTGATTTGTCAAACTCTTCTGTCATTAATAGCTTTGCCAAGCTCTTACCAACTAACAACAATAAAGGCTTTCTTTACTAATTAAATCAATCTCATATTTGATCTTCCTCTTTTTCTCACTCTCTTCAACTTGTCCTAGTACTATGATCTCTTCTAATAAATTGTGTTCATTCTAGATTATTCCTTTTAGAAAGAAGTCAGACTCTGTTTGTTGTAGTCACTACTTAATTGTATTTCTGTAAGACCATGGTGTCAGACCTCTCCTCCAGTAGAATATTTTAAGCCAGGCCTGCCCAACAGGTAGACCGGGGGCTACCAGTAACCCTTGAAGGGTTCAAAAGTAGCCCGCCAGCCATCAAAAAAAAATATGAGGGGATAAGTTCTCCACCTCTACCTCCCCCACCCCAAGGACCACCACTGCCCAGGCAAAGCTCTGGGTCTGCCAGCCCACTGTCTCAGCTGAGCAGGGCAGTTCAAGGGCCATGGCACAGTCCCCTGCTCTCCCTACTGGCCAGATGATGGACCTGCCACTGTCTGGTGACCTATTGAGTTGTTGGTGCAGAGCGGAGGGAGGGGAGGGGACAGCGAGGGGCGGGGTCATGGGCATGCCCACCTCCTTTGTGTGGTGATGTCCCCCTCTTCTCCCCCCTGGAGAATTCCTTCCTTCCATCCTCCTCCCCCTCCTCCTCCCAACTCTACAGCTGCCTCACAGAGACTGTGACCTGCCACTCCTCCTGCTCCCCTTCTGAGCCATTCTCTCATCCTTGGGCCGCCGTGGCAATGTGATTGCCCCACTGCTGGCTTGTCCCATCCCAGCTGCACAGCAAACATGGCAGAGATGAGTGAGAGCTATGGGCGGCAGCAGCAGTGGCAGCGAGGGGGCTGGAAGGGACAAGGTGGAAAATGGGAGGAGAAGTAGAGTCAAGTCAGGCCTCGGGCGGGTTGGGAGGGAAAGTGTACCTTTTTAAAAAAAAGTCTTCCAGCAGCCTAGGCAAGCGGAAGGGGCGATCTGCATAACCATGCACGTGCCTCCCTTGCACCTGTCCACACCGTCTCGAACAGGTGCAAGAGAAGCGTGTGCATGGTCAGCCTTACCATAGGAATGCACTGAAATAGGTTCCCTCCAGAAAGGATTAAATGATTTTCAATGCATTCCTATGGGAAACTGGTGCTCTACTTACATATATTTTTACTTATGAACATATGCTTAGAACAGATAAAATTCATAAGTAGAGGTTTCTTAGTGTAGTAGCCCTCATGCACTTTCATCCGGAAAAAGTAGACCACGGCCTGTTCAAAGTTGGACAGCCCTGTTTTAAGCCAATTGGCCCTTTTCCCGCCCATTTTCACAACCTTTTCCACCATCCTACTTTCACAACCATGCACAGTAATCAATAATACAACAGCTCATCAAAAAAATGCCTGGCTCTGAACCATTCTCGATCTTGAAAGTTACAAAATAGCAGAGAGCAATGTCAATCATTCTCCAGAGAAGGAGCAGTGAATTAACCACGCTTGGAAGTCTGCTGCTTGGGGCAACTACATCATTTTCGCTAAGGAGAGAGGCTTGACCCTAACTCTTGGGAGCAGAGAAATAATTATTCTATTTTGATCCCATGGGCAAAGATAATCTGCATTGCTTCACCAAATATTATAAACCAGCCAGACTTCCTCCTCCAATATCCTGGTACAAATTAAATGTCAGGTTCATCTTACTCCCAATCCTTGGAAACAAGGATTTAGCTACAAAGCAAACATTTAGGCGGTCACTCTGTTTGACAGTACTATATTACTTACACTGATGCTTGTCATATTTGTACTGAAGCTGGCATGACAGCATCTCTTGCCTTGAGAATCCAGTGTTTTTATGCTTTTTATACTCTAGTTATTACTATTGGAATGTGCTGTTTAATTAGTCTAGCTAATTTGAGGACACATGATTTGGCACCCTTGAGACCCTATCGCCTATACAGGGTAAAAAAAAAACCTACACACTTTATTAATGATTATTCTTAAAGGAAAGAAATCCAAGGAGTCTGAACTGATTTCATATCATTTGACATTTTATATGTTCATATAAAGTGTTATTAGATGCTGTCTTAATGGTACAGGGGCTTTAGGAACAACATTGCTTTTATGGTAGTTTAAGAACTTTCAGGTGAATTTTTCTGACAGGCAGAAACATGTTTACTGTGGTACATACTCCTGATCACTGGTGTTGAATCTCTGCAGCCACTGGCATCCACCAATTTAATTGTTTTCTGTTTGCTGTAATCATCTGTTGCCACATTGAAAGCTTCACAGATCACATTTTTGGCAGTCTGACTCCAGGGGTGTGCAGACTTCCTCTTCAATACAGTGGTCCTCCACCATTTTGCGGTTCATATACTGTCCCGGTATATTGCGGAACCACAATATATGAAAGGTAAGCCCCCTGGGGCAAGCTGTGTGTCCCTGTCTGAGGCCTCCTGCACTTACCCCAGGCCTGGCACTGCCCAGAGTGGGCCTCCGACGGGTTTTCTGAGCCTGTCAGAGGCCCCAGTAGTGGTTTCCGGCAAACTGGAAGTGGCTTCCAAAAAAATGGAAGTGCCTTCCAGATCAGTCGAAACAACTTCTGGAACCCCCAACAGGATCGGGAATCCCGCTGCAGACCTGTTTGGGGCAGCACCAGGCCTAAGGGAAGTGTAGGAGGCTCCAGACAGGACCCCCAGTCCCAACCCGACCCAGCATCCACATATCACAGATTTTCCTTTATCGTGGGCCAGGATGGATCCCTAACCCCTGCAATAAGCAGGGGATTACTGTAGTACATTTCTTTTAATTGGTTTCCTATACCATTTGGCTTCTATTTTAAAATCAAATACAGTGTCTGATTTATCCAGGCTAGGATTAAATATATTTTCCACAATCCCAAAGCTACCTTTCCTTTTACCATGGCAACTCAAGACCAAAAACACAACACATCAAAAGCACAAACCCTCAAGGCTGTGCCTTTCCTAACAATACCAACCTTAAGACTACATGGGCACTAAAAGTTCTTCTGGGGTACTTTCTACCTTTCTGTTGCCTCCAGACTACTTCAAAGGGCCAGCATTCTCTCAGGTTCCAAGCAAGCATCTCTCTGTCCAACTGCTAGGGGAAATTTAAATTTCTCATTTCTTTGTTTCGTATTTGTCTTAATTTATTATATCCTTGCTTCATCAGTTTGGTATGTCTGATTAACATTAATTGCCCAAGAAAATATACTGGGTTGTACTTTTGAAATCCCAGTTGATATATGAAATGAAACACATAAGTAGTACTACTAATTCAGGCCAAGCAGTAATGAATAACAATACTGGAGTACTGTGTCCAGTTCTGTGCGCCTCGGTTTAAAAAGGATGTTGACAACCTCAAGCGGGTGCAGAGGAGAGCGACTAGGATGGTTGAGGATCTGGAGGAAATGTCTTATGAGAAACGGCTTAGGGAACTGGGAATGTTTAGCCTTTCAAAAAGAAGACTGAGAGGGGATATGATAGCTATGTTTAAATATTTGAAAGGATGTCATATTGAAGAGGGAACAGGTTTGTTTTCCATGGCTTCAGAGACTAAGACTCGAGGCGATGGTTTCAAACTACAGCAAAAGAGATTCCATTTGAACATCAGGAAGAACTTCATGACAGTTAGAGCTGTTCGGCAGTGGAATATGCTGCCACGAGGGTGATGGAGTATCCTTCTTTGGTGGTTTATAAGCAGAGGCCGGATGGCCATCTGTCGGAAATATTGTGAAGGGGTTCCTGCATGGCATGGGGTTGGACTAGATGGCCCATGAGGTCTCTTCCAACTCTATGATTCTACATCACATAATATTTAGCTAGCTACTGAAGGAAGGCTTGCCTGAAGAGAAAAGTCTTGGCCTGCTTGCAGAAGGACAGCAAAGAAGGGACAAGTCTGGCCTCATGTAGGAGAATGTTCCAAAGTCTGAGAGCAGCAATAAAGAAGGCCCTCTCCTGTGTACCCACCAAATGTACCCGTGAGGGTGACAGAACAGAGAAAGGTCTCCAGATGATCTAGCACCCAAGCAGGCTCATAATGAGAGACAAGGTCTTTGAGGTAGCTTGGCGCCAAGTCATTTAGGGCTTTATAGTTAAAACCAACACTTGGAATTGTGCATGGAAACTGATTGGCAGCCATTGGAGTTGCCAATTTGTCTTTGCCAGCTGTTTTGGTTTTGTTTAACATTATGCAAGTAATTTATGCTAAACTAGAATAATTATACAACTAATTTATACAACTAATCTCTCTCTCTCTCTCTCTCTCTCTCTCTCTCTCTCTCACACACACACACACACACACACACACACACACACACACAGAGGGGGGGAGAGAGAGAGAGAGAGAGAGAGTTTTAGGTATAAGGTCTGCTGCTGCTTCCCTCCTGTTTTCCCAACTCCCGGGAGGGGAAAGAAGGTTCCTCAGTTGTTTGTTCAGTTTTCATGCCAGATGTATCAAACGAACTTTCAAACAAAGGAACATTGTCATCCAGTATCTTTTCTACTGCAGCAACGTGCTGAGGCTCGTACCACATCCTTTTAACAGTCCCGAACATTGGGTCTATTTTACTTTCAACTGACACAGCAGGCACCGAACCTAAAATCTCAGAAAATATGTCTCCTAGGGCCCCTGCCATGTACCTCTGAGCCAGCTATTCACGTGGCTTGACTCCCAAAGATGAAGTGTAGGGTCCTGGCGTCCCAGCAGTAGAGGAGGTCTCCGTTTCGGGAAGCTCCCATAGGTAGTGCAACTTTTCAGTAGGTGCTCTCTCAAAGAAGGCCCTCTCTCTCCACCCCAGTAAGGAGGCTTCCAGGCTTTTCTGCCACACCACTCCCTATCCGCAGCTTCTCTCGGCAGTCTAATGGTGACCCATTCCCCAGTCCACGGGTCTTCTTTAACAACCTTGTACAGAGTTTCTGACTTTTCTTCTTCAATTGTCAATTGACTGATTAGGTAGATGGTCTCTTTACTGTCAAAGAAGAAAACTGAATGAGACAGGTAAGAAGCAAGAGCGATTAGATACCTCAGTGGATGACATTGTGAACTGTGGTTGAAGACATGTCTGTCAAAAGTACAATTGACAATCTCACAACTTGACAATGATGGGGTGTGTGAATTCGCCTCAGTCTGTCTATTATCATCCATGATCTCTGGAAGGCCCACTAGAAACAGAGACTACTGGGCCACAGCCAGGCACTGAGACCAGTTGGCCAGTCCAGGGGAAGGAGAAAGAGTAGAGTGATGATAAGGAGGACCTGGAGAAGAAAATGAGGGCAAGTCTCTGCTGGCTGGTGGGAATGATAAAACTCTGTGAGGCTGAAGTTCAGGTGGGGGGAGGCTAGGTCTGAATGAAGTAATGGAGAGACCAGACACCAGGGATTCTGGGTAAGAGGAGGGTGTGGGGGGATGAGGTGCTGGAGAAACCAGAGATGGACCTCTCAGAGAATGTGGTGTATTACAACACCTATATGAATGATCTCTGGGGTATTTTTCTACCTTCATGCTCCCTTAGGAACAGGAGGGACTCTGAACCATGTTTCTTACCAACCGCCATCACAATGCAGTCCCAGCCAAAGACTTCTGCAGCTGAGAGACAGTCAATCCAAATTCCGGTACAAAATAGGCACTGGCATCACCAGCAAGAGCAACACTGGTGTCTGCATGACGGTATGGTAAATGCTCAGGGCTAGTGCCAGCTCACCTCTACGAGTCATTCTAGGAAGGCACAGGCTGACAGAGGCAGCTTAAGGGACACCTGGAAGCTCCTCAGTCTTTATTTATACCAGACCCAGTGGGAGCAATTGGAAGTCCTAAGGACATTGGACTCTCTGGGAGACCAGTGACTGGAACCCAGTTCCCCAGTGGATGGACAGGTAGAGAGGAAGAAGATATGCTTGAACCTGGTGCTGTATAACCCACTCAATAGATAATGCAACACTGAAGCCTTTCCACCCAGAAGACTTGTCTCCTGAAATTGGTTGTTCAAGGTGAATTGGCTAGATTCACTGTAAACATTTTAAAAAGTGATTTGAGAATTGATTGCTTGATTTTCCAACTCAAGTGTTCATGGTTGTTTGGAGAGAAAGGAAAAGATAGATGGGGAACACGGAGGAAAGATAGGTGAAAGAGGCAGAGAAGAGACTAGAGGCTTGATGGTGTAATAATACAATGCTACTTTAAAATTTCCATCATGTGGCAGAAGGAAAGGAACAAAACACATATAAACTGAGGATTTTGGAAATGATACTCTACAGAAATTACTCTTAATAGGGAGCAAAGCAACATGCTTTTACTCCCACATGCTTGGATGAACCTTGAGAAACACGAGACATATTAAACTGGCATGTCCTAGGCTTCTCACTGAAACTAAGGGTTTGAACTTAGACTCCACCCAAATCTAAATGAAGACTTTGAATGAGATCCAAAATGAACAGCCACACCAGCTAAAGGTTAAGAGATGTACTTGGCTTTGATCCAGCCCCCCTAAATTCACACTTCTCTTCAATATAGGTTTCAAAATGCATTCCACCCAACAGTCAGCTACTCCTCCAAAATGATATATGTCATCTACTCCTTTCTGCATTCTATGCATGGAGAGAACATCTTTCTGGATGGAAAAGAATATATGGACTGAAATTTGGCATAAGACATGACAGAAAGCAACTGGAATATTCCCAGAATATTCTGCCACTGACTATAACCTAGCCATTGTACAGCAAACAAGCTTTAAAGGGAGATAAAAGTGAGACTACTGATTTTACTATTCATCAGGATGTTCCTTCCCGTCTACCACCATAAGTCTGAACCAGGGTAATGGTTTTTTATTGTGTAACATATGTTAATTGACTTATTTAGTGTCAATGTGTCCATGCTATCAGCAACAGCTTTGTGAAAGGCTGATGTTTAATAATGTAACTGCCACTGTCAGTTGCTTCTGCATTCAACTTCCCCCTTTGTTCATCTGGTATAACTGAAGAGGTTGGAGCACCTGGCCAGAAGTTGGAATCCCCACTAAACTGGCTGACCACCAGGAGGAAGAACCAGCAGAGTGCTTGTAAATACATTATGTTTCAAAATCATTTAGATGGTGCTCATTGTGTCATTTACCTGTTATGATGAATAATGTATGAGAGGTGTCTGTGCTGGTTAGTCAGCCAGGTTTGTCAGTCCTGTTTGTGCTTAGTTATTGGACTGTTCTAGGAAAGGCACCTTCTCCAAACTACTGGAACACCAGAACAAATTCATGTTATTAGAATCTTCCATGTCACAATTGAAGTCAAGTTTTGAAAAGGTGCAAATCAGTCTTTTCAGTAACAAATCTGTATTGCCATTAATTTTCATTCCACTCCGAATATAGCATTTACTTTTTATGCCCAACAAAGGGAGAAGAGGAAAAAAGAGCAAAAAAGAGCACCAAGCTGTTATCAAGCTGGCAAGCATTCAAGTCTCCCAAGATGTTTTCATACTCAATGAAGGAAAAGCATTAGGCTAAAGAACTGGAAGTAGATTTCGGCTCTTTTCACAGCAAATGTAAAATGATTGTAGCATATCTAAAGGGCTATTAAACCAACCAAGGTAAAAGAAACCTCTTTTTTAAAATACCAATTACAATCAGTTTCAACCCCCCAGCTCCTAAACACCCCCATCCCCTAGAAATACTTACCACTCCTACAGAAGGCCTCTGACAATTGTCCAATGCTGGTAAGCTATGAAAGCTGTTTGCACACATGCTGAATTTATACAGCAGTGAGATAGGCCCAACCCATATTTTCTATTGGTGGGCTTAGTTCCATCCAAAATCCAGCTCCTCATTGGTGCATCATTTTCATTGCTCCACAGCGCCCCTGGGTGGTCATTGGGTGTTAATAGCAACTTGCACCTTCCTCCTCGGGGCCTCACATCTGGAGTTAATTTTGGGGTGACAGGTTATTAATCTTCATCTGTCCCCATTCCATAGCGGCTCCAAAATGTCTGGTCACCCTGTGAACAGTGTTGCTATAACTCTTGGGGGTCATTGTGATACGGTTCACACACCTGGAGTTAATTTTGGGCTGACAAGCTATTAATCTAGGGGCATACCAGTGCCACGATGACTGTGACCCTATGACCCTGTCCTGGGCATACCAGAGCCATCTGCTATCTATTATCACTCTTTGTGTGTATGTCTAAAAGTACAGCCTGCCAGGGGGGGAAATATGACAAAAGCCTCAAACAAAGCCAAAAGCCTCCCACATATTACAGAGACTCAAGGAAACCAAACTGTCAAAGATTGGGCTCATAAAGACTATCCCCCAACACCAGCTGCTTCTCCTACCTTGTGCACTGTGTTAGCCTGTTTTTCTTTTAAAAAGCTACTTATTCTTCTGTGGATAGCTTGATCAATATTTTATATGTTTTGTTTGCTTTTTGAAATTTAACTTCTATTTTTCTTCTTTTAAGTGCTCATTTTTTCCCTTCAGCGCAGACATTGTTCCAAGCTGTTGTGACCTCAGCATCTGTACTGCAGATATGCCAGCTGTGGGGGAGTAAAATAAAATTCATCTTGTAGGCAGGGGGGAAATACACAGCACAGGTCAAAGGTCTGTGTCAGAATAAATTGTAAAAAGTAATGTAGTTCCTGTGCCTTCACTCAGCTTAGTAGCTGGTGAAATAGGTTGTATTTGAGCAATCATTGCATGTCCTGTAGTGTTTGAATGAGCATGTTGTGGCATTGGGATATTCTGCTACCCACCCTCAATGGTCTGCTCTACTGAATGCCTGTTTGAACTACTGTAGTAAATGTGGACTGACAAATAACGGAAAGGGAACACTATGCCTGAATTTTGGGAATCCCATATTGAAAGGAAGCACATGATGAGCCAAGTTCTCAAGAACTTTGTTTCCACATAGTCATAGACACAATCTAGCACATATCTACAAAGAATGACCCATTTTATCTTCTGATGCACCATTTTTTCCAGAAAAATATCCTCCAGATTGAAAGGAAGGAACAGCCACAGTTTGTGTGTGCCTAGGAAAACCATGAGCTAGAGATGCTGCATTAAAATTAGAAGTAATGGGAAATGCATATGTACAAATAAAGAAAATCTTTATTTTGTTTATTTGTAAATGGGCTCTACCAATGGGATCAAGTTAAGTGTATGCAGCAATGGGTTCAGGTTAAGAGAACCCAACCTTTGGCTGAATCTCAGGAAAAACTTCCTAACTGGTAGAGCAGTATGGCAGTGGAACCAACTGCCTCAAGAGGTAGTGAGTGTTCCAACTATGGGGGCATTCAAGTGAAATCTGGACAAGCACCTGGCAGATATCCTTTGGTTTGTATTCCTGCATGGAGTGGGGGGGGGTGGACCTGATGGCCTTACATGTCCCTTCCAACTTCACTATTGTATGATTCCATGATCTTTATTGAGTAATCAATGGATCATTGCAAGATTCAGACAGAAACTTAATACATCAATAATACCTTACCATAAGTATTTAGCAATAAATATATTATGAAGTAAAATAAAACTGATAAGAACATAAGAAGTGCCATGCTGGATCAGGCCAACGGCCCATCTAGTCTAGCTTCCTGTATCTCACAGTGGCCCCACCAGATGCATTTGGGAGCACATGAGACTAGATATCTGTCTCCTGATACCACTCCCCTGCATCTGGCCCTTGAAGTACCCCGGTTTTAAGCCTGGCGATTACACATTTCCCTCATGGTTTGTAACCTGTGATGAACTTTTCCTCCAGGAATCTTATCCCTCCTACTGTCCCTCCCTTTTCCTTTTTGGGGATTATTGCTGCCAATCCCCTTTTGAAGGCATCCAGGCCGGATGCCATCACCACATCTTGTGGCAGGGAGTTCCATAGACTAACAAAAATATTTTCTTTTATCTGTTCTTACTCTCCCAGCCCACAATTTGAGTGTATGTCCCCTAGTTCTGGTATTTTGTGAGAGGGAGAAGAGCTTCCCTCTATCCACTTTACTCATACCCTGCATTATTTTGTATGTCTCAATCATATCCCCCCTCAAGCGCCTTTTTTCCAGACTAAAGAGCCCCAAATGTTTTAGCCTTTCCTCATAAGGGAGGTGCCCCAGCCCAGTAATCATTTTAGTTGCTCTGTTTTGCACCTTTTCCAGTTCCACTATGTCTTTCTTGAGATGCGGTGACCAGAATTGTACACAATACTCCAGGTGCAGCCTTACTATTGGTTTGTATAAGCGTGTTGCACCGTGTAGAGGTGGTATCCCCGTATGTCCTCTCATATACACACGGCTTCGAGGGCGTGTTCCCCATCTCCCCTTTGCTCATTGGCTTGCTCCGAAGGATTGGTTACTCTGGCCAATCAGCAGCCGCCCTGCCCCATCCCCCACCCCTTGTGGGCGGGGTTTCTATGAGGGACCTCCCAGCCAATCAGAGGAGGACATGTGGAATGGGGTGAGTGTGGTAGCCAATCAGAGGAAAGGGAGGGGTGTGGCCTAAAGACCCACTTAAAACCCCCGCAGCGGCAGCTGCTGGTCTCAGACAGGCTCTAGATGCCAGACCAGATGCGTCTCCCAAAGATGATGATTATGAGAAAGCAGCCTACCCCACCCCCTTCAAAGTAAGCCCTTCTAATTTTATAACTTTAATAAAAAAAATCTACTCTTTGTGATATGACGGATTTGGATGGGGTCCTGGGTCCCCAAAACACCGTGGGCCCTTTGGGGAGACTGGGACGAGATCGTAGACAGGTCACACCATACCCCGCAAAGCTTCATTGTGCAAAAACTATGGCTGCCGGGTGTCAGAAAAAACAGGACGTCAACGGAACAGGCAGTCCCACACAGCCTCGAAGCTTGCGCCCAGTGGTTGACCACCCCAAAACCCTACTCTTAAGTGTTTGGGTTTTGGGGTAACCTGGGGTGACCAAGGGGCCCTAAGGAATTTTTGGAGGGAGGTTTGGGGTTTTGGGGGAAACCATGGGGCCCTACAAGTTTGGGGGGCCTTGGGGTCACTAATATGTTTGGGGGCCCTTGGGGCCACTAATATGTTTTGGGGGGCCCTTAGGGCCACTAATATGTTTTGGGGGGCCCTTAGGGCCACTAACATGTTTTGGGGGGGCCTTGGGGCCACTAACATGTTTTCGGGGGCCCTTGGGGCCACTAATATGTTTTGGGGGTCCTTGGGGCCACTAATATGCTTTGGGGGGGCCTTGGGGCCCCTACGGGCCCCCCTCAAACCTTGGGGGCAGGGCTAAACTCTCAAAAGGGGCAGGGCTAAACTCTCAAAGGGGGCGGGGCCACCTGTCACTTTTTGTTTGACAAAAGGTACCCCCTATATTCTTCTCACTAATCACCTCTCCCTCCTCACTGGCTGGCCCTTGTGGAGAACAGGGCACACTTTTCTTCATTTCGTGTTTACATTAGGTTATGGATGACACAGATTATTTTGAAGCAGGGGAGCATTGCAACTCTTATCTGGAACAATTGTAAAATAATTATTGGGCAAAATTCCCAAAATAAAGCAGCCTAACAGAGGCTAGATACCAGGAACGTAGAATACAGGTTAACATTAAGTTTCTTTGGCTAAATCCTGAATTCTGGGAGCTAACTGAGTGATTTCAATTTAGAAATAGTGAAATTAGCCCAAAGAGTCATGGTAGGGATCAGCAAGAAGACTTCAGCAACAGCAGTGTTGACGGAGAGATATAGCCAGCAAAAACATTTACCCCAAAATAAATACTATAACAATCACAGGTGTTTTAATGGGAATTATTTGCTAGAGGAACTTGCTTGCCTTGTTGAGTCATGCATCCATTTAACCTGTTTTGACATTATATAATCTTGCACACCCAGCTCATCCTATTTGAAGTTCAAGAGACAACAGAAACACAATGGGACACTTAACAGGAAGAAGGGTGGAAGGAAATGTGAAGCAATCTAAAGCTGTTTTCTGTCTCAGGCCTCCAAACAATCCTTGTAATAAAGAAGGAAGAGGGAGTGATCCAGTCTGTATTGCATTTTTGCAGGACGGCTATCCTGCAGGATGACTAGCTGGACTATTCACATCTTCTATGTACATTTTTATGAGAATCTTTTAGAGCTGTATTCCTGCCATTTCCTTATTGGGACCAGAGGACTATTTCTTCTCTTGCATTGTTTTTAATCTTGTCCGTGGCCAGCTATGTTTTAATGGGAAAACAGCCTATGCACATGCATGCATAGCAAGATTCTCAACAATAATGAGACTCAGCAAACCTGGATAGTTTGGTAACAGGAGTACATGAAGAAACTGGTAAACTAGAATCAATTCTGAAATCAGGGCTGTCTGAATAGTTACAGCTGAAACAATCAGGCTCTTCCCTGCTGAGAAAGAGTGGGTAACACCTGTAACTTATCTCCTGAGAAAGGGGACTCCAAGGCCATCCCTAGCCAGCTCCCTGGATCCAAGATAATTGGAAAAATAACTTCACCTGTATGGGAATGGGAGGTAAACTGAAGACATTCCTTCCTTCCCAAGCACTGCAGAAAAGAGCAACACCTGATCGGTAATTAGCTTGAGACAATCTAGAAAGGGATATTAATGTATAAAAGGGGGTCCGAAATTATTTTTTGGTGGGTTTAGCTTGGTTTTTAGGATATTCTATGCTTAACCTGTAACTGACGCAACACACATGCTTAACCTTCTCTAGGAAATGTATTCATGCCTCTGAACGATGCTGATTTTTTTAGTTGGTATTAAATAGGGCATTTTAGCTTTCTTACTTTTGATTATCTTAGCTGTCCCATAGTACTTTTTACTATCAATGCTTTTTCAATATTTTTGCCTTTTGCTATCTTCAATAAAATTCTCCAGCCAGCTCAGAGGCTTTGAGGAACTAAATCCAGTCCTTTCCACTTACTCTCTTTGCAATTTCTTTGTAGGTGTCATGTCAGCTCTTATCTTGCACACACAATGTAATGGTTTAAAGTGCCTAACGTTGTGAATCTTTGACTCCCTGGAAACACTGCCACGTCTAGGAAAATTGGGGTATTGGGATGTTCAGGTGCTAGGCTGATTCCATAGTCATAACTATAGTCATAATTCTTGGCTTTACCCACCTTGGGCTAACCATGGTAGCGTGGCTCAGCAGACTTGGGCAATCTTTACAGAGGTAGCCTATTCCCCATTGATAGACTGTGAAAGACATTCACCACTGAAATAGCTCATCAGTATCCCCAACCTTCCATTACTGTCATGTGGTATCAAGCCATTTCTAATACACTAGGACCACTGTATCTGTAGGGGATTGGTTCCAGGACCCCCCCCCCCCGCATGGATAGCCAAATCCGCAGATAAGAGCAAACACTCTATCCAGGTTGACGGTGGCAATAGGGTTGGTGAGGTGCCGAGACAAGGGGACATACATTCAAACTGAGGGCTGGGAGAGTGAGAAAAGACAAAAGAATTTTTTTTTACCCAGTGTGTTGTTAGTCTGTGGAACTCATTGCCACAGCATGTGGTGATGGCACCTGGCCTGGATGCATTCAAAAGGGCATTGGACAGATTCCTGGAGGAAAAGTCCATCACAGGTTACAAACCATGATGGAGATGTGTCAGCTCCAGGCTTAAAACCAGGGTACTTCAAGAGCCAGATGCAGGGGAGTGGTATCAGCAGACAGATATCTAGTCTCATGCGCTCCCAAATGCATCTGGTGGGGTCACTGTGAGATACAGGAAGCTGGACTAGATGGGCCTTTGGCCTGATCCAGCATGGCTCTCCTTATGTTCTTATGAGGCGAAAGCTGATACCCCTCCCCCCAAAAAATGCTGGGTAGCGCAGCATCAGCGGCGAGGAGGGCAGCTGGCCTGCATTGGCAGCAAGGAGGGAATAAAGTTTTTCTTTTTTTTTCTCTCCCTGTTGCTACCGCCACCAGCTAGACACCCTCCTCGCCGTCAACACAGTCAAACACCCTCCTCATCACAAAGCTTGGCGGCCGGCCTGCAGGGACAGCAGCAACAAGGAGAAAAAGAAAGAAAACTTAATGAAACCACCACAGGCCAGCCGCCCTCACCACCACCACCACCACCACCCTCAGCCAGCCACCCTAATCACTGACACCACCACACATTAGCCAGCAGCCCACCAAAAGGGTGGGGTGGGGACATAAGAGGCCCCATCTGGCCAACCAGCCTTTGAACTTCCCACTCGGATCCTGGGCGGCAGACTGGAAGGTTTCAACTTCCCACTCCGGCTCAAACTTCTGGTCTGCCACCTGGGACCCAAGCAAGAAATTCAAAGGCCAGTTGGTCAGGCATGTCCTCTCATGTCCCCAGGCCATCCCTCTGGATGGCAGCCAGTGTGTGGCGGCAGCAACGAGAAGGGCTGGGTAGCTGGCCAGTAGCGGCAAAAAGGAGGGCGGCTGGCCGGCATCGGCATCTGTAAGTTTTCTTTCTTTTTTTTTCTCCTCCACACCACTGGGCTCAGACCTCCCCCGCACCCACTGATCACCAACCATGGTTAACTGAATCCGCAGTTGGTGAATCATCAGATGCAGGGGCCGTACCTATCAATTACTGGCCTTCTAAGTATCCTCTTACTCATAAACCAATTCAGAACTGAAGGTCATTGTGAGAACCACATCAAAGACACCATAACGGGGGCAAAAAGGTTTTGGTGCAGATTTTCTGTGTTCCCACGGACTCAAGCACTAGTTAAAAATCCGCATCGGAACTGAGACAAGCTTTTTACCACCTAGAAAAATCAGCTGGGTCATGATAAAGTGGGCATAACTTTACTTTATTTCTTTTTAACTCTGCTGGCCGTGGGGAAATGATTTCAGGTACCACATTTTTGGGTACTTTGCAGCGGATTTTAATAGTCATGGGATAACCAGCCAATGTTATCTCATGTCATTCTCTTTTCATAGAATCACAGAATCATGAAGTTGGAAGGGGCCTACAAGAACATCGAGTCCAACCCTCTGCAGGAATACAAATCAAAGGATATTTGCCAGGTGGTTGTCTAAATTTCTCTTGGACACCTCCAGCACTGAAGTGCTCATCATCTCTTAAGGTACTTGGTTCGATCGTCATACTGCTTTGACAGTAAGGAAGTTTTTCCTCATATTGAACCAAAATCTGGCTTCCTGTATCTTCCTACTGCCTTCAGCTGTTGCCAGCATTATTATCTCTGCCAGTGTGCTCTGTCTTCACAAGATATGTCCAAAATACAACAGCCTCAGTTTAGTTGAGTCATTCTTAATTTACAGGCAAGAGGACTCAGTAAAACGATTTTCTTGTTTTCCTGCACTAAATCTATATTCCAAAGTTGTGACTCCACAATTCCCGTTGGGAACTAGGAAGTAGCATTTTCTAGCTCATTTTCTTGCTTTTAAGAGAGTACTAATGGAATCAGAATGACTCATCAATAAATTTGGGAGTCTTCATTTGGACCAAAGGAATGCTTCTGGGAAAATACAGCAGGTGTTGTACACAAGAATCAAAAGATCTTAGTGAAAGTCCCTCAAGGGGTGACCAATAAACCTTGAAGTGTATCCACATCTAGTTACAAAACTCCACTCATTAACAGTCATTGAGAAGAGTGTAAGAGTTAAAAACTTGCAGTGCCATTAAGATTTATATGTGCACCATTCTCTGATAATGACAAACCACTGAACTCCTTTGCCAGTTTTCCACCAACTACCCTCAAAAGTTCCCTTGAAGCCTCTAGGAAGAAAGAATATTTTATTACTTTTATTAACTTCACCAGTTTTACCTACACTATTTTGGGCTTCATGGGAGAAGTTCAACATTGGAAATCAGTTCTCTAATATAGTCAGATTTCTCCCTGCAGCCACTAGAAGGTACAAGGGGTCTTCTCTTTAAAAAAAAATGTTTTAAAAAACAATTTTTAAGAGAAAAGCTTTACAGTGGTACAGGTTTGTTCTGCTATGATCTAGAGGTGGACATGTGGGAACACTGCCAGTTGTCTGGGAATAAAGTAATAGATCACTTATAAAAACTCAAGACTTACCTGTTAACATGCCTGTACTGAGATAAAAAAGATGAAAGAAATTGTTCTGTGGGGAAAATGCAAAATCTGGACTCTGGACAAGGTAAGACCCAGGAAGAAATCTGATTTGTGTCATGGCAGAACCAAGCTGCTTTGTTTTTTAACAAAGCAAGTTCATGGAAATGGGCTGATGAATTAAGACATATAATCCACATAAAAAGTTTATTTGTCTAGATGTAAACAACAGAAACAACAAATATACATTCACACACCATTAATATTATTAAATAATTCTGAAAATAAGTACAGACTGACTACACAGAATGTGACCAGGGCCAGAATTAAATTGGCGTAGTTTGGAAAGGAGCAAGATCACCCTGAAAAAGTCATTACTGGACCTATCATTGCAACCCTGTGCTCATTCTGTTTCTTGTCTGGCCTGTTTAGTATAGGCAATTAAATTCAGTGGTGGAGTGGTTAAACTTCATTACTGCAGTCAAGATTTTGCTCATGTCCCAAATTTGATCTCAGTGGGGCCAGGTAGATGACTCAAGGTTGATTCAGCCTTCCATCCTTTCAAGGATGGCAAACTAAGTACCCAGCTTGTTTGAGGGGTAGGGGACAGTGTGTTGTCTCTCCATTGTTAAATTGCAGTCTGACCAAAAAGTGCTTTAAATGCTATGGGGCAGTATACAGCAACACACTATGCTCTGCTTTTACTCAACATTTTATATCAAACCAAGGAAAAGCTCTTCAGCAGCGTTATGCACCTACAAGAGGTTACACCAAAATGATGCCTATACTAGCCATTAAAGCTTGAAAGTATCCTTTCTGATTCTGTAAAATTATCTGCATGTTTAATTTCACAAACCCTATTCTAAAAAGAAACAAAATTGGTAAAGTAATATGAAGCTTTTAAATAAACACATTCTGCTACATCAGCATCACAAATAAATAAAATTTTAGTTTTAAATAATGAAGCCTAAAATAGTATAATATATTTTGATGGCTGTCACTATAGCTGACATTTCAAAAGGTACAGCAAAAGCTGCATACATGAAAATTATTCAGACAAAAAAAACCAAACAAATCCAAAATAACAACAAGCGACAAAAACAACACAGCACCTGAAAGGCCAAGTACTATTTTAATGTGAGCTTTCGTGGATCTTTTATCTTGTGTTTTTTCTGCTTCTACAGGCTAACAGAGCTAGGCATGTTTCTTCAAAAACACGAACATTAATATTTTAGAAAATAGCACTATATGTTTTACATTATTTTATCCTATAACAGCTTCACCTTTTCATCACATAATTCCCACAAGGGTCATATTTTTTGACATACAATATTAAGAAATTAAAGACTGGTCAGTAAGATTAATTATGTAAAAGAACTCTGCTGTTTATCTCTGTCTGAGACCTTAACTTGCAATACAAAAGGAAAGAGAAGCATATCAGACTACTGTAACAAGGAATCCTTTGGTACCTTGAAGACAAGTAAGGTTGATTTGGCATGAGCTTTCATTTTTACAATCTAGCCATCTGAAGAAGTGGGTTGCAGCTCATGAAAGCTTAGGCCAAACATTATTTAAAACACAATTTTCAGTCGTCACAAAGCAGCAATACCCCACCCCAGAAAGGTGTATTAGCATTTGTTTTACAAAAATACTCCAAAATATACTCACACAACATATCTAAATGAATAAAACGTCAACCTCACAGAGATCCAGGAAAATATATTTACTACAGTGATGTCAGCATTGACGGAAAATAATTTGTCATATTGACTTATTGTTAATGGAGTCTGCATCACTAATGGAATATTGATTTCACTAATGTCATTTCATGCTGTTCCATACAGTCATCTGAGAGTATAATATCCTTGTTTGTTATCCAGTTCTTCAGTTCACTCAAGGTAACACCAACATATCTCTTGATTGTAATTCTGTAAGAAAATTTGTTCTTGAGTTTTGTTTTCAGAAGTACATACTGTACTAATATTGTGAAAGATGTATATTCCAGAAGGGAAAAGCAATTATACCTAGTCTTGATAACTATTCACTGAATGGCCAAAGGGATATTAATCTTATGCATTTTACTATTCCTAGCCTTTGTTATCACTTTTGATTTTTCTATGATCAGTCCCTCAATATACATAGCATTTCCCAGCATCATAAATAACCAGAAGCAGGTAACAATATAAATATGGAACAGGGGGAAAGAGGAAAATAATGGAGGATAAAAGGATGAAGGGAAGACCAGTGTAAAACTTACTTTCATTCATCCTGTCATCTCATGTTTTATAAAGTTCACCTAATGAGCCTATTCAGGCCAGAGTGGCATGAAAGGAAAGTAAGCTATACATTGGAGGCCTTGCACCAACTTTCCTTAGACTGATGAAGCTACTTGGATGAGTAGTGAAATGTTTTAATCTCACAAGAAATCTTGTCTGTCTTTATAGTTTTCTTAACAGAAAGGAGGAGTCTGGACTAAAGAACTATCTAGCTGAAAGTCAGGGGATGCCCAGGTGTACTGACAATGCTTTTCTACTTTTTGTCATTTTATTAGTTGACTAAAAGAAATGGTTGTCCCCCTGTTTCAAAATCAAAATTTCTTTCTTGAGTTCCAAGGGAAGCACAGGCACTGGAAAAATCAAAGGAACAGTCTTCCACAGTCTTGCATCCTGGGACCGCTACATATTAACATTTACACAAATGATCAACCAATATCCCCATATTCCAAGAGTTGCATCTAATCTGATGATTTTCTCTTGACAGTCCAAGGGAAACCTCTGAGGCTATCAAACACAGCTAACCTCTGTATTAAAATATATTTCATTATATTATTTTTAAAAACCAACTAAAGCCAATGTCTGTGCCTTCCACTTGAGGAATGGAGAAGCAGAGAGGAAGCACTGTTAGCTAGGAAGGCACATTTTCTAAACATTACCCTATCCCAAAATATCCGGGCATCACTCTGGATTGAACCTTGATCTACAAAAACATTGCTTAAAACAACAGAAACTTGCCACCAGAAACACATACTTAGCAATGAGTTGTGATTCTTCCATCATGACTGGATTATTCAGCAAAAAAATGATTTGGGATGGTGTACTTTATGGGATGCAAAACAGCAGGAATAATTTTAGCTTTCTCTCAGGGTCTGGTGGGAATTGAGCATATCCTTAAAGCATAAAAAAGACACCCTTAGGATATAGGATATAATTATAGCGGTGAACAGCGGTACTATTATACCCCCTCCAACTATGAATGTGCTGATCTTCAAAGGAAAATAGGATAGGGAAAATGCAGTACTGATCTGAGCAGACACTTCATAAAAATGTCTTATCTAAAGATACTCCCTCAGTCTTAGTACTTCATGAAATAATTATTCCACTTCTTTGGGGTTTCATAGCTAACAGGTTTTTCTCCTTGACACATTTATGTTTGTTTGTTTGTTTCCTGGCTTTCTCCTTAGAAAAGACCCAAGATGACTCATTAATTTATTTCCCATTCTGCTGGATTTTTAAAATAAATATTAAAATACTGACTAACTTCTGCTGCAATACTGGGCTTTCTCATTTTATGAATTAATAATTTAGATCAGCATGCTAAACAAGAAAAAGTTGGTTGGATTAACAGAATCACCTCATTTTCCAACAAATTTCTTAGCTCACTATGCCAGCAGGGCATCACACCCTAAGATGTAAAGCACGATACAAGTCTGCAGCCTTTATTCCTTTAAATAAACATTGTAGGAGAAACAAAACAGACACACACACAGGTTTCCTGAGTGGAGTGCCCTCCCCTCAGAGGCAGGAAGCCTTTTTATTGATCATCCGTTCAGTAGGCAACAAGAGAAGGGGGTGAATAATTATTGGCAGAGAAAGACTTCCTGGAGACCCTCACCCAGGCTTCTGAGTTTGTTGTTGGTGAGCTTATCAAGAGTGCCAGACAATGTTCCCGTTGATCCATTTGGGAGATAGGATGCCCGAAAACATCCTGTTTACAGGCTAAGCAAAGAAATCTCCTCTAACCCCTTGGGGCTTCCCTCACAAGTGAGAATGAGGAACTCTCATGCTGCCTGCTCAGGCCTCTGGGGTCATGCCCTTTTCCCAAAGGGAGTTATTCCTTCAAAACATATTGTATATTTTCTCCTCTTTGTGCCAAATTCTAATTTAAAAACATTAAATATGCCGGAAATAAAGGAAAGGCATAATTTAATCATGGGAAATAATTTTAAAATGACTTAAAACTATTAAGCAGTATTCAAGATCACATTTTATAGTTTTTGAAACTTAAAGCAGAACTAAACAGGTTCAAATATTATACAATCTCACATCCAAGCAGTATTATTCAAAATGTATCTGTCTCTTTATAAACTGGGGTGTGTATGTTCAGGTGCTGCATGGGGCAATTTTCTTCCCCCTAAACCAGGCATGTCCAAAAAAGTCCTGACCGGGGGGGGGGGGCAAATGCAGTCTTTTTTCAAATTCCAAGCAGCCCGCAGCCTCTTCTCCTTGCTGGCTCAGCCTGTCACACATCTCCACCATCCAGCCGTTCCCTGTGCTGGCTGGAGATGTCAGGTTGCATTCTTACAGTTTTCCTGCCCTCCTTGCCTCCATCCGTCCCCCCAGACACCCTGCCCCGGCACACACAGTTCGATCCCCTGCAGGACCCCAGGGAACTGATCTGCTGGATCATCCCATTCGCCTGCGCCATTCCATGCATCCCAGAACATCAGGCAACTATCTGTCAAGTCCAGAAGCACACATATGCCATTCCACACACCCCAGGAACACAATCAATTTGCCATGTCAGTAACCTGAAGTCCTGGGGGGTATATGGAATGGCATGACCCGGCTGATCAGTTGCCTGTCGTCCTGGGGAGAATGGAACATGCGTCTTTTAAAATTCCCGGGGGGGTCAGGGAAATGACATGGTGGGCTGCACTGCTGGTGCATGCCATTCCATCCCCCACCCCAGGATCCCAGGGAACTTGTCAAGCCCCACACACAGAGCACACACACAAGCAGAGTTCAGTTCTTTGCCAAGTTCTTTAGTGGAAAGCCAGGCAAGTTAAAGACCTTTGCTAACAATCAAGTGCCAGATAAATAACAGAATCCAACTCCCAGCAATTACCAGTCCAAGTCAAAACCAGAATATCTCACGGAAACCAGATGCCAAACCCAAGGGAACAGATCAAGCCGTTGTCCAGGAAGCCGGTCCAAAATCAAGAAACAGAGCCAAGGTCACAGACAGGAACGTGGTTGCAAGTTCAAATGACATGTTGCTCCCACAGAGAGCTCAAGGTAAGCTTGCCAGCTTTATCCCAAAACAGGGAACACACCCTTACTTCTGGAAAGGCTTCTGCTAGTACTCAGAGCTTCCCGACCTGATTCCCTGTCTAGCATCAAAGACCCTTTCCCTAGCTCTCCTGGTAGCACGTCTTTGCACAATCCTGCTCATGGCCCTTCTAGGAGGAGGAGATATGTTTTCAGCTGAGTCATCAGACCCAGCTGCCTGCTGAGTTCAGCTACAAGGCTCCTCTAACAGCTTTTCACCATTTAACCCCTCAGAGTCAGGTTATGTGACAGGCAGGATCCTGGCAGAACTGATCTGCCAGGTTGTGCCATTCCACACACGGCAGCAGTGTAACATGACATGTCAATTCCCTGAGTTCCAGGGAATTTTAAAAGGTGTGTGTTCCACTCTCCCCAGGACCTCAGGCAACTGATCTGCCAGGTCCTGCCACTCACACGTGGCATTGCACATATTGTGAGTCATGCTGCAGATGCAAGATGGCAGATTGCATGTGAGTGACACGACCGAGAAGATCAGTTCCCCAAACTCCTGAGGTGTGTGGAGTGGCGTGCTAGAAGCATGACCCGGAAGATCAGTTCTCTGAGGTCCCTGGTGTTTTTGAAAGGTGCACAAGCAGCACAATCATTCCCCGAGTTTCTGGGCTGTGTGGAATGGCACACGTGTGCATGTGATCTGACAGATCAGTTCTCCGAGGTGAGGTGGGGGAAAGGCGCACATGCAGCATCAAACCCACTGTTTTTGAGCCAGACTTGGCCTATATAATGCAGTCAAGATCTCAGTATCGCCCTTTACATTAGTGCAGTTATTTGTTTAGTCTTTCATAAAATAGTTTATTTGCATTTAATGTCAATGGTTCAAAGAATGTCAGGCTGAATGGTTGACCCCCACACACACTTTCTCCTCGCCAAATCTGGCCCTCCTTGCAAAAAGTTTGGATACCCCTGCCCTAAACTCACCATGGACGACTCAAATGTGGAAAGAGGGAATCAAGAAAAAATAAATCCAATACATAAATAAATAATATATTATATGAGAGGTTTCAGTGCAAAGCTCCTGGTGTCCTTCAGTAGAAGAAAATATATTGTAAAACGAAAAGCATTTTTCCATCATTAATTAGTGTAGCATGTTTTTATCTCAGCATCTGTCCTTCCTATCTGAAATCCTTATTGATACCAGCCATTGGTCAGGCTGCATGCATTAGCCATTGCTTTGGCAACAGCTAGGGTGATGCTGACTCACTCTCATAAGCACTCCTCAGGAGCTGCTTCCTGCCCCCACTCCCGGAGATGCTCTCTAGTATACAATCTTCCTCTCAGTTGCCTAGTTGCACTACCAGTTTTTTACACAGGTCCAAGTGAAAAATCAGCTACAGATTTTAAAGCAACCTGGATGTATTGAAGATTAACAGTCCTCTGCTGACACTACCTTGGTCCAGAACATCAAAGGCAGCATAATATGCCTCAATTCAATTATTGCATGTCTGCAAGACCAGGGAAACAGAATGCTTCACTGAAATATAACCTTGATTTTTTTTAATGGAAATAAGATATTTCAGGTCACCTTCCCACAGGTCCTCACACTCCCACCATGTGACTGTATCTGTCCTGCAATGTTTGAAATATTCCAAAATACCATAAACATGTTTTTCATTCGACTGTATTAGAGCAGCAAAAAGGCCCTGCCTTGGTTTGCTGCACCGCTGCAGACTGAATCAAAGTGTATTAAACTCAGGGGTATATTGAAGTTAAACTCAGGGGTGACAACACAGGGGTTGACGCAATCTACATATTGCACCTAGGCATTTATGTTGCTACCATGGTTCACAAAGGAATGTTAATTATCCTGGAAGGGTGCAATTCAAGTATCCACCCATAACAGTTCCTTTTCCCCTTCACCCTTCTCTGCCATATTCTGTTCATATCTCTTTCACTGGCATGAAATTCCTTTATTTTTTTCCCTCCCCCTTTAGCACCTAGCATTTAGACCCTTGTGTAGTAGGCAGCATATAAATAGTATAAATAAATAAATAAATAAAATACTGTATTACTAAAATGAAAGGACACAATAAACAGTTTAATTACTGCTGTACCAATTTAAAAATACAAATTACAAACTGCATTGCCAGCGAAAGCATAAGGCAAGAAAAAAGTTGCAGGGTTCACTTCCTTGTTATTCCCCAACTTGTGCACCATTTGTGATCTCATCTGGACACATAAAGTAACAGCCCTAAAGGACAAAAACGGGCAATTGTAGAAGCCAAAAAGAAAGACAAAATAATGTGACCAGAAATGCTAAAAAAAAAAAGACTTCTGAACAAACAAAATATATCATACACTCATGCCTATAGATAAGTTATTCTTGAAATTATGCTGTCATATTATCAAGTAAATAAGTGTTGAAAGGAACAATAAGAAACATGCCACAAACATTGAGAAGAATACCCATCTAGTCGCATGTCAGTGTAGCCAGGTTTAACTCTGTGAAACTTTCTCAAAGCATAAACTAAATGCTATGTTGCCAATCTGTTGTTAATTTTCTGGTCCCAAAGGAACGGTTTCATTGTTCTGTTTTGTTTAGGAAGGGTTCGGCATGCATGACAGCTCACCAGGTTTTTCTGTTCATACCTGGGTGTCTTTAATTTGGTAACTATAATTTGTATGCCTCTGACACACTGTTTGTTCTACCTCAAACTGCTAAAAATGCTTTGAATAGCAAATTAAGTATGTTTTGTGGCTCTTTCCCATCCTGGCAACAAAGGGATAAGAATCTCACAGGTCTGCTAGGGATTTGTCCCATCCCTCCAGATGAAGCCACAGGGCTTCTCCCATTTGGGCAGACAGTCTTCTTCAGCCTAGGTCAAATTAAATCTAGACAGTTTTGAAGGGTGAAGTGCCTTTAACAGCCATAGCACCAATGCAGATAACTCTCCTGTAGAAGATAAAAATGTATATAAAGTTATGTACAGATACATGGTAAAAACAAGAAGGCATCTTGGACCACATTTAAAGACCAATAGCTTTATTACAGCATACATTTTGGTAATTTAGAGGTCACTTCAGGAGAATGAAGTGCATCTTCATTTGGCAGTTAATTAGTATCTGCCTAAGGTGATATTTGGCAGCTGATAGTATACATCATGTTGAGATACAAGCAGGTGAACAAGTTCCTGACGGCATGATTGATTTTATGAGGTTGTCACCAATTATGTTTTCAGCTTTTTCTTGCTCCTCTCCTGCTGAAGACTGGATATCATCATCGAGATTTTGGATGTGTTCAGTATTGTGCTGTATCCAAAGCAGTCTCCAGGCTTTTTCAGTCAAAAAGGTCTTCTTTCTCATGCACCTTTTTCATTTATTTCACAGTGAAGGAACAGTTGCAACAGTCTGTACTTCTAATTATGTAGTTATTCTAGCATTTTGCACATTTACTTTTTGATGATTTCTTGCTCTTTGATTTGTCTTAGTATTTCTTACCATTTCTTAGCATCCTCCAATAAATCCACAACTCAAATTCTCCTATCTCTTTTATAGCTATCTGTTTTGCTATAAAAGTCCATCATTACTGTTGTTGTGAAGAGTTAGAGTATTTATTTGTTATTCAGTAGGATCACTTCCAAACCTCCTCGACAGATGGTCGAAAGTGCTGATATGGAAACCCTCTATGTAGCAGAGTCTCTGGTTCCCTTTAGTGGCCAGCTTTGCTAACTAATTATTTTATTTATTTAAAATATTTTTACCCCACCTTTGTCCTTAAAAAGGACCCACAGCAGTTTACATCATTAAAATACATCATTTAAAGCTAACAAATACTACTCTGAGAAACAGTAGACAAAAGCAACACTAAAAACACATTCAAAGCAATAAGATATGACAATCCATTTAAAAACCTAACACAGGCAGCGGGTCACTCAAGGAAAGTTTCCCAGAAAATAATATTTGCTTTCTTGCAGAAAGGCAGCAAAGATGGGGCCCGTCCAGTCTTCTGTGGGAAAGAATTCCAAAGTATTGGATCAGCAAGAGAGGGAGCTCTCTCCTGTGTCCCTACCAAACACACTTGTGAAGGTGGTGAGACTGAAAAAAAGGCCTCTCCTGATAATCTTAACACCCAAGCAGGTTCACATGGACTTTAGGAAAGCTTTAACCTAAGCAGGTTGGGGCTTTATAGGTTAGAACCAGCACTTTGAATTGTTTCCAGAAAAAGATCAATAAAAAGTGGAGATAACCCCTATTTCTTTATCTGCCTTTCAAAAATAAGCCTTCTTAGGGCTACATGTTATGTTTACAGGCAAGGATGACATTAAAACTACAGTAATGTCATTTAGAACAGGGGTTTTGTTCTTCTTGTTGCTGCTGCTGTGAGTATTAAGGGCCAAAAGTTAGAAATCCTCGCCATTCTACAGCACATTAACCGGACATCTACTTAAGTGGGGTTCAAGGTGCAAGCGGTGGGGGAGTGCTCACAATGCCATTTTAACATGAGATATCTTCCGTGTTTTGGCAAAAGAGCTCTCCCTCTCTGCGTCTACCTTCTGCCTCTCCTGATCTAACCAGCCACTGGGAACTAGAAACTTGCATCTTTATATTCAAGGAACTGAATATAACACTTAGCACACTGCTGTCCACCCCAGAACTTGAAATAGATCGGGCTTCTAGTTCAATACTGTATATATTACCATAATCCTATAGCTGGCATGAGTTCCAAAGAGATCAATTATATCTGGCTGTTGCTTTTTTAAATTATCATCAATCATGGCATATAATTCAAACTAATGTTGATAATAACTGTTAAACGCGAAAGGATTCTTTAGTTTAAATACACAGTGTCTGAGCAAATTTGAAGTATAATTTTATTGGCAAAACACTCCTTATAGGTTTAAGAATACAGTAGTGGCTTCTCTATGTTTAGGTACTGAAGTTGTTATCTAAGACATACATGGTTTTAAAATGAGAACTCTAAAGTGAGATTCTTTATTTATTATATTTTATTTTTATTTATTTTAGAGTATTTTTACCCTGCCTTTCTCCTTGGAAAAGGACCCAAGACGGCTTACAGTAATGAGGGACAAAATACAATTCAGAACAATTAAGACATATTCAAGTACTGAGGACAGAGACTTGAAGGACATCTACAGCATTAAAAGACATTATGAGTAATAGAAGCTTACATTGAAAACAGTGTCAATGCATTCACAAAGTCTATAAACACAACGTCTATGTGATCATGTATGGTAGATTCATATAAAAGTCACATAATAGGTAGTCCTTCGTTCAGGGAAAGCTTGCCTGAAGAGAAAGTATTGCCTGTTTCTGGAAAGACATCAGAGATGGGGCAGTCCTCACTTCTAGTGGGTGGGAGTTCGAGAGTCTGGGCACAGCAGCCGAGAAGACCCTTTCATGTGTTCCCACAAGATGTACCTGTGAGGGTGGCGGGATGGAGAGAAGGGCCTCTCCTGATGACCTTAGCACCCAAGTCAGTTCATACTGTGAGAGTCGATCTTTAAAGTAGCTAGGACCCAGGTACACACTTTGTAGATTAAGGTCAGCATTCTGAATTGTGTCTGGTATCTGACTGGTAGCCAGTGGTGTTGCTTTAATAGGGGTGTAATGTGATCTCTACATCACGTCCCAGTTAGCAATCTGGCTGCTGCGTTTTGGAGCCATTGAAGTTACCTCAGACTTTTCATCGGTAGAGCACATTACAGTAGTCTAGCCAGGATGTCACTAGGGCATGAGTCACTGTGGCCAGAGCTGGTTTCTCAAGAAACAGGCGTAACTTGCATACCAGTCTTAATTGTGCAAATGCGCTCCTGGCCACAGCCATGAGCTGGACATCCAGGATCAAACTGTGCACCTCTTTTTTCAATTGGTGGTTGACTTCATCCAGTACAGGTACAGACTGACCAGAAGCACCTCTGTCTTGTCTGAGTTTAGTTTCATTTTGTTCATCCTCATCCAGTTCATTACTGCAGCTTCTGATTTCTGATCCAGACCAAGACCTTTTCCTAATTGCTCGTGAAAAGCTAGTCCACCTTTCTTTAATGGGCAATGTTTTTCCTTTCACTTCAAAACTAACTCTATTCCACTATTGGTTCAACCTCAAAAATGATATGGTCCTTGCCTGCCTAATCCCAGATGAATTCAACTGCAGCTGAACTACAGATATCAGTTAAAATGAAATTCTCAATATCTTGGTTTAAGACTAGCTTGGTTTAAGAGCATTTTGCAAGATCAGCAAACATTTCCTCTAAATTTTGACTTTATCAACAAGCAATGTTTTGATATACAAGCAATGGAGCAGGTCACATGATCACACATGAGCCAATGGTGTCTCCTGGATTGTGGCTGATTATCTGGAACATTCCATATCAGGCAGCCTCCAAAGCAAAGGGAGGAGATTGGAATAGAGGTCTCCCTTGCACCAGCCAGGAATGTGCAGGTTAGGGTTTTATTTTTCTTTATATTTGTATTTTATTTAATTTGTTTTCTACATTATTTCTATTTTTTCCAAATCATTTCTAGTCATGGGGTACCTAGTCAAGTGTGTATATGGCTACAAATTGTACTTTATTATTGTCACATTAAAATACAGAGTAAAATCCAGTTGTTAGTCCCCAGTAGAACAGGTTCCACAGCCAGATACCTAAACCATTATGTGGATGTGGACTTCTAGCCAACTTCTACTGGTCTGATACAGAGAGACCTAGCATATGAGTATGACACATAGAACCTCTGCTTTTTCTGCAGGACAAGATTGGCAAGAACATCTGCACTTACCATACTCTTAGGGGGGTTTCCTGTTATTTTAGCTACAAGAACATATGTTGAGAATGTTCTGCAGTTGGCATTTCACCACAAATATGCAAGAGAAATAAAACCACAATATGTACCATTGTATAGGGCAGTGGTGGCGAACCTTCAGCACCCCAGATGTTTTGGACCACAACTCCCAGAATTCCAAGCCTGTATTGCCACTGACAAAGGACTGTGGGAGTTGTGGTCCAAAACATCTGGAGTACTGAAGGTTCACCACCACTGGTATAGGGTGTCCAGAGGGGGCAGGGTCAAGGCAGGATAAAAAATGGGAAGGTTGTTGGGTACATAATAGAACCAGAGCAAACTGGTTTTCAGCTAAAAGAGGAACCATGGAATTGTGTGGCATACTGGGTGTGACTTTTGGAAGATACATATTGAACCATCAAAAGCCATATGGTGTCTGAGATCTTTGTCATCAACAATTCTTTGTTGGTATTTGGAACTCATGCCCTGAGTGCATTCAGTGTCTATGTCCTGTCTATGCATTAACCTTCTGTGTAACCAAATAAACTCTGTGTGATTTGAAGAGTGGCAGTATCATCTTTTGCACCAAAAGGACCAATTTCATTACTCTTAAATTCTGTATAATCTGAGAAGTTTCAAACTTCAAAAGAACTATTGGTCTTCCTTCATGCTATCCAGTCTTCTAACTCAGCTTCAAAAATAGCACACAGACGCAATTCAGAGTCGGATAAACAATAAGATCATTTTTTCCAGACTGAAATTTGCATGATTACTATATGGCTTTGCTCTCAGTTATAATTCTTGTGGAAAACTCTATCTGAAAAGCTAAAAACTGCACCCTTTATTTATTTGTAGAATGTTGTTTACCCTTGGAACTATTTCACCCTTTAGACTACACTAATCTTTCAGCCTAAATCCAACTGCTACTCTTAACTAATAGTTGTTATATGAATCAAAGAAACTTGCACAAGCATTGACTCACAAAGTTCCCATTGATTCAGTGGGCTTAGTCTAGTTCAGACTAACAACTTTATTTAGGTCTTTGCCTTGCAAATCAGCAATCACATACAAGCTGAAATTTCATCAAAGACAGCTCTGCTTCTTACACCGTTGTTCCATACTGGAACTGCTTTCACAGTTCGGAAGAACGTTCTAATAATTAAATCTAGCAGTCAAGTCATTAGAGGACCTCATACATGCAAAGAAGCTCGGCTCCTCTGGTCTGGGCAATCTGCACTTATTATCTTATTGATTATTTGTAGCTAAATATTTATTCTCCAATGTGACAAACAGATTTATCTGCTTGCAATAGAAAGGATTAAAATGTGGAGACTTGTATAGAAGGGACTACACATTTTAGAGGAAATGAGAAAGCAGCAATCAATTCCACAATACACCAAGAGCTACTACATATTCATTTCTGGGAAGGCAGAAACCATATTTTCTAAATATAATACTGGACATAAACAAAATGGATTAACCTATGTACACGGAAGCCTCAGATTTTAAATAATTTAGATAGCCTGTGAGATGTATTGTCTTATGACTTAAGAGGCTCCCCAAACTAATAATAATTATATTCAAGTTCTCTTCATCTGGTTTCACTAATACTATTCCAACTGAGCCAGGAATAACTCTAATCCTTTTAAAAACTAAGCACAGGGTTGAGGATAAGGCATTGTGGTGTAGATCAATGGAAAGGACATTCCTAAAATAATGCTAGAAGGTTTATTCAATATTCAAAATAAGGCTTGATTATTCACAAGTAAAAGGGGTATTTACAAATGGAAAACAATGATAAGCATACAGAAAATGAGATGGGGCAGGGGGAACCATACTTGCTACACTAATATTAACTTAGGTTGTTCCATAAATATTGTACCACTGCTAGCTGTATATGTGAGAATAGTTGTATGCATTGCTTAGCATAGTACAGTGGTGGTGAACGTTTGGCACTCCAGATGTCTTGGACCACAACTCCCACAGTCCTTTGTCATTGGCAGGCTTGGCTTGGAATTCTGGGAGTTGTGGTCCAAAACATCTGGAGTCCCAAAGGTTCATCACCACTGGCACAGTAAGTTGCTTATACTGTACTCGGTGTATAGAGATGTCTGAGGTGATGGGCACACCCAGTTCAGAACAACATAAGAAGAATATGTAGGGTAGGGAGCTTTCCATCTGATTGATGGAAAAACCCAGATCAGAGGGAAAAGCTCTCAGGGATATCAAACTATAAAATGCTTGAACAGAATATATCAATAAGGTAATTATGGAATGTGGCACCGAAGAAAACATTATGCTATGCTTGCTTAACACAAACAATATAAGACAAATGTATACATGTCCAACCCCCTGTGGAAAACAAGAAGTTTGATCTTTCAGAAAGAATTGCTTTATTGCAGGCATACCCAAACTTCGGCCCTCCTGATGTTTTGGACCACAACTCCCAGAATCCTCTGCCTGTATTTCCAATGGCAAAGGACTGTGGGAGTTGTGGTCCAAAACATCTGGAGGGCCAAAGTTTGGACATGCCTGCTTTATTGAGCTGTCTTAGATGATATAAGATTAGATCCCTAAAAATACAAAGTGTATCTAATAACAAGGAGAACTCTCAAATCTCAAGAGAACTCTTCACAACCACAGTCCTTGTGTGCAGACTCCTAATGACTACATCTGTGGTTCTATGATACTGTACTGTATATTCAATTTATATGAGTACTGTATTCCAAATACAGTAACCCCCTGTCTATCATGGGGGTTAGGGACCCAACCTGACCCGCAATCATTGAAAATCCGTGATATGCAGATGCAGGTCAGGTTGGGCCTGTTAGAGTGGCACACGATGTTTTGAGCAGTGTGCGATGTTTAAAATGTCTTAAACAACGGAGCCAGCTTGATATTTTAAACATTGTGTGCCGCTTCTCCAGACACACACACACCCAGGGCACGGAGGAGTGGCATGCAATGCCTCCATGGAGGCAAGCCCTAGGCTCCAGCTAATTGGCGCTGGGGTGGGGGAGAAAAACCTTTTGTTTCCCCATTCCAGTGCCAATCAGCAGGAGCCTGGGGCTTGGGGAAGGGGGGGAAAGGTTTAAAAGGCCCTGGGCTTTTAAAACCTCCCCCCCTCCCTCAAGTCTCAGGCACGTTTTGGGGTACCACTGTACTGCGGCCCTGCTGTATCGCGGGACCGCAGTATATGAACCACGAAAGGGCGGGGGACCACTGTATAAACTTTACAAAAATGATTTTATTTATATATATAAAACAAAACATCAGTGATATAAATACAGCTCAGAAGTAGAATCCTACAATTTGCACTCTCCAAATTATTTTCCCAAGCACCAGAGGAGTTCCCTGAACAAACAAGAATAAAAATGTCTCTTTAAGGCCAAATAAGAACAAAACCCCAAATATTGGCCAAAGCAGAGGATCTACAGTATCATATAAATGAAACAGCTCTAAGAATATGGTCTTTAAAGGCCTTTAATATTATTTGTTTGTTTATAGCAGAAAGCTAATCTGAGCAACTTACAAATATAAACAAAATACAATAAAACACAGTATACAACTAAAAATAGTAAATAAACAGACTAATCAATCAAAACTAATATATCATAAATTAAAGAAAGGCAAGTAAATGCAAATAAATCAAAACCATTCAGCAATTCAAAGTAAAATACAAATGAAAAGAAAAAGGACTGATTAAGGAATTATCATAAGGCGGGAAAGAAGAGTAGTATCCTATTTATATTAACAAGTTAGGATAGAATGGTCAGGGAAGGCCGACCTATAAAGCCAGGTTTTCAGCAATTTCTTAAAGGCTTCCTGCCGAATTTCTGGCAGAACCTGGTTCCATGTGGGGTGTGACCACCGAGAAGGCCCGGTTCCTTCTTGCCAGTTTCCAGGCATCTCTCACATTCGGCACCTGCAGATGGCTAGCCTGGCTCAAACAAGTGATCCTGGCAGTTCGTCTTTGGAGGAGCCATTCTGTCAGATGCTGAGGTCCCAAACTGTTTTAGGGCTTTGTATGTTAACATCAGAACCTTAAAGTCAATGCGGTAGCAAATCGGCAACCACTGCAGAGTGGCTAATATCAGGGTAATACGCTGGATCCTTTTTAACCCTGTTAACAGTCTGGCCACTGTATTCTGCACTAGCTGTAGTATCTGCATTAACCACATGGGCAGCACCACATAGAGACCACTACAGTAGTCTAATCTTGATTACAAGCACATGAACCAGTATGGTCAAAGCCCCAACATCCAGGAAGGTCCACAGCTGTGCAATCCTCAGCAGGTGGTAATGAGCGGAGTGGACTACTGACACCACCTGGGTTTCCATGGTGAGCACCTGGTCCAACATGACGTCCAGACTGCAGAACCCATCATTCACGGAGAGAGTTACTCCCCCAAATGAGGGGAAGCTTACCAAGTCACAGACAGCAGGGGTCCTCTCCCGCAGGATCTCCATCTTGCTCAGGTTCAGCCTCAGTCTATTAGCCCCCATCCAGGCAATGCTCAAGGGGTCATCCACATATTGGTGACATGAAGCTCCATATCCTCTAATGACCTTTCCCAAAGGCCTCATGTAAATGTTAAAGAGCATGGGAGAGATGACCAACCCCTCTAGCATCCCACAATTGAGGGGCCAAGGGACCAAGGTCAGCTCCCCCAGCGGCACTATCTGGGGACAATCGTCCAAGAAGGACCAGAAGCACACCAAAGCATGACCTCCAATCCCAACTCAGAGAGCCTCCCCAGGAGGATACTGTGGTTAATAGTATCAAATGACCATTTGGACTTTCTTCCCAGGGTCATAATCCTTTAACATAGTAAAAAAAACACTTTTAATTAGCCTATGTGCACAAACTGGATAGCAATAAGTGTGTTCCAGTATTTATGCAAACAAAATATATGTACACCAATAGAACACTCAGAGTTAAGATGATCTAGTCTTAGGATATCAGGGTGAGTCTCAGGGAACTTTATTCTGTTTTGGGTCTGATAAGGTTGAGAAGAAGGTCAGATAAAATAAACTATTGATAAGGTTGAGAAGAAGGAATAAACAATTAATAAAGTTGAGAAGAAGGTCAGGTTAAATAAACAATTGATAAGGTTGAGAAGAAGGTAAGGTTAAATAAATAATTGATAAGGAAGAATAAATATTATTGTTTCAATGAGATAGGCTCTCTGTTATCCATGTCACAATGTCACAGCTGGTATGAGAACTGCACCTGACCTGCCAGCAAAGTAGGTGAAAGGTTGGGTCATTTTAGGTAACTTGTGGCCCCTTAATCACAAGAACCAGTTAAAACTGGTTTACAACTAAGAGTCATTTTGGTTCCTCCTCTTGTTACCTAAAATGACCCAACCTATTCTTCCTTATAAGCTGTTTATTTAACCTGACCTTCTTCTCAACCTTATCAATTGTTTATTTAACCTGACCTTCTTCTCTACCTTATCACATGCACTTGGATTCATCATGCCATTTGAAGCAAAGCAAGAAGTATAATGTCAACATCATGCACAAGCCCTGGAAATCAATGGCACGGACAGACTGGGGGTGGGGGAAGGGAGTCGCCCATATGGCCTAACAGCAGTGTAAGGCTGGAAAACCTTCCTATGCATCACATGTGTGCCTTTTTGTTGCATAAACCACCACAGCTTCAGAGCAGGGCATCAAAACAAAAATCCACAAGCTCCAGTATGAAGCTAGGAAAAACTCTCATCTGTCATGAGGGCTGCACTTGCTGAGAATCCTCATGAGAATAATGGTGCTGCATCCCCACCTGGGGGGGTAAGAATTCTTTCCTAGCTACCATATATACCAGGCATGCCCAAACTTTGGCCCTCCAGATGTTTTGGACCACAACTCCCAGAATCCTTTGTCACTGGCAATCTAACCTTAGAATTCTGGGAATTGTGGTCCAAAACATCAGGAGGGCCAAAGTTTGGGCATGCCTGATATACATCTTGATATCTAGTCTTTACCTGGATTCATGCCAATTTCTACAATCACTTGGCCCAGAAGTAGTTCTTCTTTCCAGTTGTTATTTCGTCTGTACATGTGACAACACAAGGGGCATCCCATGGACGCAGGATTTGGCCTGAAAACTTAGGGAATCAGATGCGGCTAATCTGGCAGCCCAGATCACAATACTGAACTTAAGTGATCAGAACTGAAATGACATGAATGTATTGGCACAGATGCTATCAAGTTAACAAAAAGTAATGGCACTGGATCTGACAGTGGCAACAGGCCTGGACTCTCAGTACACAGTATGTTTGTATTGTAACAGGAAGATATTATGATATAAAGATGGTAGATGCCACAAGCAGGTTAAACTAATATGCTTGTGGCATATAATTCTAGTAATTAAAACAAAAGGAAAGTGTCCTGCTTCTGTACCACCCCATAGGGCTTAAAGCACTCTCTGGGTGGTTTACAAACTAATTGGATACGTATTGGAACTCAGCTCTGGAAATCTGCATCTTCTAGAACAGATCAGCCTTAGGGGTCTACAGTTGGTCCATTCAGAAATGATAAAACCTTGGTATTGCCAAGCGAAACGGATGCCTGTGGTGAAGGTATCTCTGTTTAGGAATGGATTGTAACTTTCATGTCTGCTGAAGGTGAAAAAAGCACTCCTAGTCATGCAGCCAAAGAATCTTCCAGAGATACTGATCAGTCTAGAATTGTCATCAGATTACATACCTTCTCCTTCTGAGGGAACATGAATCCACCCAGAACTGGTAATTTACATTTCCAGATAAAGCAAGCCAACATTATTGGTCCTGAATTAGAGACTGTGGCTGAACTGCTTGTATTCCAGACAGTAAGTAGGTAGGCGCTGCATTGCATTCAGGCCAGTTAACCACTGCAGTTTTCTTTATCATGTGAAAGTATTACATATACTGAATAGCTTCAATACTGCAAGACCACTTTTAAACAGAGGGACGGGTTTTTTCTTTGTACCAAATTCTAAGTGCGGAAATGACTGTGTTATATTCTTTTGGGGTCTGCCAAAATGCATTCTATTACAGTTCTCTCTACCTCAGTTTTCATAGGATGCCTTGTTTGTGTGTTGTGTCATTGCAGCCGTGACTGACTCTTCATGACCGCATGTCCTTAGAGTTTTCTTGGCAGGAATACTGGAGTGGTTTGCCAGTTCCTACTCCAGGCGCCTACAGCGCCTAGTATTCCGTGGTGGTTTCCCATCCAGGTACTAACCAGGACCGACCCTGCTTAGCTTCCAAAATCAGGCGAGATTGGATGTGCTTAGGGCATCTAGGCAGTTCTAGGATACCTTATTGCAGGTCTGCCCAAAGTCCGGACCGGGCGCCAAATCCGGCCCGTCAGGCCATTCTGAGTGGCCCGCGGCTGGCTGGCCCACCCCTCCCTCCCCCTCCTTCACCCCATTTTTAAAAAAAATCTTCTGCCAACACTGACACCGCAGGGAAGCTTGGGCAGCTGGGCAGTCTGCCGCCACCGGCACCGCAAGGGAATGTGTGGGGGTGGGCAGGCCAGGGGGCCTCTGCCACCGCCAAGGAGCTTTGGGATGGGCTGGCGGGTGAGCTGTCACCACCGCTGGGGAGCTTGGGGGGGTGCAAGGTCACACAGATCACCTCTTCCAAGGGGCAACCTGTGGCCACGGCTCCCTGTGCTTCCTTTGGTCCCTACCTTCCTTCTTTCCTCCCTCCCTTGGTCCCCACCTTCCTTCCTTCCTCTCTTGGTTTCACCTTCCTCCCTCTCTCCCTTGGTCCCCGCCTTCCTTCCTGCAGGTGGGGTTGCAAGGGATCAGTGGGTGGGGCTTATGGGTCAGTGGGTGGGGCTACCAGTGGGGTGGCAGGGTCAGGGAGCAACCGGCCCCTGACAAAATCATCAGCCACCAAATCTGGCCCTCCTTACAAAACGTTTGGGCACCCCTACCTTATTGACTCAGTAAAGTGTTTCAAAGAAGAAAATACAGATGACAAGACACACTTGCAGAGCCGTGGGACTACTGTATATAGTACAATAACATGACTTCCTTGAAGAAATTCATTCATCACAGGTTGCTATCAGCTCCTGAATATAATGAATTTCATCCAGTCTGCCATAAACCTAAAACTCTTTTTTACTGCTCATTACAACCTTGAAAGCTGTAACATCATCAAAACAGAAGCAGCCAGGCTACCTTTTAACTAATTGGCCCAATTCCTTGAAAACATAAATTCAACACATTCTTCCCAGACAATGTTCTTAATCCAAGGCAGCAGGCATTATACAGTACTTGCCCTACTTACTGGCACCCACATCCTTATTTAGGTCACTGATTATAGTTTTTCCTCTTCTAGTGTACCTCAAGTATACCACAAAATACCAAATTATTTGTTTTAAATATAAACAGCTGAAATCAATATCAAACTGCAACTGAGATTTGTGAGGAAGGAATGTGCACCCACTAGCATGCTGTGTGTTTGAGAATCCCAGTGGAGACTCTTCACTTGAAGGCAAGGAAAGAGTGGAAGGTATGCTTTTGTTATGCAAAGCATATGTTGAACAAACAAACAAATACATAGGTTTCAGACATTATCTGCACCTTTGATAATGTTTAATTTAATTAAGTCTTCTTTCAAAATGATCACATTCAAAAACTGTTGTACTGTACTTTTTTCCATAATTTGTTATGCCAGAAGTTATGTGTTCTAAGTTTACACTACAGCAACATCCTAGTTCTGTACCTGTCTGCTGAGGAAAAATTGTCCATAGAAGTATAGGTTTGCTAGACAGTCCAGTCCATCACCTCATTAAAGCTCATATAATATATCAAGTATGATTTCTTAAGTCAGTATATTGATTATAGCTGTGTATAGTTCCAATTAAATATATGAATAAAATGTCATTGTTTAGTTTTACTTCTACATGAGCTAAAAATGAATAATCTAAAAATGAAATAAATGAAATAAAAATACTAATGGTTAGCACAATCCCCACTCTAGGAGATTATGATAGTTGCACGGATGTTTCTTTATTCAGCAGAGTCTCCCCTCCCCTCTAAGTCTCTGTATTAAAATGCATTTATTGTTTCCAATATACTGGCTGAATAATTATGGCCAATTTTAATACTTAAAAATGTTAATTGATTAAACTGATTAGCAGACAATATTAATTATCAAGCACTAACCAAAGTCATATTAAAAAGTGTAGCACTGCATAAATGCTGAGAAATTCCTTGTGACAGAGACTCATAGAACTACAGTTCCCAGAATCCCTCAGAGAAACAATGATACTTAAGAATGTAGTGCAGTCATGACCTCACAACATGATTCCCAGCTATATATTGCCACTAGATACCACTTATACAATCTCTGAAATGCGCTGGCCTTTTCATCTTTTTAGAATAAAACGTACATACCGTTGGCTGTGTTTTCATAACATTTTATTCATTAAAGTTCATGCAATCAAGTGCTGATAACAGAGCCCTAAACACTTGACAGCTCCCACTGAATAAGAACATTGCTGAACCCTTCCCTAGTTACCTGTCTCATGTCCAAATTATGGCAGCCATTTCTAGGGCAAATCTACCCAGTGATTCTTCCAGATCAGTGGTTACCAAACTTCTCATTATTTCTCCTTTATATTTTTTGGGGACACCACAATGCTTTTCTGTATTTCCTTTACAGTTATTTAGCCTCTTTTTAACACAAGCCATTATCACAAAACATTAATAAAATGTAGAAATAGCAGGAAAAATTCATTTCTTCCTTAAGAATTTATTCCTTGGAAATCACAGAAATGAATATGAAATTTTAACATATTTAAATTGATAAAAAATATACTGGTATATATATTTTTTTACATCTCACAATTTTCTGCCTCCTTAAATTTTTTTAACTCCCTCACTAGCAGGAGAACCGATGTTGCATTGTTCTTGGTGTCCCCAAAGGTTCAGCAATCATAGAATCATAGAGTTGGAAGAGCCCTCAGGGGCCATTCACTCCAACTTCCTGCCAATGCTTTTCCAGTGGCTAAACTCTCTTAAATTCATCCTTCTAGGCATCAGAACTCTTCCCTAGATCTAACTGACACCATTTTTGTGTGATTCTATAATAAATACATTACACAGCCACAATGGAAGCGAAAGGCAAATACATTTCCATTTAACTGCTTGGATCTGTAGCAGGCTCCTACTGGTCTCAAGTACTGTACTGGGATCCAGAAAGTTTGAGGAACAAGGCCGCATCAAACTTGGACTATAGCTGATATAGCAACATATATTGTTCAGGAAATAATATAAACATTCTTCTTACCAAAATGCTCTTCAGAAAACAAATGTTTTCTGTAGAGTTTCCTGGACATTTGAGAGAAATATATATTTGGAAGTATGTCCCATTATGTGTACATTACTTAGGATTACATTTGTATAAATGTTGATCCTTAGACTTCTATTATTTAAGTGTAAATTGTCTTGTCTTGCCTAGTCTAGCCCCATTTCACCCCCCCCCCATAATACAGACAGAAACAAATATAGATACATTAATTTCTTGCAATTAAAAGGTAAAAAATGTTAACACTGCATTATGAATACTCTGGCTATGGCAAGCTCAATTCAAATATATATGTTCGTATTAGCACAGGAAGATATTGTGATGCAAAGATGGTACATGCCACAAACAGGTTGAACTAAAACAACCATATTGGTAACACACTATCTTTCAAGATATATATTTAAATTTATATTATAAAAGGGTATACAGCAGTGTCCCAAATACTTCCCTTTAAATTCCCATTCCTAAATAAGAGGTGAAGCATCCTGTAACAACTGCAATTTTAAAAAAGCTCCACTGTATTTGTAATAAATATCCGAAAGGCAGAAGCCCTGCTTATAAGCATCTGTGTGTGGCTGCAATTTAATCAGCAGGTTTAAAATATCAAGTCCATAATCCTTTTTCAAAGCATCTTATAGGGTTAGTGCTGCTGATCCTTGAGTCCAGTAATAAATCACACCTTGCTGCTTCAGTCCTATGCATCCTTTGCTACAGAATAACTGTATTTGGCCTACACACATATTGTTTGGTCAACAAAATTGTTTACTGTTTCCTACCAAATGTCGCGATTTTGAAAATATCACTCAGCAGAGAAGGTCTCTTAGGGTGTTTTCCATCCTTTCTTTTCTTTTTTCTTTTTAATTTGGAGGGCAAGTAGTGTGTGTGTGGTGAGGGGGAAAATAACATGGGGAGGGTGCTGGATGACAGTCAATCTTCAAAGCTAACTCACCTCTCTCAGCTGTTCCAGCTCCTGCTTAAGGACCTCATATTCCGATTCAAGCTCATCATACTGCTGCTTGAGGGTGAGTTTTTCTTCCAAAACCACCAGCCCGTACTCAGCAGCCTGGATCTTTTCATGGGTGGTCTCGGTGAGCTCTTTGGTCAGCCTCTCGATTTCAGTCTTATAATGATCCACCGTCTCCAAGACCTCTTCTGCAGCCATAGCCTCGGAAGAGGAAAGGAGAGGTGGGGGAGAGGAAAGGTGGTGGGGGGGGGGGAAAGAGGCCGAAGGAAGGGCAAAGAGAAGGGAAAGAAGGTCGCTGGAGGTGGAGGAGGAGGAAATGGATGGATGGAGGCAGGCAGGCAGGCACAGGTGGATGATGGCAGTTCTCCCTGGGATGCTCCCGAGAAGCAGGCAGCAGCTACATGGGCTTAAGGCCAAGGGAGAGGACGTGATGCTCCAGGTCTAGGAAGGGGCAGAAAAGAAGGGAAGCATTTCAAAGCCCCGCCACGGTGGATGCACCATTTGTCCTTCAGCTGCTGTGTTTTCAGCTGTCGCTGCAGAAAGAGGACGAAGCAAAGGGGGAGACCGCGGGAGTGGGCGGCGGCGAGGAGGGGGTGTCTTCTCTCTCTCTTTCTCCTTCTCTCTTTTAAAGTCTCTCCTTCGTTTTCGCTTATTCAGAGCCCCTGGTCGGCCATGTCTCCATGGCAGCTTCTTCCACTGCAGTCTCTCCACTCTCCACCTGCTCCCCCTCTCCCGGCGGCGGCCGCCGTCGTCGTCGCTGCTCCTGCTGCTGCAGCCTAGGGAGGGGTGGGGTGGGGTTGGGGGTGGCGGGTAGACAGAAAGAGAGAGAATAAGTAAATAAATAAATAAGCAGACCTGTCTCTCTAGGTGGCCGTCTGGGGCTCCTGGACCCTAAGAAAGAAACAAGGGAGGGGAAAAGAGGGGAAAGCGTTTACCATAGCAGAGCCGCCAGAAAGGCGACCGGCAGACACCTCCTCAGGCGGCCTCGGCGGCCTCTCCTTCCGCTCCCCAACGGCGGCAGCAGCAGCAGCCCCGGCCACCGCCTCTCCCCCCCCCCCCCCCCCCCCCGCTTCACCGCGCCTTCCCCAGAGGCTGGGAAGAAAGACAGATGGGGCCCGCGAGAGCGCCGCCTCCGCCGCTTTCTCCTCACCGCCTCTTCCCGCGCTCTTCGCAGATGGGGGGCGAGCGAGTGGGCGCTCCTTTCCCTTTGCCACCCGCTTGGCCACCTGGAGCTTCCAGGACTGGTCCCGAAAGGGTGGTGTGTGCGTGTGCGTGTGCGTGTGCGTGTGCGTGTTCTGCAGTCTGGGTGTGAAGAAAGGAAACCTCAGACTTAGGCAAGCCCCTCGCACCTACATCCCTAACCTGCTCTATGATTTCCCTCCACATAGGAAGATGCTCTTCCGTCTTTGAGGTTTTTCCAAATAGTGGTGCTGTCCTCATGTTAGTTTTGATGGGTGATTCTAAACGGGGACATATGGCCAGATGGATGGGGCATTTAATTAATTAATTAATTAATTAATTAATTAATAATAATAATAATAATAATAATAATAATAATAATAATAATAATAAAGGGGGCACAGATGGGAAACAATTCTTCACACACCACCCTATAAGGTTCCTTAGGCAACTTGTAGAATTCTAAATCCACCTATAGCAGTGGTGGCAAACTTTCGGCACTCCAGATGTTTTGGACCACAGACATACAACAGTCCCACATCTTTTTGCTTCGTATTATATTTGGATATGCCAGAAATTTGATTTTATTTGATTTGAAAATATATGCACAGTGTAGTGGAGGTAAACATATTTTGAACTGTTCACCTGGCCCTGAGTCTGATCAGACACCTGAAATTATTTGGCCTCTGAAGGAGAAAATTAGCTTCTAGGCAGCCCTGAGCAGTAGCATTTATCTTTTAATATTTAAACTTGGCATGTAAATACTAACACTGCCATGTCTCTTTTGCAAGCAACATTTCAATACAACAATAATAGTAGTAGTGCTTTCAAGATAGCTTTAAATATCCAGATAAATTGTTAATTCCTTTTTAAATCTTTCTGAAATCTTCACTTCAGACTAGCCCAATAAATTTCCCCCCAGTGTGTTTCAAAATAGATTACTTTATCTAAAAAGAAACTTTACCTTCTCTTGAGCAGAATTCTGTTGGGATTTGTTTTAGGTATGGATAATTTACCATGACTTGCAGGTAACTGATGAGGTTCCAGGGCACATCTTGGTTGCATGCATGGTCACATACCTGACTGCACAATTTAGATATACTCTAGCAACTCATCAGTTATCTTTTATTTATTTATTTATTTATTTATTTATTTATTTATTTATTTATTATATATTTACTCTACTTTATTCTTAAAGAGAGCCCGAGGAGCCTTATTTCTTTAAAAGATCATATTTAAAGTTAAAAACAGTATATAAATATTAAAAATAGTAAACACTATAAAAACCCCACTAAAATGGTAAGCAAGCACAACACAAAAAGCAAATTCAGAGCTCTAAGGAACAAAAATCCATTTTAAAACCTCATTCAGTTAGCCAGTCACTAAAGGAAAGACCATCTGAAGAGAAAGTTGTTTTTCTGCTTGCAGGAGAACAACAAAGATGGGACCAACTTGGCCTCCAGTACAAAGAGGTTTCTGCTCTGGAAGGAGCAACAAAGAATGCCCTCTCTTGTCCCCACCAAATGCACCAGTGAAATACTTCTAGTTATTCTGATGACCTTAATACCCAGGCAGGCTCATAAAGGGAGTCGTGGTTCTTGAGGGAGTTTGAACCCAGCCATTTAGAGCTTTATAGATTAGAACCATCACTTTAAAATTTGCCCAGAAACAGATCAGCAGCCAGTGGAGCCTATTCTGCCCCAGTTAACAATCTGGCCAAAGTGTCTTATTAGACCCACTGGAGTTTTAGAACACTTTCCAGAGGTGGATCACCTAGAGTGCAGCAAGTTACACAAATCCTGTGTGAATATCAATAGCCTTCTGCCCAATGAGTCCTGAAGAGATACTTGATAATACAGTACTTTACTTCTGGCTCCCCCAATTTCCCAGAAATGACACTGTTTCAAAATATGACTCACTGTCTAATTAAAAGTATTATATTGGCTTCAGATTTGTTTCTCAGCCTAATTTAAAGTGCTACCAATTGGCTTTAAAGTCATGTACCGTCCTGGTATATCTAAAAGATCATCATGCTTGTACAAATCTGACCACTAAAATCTCTGATGTAAGATCCTCTTACACACCCATCAAAAGTGCATGTCACTGGGACTATATAAAGAGCCAATATGGATGTGACTGGGAAGAACTTTACAACCTTAAATGCATTTAGGTTTTGCAGGGTTTTTTTCATACTCTGCTGAAGTTTGATTTGATGCTACAGTACTTCAACTTGACGTCTTCATGTTTTTTAATCTCATAAAATTGAGTGAATTCTTATTTATAACCTCCCTTACTCTGCTTGGGGATAAAGTAGAAATGTTTTGAATAAATAAGAGAGGGAGAGAGAGTGGCAGAAATATAAATAAATTCCTCTCCCCGTGTGTGACCCTGACATTTCTGTCAGTTTCACCTTAAGTGGTGGCAATTCTAGTCAAGGTAAAAATCACTCCATTCCACTCAGTGACTGTCTCACAAGCTAGATGAGTACCACAGTTCAAAGCTGAATGGTTTTCTTCTTAGGACTAACCATGAAGTGCTCTGAAGAAAATCAGAAGCTTTCCTAACACGGTTACATAAGAACATAAGAAGAGCCATGCTGGATCAGGCCAAAGGCCCATCTAGTCCAGCTTCCTGTATCTCACAATGGCCCCACCAAATGCCTCTGGGAGCGCATGAGACTAGATATCTGTCTCCTGCTACCACTCCCCTGCATCTGGCCCTTGAAGTACCCTGGTTTTAAGCCTAGAGATTACACATCTCCATCATGATTTGTAACCTGTGATTGACTTCTCCCCCAGGAATCTGTCCAATCCCCTTTTGAAGGCATCCAGGCTAGATGCCATCACCACATCTTGTGGCAGGGAGTTCCACAGACTAACAACACACTGGGTAAAAAAATATTTTCTTTTTTCTGTTCTCACTCTCCCAACCCATAGTTTGAGTGGATGTCCCCTAGTTTTGTTATTTTGTGAGAGGGAGAAGAGGGAGAAGAGTGTCCCTCTATCCATTTGACTCATGCCCTGTATTATTTTGTACGTTCTTGGTTATCATTACCCCACTATGAGTTATACGCCTAATTCCATGAAAATCCTGGCTGAATGGCTGCATTAAAGTTTCAGAGGAGGGGATTCTAATAGTTGCAGCTTCTGTTGTCCATGAATTCCTTTAGCATCAAAAATGGATCAGAGGAAGCCGTGGGGCTACATAGTTGGTGGCCATAAACCGCCAGTGTTCAATTACTGTAGCTTGATATCCAGTTCTACATGCATGTACATCTGACTCCCATCCCACTCTGTGGTCTGGTAATGCTGACAGGGTGATGAGGTTTAGCAAACAATGCATTCAGATGGGCTTCACACATTTGTATCTAGCCAGCCATTTTCTTAAGGATGAACTTCTGATAGCTTATCTAATGTTTTCCAGACCTCTGTATTTCTTTTTGTTTCATAAGGGATACTTTGAGACCAGTTAAAAGATGCTTGCCATTGATTGCGACAAAATGTATTAGGCTTTAAACAGACAGAAGCACTGTTGTTTTTTTATAGAAGCAGAAAGTAGTAGTTCCTCTCTCAGACTGCTTTGTATTCTGGAAGCACATACACATGCAAGTGCAACCAATAATCTTCAGACTTTGCTTATGACCATCTGTGTTCCAGTATAGTATCATAGCAACGTTTGCATAAGAGATCTCATCAGATAAGCACATCACATCCAATGCTTCTTCTAAAGGGTGTTATCTTATCTGAAAGCCACAGTCTATACTGTGCATCTTTAAATAATGTATATGGTTAAATAAATAAAAGAAATATATATTTTTTAAAAATATTAGTGTTGTGTCATTATGTGTCTCACTTACACTCACTCTTTGAGATGACAAATTATGAAAAATTATGATGCCACTATAAACCTTTTGTTTGTTCTCTTCTGTCCAGCCTTTCCCCCCAGGCATGTTTCAGCAGTAGGGACAGTACTCACTGTGTTGTTATAAATAGAAGCTGAGACTCATTCTAGCAGTTTGCTCACTGGCAGAGACAAGAATACATCCTTTGGCGTCCACCTGGTATTTTATAAGCTGGTTGCCAGAGAATAATGGTCTAGTCCAATCACAGAGGAAACATGTAAGCAGTTATAATTTTCATCAGGTCCAGTTGGAAAAGTTGGAAGTATCATTCAGCTGGGAGAAATGTATAACTTCTGTCAATGACACTAATGCCTCACTATTTTGAGGTCCTTGTATTTTGTTTGTAAAGAACAGAGGACCTAAATAATGTGATTATATTGTATGAAGGAAAGTATTGTAGAAATATGATGTAACTATTTTTCTCTTAAGGTCACTACATTTAAAAATAAGCAAATGTGTTATTTTCACCAGAATGATAATTTCTATTAAATAGAAATCAGTACTAAAATGATTGGTGGACAGAGGGAAAGGGCAAGTTAATTAATTCCACATGTCCTAGCCCTGAGTGACCTATAATAAATCCCCTTGTACTCCACATCCCCACTCCTGCTTAACTGCACTAAATTGAAAGATTTATGCACTGTTTTCCTAAATGTTATTTGTTGGTGCCTTTTGGATAGATTGTGGAGCATGTTGCAAAAATAAAGACATTTGCAAAAAGAAAAAATAATTATCCAGAGATAAGATCATCATTGGGTCCCTCCGGGGAGAAAGGCGGCATAAAAATAAAATTATTATTATTATTATAAGATATCAAGTGATAGTATGCAGTGAGTGGCATAACATGACAGGGGTTTACCCTAGATTATTATTTTCAGTAATTAAACTCTTACTGATGTCAGCCACACAAAGCTATGTCGGGGTCCCAAGGAATGACTCTCTCCGGATGCAGCAATATTTTCAAAGAGTTCTTTTACTGAAACAAAGAATGACAGAATTCATGTTGGGTGCCATAGAAGGACAAATTCCCTTTGCCGTTAACAGAGCATATGCCTTCTAACCACAAGGAAACATACAGAAAAATCCTGATTGGCTGGTGGGTAAATACATTAGCATTGTCTACCTATGATTAGTTAAGATACTGGGTGGCTCTCCCTCCCCTTGGGTTCTTCTACTATCTATGCAAGCAAGTTTCAATAAAAAACAACTCTAACAGGTGTCCAAAACTAACTGTGGATAGATACCCCAAAACATGCTTTTGCGACTAGCTGCTAGACGATAACCAGGAAAACCCCTTCCTTGTCACTAAGTCTTGCATTTAGATAGCTGTAGCTGAAGGGGGGGCAATCAGGCTGGGGACTCTCCACAGCTGTTTCTACAAAAACATGTAAAAGTGAGAGAAGATCAAGGGGGCAAATAATATTCACACTTGAAATGTGTCTCATATTGGTTCACATGCTACTAATGATGTTGATTCTCTTAATCTAAATGATGATGATGATGTTTCGAACAATGCTATTGCTAATGTGTCTGATGATGTTAATATGCCTTTTTCTTTGAAGCCTGATGCTATGTTCAAAGAACAACTATTACTTGATCCTACCTTAAGGGAGGCTAAGGAGGAAGCAGACAGAGATGTGGCTTTATCAAAAGCAAAACAAACCAGATTTTAGTGGCTCCCCAATGTTACAGACAGGAAGTACTCAAACTCTCACACGATTCTCTGGCAGACCATACAGTTTACCGCAAAATGCTGATAAGAATCACCAATCATTTCTTTTGGCCCAGTTTAAGCTAAAATGTCAAGTCATATACTCCAGTTGTGATGTGTGTCAGCACGTAGGCTACCCAACGGATGCCACAAAAGCTAAAATGGAAATCTTTCCTTTTGGATCTGTGTTCAGCACTCTACAAATGGATATTTTTGGTCCTCATCCTACCAGCATTACAAGGAAGAAGTACCTAATCTGCTTTGTTTGTCCTTTCAGCAAGTGGGTAGAAACAGTCCCTACCTCGAGTATTACTGCCAAACAAGTTGCTAAAGCTTTTCTAGAGGCCACTAGCCACATAGGTATGCCTAATGTGCTGTTATGTGATCAAGCCTTGATGTTCACAGGTGAATTGGTGAACAAACTATGAGAGTTAACAGGTGTGCAGCAAAAGTTCAGTGTTTCTTACCACCCTGAGAGTCATGGCACAATAGAGGAAGCTCAACAAACTTTGTTCAAAATGTTGAAGGTTTATATCCAATCATTTCAAAAGTCATGGTCTGATGGCATACCATATTTTCTCTATGCTTATAGAACTTCACCTCACGACAGTCTAAATGGTCTTTCTTCTGCGGAAATTGTCTTTGGGGGAAAACCTCATAACTCCAGTAAAACTGTTAAAAGCCCAGTGGGAAGGTGCTCTCCCAGACATAAGTGTGCCAGTGGCTAAGTATGTACATGAGTTGCAGCAGAAACTTAAAGTTATCAGTGAGATCATAGAGAAGATCTTGCAGAAAGCTCACCAGATTCAGAAGTACTATCATGATGCTAAATCTCATCATAGAGAGTTCAAAGTGGGAGATTCGGGTGTTGGTCTTAAATCCCATTAAGCACAAGAAACTGCAAGTATATTGGTTAGGCCCAGGAGTCACTGAACAAAAATTAGGGAATGTCAATTATGTTGTGAGAATGTCTAACTATGAAAAGTAACCACAGGTCTACCATGTTAACAGACTTAAGCCATACGTTCACAGGAAAGCACATTTGATTAAAGTCAAAGCAGCTTCACCAGAGAAATTAGAAGATTCTAACCTAGATTTAATTACAGGAGTTCAAGGAAGCTGGTGATTTGTTTGAAGTTTACTTGGAATTAGACATACCTTCTTCTCAGCAGAAGGCATTATTGGAAGTTCTCCAGGAAGAACCATCCATCTTTGTCAACACTCCAGGTAGGCCATCTGTAGTCACGCACAAGATTAACACCAAAGATGCCGCACCTATTCATTCTTCACCTTACAGAGTCGTTGGCGAACATGTGAAGCAGATTGAGCAGAAACTTCAAGAGATGTTGGATCTTGACATCATCCAATCTAGCACATCTCCATGGGCTAGTCCCATTGTTATTGTGCCAAATAAGTCACCTGATGGTCAAATTCAGCCTAAGGTACGTTTTTGCAGAGATTATCATAAGCTTAACCAACTGACTGTTGGGGATCCTTACCCAATGCCTAGGGGAGAAGATTTAATTGAGATCTCAGGAAAATCCTTCCTGATGTGCCTGGATTTTTTGAGTGGGTAAGGGCAACTAGAGCTTGAAACAGAATCCCATGAGAAGAGTGCTTTCATCATTCACAAAGGTCTCTTTAAGTTAAAGAGAATGGCTTTTGGCTTATGTAATGCTAGTAGTACTTTCTAGAGACTGATGGATATTGTTCTAAATGGTCTACCTTTTGCTAATGCTAACTTGGATGACATTGTTATTCCTCTCCTTCGAATTCCACAGCATGGAGGGGATCAGGGGAATGAGTCTCGAATTTAAAACAAGGCCACATTTTTCCTTTTCCTCTTTTTCCATGGAGGACCCACTTTGGAGTTCAACAACTTAGCCCCCTGAATCCCAAACCTCTCCAAATCTGGAGTACTTAAGGGGAAGAGTCCAAGGAATCTACCCACCAAATTTGGTGCCTCTAAGATGAATTGTCTCATTTGTACAGCCAAAAATTGTGGTTTGTTTCATTTTTGTCACAAAATGTGTTCTACCATTTCATTTCGTAACAAAATGATGAAACAGTGTTTCATTTTTCATTTTGTGCCCATCTCTAATTGTAATTCATAACAGTAATCAGGAACATCATAATCTGTCAGTACTTTCTGGTATATCTCCTAGGTAATCACCTGCCACCAGAAATTAATATGGCACCCTCACTTGAAACATTTAAAAAAGTACTGAAGACATGGTTTTATGAATGGCCTTCCCTGACTTCTTAAACACCAAGCAAGATGCTATTCTTCTTTCTACCACTTATCTCTAAGTTTTTTCTTTTCTTTTTATTTTATTTTGCTATTTGATCAATAACTTGGTTACGTCTATGTTTATTTTAGTATATTGTTGTTGGTTTATTTGGTCATATTTTGTCATATTATTCTGTTTGTATTTTGGTTTTTAAAATGTGTTATTGCTATGTTGAGATTTTTATGTTGCAAACTTCCTGGAGTAGCATAGGGCTTGATGGGCAGCATAAAAGTCAAATAAATAAATAAATAAATAAATAAATAATGTTCTCCAGTCAATGGCAACCGCATTAAACCCTGATAGTAAGCATATGTTTGGAGTTTTATTCAAGAAGGAAAGTGTTTTCTGAGAACTGTGTTGATTAATGTAAGGGCCAGAATCCTGTTAAATATCAATTAAGTGAAATGCTTCCTCCTAGTTCTGTTAATTCCCCAGCTTGCCTTTCTGCAGGAAGTGACTGCCCATTTGAACAAACAAAGCTTCCATGTGCACAAGAAAGTATGAGTTACTTCACTGTGCAAATGTCAAAAAAACCTCAAACTGCTTATGCTAGGCTCTGTGACACAAATGGTTTGCTGCTGAGCCTGCCATTTTTAAGCAAGCTAGAGAATGTCACAGATTTTTGCTTAGCAACAGTTTAAAAAAATCTAACTCTAGAAAATAGCAATTGCAATAGCTATGTATTGGCAACTTAAATGTTTCTTTTGTTCTATACAGCATTTTCCTACCACAAAAGACATTATTCAATAACAATTTGGTGCACAGCAATACATAAATGTATGGGAGTACATTTATAGAGGTCTTTTATGCTTCAGATTATTTGTGAATCAAGGAAAAATATGTCTAGAAAAATCTGCAATGGATTATTTGAATGTAGGTTCTGGATAAGAACACTGAGTTCACTGTTCCCTTTCCCTTTTGGCCTTTTCTTTACAGTACAAAAGGGCCATTTGTCTGATTTTGAAAGGTCCTTGGCTTTTTCTTGTATCCCATTTGGGCAAATGGTAAAATGACATCATGCAAACAGCCTGGTCTCTCTTATTTACCCTGTGCTGTCCTCCTTTGTATCTTCTGTTTTCTCATCATAGACCAGAATTTCAAAATCTGGCTTCTGAAGAACTTCCCAATGGGGATTAGTAAAATCCTTGGTATTCCCTTATGATGCTTTTATCAAAATTGCTATATTATTTTCTCTCTATATTTTTCCTGCAGTTATGCAGCACATAACAAACTGTTGAGAAATGGTCAACATTTGAAGGATGTATTTTCCTCCCCTCCTTCGTATTATTACCAGCCTACATCCACCCCGGGCAGAAGGTGTAGAATACAGAGATAAAAGGCTTGTGCATCCAGCCCTCAGAGATAGGATGTAGACAGCTACTTAAAATATGTCTTGAGCTTGGAAGCCAAAAGGTCAAACCTTAAGAAGAAAGGGGGCTGTCAATTATCAGAAGAACCCAAAGAGCTGAGGAACTAATGAGATACCAGCCAAGAAGTCAGCAGAAACCAGTAACAAATAGCAAAACAGACATAAGAATTGACGGGGAAGACCTAAAACTGGACTAGTGGGTGAAGTCATATGGATCAAACAACAAGTCAGTAAACAAGACTATTTACCACAAAGCCAACAATTAAGATCAAAGCCAAGGTAAATAGTACATAAAGTTCATCAGAACCAGAAATTGCACAGGGGACTTAGGGCCAAACCATATGCTACAGATATTTAATCATTAGAAGAGACAATTTCTTAAATGGTGAAAACATGATAGTTACTGCAGGAGCTTTTTATATCTCATGTGTTTTACACATTTGCTTACTTGGCTTTCTGAGTAGTGATTGGGAGCTCCACGCAATCATTTGGAACTGTTATCTACTTGTCATTAAGGTCTGCCTGAATCACATATTTATGACCTGAACAGATTTTAACTTTTAATGATAAACTCTCTGTAATATATATTACTGCCCTTAGAGAAAATCCCAGGCAAGTGCTCAACGCAACACTTAACTACAGCTCACCACAGAAGGCAAATGTACAGATTGTTCCCTGTTCAAGTCCCAGCAAGTTCTCACTTTGTATCTGTATGGTCTAATGGGGTCTACCCTCCTTTCCTCTGCCCATTCAGTCTTTCCATTGAGACAGTTGGGTGACATTTGCAATGGAACTAGAACCCTCTTCTGTATGGCAATTTAGTTGAATTTTTGATGTGATATTTTAAAAGATACAGTATATAGATTTATTAAGGGCTACGAAGCAGAATCCACATCATCACATATATGTGCCTTGCAAACAAAGCAGTCAAGTCTTTGATTGCTGTAATCACTGCTAGAACTCTGGGATCATATGTAGATTTTGAAGAACCAGCCTTCAGTATCTTTCCTTATAGAATGACTACTGTCCTTGCTTGAACAGAAGTGACTGTGAAAACATTAAGGAATATCATGTCCTTTTTATTTTATTTTTTTTAATACCTAGCTCTCTGCAAACAGGATCCTTTGTTTTGAATGTACCTATTTTCTTTTAAATTTGCTTCTGAGCTAATTGATACTTTTTATAATAAATCATTCCAGGCATGTCCAAACTTCGGCCCTCCTGATGTTTGGGACCACAACTCCCAGAATTCTAAGCCTGCATTTCCAATGGCAAAGAACTGTGGAAGTTGTGGTCCAAAACATCTGGAGGGCCAAGGTTTGGACATGCCTGAAGCAATCTTTCATGCCTCAATGGCTGAAATCCTGTTCCTTAGCCTAGTAACCCACACGACAGTAGGCCCACTGAATCAGTGAGCATTTGGTAAGTCAATTCCTTTGTATATTCCATAGATTCAAATGGGCCCATTCTAGTTGAGACTTACTATGCTAAAGTAAGTTGCAACTAGAGTAGGCCCATTGAAATCAATGAACCTACAGAGGAGCTGACCCACGAAATTTCCAGTGAGTCAGTGGGCTTTCCTTAGCATGAATTGCTAGACTAAGTAACAGGATTTCAGCCTCTGAATCACAAACCAATTTGCCAGTTCATTCTTTCATCATTAATGTTTAGATGTTAAATTATTATAAAAATGCCATTATGGTCCAATTAAAACACTTTGTGGCATTTTATGTCACCCTGGTGACTAATCACAGTCATGAATACAGACATAGCGCATTTCACCGTGCAGTCGCTTAGCATAGGGAATATTACAATAACGACCTTCTAAAACAGCTGAGGGGAGGCAATTAAACCTGGCTTTGGAAAACGCATAACGATATTTTGGGATAGTAAGTTTGTCCAAGTATCCTGCATACTTAGGAAACTCCCAATCTAATCCAAAGAAATTAAGTGAGCAAGGACCTTGAGCCCTTGATAAGGAATACTGAAGATCAATATCTCTAATTCTTTGCTCGATAATTGGTTTAATATTATGAAAAGTCTGTTTATAAAGAAACTCTAGAGAAAACTCTAATAACTGTAGTTTTGGTATAAAGCCCTTAAACCAAGTGCTAATAAAAACATCTCTATTCAAATGATAAAGATATCCGGATGTTGGGTCAGCATACACCACCTTTAACCAGTAACGAAAGGCAAGGGACCAAGCTCTACATTCTGCAGATATGAGTCCTGCCTCTGGACACAAGCCTGCTGATGACACACATCTTGGCATACCAAAAAGGGAGCATAAGAAATTAGAGAGAACACTCTCGATAGCTGAATTGAATCCATGGATCCATATTGGAATACCATACAACAGCTGGTTTAAATCCTTAATTTTAACTACCTGCAAAGCAGCAGGAATGAACTGTCCCCCTTTAGAGTAAAAAAAAACCCGAAGAACTGCTTTGCTTGTGTGTGAGCTATTTGAATTGCTGATTGTCTTTGACTGTTCCAAAATTGCCATACTGTCATCTAGTGGAACTGACCGTAAAGTTCTGCTTTAATTTTCCACAGGGTGTGCATCATTATCTAAACTGCATTTTTCTCTTTCTTTGTTCTTTTCTGTCCTGTCACTGTTGTCGGTCTGTGGGTGAGAAAGGGGAATGTTTGTGGCTTTTCCATCTTGACAAAGATTAGAAGAAAACATTCTATTCCAGGATAAGGATGTGGGAGGAATCACTGTACTTTTCTGAAGGAAATATCATATATTCTCCAGGTGAAACAGCGAGAGTCAAGGAAAGGAGCAAGTACACAGCGCCTCGCTGAGACACTACGTAATTTTATTTTTGTTAATAAAATTTAGAGTTGGATATTTATCTCTCAGCTTCCTCTATGTAGTTCAGTGTATCCATGACAATCATCCCGCAGCCTTTATGTGCCTTTTTGACAACAATTTTGCCAAAGAAAGGTAAAAAATGTTTGAGCTGATACTAGTCACTCTTGCACCCTTGTTGTCACACAGACTACTTTGGTCACCTTGGTAGGCGAACTCTAATAGGAACCCAACAGGAGTATTGTGTCCCTGTCTGTTCTGCTGGACCCCTTCTTGCAGTGGTGGGGAACCTTTGGCACTCCAAATGTTTTGGACCACAACTCCCAGAAATCCAAACCTAGATTGCCAATGACAAAGGACTGTGGGAGTTGTGGTTGAAAACATCTGGAGTGCCACCACTGCTCGGCTTTCCAAACCATTGACCATGCTATCTCTCTGGGCTATCTCTCTGGGATGGAATTTGTGAGCATTGTTTGCCAGAGGGTCCTGTTCTTCTTGGACAGGAATGCTCAGAAGATAGTGCTGATGGTGCCCTGTTCTACAACCTGGCCATAGGCCCGTAGGGTTCTGTCTCCTATGCTATCTAACAGCTACATGAAACCACTGGGAGAGGTTGTACAGAGTTTTGGGGTTGGGTGTCACCAGAATGCGATGAGTCCCAACTCGATCTCTCCTTTCCATATACTGTAAATCCAAAGAAGCTGTTTCAGATCTAGATCAGTGATTGGTGTCAGCAATGGACTGGAAGATGTGACTAAACTAAAACGTAATCCAGATATGGCAGAGGTGCTCCTGGTCATTCGAAATAAATAGGGATTCAGACTATGCTGAATGGGTTTCACTCCCTCTGAAAACACACATGCACACCTTTATTTATTTATTTATTTATTTATTTATTAATGTCTATACCGCTCCCATTTCCTGATGGGAACTCTGGGCGCTCCAAACCTTGGGTGTGTTCCTGGATTCATATCTGAATACGGACACCCAGGTTTTTGGGGAGGCTAGGAGTGCATTTCCACAGCTAAAAGCAGTGTGCCAGCTCCACCCATTACTGGACATTTCTGATCTGGACATGGTGGTACATGCTTGAGTTACAACTTGGCTGAATTACTGTAATATGCTCTATGTGGGGTTGCCTTTGCAAAGGGTTCAGATACGTGGGTCCTTTTTAAAGAGAAAAGTGAGATAAAAATACTGTACTGTAGGACCCTGGTATCTGCTGGGGATAGGTTCCAGGCCTTCCTGTGGATAATAAAAACCATGGATTACAGAGAACACCAAAACCCCTCAAAACTGCTGTTTCGTGACAGGAAATTTACCTAGCATATTTTGTTCCACTGCAAACAACATTTATATTTGTTTATACAGTATGCTTAACATAACTACTCTTGATTTACTTAACCTAACCGGAAACAGGCAAAGACCTTTCTCTTCATGCAAGCTTTCCCTGAATGATGGACTACCTATTATGTGACTTTTATATGCTACTGCCATACATGATCACATAGACTTTGTGTTTATAGACTTTATGATTGCATTAATGTAATGCTGTTAATGCTGTAAGATGTCCCTCAATTCCCTGCTCTCAATACTTGAATATGTCTTAATTGTATTGGCTGTACATTGTCCGTCATTACTGTAAGCCACCTTGAGTCCTTTTTTCAAGAAGAAAGGCGGGGTAAAAATACTCTAAAATACTTGTTTAAAAATAACCTCAAACTGTTTTTTCTAGCAGCATTATAATAATGTGTTGCCATGTGACTTGTGGTGGCATTTTCCAGGCAATACTCAGAAGTGGTTCACCATTTCCTTCTTCTGGGGGTGCCCTGGGACTGTCCAGCTTGAAGATGGGACTGGTTTGTTTTCCATGGCTTCAGATACTAGGACTCCGGGCAATGGTTTCAAACTACAGGAAAAGAGATTCAACTTAAACATTAGGAAGAACTTCCTGATGGTTAGAGCTATTCGAGCATGGAATATGCTGCCACAGAGGGTGGTGGAGTGTCCTTCTTTGGAGGTTTTTAAGCAGAGGCTGGATGACCATCTGTCAGAAGTACCGTGATGAAGCTCAGGAAATAGCTTACATTACAGCCATGTTGCTTTGGAGTAAAGCTAGTGATAAGGAAGAAGTAACACATTCGGTTTTATGCCAGCTTTAATGAGAAAGAATAAACAATGGCATAATCACATCATGTTAAACACAGAAAAGAAAAGAAAGAGCAGTACAGTATAAAATGCTGCTTATGTGGTGTTTTAGTTGTTATGTTAATTGACAAAGAGATACCACAAGATACATGCTGTTTCTGTATTAGTCAATTAAAAATATATTGTACAATAGAAGCTTTTACTGACTATTATAAAAGAAGAAAACAATGGATGTTATTTAAAGCTGTTTATTTCCTGATAAGCAAGTAGACAAGACAAAGAGTGCCATTTGGTTTATTTGTTTGTTTAGACTTATACCCTACCCATTTAGTGCCAGTACTTTGGACAGCTTCCAAAAAATAACAGGTATACAAGAAAAATTTATATGAACATATATAAACAAAAATCCAAAACCTACAGCTCTAACAAACAGTTCAAGACTCAAGACTGGTGATCCCTGGGCTGGAATGGACTTACGACAGAACTGATATTGAAAAGGGATGAGACCCATGGGTAAAAAGCCAAGGTATAACATCCTTTCAAAAGCTGAGGAGGGTGGCGGTGGGCGATTGCACCTCCAGAGGAAGAGAGGTTTATGGGCTTTTAGCCATGAATCTGTAATAATTGATTTAAGAAAAGATAAAATTACCATATATACTCACATACAAGCCAAGTTTTTTAGACCTAATTTTGGGCTTAAAAAGGGGCCTTCAGCTTATACACAGGTCAATAAAAAATTGGGGGATGGAAGAGGCAGCAGTAATACTGAAGAGCAATAAAGAGACTTTACTGATTTACCTTAGCAAGCCAGCCTCAGAGGCTGAATTACTTAGGGTTACCAACTTGCTTTGTATGTGAAAAGGTCAAAAGCAAATTAACCAAGATACAGCTAAAAGTAGGTATTTCCCGATAAGGCTTCTAGACTAGTGTACACTGAGTTTAGGATGAGCAATTTTCCTCTGCCTTTCAAGTAGTTGATCTGAGTGTATAAAAGTCTTCTGACTGATACTGCTTGGTAAAATTTATCTAAATTAGCTTAAAAATTGGCATAGAATCAAAATACTAGTGCTCATGGAATCATGGGAGGTTTCCCATATGCAGATTATGTAGGTAGGAATGGTAGCTCTTGCAGCCTATTGAACCACCTCACAGCCAACATGTGAAGGAAGACTGATGTTTTGGACTACGACTCCCACAGTCCTTTGCCACTGGCAATACAGGCTTGGGATTCTGGGAGCTGTGGTCAAAACACCACGAAACGCCCTCCTGCAGCGTCCCTCTCCTCTTCTGACACAGCTAAAATCATCGGGACTCAAGGCAAGGTAGAGATTCTGTATCTCTTTTAAACAAGCTTCCTGTATTTTCTTTTGTCTGTTTTCACTCTCCCAACCCTCAGTTTGAGTGGATGTCCCCTAGTTCTGGTATTTTGTGAGAGGGAGAAGAGCATCCCTCTATCCACTTTACTCATGCCCTCCATTATTTTGTACGTCTCAATCATATCCCCCCCCTCAGGCGCCTTTTTTCCAGACTAAAGAGCCCCAAATGTTTTAGCCTTGCTTCATAAGGGAGGTCCCCCAGGCCAGTAATCATTTTAGTCCCTCTCTTTTGCACCTTATTCTAGTTCCACTATGTCTAAGTAAAGACTTGATCTAAAACTCACTTGTTCATATTTCTGTCAGTCCATGGTACCCACAAAGCTCCCCTCCAGCAGTACATTTGAAACAAAACAATTCCACCACCACCCCAAATCAGGTTTCTTAGTGGCTAGTTTGCTGTTTTTCTTTGAAATAAATATTCAAAAATGTTTAACCTACTGATGCCTCAATTAATGTAATTTTCTTGGTATCTATTTTCATTTTTGAAATTTACTGTAGCAGCTGCATTTCCCACCTTCGGCTTATACTCGGGTCAATACATTTTTCCAGTTTTGGGGGGTAAAATTAGGGGTCTCGGTTTATATGTGGGTCGACTTATACTCGAGTATATACGGTACATGTTATCCTGTAACACCATCTATTGACTTTAATACAACTCAGTACTCCAGAGATACCATACCGGATTGTGGGAATAACTCCCGTGGGAAGCCCCAATCTGTGAGGCTTGAAAAGTTTGCTTGCCAACTGTAGGAAACAAATCCTGCAAGGCCTTAACGTTTTAAAGGCTTGGAAAACTTGGGAAGCCTATTTCCAAAATAAGCTTGAGAATTGGGAACCCAGCAGGAAGCTTAACCAGCAAACCCCCCCTAATGGGTTGGAAAATAAAGAGTCTACACATGTTTCTCTTGGTGCAAAATGGATGCTTCTTCCTCCTCTCCTTCTCAGCACCCAGGCAGAGCCTTTTATTGAAAACCACCAGACTACAAATCCCATATACCTTTGCAGTAATTTCTCAACCAATTACAAACTTACACGTCTACAGAATGCCTAAATACAGATATTTCTTTGTTCTAAAAACAGCTCACTACGCATGAGCAGGAATGCAAGTTACTGCGCATGTGTGAAGCTAGCCTGGGAACCTGATGAGAAGTGAAACATAGTATCTGAGCATTGATTTAGTACAATATGCCTTTGTTAAACTGTCCTCGCTTGCTAGTGCATTCTTCTCACTTACATTTAATGGACGCCACTGAGAGGCACTGTGGGTGAGAAAGATTCCCTACATTTCACTCTTTTTGTTTTTTTCTTTGTTTTTTTTCTTTTCTGAATAGGAACACTGAATAATGCAATCAAACTACCTACAATAACACAATAATATTGGAAAAGTTTGCTTTTTCAACCTTCAGACTGTGCTGTAGCCAGTTTCAACCTGAAGGTGGCAGTATTGCGTAACTGAATAACTTAAACCTTCTTCATTCAAACATTCTTGCATCATTAATGTAACACCCATGTTTCCTTTCCACTAGCTGGCATGTTAGATCTTCAAAAATGCTCTAAAACCCCAAAAGATAGGTGATCCCTGAAACTAGCAAGTTAGCTGGAATGTAATTGATGCAACACCTTTTCAGAAAGCAGTTGTGTGCTACTAGTCTAGAAATGATGATGAGACCTTTCTGAGTTAGCAGAACAGTTACCATACGTGTGTAAAGGGCACCACTCCCTAATACAACATGTGGTGTGCAGATTTTCACTAAGGTCTCTTCACTGTCCATGTGTTCGTTGATACCAGAATAGTCTGTGATATTATGAATAAAACATGTTAAGCAAATTTGTGATATTATGAGGCTGATAGCAAAGTAAATTCCCAGCAGCATAGCTGTAGAAAGACAAAACTTAGTGCATTACTGATTTTGCCAATGCTTGTTGCTTGAAAGTGACCCTTGCAAATGGAAAATAAGAGTGTCTATTTGTCAGTGCTTCTTGTTGCACAGCAGCAAGGCTGAAGGACCTGGAGCTGTTGTTCAGTCCTAAAATGCAACTCAATGGAAGAATGAAACAGGCAATTTAGACCAGAAAACCCTTAGAAAAACACAGTACTAAAATCTACCATAAGCAAATAGGCATCCCTTTTGTCCCCGTTTGTAAGTTCCAAAGGATGCAAAAAGGTCTTGAAAATCTCATGAGAAAACAAATTAGTGTGTGTGTCTTAAAATAAGCCAAAAAGCGCAGCATTCCTGTAGAATCTGTGAAACAAAGAACAATGAGCAGTACATAGATATCTAGGCAGAATGCCAGCTGAAGGAACGGTGTCTCCCCTTATCAGACTCCGTGGCAACTTTCCCAGAAAAGCTGTAAGGAAAAAAAATTGTTAGACCCTAGCAATTAAATGCAAAATACGATTTCTTTGACCTGTGAAAAAGAAAATTAAACAGAGACAATTATTAATTGTTATAAACAGCCTATTGTCCACAGTCATTGATAGAGACATAAAAGTGAAGGCAGGGCAGCAAAAATGAACGCCAAAGCTGAGGCTGATTCTCCACAGCAAGGGACGGAAAATGTTTCAGAAAAAGGTGCCTTTTCAGAACAGTGTGTGTTTTCAGGGCTAATTCACAGTTCACCGCTGGTAAGGATAGAACCGTCGATCTCTGGAACTATTCCAAGAACTTCATCCATGTAACGCAGTAATCAGGACAGCACAACTCAGCTGAGATGTCTTTTCAGAACGAAGGAATGCATAGCTTTTCCCATGGGGGGTGCACAGAAGCAGCTTCACCCCAGGAAGGGCCTTGTTTAAGCCTGGATTTCTCCCCCTCGTCATGGTTACTGCTCCACCTCTCATTAACCCGTTTCGTTCCACCGCCACCGCCATCATCATCTGCCTTATCAGAGTAACTTGATATAGCAGAACTGCCGGAGAAAGTAGCAACAGCTAGCTTGCAGCCAGCATTAGAGTTCTCAAAGGCCAATTGTTTAGTGATATTTATGCAAAGCATCCTGGAAAAGATTCTCCACACCTCTGTAGTTCCCATCTGCTCTTCAAATGCCACAAATTCAGCACACAACTCCTTGGCACCCTGACGAATGGCAGCAAGCCCAGCAACATTAGAGTTAGTTTTGGCAGCCTTAAGAACAATTTCAGCCACACTGGAGAGTGCGTTGTCGTTTGCATAAGCCTCCTCACCCTCTTTCAGTGCTTCAGAGGGATTTGGGGCACTTTTCTCAGCATGAGCAGGGGCGTCAGCCTGCAGGACTGGAGAAGCAAGATGCACAAGCTCAATGGCCAAGGCTGCTGCTGGAACAGTGTCAACAAAGCCAGCACTGAGCAATTTCCCATCATTTGCAATGGATAAGGCTGGAGAGGGCTCAGGCAGTGAACATGGCTGCTGGCTTGGAAATTCAAGGACTGGGCACGCTGGTAGTGTATCTGACGGGAGCGCAGGCAGAGCTGTGCTCACCGGCGGTGGTGCTTTAGGAGCCTCAATTAGCCAAGAGGCTGGTATGGGAAGCAGAATGACAGGTAATGGTGGCAGATAGTTTTGTGCCACTAAAGGATTTTCAATTTCCAAGGTACTAGTTTTATGGCCATTGTCTAGCAAAAGTTCATCTTGGAAATTCTCTTGTTCAGCAGAGAGGGCACAACCCATTTTTAAACAGCTTTAAGGTTTGGGATCACTCACCCAAGGGATCGAAGAGGCGTCTTCGATGGTGATTGTTCTGTGCACTTGGGATCCTTTTGCCCGGATGAGAAGGTGAGCGATGGTAGTTCGACTCCTGGCTTGGCTTGCCAATATGTGGGAATAACTCCCGTGGGAAGCCCCTATCTGTGAGGCTTGAAAAGTTTGCTTGACAACTGTAGGAATCAAATCCTGCGAGGCCTTAACGTTTTAAAGGCTTGGAAAACTTGTGAAGTCTATTTCCAAAATAAGCTTGAGAATTGGGAACAAAGCAGGAAGCTTAACCAGCAACCCCCCCCCCCAATGGGTTGGAAAATAAAGAGTCTACACGTGTTTCTCTTGGTGCAAAATGGATGCTTCTTCCTCCTCTCCTTCTCAGCACCCAGGCAGAGCCTTTTATTGAAAACCACCAGACTACAAATCCCATATACCTTTGCAGTAATTTCTCAACCAATTACAAACTTACACGTCTACAGAACGCCTAAATACAGATATTTCTTTGTTCTAAAAACAGCTCACTACGCATGAGCAGGAATGCAGGTTACTGCGCATGTGTGAAGCTAGCCTGGGAACCTGATGAGAAGTGAAACATAGTATCTGAGCATTGATTTAGTACAATATGCCTTTGTTAAACTGTCCTCGCTTGCTAGTGCATTCTTCTCACTTACATTTAATGGACGCCACTGAGAGGCACTGTGGGTGAGAAAGATTCCCTACACCGGATCAGTCTTAGAGCAGATTACTATATTTGCCCTTAGCAGGAAGACCAGAATGCTCCCACAGTGACAAGCTATGCTACATGGTCACTATCCTAAGAATGTCCAATACGAGCAATAGCTTGGCCTTGCCAATAAGACTGGTTTTTTTGATCTGGTTCAAGTACAAATACAGGATGAAATCACATAGAATGTTAGGAAATACAATGAGAGACACACACTGTTATTGAATGGAGAGATGTCATATCCACAGAGGACATCAGAGCATGAGACCGAGAATGGAACTGATGCTAGGTGATTGTTGTTCAAGCAGCTGAAAATATAGCAATCACACCATGGATGAATTTTCTCTGTGTATTTGTAACTGGGCAAGACTGAGCAAAGCCAAAGATGCAAAACATAAGGGGGACGTAGATTGGGGAAAACCAATGTGTGGTGAAGAAGACACTCCCAGAACATAACATATAAGAGAATGTACTTTTTCATCCAGAAGATCACTGGTCTATGGCACTCCCTGCCAGAAAAAGTGGTGACAGCTGTCAGCCTTGACAGCTTTAAGAAAGGATTGGACAAGTTCATAGAGAACAAGAGTATCAATGACTAACATTATGGATACCTAAGGACAACCTCTTGGTTGGAGAGATAGGCAGGATATATCTCAATGCCATTTGCGGGGAATCATAAGCAGGTGAAGACATCTGCTTGGGAATACCCTGAAGCAAATGGTGAGCCATTGTGTGAGACAAAATGCTGGACTGGATTGGCTGTGGCCTGTTCCAGCAAGGCTGTTCTTATGTTCTAAAGAGGTCACCCGCGAGGTCCCTGTGTTGGGGGGGATTCCCCCCCCACGCACTGCCGAACCGCCTGGGAGCCCAGCTGGCGCTGGACTTGCTCGTCCTCTCCAGCATCAGCGGTGGCTCCAGTGGCGGCGGTGGGTCCAAACCGGCCTGATGGGCTCGTTTGGGTTTTCCAGCGGCACCCGGTGCAGTTCGGGAAGCGGGTGCGGCGGGCGCAGAGGCGGGCCCAGAAAGGTGGCCTGAGCCTGCCTCCGTTGCTGCCGCGGCCACTGCTATAAAAAACGAGCAAGCCCAACACGCCAGGCCCACCGCCGCCACCCGCCATCGCCGCTGTGGCCGCCGTGACCCCCCACAATCACCCCTGCCCCGCCCCCCGCCATTGCTGCCGCCGCCACCGCCACAACCCCCGCAATCACCCCTGCCCCGCCCCCCGCCATTGCTGCTGCCGCCGCCACCACAACCCCCCGCAATCACCCCCACCCCGCCCTTTTTCTTAGTCTCAGACTGTCTTCAAATGGGAAGTGGTCAAACTCTAGATGGAACAATTAAGGGAACTACAGAAGTTCTAAGGAAACTCCATGGACGTGGAGTCATGAAGGGTTGGTCATGACTGTAATGACACAACACACACACACACAGAGAGAGAGAGAGAGAGAGAGAGAGGTTCTAGGCCAGAAACCAGGCATAACATAGCAGGATTCTCTGGCTGAATCCTGGATTTGGGGGCTCCAAGCTAAGAAATCTAATCCACAGAAAGATACATACATAGCAAGAGCAAGCAGGAGAGTACTGCCATAGCAATTTGCTTGGCCGCGGCATCTGCCACATGATGAGTGGCAATAGTCTTATAGTCTATGGGGGACATAACCTCAGCGTGGTAGGCAATGGCTTTTGTTTTTTGTTCATCTGGGAGATTGCAGAAAATCAGTATGAACTTCTGCATGGCATGTCCATGGAGCATAGGTAATTGGACGTCCTAAGGGAAAAGGAGGCCAAGAAGTTGTGCTTCTGACCAATAATGTCCAATTCCTTCCTTCTTTATTGCTAGGTGTAGCGGTGGAATGGCTATTGGCCCTATTTTGTGTGGCATCAACTATCACTGAATTTGATAGAAGGTGTTTAGAAAGGAAAGTTGTGCCCTCGTCATGGGTGCAGTAGAGGCTATCAATACACCTAGGCCTCAGAGAGTTGAAGGAGGCTTGTTAACACGCAGCTTTTGCTCTTTTGAGAAGAGAAAAGATAAACCCTAATTGGAGGGGTGGCACCTGGTTTTTATTTAGATGTCCAAAGAATTTACAGGCCTCGTCTGCATCTGGTTGCTTTACCAGTAAATCCATGACCTTGGCTATTCTGTTTATCATTTGAGAGTATAGCTGAAGGTCTTTCACAGGTGAGGGAGGCTGATTATCAGCTACATCAGAGTCAGGTGTAGGTAGGATTGGATGTGTCTTGTGAGTCCATGTCAGAGCCTGAGTCTTCTGATGAGAGTGGCCTATCCATAGATGCAGGTGAGTCAGTCCGTGGTTGAGTAGGACGCATGGTGTCTTTGGAGTGTGGATCTCGCTGAAGTAAGTGGTGGCGAGTTATGCACACAAGCCTCTGTGTGTCGAAGTAGTCGCACATGTAGGGTCCGACTGTTGACGGCGGCTGATGGCCTTTGTTGCAGAAGCGAGCGGTGCAGCCAAGGTACTGCATGGGTGGCGTTTTGGAGGTGGAGATGCAAACGGAGGCAAAGATGCATGATACCGATACCGGGGGGGACTTCGCCACTGGAAGAATTATTCGAGGAGCATGAAATGACTTTGATATAGCATCAGTGCCAACGGTGGTCCAGGCACTGTTGGTGTCGAGGCGGTGATTGCGAGGGTGAAGAGTTGCAGACATAGTAAGAACAATGTCGAGAAGTCTGGTATTGAGACCTGGCGCGTGTATCAACATTGTAGGTTGGCTGAAGCTGGATTCATTTTGTATGATGTGCGCCAGAGTACTCGCGCTCAAAATTGACGTAGACAATGTCGTGGTGTTGGTGTCATTTTGTATGAGCTGTGCCAGGGTCCTTGCACTCGATGTTAACGTCAGTGACAATGTCGTGGTGCCGGAGTCATTTTGTATGAGGTGCGCCAATGGATAGTCAAGAGTGCTGGTATCTGATGTGAGGAGCGCGATCATGAAGCTCGATATCAGGATAGGTGGTGTGTTCACCCTGTGGGGGGTCATGGGTGTTTGTGTCTGGTTGTGCCCTGTTGTTCACGATCGACATCGGTGTCAATGTCAGGCATGAAAGACCGGCTGCACTTTTGAGAGACCTAAGCAGGGTCCGTTATCAGTGCGTGGTCTATGATGTCAGACCTGGCATCTATGTTAGATCTTGGGGACAACCCGGGACGCACGGAAGGCACTGCAATCAGAGTTTTGTGATCAGGGAGTTCCGGGTCTGGTTTCGCCGCAGTGAGATGCCTTGATAAACTCTCCAGCTTATCAGGCTGAATTCCTCCAGGTAAACAGGACCTGAAAGGGTAAGCACCCCTTGGAGGGGGCGGTGAAGAGAGGCAGCATCTGGGAGCTGTGAAGAATTGTGGCAGCAAGCTTCATAACTTCAGAAATCACCTCATCTCTCCTGCTGGGGGAATGTCCATCTTCCATCTGTCATGGTGGCAGTTCAAACTGCATGCACCAGACAATGTAAATAATCTTGTGGATATTTTGGAACTTGACTGCCGCAACTAAGACTGTATGTTTTTTCCTATATTTCTCTTTATGTGAGCTGCATCTTGGACACTTTTCTTTTCTGCTTCAGTAAGTACTCATTCCCCCCTTCCTGAAAAGGAGGCTACAAGCGTGTGTTGGGAGATTAAACTTTAAGATAGCACTATTTAGAAGTTTTTACATTTATATATTGTTCTACAGAGTCATGTGCCTGACCGGGAGAAGAAAAAAGAAACTATTTGACCTTGGAAGTCTCAATTTTTCCAAAACAAACTTTTTAGATAACTTATTTGGATGTTTTCTCTTTCACTTCTTCCTGTCCTTGCTCTCCTTTACACACACCCCCTTTCTGGAAGTGATTAACTCTTTAAAGTGGAATAAAAGAGTGAAATAATGAGCAGGGGACCATTGACAGATGAGCAATTTATGGATATGCTTCTCTTCAGTCTAAGCTTTTTCCAGAGCTCAATTCAGAAGCAGATGAGAGTCCCGACTTCAATCTGGATCAGAACACTTAGCTCAATATACAAGTAACAAGAAATATTCAGGAGGAATACTTGGATAATGTGGAATCTAGCACTGCTAGGGAGACTAAGCTTTCTCTAGAAGAGGAGAAAAGTCTTATCTTCAATCCTGATTTGAGCAGTAAGCTGGAACAGAGCATTCACTAATCTTCAACCTTATAAACTGTTTTCTTGGCAGACAGAAGACTCTTCAGAAGCAGAGAATTTCAATTTTAACCTTGTTAGAAGCATGGGATTGGAACAAGACATTTTCCCCAATTTACAAATCTCAAGAAATATCCAGGGGGAATTTGCACTGGAGGTTTTTGCACCACGGGATGGACCAACAGGGAAACAACGTATGAATCCCTGGCTTAGTTGAAGTTGAGGGAGCAGAATGTTCTGGTTGTTCATGGGCCTCTATCGGGCGCAAAGATTGTTCCCAAAGGAAGGCTCTGAGTCTTCCAAGTCGCTGTTTGAGCGCTGGTTTTGTAATGTGTTTGCAATGTGGGCACTGGCTAGTTTGGTGGGCTTCACCCAAACAATAAAGACAGTGGTCATGGCCACTGGGATTTTATTCAGGCAGGCCATGCAACGCTTGAACAATCCCCCAGAGGCCATAAAGCGGTGGTGGGGGTGAAGGAGGGGAAGGGGGAAGAAGGTAAGGGAGGAAAGGGGGAAAACGAAGGCTCTAACTCACTGAGGAGGAGGTTGATGAAGCAATGAAGAAAAGGGAGCGAAAAACAGGCGAAGTAATGTCGGTTTGAATTACAATACAGAGCTCAGAAAATGGCGACTGTTCGTAGCGGCAGCAAAAAGGTAACTGAAGATAAGCACGGGAATCCAGGAGCATGTGCAATGGGAGGAGGAGGCCCTATACCATTCAAGAGCTTGGAACATCTGGTGACCGCACACGCAGGCACACGCATCGCATATATGTGCATTCCCAGACACCCACGAAGAAGAGTCCACTGGCTTCATCATGTTATTGCTCTTAAGCTAAAGGTTGGAGAGCCACCTAAAGCTGAACTGCTGGATGTCTCAAGTGTTCTAATTATCTGGCTGCAGAGACAGAGGTTGGGAGTTAGATTCCCCACTGTGCCTCCTTGTCAGAGGTTCCAGTAAAAAAATCATTGGATCCCTTCCAGCTCTGCAGTTCTAAGATTATTATATCCCGAGGCACACATTACCAAGAACAGCTTAATGAAGTCATCAAGTCATCTTCATAGCATACTTCCATTTTGAGTTTATGAGTATGTAAACTTCCATTATGAGTTTATGAGTATGTAAACTGAAAATATGTTGTTCCTGTTTCTCAAAACATTTTGTAATTTCCGAGCCTACTGATAAAAATAGGATACAAGATTTTCAATGAATAATTCAAATGCTGGACTTCCTATTACAGTAGTTGTCTCCATGGACTGAAACCACCTGGTTGAATGATTCACATACTGACATGCTCGCAAAGTCAATTTTTAGATTAAAATGACTTCATACCCATATTGGGTCATGGCAATGCTGGTAATGTAACAAATCAAAATGCTGCAGAGAAAAATACATGGTGTGAAGTTAAAGCTTTGCTTTTCAGACCACCCCATTTAAAAATCTTAATGCATACACGAGTTCCCAGGTCAGAAATTTGTTGAGCAAGATGTGTTAAGCAGAGGGAATGGCAAAAATAAAAAAACCCAGTTCAGGAAGTGAAGAGCAATAAGTACATTAGGAGCTCCCGTGTATGTGTGTGTGTATACACACACAAACACTTACTTCCATGGAGATACTGTACAGTACTTTCAGTTAAAGTGAACTCTAACACAAAGGAAAAAAACAGTAAGAGTACCAAATACTGTACAGTAATACTTCAGATAATGAATGCCTCCGTTAACGAAAAATTTGGATAATGTAATATTTCCGGGAATAGGGAAGTTTCGATTAACAAAGTTTCCCTATGGGCTGCCTCAGAAAACAAAGTTTTCATTACGCTTTGCAAAAAAAAAGTGTACCCAGGATGCATTGCGCACCCCCAATGTGGAGGGGTGGGAGGAGTTGGAGCAGTTTTTAAATTGTTTTGGAGCCATTCTGGACATTATTTGCTGAGGGATTTGGACCTTTCGAACTTGGAAAGGTAGGGAGCTGAGGTTTCCGTGCTTTCTTTTGTGTTTTTGCACTGCTTTTCACAGCACTTTGGGTAGGAATGACCTGAGGTTTATCTTGGAGCTTTCTTTTGTTAACCATTACACTGCTTTTCATTGCACTTTGGGCAGGAACAGTCTGGGGTCTGTCTTGCTGCTTTCTTTGGTCTATCTTTGCATTTTTTCCATTGTACTTTTGGCAGGAACAGGCTGGGGTTTGTCTTCCTGCTTTCTTTTGTCCACCTTTGCATTGCACTGCGGGTGTTTGTGTTCCGGTGTTAGTGTGTGTTCTAGCTCTGTGTGCCTTTAAGGTGCACTTTATAAAGAGGTCTGTAAAAAAAAAAGGTTTTGCCTTTTTTCAGACCTCCAGAATGGATTAATTTGTTTCTATTGAGTCCTATGGGAAACCACATTTCGGATAGCAAAATTTTTGGTTAGCAAAATTACCCGCAGATCAAATTAATTTCATTATCCAAGATACCACTGTACTTGGGATGGTTCTCTCAATATAGTGCATGAATATATTAGCTTGCCAAAAGAAATCAAGATGTACATTGATTTCATTCAAGAATTCTGGATCCAGAAAGGGGCTAGCTAAGTTGCAAGCACTGCCACAAAATATCTGGGGTGAAAAAATGAGTGGAACACATAAGATTTCCCAGCTTGCTTACCTAATTGTTCCTTTCTGCTCATGGATGGAACCTGGGGATCAAGTCTTTAGCTATCCAGTTTAAAATACAATTACTCTTAATTAATACACAGAACACAGCATGGTCAAAATATGTGCACTTTTAATCAATTAACAGAAATACTATTTTGTGTACAAGTAACTGAACTTTTTTTAAAAAAGGACAAAATTACAAATTCAACCTGTATGTTACAAAGTATCTTCAAAAATAATGAATATAAAAGTCACTTTAAAAATATTAAACATTGCAACAACATTAGAGGTATATCTGGAAACATTTAGCTAATATAGCTTACAGAAGGAATTTATCTAGTTAAATTGAAATGGAAATGAAAAATTGGCACCAGTGAAATTTTGGTCAAAATGCAAACTGCATTTCCAAATCCACAAACATTTCAACTAGAATATTGATTTTATAGTAACTTTTGCTTCTTTAAATTAGAAACAAACAAAACAGATAATCCCAGCTTTCTTGTATATTTGAAATAATCCAGCTCAACTGGGCAGCAGAATGTAATTCCCAGTGCTTCTTATCAGGAATACAAAGATATGCCCACTTTTGTTCACATTTTGGCTATATCCTGCAAGTTTAAAAAAAGACACGATTCTTCCCCTTGAAAATCTCTAGGCCAAAGTTCAGGGCTCGTCTTTCCCTTGCATTAGATCAAATAGTGGAATAATGTCCTGAATAAGTTTATCAGCAGAAGCGGTGACATTTGAGAGCCTAATATAATGTAAAAAATAATTTCAGCTCATACTGGGGAAAGTAGTGTATATATTCCTGAACGGAACCAAGACTACATAAAATCTTGTTCACTTACTGTTTAGTCCAGTGTCTGGATTATATACATTTTAATCCTTATAGCTTCGGGTCAACACAGTGAAATCTGTACAATTTAGTAAGCATGCCCATAAAACTGTTTAATTTTAGGAACATCTAATTTAAAGGGCCGGCATCCAGGCTTTGGCTTGTTTTTTCCAGATGTATTTTCTGATAGGTCAAAAATGTTGCATTGGAATCCTTCACAGGCATAGGAACAGTTTCATCTCCGTTGATCAATTTTATTGCAGTATCAAGTGGGATACCATCCTTAGCTGGAAGAATTGGGAGAAAGTTTATATAATTTGGAAGCAATTTTACATACTTTAGCATAGGCTAAAACTGGGCAATTCCCCATGCAACTAAAATAGGAGGCTGCTATAACAAATGTATATATGGAAAATAAGAATTTATTTCTAATCACGTGTTGTTTTTCTAGAAAAATGCAAAAAAAAAAAAACCCAACAGTGACAACAATGAAAAACAACTGTAAAACTTCAAAACACACACACACACAATCTAAAACTGTGTTGAAAATGAGACAAAAGTATAGGAACAACAATGGGACTTGCTTGTGGTGCAACCCTAGGCATCTCTATTCAGAAACAAACTATGGAAGTTGCTCTCAAATAACTGCTCAAAGCTGCCTTCAACGACCTGGTGTCTTCCTTATGTTTTGGATCTTAATTACCACAAACCTAACTCAATATGACATGGTTTTAATAATATGTTCATTTTATTTTAATTGGTTTTATAGTCTCATTCTACTCCTTCATTCCTATTTGTGATATAAACAAATATAAATGCAGCCAATAAAACATGAAGCCCAAAACATCTGGAAGGCACGGAGAGGACCACGACTGAAAGCACAAAACAAGATACGCAAGACAATGCAAATGCAGAGGTCAACACATCTATGTGGACAACAAAAGCCCTATAAATGCAAACAGAGATGGCAGATCTCTCTGGCCTACATATTTTGAGCTTGTGATGTGCTATAAACTCCCCCAAGTACCAGAAACATAGCAAATAACATGCCCTCTTATCTCGTACAGGGCAGTCTAATTTGACCTACTGGGGTTGATTTTACAAACAGTATATGGCTCATAGTCCAGGTTACTTTATATGCATGTTATCATTGCTATCATTACTATTTCTGCCTTCTTTCTAGCAAAGGGCACAAGAGAGCTCATAACCTAGAATAAAAAACAAATATGTACTAAATACGAGCATCCAACTAAAGTAATTTTAAAGCCATTGCCCTTGTGCTTTCCACATATTAATCCTTTCATAATTAAAATGATTTAAAAGGTTATGCATACAAGATACAGACATGGAAAGTTCTATGTCATAATTCAGCACCCATGCTTTGTCTGCTACATTAATGTCAGGCTATATTCCAGCCTCATCCCCAAATAAAAATAAGAAAAACTCCCAACTGTGCCTCTGGGAAGAAGAGCCAGCCTTTGTAGGCTCTGGGAAGATGCAGAGTCTTAAAACATCCCTAGAAGGAAATGTTCTGAGTACTTCTGAGTAAACCACTTCCGAGTACTCAATACCTAGCAAACCTTGAAAAGAGTAGCCATAAGGTAAATTGATAGCAATTCGCACCAGCAATGATGATGATATATTTTAGTAAAGAAAACTATTTACCTGGAATTTCATTATCTTCAGTTTTTCTTCTTTTTGCAGGAACATAATTTAACCAGTCTTCTCTTTTGCTTTTGATAGCTGTAGGTAACAATTGAAAAGCCTTGATCGTTCAAACTTCCAGAGTAGTAGCCTATCTCTAAGCTAGTTGGCCTCTTGTGATATTGCCCCATTCTAGACAATTATTTAAAGCCACCCATGTGTTTGACATATGCACAGCCAACCCCACAACCTGTTTCATAGTAAAACATTAAAATTCTGCATAAATCCTTACAGAGATCAATGATAAGCATCTTTCAAAATCAAAGAAGATAATGTCCTGCAACAGCCACAAACATCTAGCTGACTAACTCAGATAAGGGCTAAGAATCATGAGGTTTCAGTGTGTTCCTCCTGATCTTTCTCAATGTTCCTTAAATTTTCCTCTTGACTTAAAAAGACAGCTGGAGAGAAGTACTTGTGGAAACTATTGCTATGCCACTATCTTAGTAACTAAATCACAGATGAATAAGCAAGTAATTTCTTCCAACTACTTGATTTTTTTTTTTAAAAAAGGTCTGTTTCATAAGTTTATCCAAGCTGGAACCCATGTTAAGTTAATAATTTGGAGCCTCATTTTACAGCATACTGTGAGATTTGAAAGTTATATGTAAAAGTTTGATATGCAAGTGCTTGATTAATGCCTTCTTAATTGTTCTATACAAAAGATCTGTACAGCATAAGACAATGTATAGGCACTTCTGCTTTTTCTGTAGCAGGCAAGAACGAAGCAGAACAACTTCCTGTTTTTGTAAAAATGTACAAAAGCCTTGGAGTTTCCGGTCCTTAATAAGGAAGTAAATATGCTAGGGCTGTATAACTGATACCAAGTGTGTTAGCAGAAAGCGGAACCTGAACCAAGAAGAAGATGTTAAAATGCTGAGATGAAGATTCAAAGAATCGTCCAGAAGACAGTAACTTGAGTTAAGATTGCTGGTCCCATCTAGCTCTAGCTGGTCTAAACTGCATCAAAAAGGGGAACTTTGCTGAAGGCGGTGAACTTAAGTGACCTCCAGAGCATAGAGAAACCTATATAAGCTTCCCTCAAATCTCAGAAGGGGTTCCCAGACCTAATTAGGCTGGAACCCTAAGCACTTAGTATTGTCTTGTCTGTTTGTGTCATTTGTGTGTTCTTGTCTGCTTATGTCAGTTGTGTGATTTTAAGTCTGTATCCAATAAAGCTTGATTTTGCTGCATTCACCAACGCTTGACTGATTTTTGAGAAGCAAAGCCACATCTAACAATACTCGACCTTAAAGGAAATGTAAACCTGTTCTAGAAAGAGCATTATAATGGGACAAAAAGGGATGTGGCAATGGAAGACCAACTTAAAGGAATGGGAAAGGTCCCTTTGTGTCTCCTGCTTTTTCACTTCTTGTGAAGCATTGTGCACAACATAGTGCTAGTCGGACGGGGGAGGAGGATCTGCATGGCTATCAGCAAAATGTTCATTAAAGTATTCTCCTCCTCTAAACTGAGTGAAATATCCTAGGAAACCCGGCAGATTTTTGTAGGAGCTGTTGCTGTCTTCCCATCAAAACTGCCTTGTCAGACATCTTTCACTAAATCCTAGAGCTGTACCCAAGTGTTTTTGATCTGGTAAGGCTGAGCTGGTTAAGACCCTCAATATTTGTTCTTCTCCTGAAGAGTCAAGATGACAAACTTCAGGTTAAAAAATTTCAACAACTGCAGTAGTCATGGAAAGACAGACCCCCCTGTAAAAGGTAGGTGGTCATCTTTCAGGAGATCAGTCAACAGTTCTATCACTGACCTCCTGGAGAGATTGATTCAGATGTACACATCCTTATTAGAAAAGCAGACTATCCACACAAGTCTTTACATTTAAAACAGAAATGTTCTATTTTATTTTAATTTAAAATATTTTGTTTTTGTTTTTGGCCTGACATGCTAGCACAGACTAACACGGCTACCTTTTCTGATACCATCTTGGTAAGTACAAAATAGTCAGATTAATGATTCACAGCCTAAAGCAGATGGATCCAGATAGCTTCCTATTAGTTTCTATTCCTAAGGCTGATTTAAATGGATTGAAACCAAGATAGCTAAGATTGTCCCCAGATAAAATATCTCACTAAACCAAAACCAGCTCCTTAGAATAGAAAAACTGATGGAGGGAAATAAAGCGCTGGCAATGACAGACAGAAGGGGAGAGGAATTCAGGCCATTTTCAATCAAGGCATTTCAATCAGAAGGCCAAAGAAAAGAGACAGGCAGAAAATATCTTCCTAATGTTTCGGGAAAATTGTTACCTGAAACAGATTTAAGTTTTAACAAATATTAATTACACAGGCCCTGAAGTGATTATGTAAACAGTTGAAACATCTGCCACCCCTTCTTTGCAGGTGTTGTGCTGAGGTGGGGAAATGAGTTGTCCCTGATATCAAGTCCATTAGAGGCCCATGACTTTGATGTGAGGTCCACAGAGCACTCAGGAGAGGCACAATGTGCCCTCCACTTTCTTGAGGAATAGCAATTATCTGGCTCCCACCCAACTTTGTTAAAAGTATGGTTCTAGCTATCTTAAAGGAAGAAGGCAGCAGGGACCTATTAAAACAACCCTCCTTGGACATGGATAATTGTTCTACCTACTTACTGTCACTGATCTTATCCTGGGCAAGGTGCCTAAGTATATGGTGGCCGTACATTTCCAGTAATTAGAATCAGGTTTTTAAAAGACTTGAAAAAAATGAGGCAATTTCTCCATTTTCTCTAAACTTAATTTTCAACTGTCTTTTAAAAAGAGATTTCCTATCTATCTCAAAATCTAGGTCCCCTAGTTTGTAAGGGAAGGGTAAACCGAAGTAATTAGAAAACAGGGTGTATGAACTATTGAGAGACCAGGTCAGGGACAGGGACATGGATTGTCTTTTCTACATGCCATTAAGAAAATCGTGTGAGGGGGAGGCTTATGCAGAGTGGTGGGCTTCTTCATGAATACAATGTAGATTTTCAAGCACATCACATGGGGTGAAACTTTACATAACACCCCCACACTCTACTTATAACCAGCTTTAAACACACCTCAAGAACATTTTGCCTGGCCATCTTTGCCATGTATTTGTAATTAATCTGCACCACTCACAAGCTCCTAGTGTTTGCCTGATGAAGTGAGAATTTTTATTGCACAAAAACGTGCATGACTAGTTTGATTTTTAGTGGTCTAATAAAGCTGTCATGCTCTTCTACAAGGCAAGGATGTGGGCACATTAGGAGACACACAAAAAGAGAGGGAGGGGATGGTAACTAGAAGGAACTTTTCTGTCTGCTTCTCAAATGGAAGCAAGCTGCTTAAGTGGAAAAAAAACAGCAACAAAAACTAGAGCCCTCTAGGTGCAAACAGCAATTGGAACCAAACAAAAGCAAGAACACGTAAAAGGATCACTCAGCAGGATACACTAAGGTATAAAGGAAAGAAAAATGCATTACCTTTATTGCTTTTTACTTAAAATCCCAATAAACTTTCATACACAACCCAGCACTAATCTAAGTACTTGAATTCCCCTCTCACACACTTAATTAAGCAAGAGTGTGACCCTTAGTGCCTCACCAACCTGTACATACAAAACATTTTAAAATAATGGCAGTGTATACAAATCTCAAGTACAAGAATTCCAGCTCCATTTTTGTGAACTGCAGCCTCACATTTAAGCTTGACTTACTACAGGATGGTGTGATCTATTAAAAATGGAATGGGACAGGAACAAGATCACATACTTACCTATGACAGGTGCTCTATCTTCTTCAGCAAGCTTCTTTGCATCTGATTTTTGCTCTCCAGAGACTGGATTTCTAAACAGTATCTCTGGGCACATTTTGAATTCAAGCATTTGCTGGTTGTCTTCTTCAGGGTTCTGGGAAGATGAACTGCTCCTTTTATTGTCCCTGTGCCACCCAGAAAGACTACTTGATTTGGAATATGATGAATCCAATGTGGTCAGGCGAATAGTTTTCTGTGCAGTCCGTTTGAATGCGAGCCGGTTCAAGTAGTTCTTCTTTTGTTCCCTTTGAAAAGAACCAGCTCGTCTAAAATACACTTTTTTGTCAGCAGAAGACCTTTCACTCCACGTGTCTCTACTGCGAGTATCCAGTACATCCTCTTTGTCTGAACAAAGTTTTTTAGACCCATTAGGAGTATGTCCCCTTTGTTTTTGCCATAGAGGTGTTCTATTATCCAAATGCAAACTTCTGTATTTCCATGCGTTTCTCCTCTCTTCTGAATAAGCATACTTCTGAAGATTTATCGTTTTAATATGGTGCTTTTGTTGCTCAGATTCAGTTTTGCTATGTTCAGATTCATCTTTTCTATGTTCAGAAGGACTTGCTTGATTATGTTCTCCTTTCCTGTATCCATAACGTTCCTCTAGATAATTTCTTTTTTCTAATTTCATGTCATTTAAAGGCTCTTGGGAAGGCAACAATGAGTTACGCTCCAAGTTCTCACATCTTTCAGACACAGACCCAAAGCTACTCAGTTGTAAGGTACTTGTGTTGCCGCTATGCTGGGTGGCCAAAATTCTGCACTTTTCCATCACCTTGTGTTTCTTCCTTTTCGGCCCCTTTATGATGTGCGTTTCTTTGGAGTCTCGTTTAATTTTGTACCGTTCACAACTTGTACCTGATTTTATTTCTATTCGTCTGTGTCGATAGGTATCTCTCCTTGATTTTACAACTACCTTTTCACTTCTCTGATTTTTGGAAGCCATCTTACAGAGATTTCTGCCCGGTGCCATTTTTAAGTTTTCTCTGATTGAGCAACTCTGTGCATTTTCTATAGATATACACTTTCTTGTAGATATATCATGCTTTTCATTAATTTCCTCTACTTCTGTCTTCACTGACAGAGAAGTTGCTTGGGTTGAAAATTCTGTCGTTAACTGTTCTTTAGTCCTTTTAGGATTCTGAGTCTCTAATTTATCCAACAATACGAGTGGGGAAGTTGCTTTATCTACTTTAGATGGGTCGTTTACTTCTCTTGATACAAAAGCTTTAGGCAAAGTTTCATTGTGCTGGTCTCCTGAAGGAACACTCTCATTAACTGAGACAAAAGTCAACGTTGGTGATTGGCTGTTCAGCCTCAATTCAGCCTTATGACTGTCTTCGGTTTTTATGGTATCTTGAAGCTTTGTAGCAGACTGTGAACATAACTCCACTTTCTGCTCAGGAGCCGGCTGGCAGGAACATGGCTCAACTGCATAGTTCACAGACATAAATTTCCGTAAGCAACAAAATGTACTCTTTTTATTTTCTACCATTGTTCTTCTTGGGGCACTAGTGCTATCTGAACACTGTTCACTTTTAATGTAACTTACATTCAAATTCTTTTCTGTGTCCATTTTGGGCTGGTCATCTTTGTGGCTTTCTTCTGATTTGTTAGAGGAATGGTGATTGGACTCAGGAAAAACCTCCACCTGTTGCAAGCTTAGTATCCTGATATTAATTTGGTCTTCTGTACCCCTAGAATTGAGACTTTCTACTGGAGTCTCAGTACTGCCTTTGCCTTCTTTCTCGACAATTTTAGTCACAGAATCGTTACCTTCTAATACATTAAATGCTGCCAAGTTACCAAGCCCATACGGAAATTCTTCTGAGAGTTCTGCAAGCTGATCAGTGAGTAAAGTTAGAGGAGATTCAACACTGTTTTCAGAATGTGCTTGATTCTCTTCAGCAAACACAGGCTCCACAATGCTGTCTTTTCTAGCAATGCACATGCCATCTGAAATACTAGCATTCAATGGTCTTTCTTCTTTTTGAGGCAATAGCTGCTTGTTGCTGGCCATATCTGCACAAGGAACACCACTATGTGATACATCTTGATCAAGCAGCTTTCCCAACACAGACATACTTTCAAGGAGGCCACTGCCTGTTATTGTCTTTGCCTTTATTTCACCATTCTCACCTGAAGTCTTGCAGCTCGGTGACGCATCTAAGGTGGGAAGACTTTGAAGCACTTCTGCAACAGCCACTGACAAACTGTTTGGTGACGGCAACAAGCCATTTCCTTCGGGAGTGCCAATGTTTGTTCCCGAATTGTTTTTCGAAAAGCAAGATGGATCCTTATACTGAAGAGAAGGCACAAACTCTTCTGAAGTGTCATTTTGTATACTAGGCTTCAAAAGGCCATTACTGAAAATACTGGCTATTTGTGAATTGTAATATTCATCACCTTGTACAAGAGTGCACACACTCGATATTTGGAACATGGTGTCTGTCTCCTTATTTTCAGCAGCATCTCTTGGGCCTAATAAACCTGAACCAGTTTGGCATTCCACATCATTCTGAGCAAGCTTGCTTATGTCTCCAGTGTACATTCCAGACTGCAAGCTATCTCCTGTAATGAACTGGGATTCATGGTGCTTTAATTGTAGAGTAGAGCAATTATCTAGTTCACAAGTGCTTCTTGTCTTAGTTTCAGCTTTCACTACATTTTCTTCAGTGAATTTGAGTGTTTTTCTAGACAGATCTGAATCTTTATAGTTTTGATCAGAACTGGATGGAGAGGAAGCTCGCTTCCATCTGTCAGTATGTGCTACTGCTGAAGAAATATCTTGTGAACTTTGTGTGCCACCTTCTTCAATGACTGGATGCATTATTTCTATACTTTGATTATTTTTCTCCATCTCATTTTTAATACTGTCTTTCGATAATATTAAGGGAGTAACAATAGCTACCTGGGGCTCACATCCTTTTAATAAGTTTGTATTCATTGCATCAATATTTTTTCCAAGAGATGAAAGAGCAAAATGCTGAGTTGCTTCATTGGTCACTTCAGTTTGATTCTTGTAAGCCAACGTACTGGGTAGATTTTCCAACTTTTGCTGTACTTCCTTGCCTCCTGCTCCCTCATCTATGGAGGATGAACTCCCAGCTGGTTCAGTACCTCCACTTAAATATTTACATAGCAATGTTGGAATATTCTTCCCCCATAAAGCAAAACTTGTTTTTAACTCCTCCCAAGAACAAACTCCTTTCATTCCACAGGTATTTCCAGCCCCTGAAAGTTTGCCCGATTCTGGAACAATTAGGGCATTTTCAGTAAGAGAATGTGAACGAGACATAGCAGAGGTATTTTCACTCTTGCCAGCTATGTTTTCTTCAGGATTTTCGCTTTGAGGAAACAATGACGAAAAAGAGATATCTGCAGTGCACTCTTTGGGTAATTTTTTTGAACTCTCATCTGATGCATCTACATTCTGACTTGAGCTCTCAAGACTGCCTTTTAAATCCAGACCACAGCTTTCTGTTGCCCCCTTCCTTTCACCAGCTACAATTTGCATTTTCTCCAGCTGATTCTTGGTAGGCGCAGAACTCAATTCAAAATCTAGACTATTTTTGGGGGAAGTGAATGACTCTTGGGTAGAACTGACAGGAGAGGTTTTGAAGGTCAGCCCAGGAGGTCTGTCAATGTTTTTTGTATTAGTTTCAGATATATCTCCACTGGGAACTAAGAGAGTGCTAGATGAATTCTCTTCAGTGGCTAGCTCTCGCTCTTTGTGTGTGCCTTTTTTTCCAACAATCATCATTAACATATTTTCATCTCCAGTACCTTTTAGCAAGTCCGTTAGAATGGGCGATAAATAATTGTTTCTATTTTTTATTAACAGGGAATCATCCTTCATTGGACCGGAGTCATAAGAAACAGATGAAAATGGCTTATTGTGAGTGGCATCGTGTGGAGGAACTGGGGATCCTTGATTAGCATCACGTAATGGTGGCACTGGCAACAGTGAATTCCCACTGATATTAGAAGAAGGGAGCGAGATATTAGGATTTTGACCCTGAACAGCATGGTCAGAAGTCTGCTTGTTTTGTTTTGAAGCTAAATCCATTTTGATTTTTATATTATGCGCTTCTTTTAAATACAAATTCCTCAGTTTTTGCAGTTTTCGCAAATCTAGGGCTAGACTTTCTTTTGTGATCTTACCTTTATTCTTAGACAAGTTACCAGGAAATTTTGCATTGGCATTACTTGGATTCTTGACGTGTTCTGAAATTCTACTCATCTGTGTAGATTCATTCAGAGGAACTGGTCCAGCTGAGTTTAAAAAGTTATCTCCAAATTTAACTGATGACTTGGTTGACTCATATGAAAACTGATTGTCAGTCTGATGTCCATTTACAAGATATAGAGTGCTACCCCCTTTATTTATCTCTTGACTGCTAGCCACAGATTGATGTTTCTGATCAAACTGAACAGAATATGCATTGCTATTCTGACCCAAAACAGAACTGTGATAATTTTGAACACTGGCAAGTGACTGAGGTTGTACAAACTGTCCATGGTTAATCTGTAGAGGAGGTGGCTGATACGATAATGAAGAGTTTCCATTAGTAGTTGGAGTTAAGACTTGTGTTGCATTTCTGTTGTGACAATCAGAAGACAATGCAAATTGTGTTGGATTTAAATGACTGGACACACATTGCTGTGGCTGCAGAGCCACCGTCATACTTGGCTTTGGGCCACTTGTTTGGTTTTCAACATTTTGCTCTACAGGGAACACAACACATGAAAAGCTCTGCTGAGAATTGAAATGATGACTGGGTGCAACACCATGAGGCACTTGAGAGGCTCCAGGTCCAGTTGTATAATAGTAAGCATTCTGTGTTGACATCGTTCTTGAAGACAAACTATGTTTGCTAGATTGGTGATATGCTGAGGTTGACACAGAAGTAGAATAATTTTGTAGGGGCTGAGTATTGCAGTTGTCGACAGTCATAAAGGGATTCACTATATTTTGAGGTACATTCTGCATAGGATGTCTAGTATTACCTTGTGGAAGTGCAGATGTATTCACATTTCTTATCAAACTTGAATTCTGAGTCGCAGTAGGTGCCATCTGAACAAGAACACCAGTAAGTGAATTTGCAGGGCCACTAAGTACATTCCAGTGTTCACCAGTCCCTTTACTAGATGTTGATGTTTTAGGAAAGTTGTTGAAGCTTCCAGGATTTTGAAAATGTGCGCTATTTGCCATGTTGGCACCAGACTGGATGTTCACAATCTGGCCATTTCTGGGATAGACATAAGAATTCTGTGTAGCTGTATTTGCTAGAGAAAAGGCTCCCACTTGCTGTGTCTGACTTGACCCATGAAACTGGAAATTCTTTGACTGTGCATTGGAGTTGGGTGGCGATCTCATGTTCAAGTCCATTATGGGGCACCTCTTATTTTCAGGAATCTAAGAGGGAAGGAAAAATAAATTTTTGCAGTTGTATGTTATTTATACAGAAATTAATTCACCAACGCCTAATGAAGAAATACCACTATATTTACTATATAAATGAAGCAACTGAACTGTGCTGTTATTTCCTACATAGCATGAACATATTTCAGGGATTTTTAAAATTTAGCACCAAGAGCTTTAAATACATGAAGATATATCACTACAGAAACAGGAATACATAATGTTGAATTACACAAAACATAAAGGGGGAATTAAAAGAACCACTGGCACTGTATACTTCTTCCCTCCTCTTGCATGACGAGAATTCACTTTCACTTTGGCAGATTATCCATCAATTCTACTTTAAAACAAACTCAGATTAATGGCTTAACAAGGCAGTAAAGGCCGGGATGACTTGCTTGCTCATTTACAAACTAAGGGTGTTGTTAAAGCCACATTCCCAATTCAAACTGTAGCCCCTACACTCCATCTGTGTTTGAGACAGATTCCTATAATTCCCAGACTGGCTGATAGAAAAAGACTCATTTCAGCCCATTACCTGGGTCAAGTAACACAACTGTTACATGAATGAATGCTGCCTACCAGAGCAAAGTCACGCAGCATACAGAAGAATTTAAGAATGGACATTTTATAACTTGTTTTCAATTTGGCTGTATACAGCAATGACTTCTAGTCTAAATAACTGCAAAAGGCCTGAAGATTAAAAATGCACAAGGACATGCCCAGGTAAACAGTATATAGCCAGAATCAGAGGTTGGTGGTGGGGAACGCCCAAATGGGGAGAGTAAGGCACCCTCTTCTTGAACCACAGGCTGCCCCTAATGTTTTAACCCATATCATTTATTCTGCGACTATGACAAAGCAGCATCTTGATGTGTTCAGCCTTCTCTCTAAATGCACCCACACATTCCAGTAACCCTATACTTCCTTTATATTTCAACTTATTTTCACTCTTGTTCTGTAATTGCTGATTTCTTTAGAAATCTCTCAATTTTCAAACTGCCTCTTCTACACTAAATGCTAGTCCTTTGACTAACATCCAGACACAATTCTGCTGCATCATGAACATCCCTTTCAATTCCCCTTATGACCATTCCCACTACTGACTCATGTTCAGTTTGTGGTCCAACCAGACTCCAAGATCCCTTTCACATGTACTAACCTCCAGCCAGGTGTCTCCCATCCTGTATTATGTAATTTGTGTTTTTTGCATTTCTCTCTGTTGAATCCTGTTTCGTTTGCTTTGGCCCAGCACTTTAATCTGTCAAGGTCATTGTGGATTTTCATACTGTCCTCTAGGGAATTAGCAACCCCTCCCAATTTGGTATCATTGAAAGGGTGGACCATTCATAAAGGGAATGGTCATAAAGGGGTATAGTTCATGATGCAGCAGAATTGACTGCGGTGACTGTTGAAGTGTATCTATGTCTGACATTTCAGTTAAGCATGAACTGCACAATAAGAAATTAATACTTACAGTCAGTGAATGTTCGTCTTATCCAGGCGTGTTTAATTTTTGGTGTTGCTGATGTTAATTTCACACAGCCAGGCCATCTGAAAACAATAAAAAACATGAATTTTTAAAGCATGATGCATTTTTTTCTCCACATAAGAACTGCTATACAGAAAGGTGATACAAGAGATTTAAAAAGTACTATACTGTACTCATTTTGGTTAGGACTGGTCCACTTTTGTTGATCAATTTCACCAACAGAAATTGCATGAATATATAGGGTGTTTGGAAAAAATCCCTATGAGCAAAATAGATCATACCCAAACCCAAGGAACTATAAAGAGGACTATTTCTGTCCTATATAGCAAGTTGCATCTCTATAACATAACATGAGATTGTGGTACTAGACAGAAGAAACCCGAGTTAATCACAAAATAAACTCAACACGGAATGTCAATACAAAGGGTAAATGTTTAATTGGATTAAGGACAGGAAGGAACAGGAAGCTGAATAGATAAAGTGTGCTATAGGGGAAATTAGAAAAGTCAAGGTGATATATTTGAACTGATGAGAACAATGGTGAATGGTAAACAAGCAATGTATAAAAAGGTCATGAAAGAATGCTGTGGGGTGCAGTCTCTTCCTCTTGTGTGTTGAAGAGTCCTGCCTCAGTTACTTTATTAAATGGAATAAACATACCAATTGAATCTCTCCACGTGTCAGATTTATTTGGCTGCCTTTCTGACCCAGGAACTCAACAAGATAATTTCAGATACATAACAAATGTGAGCAAGAAATGAATTTAATACAATTAAAGCTGAGGGCGGTAACCACAAAACATGCCTTAGATGGTCCATAATCTTATTTCTTCTTTTTACCTGTCAAATGGATTACATAATTTACCTGAGTATATAAGGGTGAAAAACCCACAGCCAAGCTCTTAAAATTTGATTTTAAGACAAAATTTTAGATTTTTCCCCCTAATCCTTACTTGTAAAATTTTTCACCACTTTCCCTCTATGCAGCCTCAATAGAAAACATACTATGCATTTTATATAAAAACAGTAACCAAACAAGCGTTCTTTATATTTCAAACTTAAAAGTGCTGAAAAATGTACTTTATAATACTTTGCAACATGGAATACTATAATAATTACTATTATAATTAATGTTGCTTAGCCCAGCCATTCTCAACAGTGGGGGATTAGGCATCCCTGGGGGAGCCTGGCATATTTGAAGGGGACTACAGACTTTAAAACTGCAGTTTCAAAACACTGCAAATTAAAATGCAAGTGATGCTGTTAAGACATTTAGTAACTGATAAAAACTACAGTATTTGAATCAGTAAGCTAAATTAGTCTGAGAAATCCAATAGTATTTGCATTTCTAGGTTGCATTTACAATCTTAACAGCAGCCAAACCATAAACCACTTCTGAACCTCACACTACTTCATATGTTTTCCATAGTCACAATGAAGAGCATAACTGTTCTTTTTCTTTATACAGTGGTGCCTCATATGGTGAATTTAATTCGTTCTATGGGTCAATTTGTTTTACAAAAAAATTCATCTTATGAAACATGGTTTCCCATAGAATCTATTTTGGAGGTCAGAAAAAAGGCCAAAAAAGGCCCCCCAGACGGGGGGGTGGGGGTCAGGGTGAAGGGAGGGGGAGGCAGAGCTGCCACCCCACCCCACCCCGCACCGTGCCAAAGCAAGGATCAAGACAAAGGGGAAACTGCAAACTGTTTCTTTACAGTTTGCAGATTCCCACTAAAAGTGCAATGAAAAAAGCAAAATAAAAAAGACAACACTATATAAGAAGAACTAGCTTGTTCCTGCCTAAAGACTATTTGAAAACAATTCAAAAGCAAGTAATAATAATAATAATAATAATAATAATAATAATAATAATAATAATA
>JAHTLZ010003526.1:12875430-12900293 GCA_023846285.1 Phrynocephalus versicolor | reverse complement strand
AATAATAATAATAATAATAATAATAATAATAATAATAATAATAATAAAGCACCAAGACAAAGGGGAAACTGCAAACTGTCTACAGTGTGCAGTTTCCCACCAAAACTGTGAGGGGAATTAGCTGTTCTTGACAAAAGTGCAATGGAAGCAATGCAAAAACACAAAAGAAAAACATCTATATTGTCTTCTACGTTGTCGTCACAGGAATCCCTCAAGGATCTGTTAGCCATTAGTTCACAGCACCGTGGGGTCTGCCGGGAACTGATTCAAGCTGCCCTCCTGATAAAAGTGTATCAGGAGAACCAACTAGTGCTAGACCAAAGGGGGAACCCCAAGATGGGATAATTAACATTTTCAGGCAAATCCCATGGGTCTCAGAAGGGTATCGCCTTCGAGTCCCATCTGGGGTGCCAAAATATGTGAAGTCCAGGCTAATCCCAAACTTTTTCTTCTATCAGAATAATTTAGCCAAAAATTCTGAGACAAGCAGAGATCCAAATTGCCATTCATTTATTCAGCTGGATAAAGGAAGGGGTCGACCTTCCCCCCCCCCCGGGGCGGAAGGAAAAAGTTGCCCCTAACAGAGGCAGGGTACAAATTTAAGTACAGAAAGAATGAGATGTCCCTCCCTAATCAACAACATTCCTTAGGAAAGCTGTAACTCTTTGTTAGAAACATCCTAAGCCATTCTCCTTGCCCCACTCCATTGATATCCTTGAACATGTAACACAAGCTGTTCTTTCTCTCTTGCCAAGGCACAAACATTCCAGTAATGGTTACACAGTTTCAGATAGATTACAAAGCACAATAAGGTACAGTCATACCTCGTATAACGTAACACTTGTATAACGAAAAATCCGTACAACGGAATTTTTTTTGGCCCCCCCCCCCTCCTTCCCCCTTCCCTGTTTTCTCCTCCTCCCGGGGCCGGGGCGCCTCCTCCGGAGGGGTGTGTGTGTGTGTGTGTGTGTATGCGCGCACAGCTTGGAGGAGAGTCACTGCCAGGAAAGGGGGGGTGCCAGAGCTGGAGGGGGCCAGAAGAAAAGGAGGAGAGGAGGGTAGGGGGGCGCCTTGGTCCCCCCTGGGAGAAGCGGTCCCTTCAGGTGGGCTCCCTGCCCAGCCTCCCCTCCCCTCACCTGAGGTCCTTGAAGGGCTGGTCCTCCGTCTGGTCGCGCCGTGGGCTGGGACGGGATGGGACGGAGCCGCGGCAGCGCGGCCAGGCTCCCCCGACCATCAGCTGCTCTGCGCGGTAGCGCAGCAGCAGAGGCCGGGAGCCTGGCGGAACAGAGCCGCGGAAGCGCGGCAAAGCTCCCCCGACCGTCAGCTGCTCTGCGCGGTAGCGCAGCAGCAAAGGCCGGGAGCCTGGCGGAACAGAGCCGCAGAAGCGCGGCAAAGCTCCCCCGACCGTCAGCTGTGCCGCGCGGTAGCGCAGCAGCAGCGGTCGGGGGGAGGCGGTTGGGCAACGTCCACGTGGCGCGCCGGGCTCCCGCTGGTCCGGGCCAAGCCGAACTGCTCCGGCTAGGCCCCGACCAGGGAGCAGAGCCTCCGTGCTGGTTCTGCCGCCGCTGCGGCCTTCAAGATGGCGCCCGCCTCGTGGCGCCCGACGCTCAGCCGGCGTTCGGAGGTCTTCCCCACTCAGTGCCGTCGTTGGTGAGCCGGCTGGACGGCTGCGGCTCCCGAAGGTCGGATTCCCTGCGCCGGGTGGTGGTGGGGGGAGGGAATTCCCTGCGCCGGGTGGTGGGGGGAGGGAATTCCCTGTGCCGGGTGGGGGGGGGAGGGAATTCCCTGCGCCATTGGAATGCATTGGAACGGATTAAATCCACTTCCAATGCATTCCTATGGGAAATTAGGGTTTGTATAACGTAAACCTTGTATAACGTAATTTAATTTGGAACGAATTAATTACGTTATACAAGGTACCACTGTTCAGATACAAGGCATACAGAGGAGGAATCAACATGGCATCACTTTGGTTCACTTGAATCTGTTAGTTTTTATTAATTCCTGGCCTCAACATGTCCACTTAATTGAACTTCCTTCCACCCAAGGAGTCCAGTAGATTTGGTTTCCTAAAGCTCTGAGGATTCTGAGTTAATTATTTTCACCTGTGAGCCTTATGATTGCTGAAGCGCGAAAAAGCATGTTTTTCTCCACTAGGACATTTCCTTTTAGGTCTCTGTTTAATCCTACTTGTTAACTGGTAGTCTTAGTAACATTCCTGATTATATTAACTTTTTAATATTTATTGCCTTGTTTAAATCCTTATTTTGTTAGATGGGTGGTATAAAAATTAAGTAAATAAAGTGGTCCCCCGCCATTTTGTAGTTCATATACTGCAGTCCCGGTACATCGTGGGACCGCAGTAGTTTTTCTCCTCCAACCCAGCACCAGTCAGATGGAGCCCGGGGCTTGAGGGAGGGGGAAAGGGAGTTTAAAAGCCTGGAATTTTAAAACCTTTTTCCCCTTCCCCGAGCTTCAGCTGATTGGTGCTGGGGTGAGGAAATAAAGGTTTTTCTCCCCCACCCCAGCACCAATTAGCTGCAGCCCCAAGCTTGCATCCATGGAGGCAATGCACGCCACTCCCCCACACTTGGCTCCATTGCTTAAAGACATTTTAAACATCGCACACCGCTTCTCCCGAACCGGCTCCGTTGCTTAGACATTTTAAACATTGTGCACCACTCCCCCATGCCCCAGAGGGGTCGGGAGAAGCAACACACGATGTTTAAAATGTCTTTAAACATTGTGTGCCTCCCCAAGGCCCGACCTGACCTGCATCCGCATGTCGCGGATTTTCAATGATCACGAGTTAGTCAGGTCCCTAACCCCCACGATAGATGGGGGGGGATTACTGTACATTTGTACAGTATTACAGAGCTGCAGTTGCACCATAGGCTTGTAGTTCTAGGTTGCTGCCCAGACATTGTAATCCAGGGATGGCCCAAAGAGACCATCAGATGAAGATTAACAAGCGATTCGGATTCCATTTGATGAAACCAAACTGCAGTTTTATTCAAACATGCATGTTTAAAGACGGTCTCCATAAATATAGATGGAAGACCCCAAATTACACATGAACACAATCTTTTATACTCTTCTACACAAAACAAATGAGTCCGCATTGGTTGATGGGAGGGTACATAGCATTGCATATACATGATTGGCTAAGATGGCGGGTGGCTCTATTCCACCCCTAAACCTTTCACCCTTTTTAGCAAGCAAGTAAACAGTTCCAGGAAAGTTTCTATAGGATGTGGTCTGTGGTAAAGCAGTCTTATTTTGGAACAGTAAGCAGATGGGAGGATAGACAGAATGTCTCTATGGTGACTGCCTTTGTGGTTTTGCAGCCTGGGGACTTTCCACAGTTTGACACAAACATGCCTCTGAAGCTCGGTGTGTAGGTGATGCAGAGTTCTGAAAGATTTTTTCGTCCCCTCTCACAGGGTTAGATCAGGGAATAATGTTCAATATGTCAGCCACACAAAGCTATGTGGGGGTCCCAAGGACCCTGCAGAACGGGAACGACTCTTTCCGGATGCAGCAATATTTTCAAAGAGCTCTTTTGTTGAAACAAAGGACGGCAGAATTCATGTCGGGTGCCATAGAGGGACAAATCAGGTGCCATAGAGGGACAAATTTCCACAAGGAAACATACAGAAAGAAAAATCCTGATTGGCTGATGGATAAAATACATTAGCATTGTCTACATATGATTGGTTAAGATGCTGGGTGCTCTCCCTCCCCTTGGGTTCTCTACCATCTGTGCGAGCAAGTTTCAATAAACAACTCTCAGGCATCTGCGAAGCAAGTTTTGAGAAAAACAAGTCTTAGAACAAGTCTCAGAAACCAACAGTGGATAAGTACCGAAAATATGCTCTTTGGTGACTAGCTGCTAGACAATAACAGGAAAACCGTTCCTTGTGGCTAAGCCTTGCGGTAAGCTAGCTGAGCAGAGGAAAAGGGAAGTGGGCCCATAATATTCACAGGGAGAGCAGATTTTAAAATCTATGCTCACAAATATAATAATTCTGCGTTCACAAGGTTCCACCTTTTTACTAGTAAAAATGAACTGCAAAAATGAACTGCTTCCATCTGGTTTTGCCTCACTCCCTTGGTTATTCTGCTTTTGTTTTATTTTTATTTTATAAATCTACCCTTTGGCAGAGAAAAAATAAAGATGCAATAAAGATTCGCCCTCAATATAATATATCCCTTTAATGCCCGGATATGTAGCCACAATAACTAGGATATAAACTTGGAAATCTGTATGCACAAGTTCTAGTAAAAGCACAATGGTGGTTACTTCACGTCCTGTTCATCCCTCCTTGCTATCCCGCTTGGGACCGGTACCAAAAAAACTTCAACTCCCGTGGGAAGCCCCAATCTGTGAGGCTTGAAAAGTTGCTTGCCAAGTATAGGAATTAACTCCTGGGAATCCTTAACGTTTTAAGGATTGAGAGTAAATGTGAACCCAGCAGGGAAGCTTAACCAGCAAACCCCCCCTAATGGGTTGGAAAATAAAGAATCCAACACGTGTTTCTCTTGGTGCAAAATGGATGCTCTCTCCTCCTTTTCCTCCTCTCCTGCTGCACCCAGGCAGAGCCTTTTTATTGAAAACCACAGGACTACAAATCCAATATGACTTTGCAGCAATCTCTCAACCAATTATAAACTTACACGTCACATAAAAACACAAATACAGATATTTCTTTGTTCTAAAAACAGCTCACACTGCGCATGAGCAGGAATGCAGGTTACACACAACATACTGCGCATGAGTAAAGTTAGCCTGGGAAAGTAACCTTAATGTGCAACATAGTATCTCAGAATTGATTTAGTACAATATGCCTTTGTTAAACTGTCCTCGTTTGTTAGTGATTTCTTCTCGCTTACATTTAATGGACGCCACAGAGAGGCACTGTGAAAAAGATTTACCACACCCTTTGGCAGAGAAAAATTAAAGATGCAATAAAGATTTGCCCTCAATATAATATATCCCTTTAATGCCCGGATATGTAGCCACAATAACTAGGTTATAAACTTGGAAATCTGTATGCACAAGTTCTAGTAAAAGCACAATGGTGGTTACTTCACGTCCTGTTCATCCCTCCTTGCTATCCCGCTTGGGACCGGTACCAAAAAAACTTCACATTCATAGTGTGACAGCAAAAAGTTGTCTCGACCATGCCCCCGGAACCAGGAACAGAGCGTGACAAGCCGTACCTGCCCCTGAGCTGGGGAAGTCTCTTGTCACGGTTTGTTTCCTGTTCCTGTTCTGAGACAAGGGACCGTGTGGTAACAACTGTCACGCAACAACCAGTGTCCACCTAGTGGTCAGCGGCTGAAGCAGCATACAACATTAGTTTCCCTATCGGAAACACCATCCAGTGCAAATGTTTATTAAAGAAAGTACTGAAAATTCTGTAGCATTGACGTGTAAATCCCAGACCAGTAAACCAAAATATTGAAAAAGTTTTATTTACAATATTTTTTAAAAAGGGTTAAGAAAGACAAATTCAGAAATTGTCACGGAACAAGACCGTGAAGTAACAGTTGTCACGGGACAAGTAATCCCACCCATGAGTAAACGGAAACAGGGACTGGACAGGGACAAAATCACGTGACCGCAAACAACTGTCACGGTACAAACATAATCACGGAACAAGGTAGGACGTGAAGTAACCACCATACTTGGAAATAAACACCAATGAATACAATCATGCTTATTTCCCAAGACACATACTCAGGACTAGTCTGAGAACATGCAACATGCAGATAAATAAATGCCTTACTTGATGTGGTTTAGGCTTTTTTAGCAATAAAAATAATGTCTTCTCTTCCTAAGCACAGTATTGAACAATTTCACATTTTCTTAATTTCCTAATTAACTCCCCTCAGCCTAGCTTGAAAGTGGATAGGAAGGGTAGTGCAAGAGGAATTTCATATGTGGGATGCAAAATCAAAAGAAAAATAAACTCTTTGCAAAAACAAGAGAAGATGTAACACATATCCTAAAAGCTTAAACACATACTTTTAAAAAGCCATAATCATTAGCATGCCAGACTCCCATAGACCTTGTTTTCAAGTAACAGAATTTATCATGAAGAAACAAGGCGTGGTTAATATAAATGAGTCACATCTGTGAGGGAATACAAGCAATTCTTCAGAGATAATTCAACAACAACTCAACACAAGCCAAGACCCAGGAGACTTTCTTTGTTAAATTATGTTTCAGCTAATGTGATCCCCAAAATTCCTCTGAACTTCCAAACTACCTAGCTGTTGCAGCCTAGCGCTCAAGAAGAGATAGGGTTATTCCAAGGGCAATTATAATAGCTGGAAAGCCAATTTAGCTATGAGATACTTGAAAAATAAAGTATAATGGGAAGGGAAAGAAGGGTGAATCTACTGACCATTTCAAAAATTTTAAATAAGTTTGCTTTTATATATACTGTATATTAAATGGAAATTTAAAAATATACTTATCTAGCACCTGAAAGACTAGCAAGTTTAATAGCACAAGTTTTCAGATTCCAATTCACCTATGGTACTAAACAAGTCAGAAGCCTCCAAAGCTTATGCCGCTAAAACTTATTAGACTATTTTCATGAGTGCCTAAAGGACTTGATATTTTCAACTACATGCAGGGGAAGTTCTTTCCACAACAAACCACTGGCTTCTCCATCATTGTTTCCTACAGTGCGCACCCATCGGGCAAGAGTTCCACCTCATCTCGCCTTCCAACCCAAACCTTGCGGATTCTTTAGGGTTCCTTTAAAGGGGGGAGGGACGCCTCAGAATATAAATGTTTAAGGAACTTATTAAGATTTAAAACTCACAGTGGTGGGCCCATCCTCCCAGGCAGCAGGAAGGTCCGGCATCATGTTTCCATCATTGCTGAAGCCACCAGGATGTTGTGAACCCTTTCGGTCCAACCCCAACCCCCCCAACCCCCCAAAAAAGCGGCGCCAGTAGAGCTTTGAACCCGGATGGGAGATCCCCGCTGCACAAGAGTCTTCCTCCAACAGCTGTGAAAAGAAGAGGGAGAAAGTCGTAAAAGCAAGAAAGAAAACGCCAAATTGGGGTGACTTGATCCCGCCAACAGGATAGCACTGGGAAGCTAAAGTTCACACCCCGTTGCCGGTCAAGGCTCTTCCCCCATCCCGGAGGAGAAACGCCTGCAAGCAGGAAAATAATTCCTTTATTTAAAAGTACAGAGAGAAAACAGCTGGAAGAAATAAAAGCGCAGGCCTCAAGGAAAAGAAGCTAGCGGCAAAAAAGAAAAAAAACTTTTTTGTTTTCTTCCTCCGTGTTCACCTCCACGCGTAATGCTCCGGAGACGGCGGGCTCCCGGGGGCAGTTAGGGCGCGGGGTCGGGAAGAATAACCGCAGCCAGAATAATCAATAAAAATAAGATGAAGAATCTTATTCAAGTCTCTTTGTTGCACCCACACCCGTACAGCGGTGCTATAAGGACAATAAAGCACTCTCTTCTCGGCTCGCCATTTTGAGCCCTCGCCCACCTTCATTTTCACCGCATCCTCTCAATAACATCTTATTGAAAATAAAAAAAAATCCCGTCTCACCTCCCGCAGCAACGCGTCCCTTTTTCTTTTGCAAAGCCACCCGGAAGGGACGGGGCCGGACGGGAGGGCGCAAGGCTCCCAAGCGCCAACCGCCGGCGAAGCGACGACAGGCAGGCAAGCAGGCGAGCCTCTCCCCACCCCCTTCTTCGGAGAGGCGTTTCTCACGATGGCTGATATACAGTCTATTTAAGAGCTGCCGCCGCGAAGCATCTCCTTCTCCAAGCCGTTGCTTGCTTGTCCTATCGGCAATTGCCGAGGCGAAATCTAACAGCGGCGGCGCAACGTGGCCAAGAGGGGCGAGGGGTTTATATTTTCTATTTCAAGGCAGCGCTGCTCTCCTGCGCCTTAACTCAACCAAAGCTCTCCTCGGCTCCCTTTTCGTCCGATCTTCTCCGCCCACCTGGACCCGGGCGCCGCCTACTACGGGGAGGAGGACGAAGAAGAAAAGGGGAGGCGAGAAGGGGCTTCAAAAACAGACGTTTTCCGGTGAGGTTCCCTCGGCCTCTGCTTCTCCAACGCGTCCTTGCAGCGCTCCCTGCCGAGCGAAGCGCCCATGAAGCGCAAGGCGATCCCTGGAGACGGGAGGTGAAAAACCGGAGCTGCAAAGAAAATCTTAATTTTCTTAAAAGAAAAGGGAGCCTGAACTTGCAGTTTTATAGAGATATCCTCTCTGGAGCATTCGCCAAACGTGTCTGCAATGGCCGTGGGGCGCTGAGCAAAGGCCCTCAGGTCACCCAATTTATGTTCTCCCCAGCAGAAGATCGACCGATGAAAGCCGGCGAGAGCGATCCCCACGTTGTTATCTGAATCCGAATCAGGGACACACTGGGACCGCTGTAAGAGACAACCCCCCTCCCCAGAAAAAGGCTGTTCACAATTTTTATCAGAGTATGCAGTGCTGTTGATAGGGGTTGCTTGAGGCTCCTTAGAACTTCCAAAGCCAGCATCACAGCAGAGGTAAAAATGAACACAACACTCAGGTGTATTTTCCCATCACCACCACAGCCGTATTGACAAAAATATATAGACGGACAAACAAAAGCTCATCAGAAGCGACAGGCAAAAATAATGCAGTCACAGCCCAGTCCAGTCTTCCAACACGCTGACACAGTGACACACACACACCCTACACACTGGAGCAAGTTACCTGCCTGCTTATATGCCTGCATGATGCAATACTTAGTCAGCAATTTGGACACTGCTCATGTGCAGAAATGACTCAGGCCTTCTTCCTTCTGTCAAGTCATTCTCCCATGATTCAGCAAGACAATTCCATATTTTTCTGTCATGCGCTGACAGCTACATAGCTTGTACCAGAGCTATAACATTTGAACCATAATTAAGTTGATGGGTAATATCAGTGATGAATGTGTAACATATATATTGTATGGGGGATTGTGTATGTCTGTTCTTTTTTAAAATTGTAGTTTTTATGTATTGGGTATGAATGCTGTCAGGTGAAAGAGTGTAGGGCTCTGGGTGTACGTTTGGTTTTTAGGTCAGTTTTAAATGAATACAAGAGATGTTCTGCGTGTGAATGTAGGAGTATGTGTATGGATGTTTTGTTCTTAAATGATAGCTTTTATGTCTTGGATTTTTATACTGGGGTGTGTGAATGAGCTGACTGGATGGCACTTTTTAATCTCGTATTTTTTTACAATGACAATAAATTTCATTCTATTATATTCTATTCTAGAAGCTTATAACTAGATAAGAATTACCTGAGTTCTGTCCTGTACTAAGCAGGAGTTCTGTTTTGCATCATTTTGGTACTTTCATATCCCATCTGATTGTTTCCTTGTTTCATTCATTCATTTGTTTGTTTGTTATATATTTCTATACCACCTATCTTCCCAATGGAACTCCGGGTGGTGTCAAGTTCATTTTACGCTTTAGTTTTTTTTTTTTTTACCATTCCCCTGCATAGTAAAAAAACCATCTATCCCATGCTCACTAGAATTAGTCAGAATCTCTTAACCCCTAAAATTCTAATCTAGAAGGTTAGATTTTTTAATTTGCAGCATATTCCAACCAGATCAGCAAATAATCCTGTGTAGCGCTTTGAAGACTAACACTTGTGTGGACCTATTTGGAGGTGAGTTGCATTTATTGACACTGCACAGAAGCTCATGTCAAATGAAATTTGTTAATTTTTCAAGGCACACCAAGACTCCTTGTTTGTTTCCCTGAAATATATCTGAATTCTGTTTTAACAAGATGTCAGCACCACCATATGCCTATGTCAGTCAGGTTTTCTGCATGTACTGTGAAAATGTGTAAATTATCTCTGTTTCTGCTGCATGACCTCAAGCATGGTGGGAATGTTACAGCATTTGAAAAAGTAACCAAGAGTTAAATGTTCCAGTATTCTGCAAACACCTAATCCATTTTCAACAAAGTTTTTCTTTCTCAAAACTTTTTTTATTAATATACTATATATCCTTTCCCCCATCTTTTTCCCTCATATAGATTTTTTAATTTAATTGTCTCTATGATGGCCCTACATTTCCTAGCACTTTTAATATTGTTTACACATGTCATTCTCCCTCTCCACCATTTTGTAATGTGGGCAGACAAGAAGAAGCAGCAGGAGCCCATTTCACACTTGAGGCCCCCTTCTCAGCTTTCTCCAAAGTACTGTACAAGAAAGTCTTGCCGAGGGAACCCAAGTAAAAAGTCCACCACAAAATGGGAGAAAACAATGTTACTTTGTTAGCAGTTAGGAATGTCTCTGTTCTAAAAAGTATAAACTATTTCTTTATGGAGAGCTTCGGTGATCGCTGAGTGAATGATGGTATTTAGTTAGTTGGTTTATTGTCTGTCCCAGGCTCTTACTTGCCAGAGTCCATGTTAGTCTGTATGGATGCTGTTGTTGTATTTTGTCATTTGTTTGATTTATGTTTTTTTGGGGGGGTTGTTGTTGTTTTGTTTTATAATTTGTTGTAGACCGCCCAGAGTTCCTGAGGGAAGTTGGGTGGTTAATAAGTGAAAATATAAATATAAATAAATATAAAACTGGCTCTCAATATTTTTATAAAAGCTAGGAAGGACTAAATATTTCAATTATATGCACGAATTAGTTCAATTTGAATTTCAAAGAAGTGACTGCCCAACCATCATTCTATCCCATGCTCTCTAGAACTAGTCAGAATCTCTTAACCCTTAAAATTCTAATCTAGAAGTTTAGATTTGTTAATTTGCAGCATATTCCAGCCAGATCAGCAAAGAATCCTGTGTGGCGCCTTAAAGACTAACAAACGTTCTTTGACATAAGCTTGGGTGGACCCAGTTGCATTCATTAACAGTCCACAGAAGCGCATGTCAAATGAAATGTGTTAATCTTTAAGGCATACCAAGACTCATTGCTTGTTTCCCTGCAATATAACTAAATTCTATTTTAACATAAAGGGCTTGGTGCTGTCAGCACCACCATAAGCCTAAATATTGTAGTTTATCAGTCAGGTTTTCTGCATGTACTGTACTGTGAACACTGTGTAAATTATCCTCTGCTTCTGCTGCATGACCTCAAGCATGGCGGGAAAGTTACAGCATTTGAAAACATATCCAAGAGTTGTTAAATGTTCTAGTATTCATAAAGCACCTAATCCATTTTTGACAAGGTAGGGTGCACAGTTCTTTCTCAACAGATTTTTTTTTATTAATGTATATCCTCCCCCCCTTCTCTTTTTCCTCCTAATATTGATTTTTAAATCTAATTGCTTCTATGATGGCCATACATTTCCTATCACTTTTAAGATTTTTTGCATATGTCATTCTCCCTCTCCACCATTTTGTAATGGGGAAAAGGCAGGATATTAATGAAATCAAGGGAAATTTTTAAAAAGCTATTTATGTGCTGCTGATTAATTTTACACAGAACTTAGTTTTGTGGAGAGATTTCCCCAGGATTTATGACAGAATGGCATAAAACTTGAGCATTTTTAAAAGCTGCTTTAAGTTAGGTTAAAATGAAATTTGAAGGCAATAAGAAACTATTACGTACTACTCTGAGAAGGCAGATTTGATTCTATTAAATACATTCTCACTCCCTGTATAAGTGGCTCTTTAGAAACTCATGCCTACATTTCCTGAAATTGTGTACAAGTACAGTACTGTAAGGATTTGTCATGTTAAGCCACTTGGACTTTAAAAAAATTAATTGGAACAGTAACATCATCTGCCACTTCCCTCAGGATTTCCTTTCCCTTTGAGATCTGCTGTTCCTTGTTATTGTTGTGTCATTACAGTCATGAGTGACTCTTCGTGACCCTTTGTCCATGGAGTTTACTTGGTAGGAATACTGGAGTGGCTTGTTCCTTACGGTAGTTGTAATTCATGATTCTCTGGAAAAGACAATAATGATAGGAAAGGTTGAAGACACAGGGAAAGAGGAATACCAAATACAAGATAGTGGAAGCCACAGGCATGAGTTTACAAGCACTGAGGACAAGACATTCTGGAGTTTGTTCATTTGTAGGTTCCCCATAAAGCTGTGGCAATTTGAGGTACATAGCAACAGCAGTAGCATCAGGATGGCTTTGGGGAGGGGGATAGATTTCTCCCCCCCCCCCAAATAATCATGAGCTGTCCCTGCTGTGATGCAAAGTATTTTGGAATTCTGTAGCTTGATTTTGAATAGGGAATTTAGATCCATTGGCATTATAAAAGGAGGGTTGCTCTTGGAGACAAAAAGCTGAAAAGTGTTTTTAGGATCAAAACAGCTACCTGTATACAGTATTAGAGCTTCTTGAAACCCAATTCCAATTTTGGAAATTAAGAAAAAAACCATTCAATTAATTTAAAAATTAAGAGTAATTACAGGGTCTGGTCCGTGCTCATTTGTCTCTAAGGAGGAACGGTAAAGGTTTTTGCTTATCCTCAGAGCTACACTAAAGGAATGAGAAGAAGTTAATGAGCTACTGGTCTCTGCATATGGGTTCATCCATAAAGCACTGGACCATTGTATCCATCAGGCACATGATTACCGTGAATTCAGTTGGTGCAAAATGCAGAATAGAGTCATCATCCCCATCCCCATCATCTTAAAACTGCAACACTGTAAGGAACCCTGTGGATCACTGAGTCCAGCCTCTTGTTAGCGAGGCACAGTCAACTCCCAATCTCTGAAAGGTGTTGAAATTTCGAAGGAAGTTGCAAAGAGACTTGAGACTGCTTTCTTGTACCACAGCGTTTTTTTCTGCGCAGTCCATAAAGGAGTTATTTTATTCTGACTAAACCTAAAGAAGCAGAACTTTATCCGAGAAGCTTGCAAATTGATTGATTTTTAGTGGTCCAATAAAAGCTATCACCCAGCCTTTGGTTGTTGTTCAGGAGTTATCTTTGTGTAATCTTGGGGGGGGGGGATACATGACCTTTTCTTTGTTCTTTATGGGCTGCCTCTCTGAATTTTTTCCTGGGAGCATGCAATAAAGTATTGATGGGCAATTGTTACATTCATACCCATTACTGAGCCTCTATAGAGAGACTTCCTTTACAGTACAGTATTTAAATTACTGTTTTACATTACCAAAGATGTAGCCTGTGCTAATCTGTTTCAGAACATCAGCAGAAGAAAATGAGGAAAAGAACATTAGCAAAAGAAAAGGAGAAAAAGGAAAACTGACATTGCCATTACATTGTTAGTATTTAAAATGCTAAAATATTTTAATTCCCATCCCACTCTTTAAAACTTTTATTACCAGCCAGTTCTGGATAAAATGGGGATTAAAGTAAGAGCACAAACTTTTAAACATCTACTCAGAAGTACATCCCACTAAGTTCAATGAGGCTTCTTCCCAGGTAAAAAGCTTAATTAGTTGCAATTTTAATTAATTATGAGTTTGCTGGGTCTGACCACAGCTGTCAATATTAGGAGCTACTGGAACTCTTTAATTCAGGCAGCCACCATATGTCAGAAACAAGACAGTGACAGATAAAAATATTGTGCTGTCTAGCATATCAGTTAGAGCCAGCAGAGATAGAAGAGAGTGGGGGGGGGGAATGCAGCTGTCTCCCCCTTCCTTGTTGGCTACCTATTGGCCGTCCTTGAGGACTTGAGAAAGAGGGCCAGGCGAGTGGACCACAGGAGTGCACCTAATAAATCAATAGGCAAAAATGAAATAAAAACAAAACTTGAATGGACTTTTCAAGAGTTGACTCTCACAGGAAGTGTGAGATTATCCAGTTAATCCAGAATGTCAATTTGCTAATCTCTTTTCCCTGCTTTCTCTATGGTTTGGCTTCACTTGAAAGTGCCTGCAGAATGGGATGCACTCACAAAAGCTCACACTGAAATATAAGTTTGTCTTTAAGGGATCATAGTGATTTTGTTTGTGTTTCATTTTTATTTATTTAATTTTGGTCTGGACATGATTGCACAGACTAACTTCTTGGAAAATTAATTTTAAAAGTGATACATAGGTGGTTTGTTGGTTGGTTATATCACCTGTTTAGCAAATTGCTACTCCTGACTAAGTACAACAGAAATGAAGAACAAAAATTATATACATATAAATTATATAAAAATAACCTATTACAAAACTAATTCCTTCATTACAAATAACAAGACCAAAAGCAGAATAAATACTGTATTGTTCAATATGGTGTATGTCCCTCATTCTTCCTCCTCTATCCCAGCTGATGAGGGAGAACCTCTCCAAAAGCTTCTTTAAATAGCTGAGTTTTGAGATACTTTTTGAAGGCACAAAGGGAGAGAACCTGATATAATTTGTGGGGTATTTGCATTCCATAAAGAGGGTGCCACAGCTGAGAAGGCCTGGCTCTGAGTGGATGTTTTCTGGTTCTTTCATGGTTTTAACACCCACAGGTGTGAGGAATGTGAGGATGTTCAGTAGTCAAACCTGGGAGAAGGTGTTTAGATAAGTAACATGTTATCTTAAGAACTAGTCTCCTTTAACACTGAAGGTGGTGCATTAGAGCAGGTGCAGAACTCAAAATTAATCAACACACATGGTGGCCTTCATTACTTAATTAGCTTTATAGTGAAAGGATAAAGGATGTTAAACCAACAGATATTAAGATCGGTTAGGAAGGGGATGGAGATCCTCTTGTAGTCTACATTATACTGTCAGCCACACAAAGGAATGTGGAGGGTGCAAACCCACCATGCAAAGCAGGAATGACTTCTCCGGTTCTGACAAAAAGCCCTTTATCCATATGAGAGATTGCTCGAGTGCCCGTAAAAGGGATGATACCCTAGAAGTGAAGCAAGATTATATACATTCTGGCTACAAGGAAGCAATAAGGTGAAAATCCTCCTTGGTTTAAAAGCTCTGAAATGGGTGCATACATGGTATGGGTCAGCAATGCATACAAGTCTCTCCATATATAGACATGTTTTGCCTGCTTCTGTCTTGAGGATCACTCCCCCACCCTGGTTTTCTATCTTAAAGCAAGCAGTTACAAGGAATGCAAAAACAGGATATGGGTATGTATACAAGAATATGTAGATAGTCAGAATGTCTGTGAAGATTCTCAGTCATCCAGGTGAGTTTATCTGGAAATTGAGTCATGGCAACTGGACTTCTTTTCCTTGAGAGATATAAATGTTTCTCTGCTCATCCAAACAGCTTCATCAGTCCAAACCTAGTTGTGAGTCCTCCATCTTAGTCTGTTTTGCCCTCTTGTCAGCATTCTCTGAAATAGGCTCATAAGATGAACAATGGCCTGAACAGGCTTGTTAGATAGACAAAAGTCAATAGCCTTAAGGTGAACAATGGCCTAAGGTGCTGAAATCCATAAAGTATGGGTCGTTAGCTATGGCCTTGGGGGTGAAGGCTTTTTCATTTGTCTGAGTATTGTTAAAAGCACGGGCTGATAAGTAGCAGATAGACTGTGCCTCAGGCCACCACCGGTATTGAGAGAGCAGTTTTCAAGGTGATACCTGTATGTGACCCAAAAGTAACCTCTTTCTAACCAATCGTAGAACAAAGGCCTAATCACTCTTTCTTTACAGATATTACTTTCTGGTATCATTTCTGCCTTGGTCTTTAGAATTGGTCAGAGTTCTCAAGTACCCACGATTCACACCTTCCACTGTGCCTCTTAGGAAGCCCAGCAGGGAGCAAAGGCTCAGCCTGGTCATATACATATCAAGGGAATAAGGAATTTATTCTGGACACTATGGCACCTTCTGGAAGGGGAAATCATTAAGGGAAGAAAAGGATGCCCCATCTTTATAGGAGAGCCAATGAGTTTGCCTTCCTCACGTTTTCAGCCAGTTAGATGTAGGATCCAAACTGTATGTAAATATTATCCAATGAAGTTGTATACTTTAGGACTCTTTGTTGTGGTATAAAACTATTTTACACTGTATGTTTGGGGTCTTTCTCTGCCATTAAGAGAAAGACCCTAGCTGATTCCTATTAACTTATCAATAAAATTGGACTTTGGTTCAGCTCGTTGCATCTCTTCCTGACCTCTTGCCAGAGAAAATATACAAGGTAAATCCAAAAGGTAACAAGTGCTCACATGAATGGCTTCCCTGACCCCTCTCTCAAACCACCTATCTTCTCTGTCTAATATGTGTACATCCTCATCTTTGAATGAGTGCCCTTTGTTCTTCAAGTGGAGGTGTACTGTTGATTCTGGTCCTCAGCTGTTACCCCTCCTGTGTTGGGTCATCCTTCTCTTTAATGGCTGTTTGGTTTCTCCAATGTAGATAGAGGTCTGCACACTCCTCACCGCATTGGACCGCAAATATTGCTCCTTTTTTTGCTTTGGTATCAGATCCTTTGGGTGGACAAGTTTCTGCCTTAGTGTGTTTGTGGGTTTGAAATAATCATGGATGTGGTGTTTGCCAAAAATCCTTTTAAGCTTCTCAAATACTCCAGCCATGTAGGGAATTACCAGGTTATTCTGTCGGGTCTGGGTCTCAGACTGATCCCTTGTTCCTCTGTGTCAGCACATTGCTTTGTTGAAGGCCCGCTTTGGATATCCACAGGCCATAAGTGCTGTCTTCAGGTGCCTGTCTTCCTTCTTCTTAGCTTCTGTGGAGGTGGGGATGCTCTTTGCTCTGTGGTTTAGGGGCCTGATGACTCTTGATTTGTGTTGTAAGTACTGATCTGTGTGGGTGGGCTTCCTGTAAACTTCTACTCCCAGGCGACTGATGATGACTGCACAATCCAGGAAAGCCAGCCTGTTGTCTTGGGTGTCTTCCTTAGTGAAGTTAACATTAGGGTCCACCGTATTGATGTGGTCTGTAAAGGCCTGTACTGTACTTCCTGAGACTTGATTTTCACCCAGGTATCATCTACATACCTGAACCAGTGGGATGGTGTTGTCCCTGGGAAGGTGTTGAGTGCCGCCTTCTCCACTTCTTCCATGTATAGGTTGGCAACAATTGGTGACACTGGGGAACCCATGGTACAACCATGCTTTTGTCTGTAGAAGTCCCCTCTGTACATGAAATATGCACAGGTCCATGAGCAGGCATATTTGGTCTGGGTTGAGGCTGCTTCTGGAGGTGAGGGTGCTTCTGAAGGCCTTATGAGCCCATTTTAGACCAGGGTGACAAGAGGTCAAAGCGGACTATAAGAAGGAGGACTCACAACTAGCTTTATTCAGACTGATGAAGCTATTTGGATAAGCAGCAAAACATTTCTGTCAAGAAAAAGAAGTCCAGTTGCCATGACTCAACTTCCAGATAGATGGCCAGAGACAGGATGTAAGCCATTCTTATGTTAAAAAACAGGAAGAATGTAGTACAGCTAGAAACAAAGGGGACTGATGAAGTATCCATAATGTCAGAAAGTTTTTCAATTTATGCTCACAATTAGACATGGGCATTTCATTTCGGAAGGGGTCTAGTTCCAAAACGAAACACTTTTGGTACTGGGACCCACATTCCAGTCAACCAGTCTCTTACCTTGCTTTGGGTCGCGCAGGGCTAAACTCCAATGAGGAAGCAGCCTCTGATGTGTCATCTTTCACTCTCCCTGGTGCTGGCTAATCTGGAGCTGTGCAGGGACACACATCATCCCACCTTCCTGTCTGATTGGCCAGCGCCAGGGAGAGTGAATATGGCGCATCAGAGGCTGCTCCCTCATTGGCGTTTAGCCCCACGCGACCCAATACAAGGTAAGAGATTGGTTTATTTTGTTCTGGGAGGTGGGTCCTAGTACTGAAAGTGTTTCATTTTGGAACTGGACCCCTTCCAAAATGAAACACCCATGTTTGCTCACAATACACCTCATTTGTGCGAGAAAACTAAAGGTTGGGTAGGCTATTCTCGCATGTGTGTGTGCCTTTAGATGTCCTGGCAGAGTTTTTCTTAAAAAGCTCACGTCAAAAAAGGAGATTAGCTTCAGATGTTCCACTAAATGAAAAGTTCAGTTAAAGCCAAATAAGTATGTTAAGATAATTCTCCATTTTGGAGGACTCTCTTCCCTTTTTTCACTTGGGTAGCCATGGGAAAAGGGGAAGTGAACCAAGATTGTACTTAATGACCGCTGGTCTTGCAAGGAAATACTGGCACAGAGATAGCCGTTGCTATAACCTTTGGTATTTGCTACTTTTACTTTGAGGCTTTTTTCCCCTGTAAAAAGCAGTAATGGAACTGCCGGCTATACCGTAGCACCCCCGTATCCGCTGATTCGCCATCCGCAGATTCAGTTATCAGCGGGTGGCAAGCAGATGGTGGAGGTTGTAGGGTGCCAAGGGAAAAAGTGGTGGCCCCATGCCATCTGGTTTGCTGTGCTGCTGTGTGGCCCGGCTCTGGGGAATTGCCTTTTACGCATTTCTTCTAAGCCTTGAAAAAGCATTTTGCCTCGTTTTGGAGCAACGGTTGAAGATTATCAGGACTTTTGGGGTTAAGTGCCACCAGTATGTCAATGATACCCAGCTCTACCTCTCATCACCTCCAGATTCTCCAGATTCTTTACTTAAGTGGAGTAATGAACTGGATGAGGATAAACAAAATAAAAGTAAACCCATAGAAGACAGAGGTGCTTCTGGTTAGTTGAAAGGGAGAACAAGGATTAGGGATGCAACCTGTAATGGATGGGTTCACTCTCCAATTGAAAAAAGAGGTGCACAGCTTGGGGGGGGGGCTCTTGGACTCATCCTTGAGCTTGGATGTCCAGATCACGGCGGTGGCCAGGAGTGTATTTGCACAATTAAGGCTAGTATGCAAATTATGCTTGTTTCTTGAGAAACCAGCTCCGGCCACAGTGATACATGCCCTAGTGACATCCCGGCTAGACAACTGTAATGTGCTCTATGTGGGGCTACCAATGAAAAGCCTCAGGAAACTTCAACAGGTCCAAAATGCAGCAGCTAGACTTCTGTCTGGGGCAGGATACAGAGATCACATTACACCCCTATTAAAGCAGCTGCGCTGGTTGCCAATCAGTTATCGGGCACAACTCAAGGTGCTGACCTAGACCTACAAACCACTGGATCACATATATTTTGTGTTTATAATGATAGTCTCGAATTTTTAGATATTTTCCTGATATATTAATCAATAGAACTATTAACACTGCATAGAGGCATTGGCTGGCATATAGCTGCTGCATAAAGAGAGTTAACTTCCACATTTTGTAAAACCATAGAGAACATCAGATGCACAAAGAAGGTTTCCTGTTGCTTAACCACAGAACGTGACTAGGGTAACATCTGTATAACGCCTAGCCTCAGCCTAACCGCAGAAGTTTAATCATAGAGCCTTCCTGAAGAAATGGAAACATACCAAATACATCAAAGAGGAAGTAAATATGGGAGTGGATTGCTTTGATACTAAATGAAAATAAATTGATTTTAACTGGTGTTAATAAGAAATGTACAGTTATAGAGAGTGTCCAGAAGTGGCAAGGTCAAGACAGGTCGACAAAAGAGGAAGAACAATGGATCCAGTAGCAGACCGGAGCAAACTGGTTGTAATGTAATTTGGAGTAGTGAAGTGTTGTTGTTTTTCTTGGCTTAAAATAAACTGTGAATTCTAAGGTGTTAGTGGACTTCCGTTGTAGATTTATAATCTTTAAAGAATGTAAACATCACTACAGCAGACCAGCAAGTGAACTCTGATTGGAGTGAGAAGACATGTGACTGCTTTTTCAAGGATGTGAACTCTTGGAGCTGCAGAGAGAGAGAAAGGGAGAGAATGTTTCCATCAGAATGATTCTGCCTGGTATTTTTCCTTGGACATTTTAAAAATGTAGAAATTAGTGATAGGGAATGGCATAGCCTCTTAGTATATCGTATGTAATTAAGGAGGGAAACATCTTTATTATTTTTAAGTTAGAGAAATATTTCTGTGAAATCTTTGTAGTTAAATAAATGCCTTAATTAATATTCAAGCCAAGGTGCGTGTTGCCTGTTTGATTACTGTCTTGTAGACATGGGCATGGATCGGCGAAATTGTCGTTTCTGTTTTCGGTTTTCGTTTCCGTTACGTAACGGAAATGGTAACGATAATTACGCCGCTCCAGCTCGAACCCGACCCTAAAAAAGAAAAAATTTCATCGGGTTTTTTGTTGTCATTAATGGCATTGCGGCGATCGCGCGATGCCATTGCCAAGCAACAGCACAGAAAAAAAGTTTTTAAAAGTAAAAAAAAAAAAAACCCAACTCCCGGCCAAAAAAGCAGGCGAAAATATGCCTGCCTGAGGACACCTACCAGAGGGGTGGTTTCTGGGGGGGGGGTTCCCCGGCCTTCCCCCCCTCCTGTCCTGGGCTGCTTGCACCAGGCTGGGGGGGTCATCCTCATTGTCTCCATGCCATGCGGTGTGGGGGGGAATCCAAAATGGCGACTGCAATATTTATTTTTAAATCGTGGTCCAAAAAACCATCAAAGCACAACAGAAACATGTGAAAATTAGGTATTTTAAATGCCTGAATTTTTATAGTAGCAGCAGTGGGTTTTTATAGCAGTAAAAGGTTGCACTGATTTTATTTTATTTTATTTTTAATTTTTTTAGACCTGCCCATGTGAGCTGGGCATGGGATGGGACCATGCAAATTTTTTGAACCATTCCACCAATGGCATGACCAGGTTTTGACTGAGACTTCTGGATGTGCCAGAGGGCATAAAAAGCCGAGGCACCTTCCAGAAGTCACAGTCGGGTCTGGATGTGGAGGAGGGTGGAGGTCTGTGTGGCTGGCTGCTGCTGGCTATTCGAATTTGGAGGGAGGCTGGAAGCTTTAGATTTAAGTTAGGCAGGCAGGGAGGGAATTGAATTTAGAAAATAATTTCTTTGATTCCCTGCAGCTTTGTCTGCTGAAGGGAATAGCAGTTTATTCTTTATTTCTTCTCTGGCAGTTTGTGAGGATTTTTTTTTTGATATTGGATAAAGGGGGAGGTTCGACTGGGAGTGGGAGGTGTGGATTTATTTTAAATATATATTATATACTACCATTTATTTTCTATTTTCCCAACTTCAATTTGCTTGCACACACACACATTTGGGGTGCAAGCCAAGAACAGAACCCTAATGATATCCTAACTGCCCACTTGCCCGCCCGCCTGCGCCGCCACCCGCCTGCGGCCACCGCTCACCCGCCCGCCTGCCCGCGCCTCCCCCCTGCCGCTGTCGCTGCCCGCCTATTGCCCCCCACCACCGCCTCCCGCCCGCAACTCCCCCCGCCGCCCTCCCCCCACCCTGCCCGCCGCCTAGGGCGCAAAAACACCTAGCGCCGGCCCTGATTGCGGGACGCCCCTATGCTCTGGGAAGTCAAATTGTGCTAAATCGCAGTGGAAACGACAAATGAGAAACGAAATGACAAATTTTTGAAAAATTTTGCGACAAACGGAAACGACCCGAAACGGACCCGTTCCGACAAACGAAAACTCAAAACGTCATTTTTTCTGGTCGTGCCCATGTCTACTGTCTTGGTAAGTGAGATTTCTTCTTCACAGCTAGGCTGGGGGACGTGAAAGAACTCACTCTAGTTTTAGAAGGGGTTTTAAGTCTCCAGGATCTTGCTTTACCATCAGCTGCAAGTTGCACTGTTTTTTTAGCTAAAAGAGGAACTTTAGTGGAACTCTCGGGAAGACTGGGTGTGGCACTCCCGAAACATATATAAGGGGGTGGTGGTACTCAGTTCGGGGCTCTGGATCTTTGCAATCACTATTAGCATTGCTCCTGTCTGCGATCCCAGATAGACGGTACCACCATCTGTCTCTGTGTTGTGTGTTGTATTAACCTCCTATATTCTGCAATAAAGCTGGCTTATAACTTTGCAACTAAGCTGTCTCACAATGTTCCTAACCCAAAACTCCAACTTATCAATAACTAGTTATAACCTTATGGGTTTACATTGACACTGTGTTTTCAATGTTAGTTTCCATTACTCATAAATTTACATGAAATTTTACTCCCCTTTAACTGCTCACATTCTCTTGTAGCTTTAATGTAATGTTGTCTGTTACTGCTGTAAGATGTCCCTCAATTCCCTGTTCTCAATACTTGAACATGTCTTAATTGTACTTGACTATATTTTCCCCCTCATTCTGTAAGCCGTCTTGGGTCCTTGTCCAAGGAGAAAGGTGGGGTAAAAATGCTCTAAAATAACTAAATAAATAATAAAATTTGAAGGAGAAGGGACTGCTTGTAGAGATAGTCAGGAGGAACTAGTAGAGGCATACTATGGGGAAGTAGACCAAGGGTAAGGACGGGAAACTCTCAGAAAGTCACATTGCTGTACACAGTAAAGGTGTGTGCAAAAATTTGTATCAAACAAAATGGAAAAAATGCGGGGGGACGAAATGAAATTAAACATAATTTTTCCATTTCGTGCTATTTAACTCTCCATTGATGGCTGCATAAACTTGTTCTAGAGCAGGGGTCCTCAACGTTTTCGAACAGCGGGCCGGTCCACCACGCCCCAGACACCACTTGGGGCCGGACCACAAGCAGGTGGGCAGGGTGCAGGAGCAGCAGTGGTGGGGCCTCAGGAGGGAGTAGGAGACCTTGCCGCAGCCTTCCTGTTTTAAATTGCCCCACTTGGCTGCACCTGCTGCCCCGACCATTTGGGCGGTGGGTGGGAGGTGTGGGGGGGACCATGCCCTAGGCCTCCCACTCTGAATGCCCCACTAGCCAGCATGCTGATCATCTGGGCGGTAGTTGTGGGAGGAGTGGGAGGAGCGACATAGCCCACTGCTTTGAACTGCCTCAGCAATAGAAGCAGCTGTGGAGGCTGGCTTGCTTGCAAAGCAGGGGGTAGGTGGGGGGTTGCAATTGGTCCCGGGGGCCACATTCAGGACCTTGAGGGGCCGCATCCGGCCCCGGGGCCTTAGGTTGAGGACCCATGTTCTAGAGCCACTATTTCTTTGATTTTCACAGCTGATTTTGCCCTCTCTTGTTCTAACCATTTTGTGAGGTGATTTAAGATTTTGACCCCCAGCTGAGCATACGTTTCTGCTCTGCATTTTGTCACTCTTCTAAATTTCTTTCTAAGCTGTTATGAGGTAATTCTGAAACACACGTTTCATGATATTCATGAGCAGCACAACAACTGGTAATTCATGGGAAAGCGCAACATCTGGTAAAGTGATACTGGGAAATTAGTTCAATTCCTGACAGTGAGAAAGGAAGAACATATAAACCAGTGTGTAGGAGATTTGTTCAGAGAGTGCTGAGTGGCTAGTTTTCCTCTTCAGCCTAAAGCTGTTTTTTCTGAATTTTGAATTTTCCTGCCCTACAGGGACAAACCAGCTTGATTAATCTGACAGGGATGGATGCTTCACTCCTGAAACCTCTCTCTGGGGGAAAACCCGCCTGGAGTTCTATGATTATTATTTATTGTTTATTGTACACTAAATATTGTTTTATCGTGCTTTTTGACCATGCTCTCCACATTTCCCTACAGTGTCTTTCCGTGACTCCACACTACAGTATGTCTAAACAAGGTGTTTCCAGAGTATAGTGATATCAGTCTACTACAGCAAAAACAATAAAATGTCACATATTGCTGTAATCATTCTTTCTCCCCACCTTACCTGAAAGTTTCCGGTCTTGTGTCTCTGCCACAAGATCACATTTGTCAGAAAATAAGAGATCAGATAACCTTTAACCTAAACATGTACTTCTTAGAAGAGTGACCAAGAGCAAACCAGAATTTCCAGCTGTATATAAAGTTTATTGAAAGCAATATGAGGATATAAATGATCAAATGTTGGGCCAAACCACTACATTATTCTAATTTACAGAAAGTTATCTACGGGCTGCCTAAGCAATCTTGCCATAAGACTTCCCTGGTCAGCTCAGGGTTTCCAGCCTGCAGTGTGAGATAAAGAGATTTTCCATTTCCCAGCAATAAAGATACTGTACCAAATCACTAATGGCTTGAAATGGCCTTTGAAGTTTGCATTGTTTGAGCCAAAATGTTCTTTCTCAGGTATGCCCTGAGGGTATAAAATCAGGCAGGCATCTCCATAATTTCAAGGTCCTTTGATCCCAGGTTGTCTTTTGATGCTAGATTCAGGGGAAAATTGCACCTCTGCTTGCCAGAATCCCCCTGCCCATTTGGCTCAGAGTAATAAGAGTATGGTTCATTAATCCATCTCAATATTTAAGATTAAGTTTTCTTCACAATTACCTTGAAGGCTAACAAGTGGTAACATTCAGATCAATCAACCAGACAGGTGAAATGATTTAGAACAAATCTTCTCAAAGGGAGGCCTGTTATTTAATTCAGACTATCAGGATAGAATTGAGCTCTTTTTTAAGAAAGACCTGGTTACCCTGAACTTTGTTAATTTCAAAGGTTAATTTAAATGAATCACATTTCATGAAAATATATTTTTAAAATGTTGTTTATTCATTCCTTCCTTTATCCCAGGAATTGTAAACTATTTATGCATTTGATACAAGCTCGTCCTTGCTACATTTTAAGACTGAAATTACTGTAGATGCAGGAACCCTGGCTGTTGAATTTCAACCATCATTTTCTTTCTTTCTTTCTTTCTTTCCTTCCTTCCTTCCTTCCTTGGTTTCATGAAGAGATCTTGAAAGCTTGCATGCTATTTTACAATCTTGAGTTGGTCCTTGTTGTGACAACTGTGGACTTTGAGGTCCCTCTTTCTAGTGAAAGAGGGAGATGGCAGCCAAGGAGTAGGGTACACCTGATAAGAGAAATTTTATTTTTAACAGGAACAACCACAGCACAGGGAAAGACTGTGGAGAGCATACAGAGGAAGCATGCTTGTGGTGCAATTCTAGAGTCTTTTATACACTTTCATATCAAGCGAAAAAGCATGTAGCTTACTGTACGGGTTCGGTGAATTTGATTAATGGTTCATATGAATGAAACACTTGA
>JAHTLZ010003526.1:12861326-12871677 GCA_023846285.1 Phrynocephalus versicolor | reverse complement strand
CCCACTTAAAAACACAAGCATCTACGCAACAGGCTAGGTAATCCTGTCCAAGTGCTCACTACTGGTGGTTCTTGAGTTCATTATTAAGTGCAATTATAGCTCTGGGATAAAAACTGTTCAGAAGACGTGTGGTCCGAGTTTTAATTGTTCTGTATCTTCTGCCAGAAGGCAACAGTTCAAATAAATTGTGAGCAGGATGCGTAGAGTCCCTTAGAATGTTGTGTGACTTCCTCAAACAGCGAGATGTGAAGATATCATCCAGGGTTGGTAGCTGGAGCCCGATAACATTCTGGGCAATTTTAATTATTCTCTGTAGAGCTTTTTTGTCCGCTACAGAGCTGCTCCCATACCATGATAGCATGCCATAAGTTAGGACACTCTCAATGGTGCTGTGAAGACAGGCACCTGAAGACAGCACTTAAGGCCTGTGGATATCCAAAGTGGGCCTTCAACAAAGCAGTGGGCCATCCCAGAAGAACAAGGGATCAGTCTGAGACCCAGACCCAGCGGAAGAACCTGGTCATTCCTTACATGGCTGGAGTGTCAGAGAAGCTTAAAAGGATTTTTGGCAAACACCACATCCCTGTTTATTTCAAACCCACAAACACACTAAGGCAGAGACTTGTCCACCCAAAGGATCCGGTACCCAACCATAAAAGGAGCAATATAGTATATGCGGTCCAATGCAGTGAGGAGTGTTCAGACCTCTACATTGGGGAAACCAAACAGCCATTAAACAGAAGGATGGCCCAACATAGGAGGGGTAACAGCTCAGGACCAGAATCAGCAGTACACCTCCATTTGAAGGAGAAAGGGCACTCTTTCAAAGATGAGGATGTACACATATTAGACAAAGAAGAGAGGTGGTTTGAAAGAGGAGTAAGGGAGGCCATTCATGTGAGCATTGAAAATCCCTCCCTCAACAGAGGTGGTGGCCTCCGGCATAGTTTATCTGCTACTTATCAAGCTGTGCTTTCCACACTACTGAGACAAATCAAAATGCCTTTACCACCAAGGCCATAGCTAACGACCCATTAACGACCCTTTCTTGATAGGTTTCAGCACCTTAAGCCATGGTTCACCTCAAGGCTAAGGATACCATTGTCTCCCTAACGAGGCTATTTAGGCCATTGTTCATCTGATGAGCCTAATTAAGGCCAGGGTGACTAGAGGTCAAAGCTGCCTATAAGAGTCAGGGTTTGCACCAGCTGCATTCAGACCGATGAAGCTGTTTGGATGAACAGCGAAACGTTTCTATCTCTTAAAAAAGAAGTCCAGTAGCCATGACTCAACTTCCAGATAAACTCACCTGGATGACTGAGAATCTTCACAGACATAGTGCTGTGATAGTAAGACAGAAGTAGATGCTGAGATAAATTCATCTTCATGAGCATTCTCAGGAAATACAGCCTCTTCTGTGCCTTCTTCATAACCATATTGGTGTTTGCAGTCCATGAGAGGTCCTCTGAGATGTAAGTGCCCAGATATTTAAAGCTACCAACCCTCTCCACCTCCTCACCATTTATGTACAATGGTAAATGTACATCTTTCTTCTTCCTGAAATCATTATAAGTTCTTTAGTTTTTTTGATGTTAAGTACAAGATTGTTTTCTTTACACCACTGAGTCAACCCTTGTACTTCTTTCCTATAAGCAGACTCATCGTTCTTACTAATGAGCCCCACCACTGTTGTATCATCTGCAAATTTGATTATTGTGTTGGAGTTATACAGTGGGATGCAATCATGTGTGTACAAGGAGTAGAGAAAGGGGCTTAGCACACAACCCTGAGGAGCTCCTGTACTTAATACAAGAGTAGAAGAATGGTGGGATCCCATCCTTACTGACTGTGGCCTATCAGTCAGAAAATTCCTTACCCACAAACAAATCTTCTGATCTATACCCAATTTGGCCATTTTGAAAAACAACCTATTAGGTAGAATTGTATTAAAAGCAGAGCTATAATCCACAAATAACAGCCTTGCATATGTTCCCTGTTGTTCTAAATGGCTCAGTACAGTATGGACAACAATGGATATAGCATCATCAGTGGATCTGTTACTCCTGTATGCAAACTGAAACGGGTCCAGAGTAGATGGAAGTCTAGCCTTAATATAATCTAGCACCAATCTCTCAAAACACTTCATAATAACAGATGTTAAAGCTATTGGTCTGTAGTCATTGAGAGATGCCACTACTGACTGCTTAGGGACTGGCACTATAATAGATGTCTTCAGGCAAGTAGGGACAGAGCACCGCAACAAAGATAGATTAAAAATGTCTGTAAATACTCCAGCTAATTCTGCAGCACAGTCCCTAACAACTCGTCCCATGATTCCATCTGGTCCAGCTGCCTTCCTAGCATTAATATTCTGGAAAGCGCGTTGCACATCAGAAATCTGCAGTAGAAGTGGTTGTCTATCAGTAGTAGATTCTATTGGTGTGCTATTGATGGTCGATGCTGTAGTCATAGTGGGTCCAGTTTCCACCTCAAAACGGCTGAAGAACTGATTCAGCTGATCAGCCAAAGACTCACTGCTGCTAGACAGATTATTTTTAATATTCTGCCCCGTGATTTGTTGCAGACCTTGCCATACCCGACGAGGATCAGAGCTCTCAAAATGATGTACATAGCTTTGGCATCCCTGTTGCCCTTTTTCAATTTAGCTCTGGCCTCTCTGTACTGTAGTGCATCACCAGAGTGAAAAGCAGCATTTCTGGCCTTTAACAGAAGGTGCACATCTCTGTTTAGCCAGGGCTTGTTGTTAGGAAACACCCGTACTTGTCTGATGGTAGTGACAACATCAGTGCAGCTTTTGATATAAAACAGTACTGTCGAGGTATATTTATCAACATTGTTCTCCTCAAACAGTGCCCATTCAGTGCTCCTAAAGTAGTCTTGAAGTTGCTCAGATGCACCTGCTGGCCACACTCGTATTTCTCTGGTTGATGGTCTGATTCTCTTAACGAGAGGTCTGTATGATGGAATCATGAACAGAGATATATGATCTGACTGTCCTATATTGGGCAAAGGCTTAGTCTTGTATCCATGCATGATGTTACTATATACTTGGTCCAAGGTATTTTTCCCTCTGGTGGGACAGTCAACATACTGATAGAACTTAGGGAGAACAGTCTTTAAATTGGCTTGATTAAAATCACCTGCAACCACCAGAGCTCCGTCTGGGTAAGCCTGCTGTTGTTTGCTAATAGCAGTTAGCAGGTGGCCCATAGCTGTAGTAGTGTTTGCATCAGGAGGTATATATACTGCAGTTATTATAACAACATTAAACTCATGTGGCAAATAAAAGGGGTGGCATTTCACTGCTAGATACTCCAAGTCAGGAGAACAATGAATATCCATTATTTTAACATCTGTGCTCCAGTTGTTATTTATGTAAACACAAATCCCTCCACCTCTGCTCTTCCCGGATTCAATAGTTCTATCTGCTCTAAATGCTGAGCGTCCCTGTAGATGTAGAAGCTCCTGTGGAAAGGCAGGACCCAGCCACGTCTCCAAAAGGACCATAGCACAGCAATCCCGGATATTTTTCTGCAGAGAGATAGTAAGTTCCAAGTCCTCGATCTTATTGGGAAGAGATCTCACATTTGAAACAAAAAGACTTGGCAATGCAGGCTTGTAAGGATTTTTACTTAGCCTCACTCGAAGTCCGGCTCTGCAGCCCCGCTTCTGCTTGCGTTTTCTCCGTTTTCTTTTCTTTCTGGCAGGGAAAGCAGGGGGAGTAGCCCAAGGATATGCAGGCCCTCTGATAAGCTCAGCTGGAATGTTGTAAGTTGTAACCTCCTGGCTGCAGCCTTCTCTGCCGATAGTTAAAAGCTCTTGTCGACTGTAAATTACTTGCACCTGACTGTGCAGAGTCTGTAGTAAAACGTACACAAATAAAACATTAATTAAAAGATACCGATCTCTGGAGTGCCAAGCCGCTGCAAGTGCTTGCGCCGTCATCTTGGCCCAATCCCCCATCTAGTAAGCCAAAGAAGAATCTTCCTGAAAAGCCTGGCATTTGCTAATGCTAAAAACATGGACTGAGGGTGGTAAATGCCTACTTCAGATAAGAGTTAGGCTAAACACATAGATTTGTCTAACACAGATGCAGTAGGTTGACATCATCCCCATGGCATGTTGAGAATGTCAATAAGCTGGAATATTTTTTGCCTAGCAGAAACTACAGTTAATAAGCACAAGACCTTGGACTTTGGATGACAGCTCTCATCATCCCCCCAGTTCTTTTCCAATCACATGGTTCCAAAGATAGAGCTAGTCTGTTTATAGATATGAAGAACAATGTAGACAGCATTCTATTATAGCTTGTGTGATATTCTCACGCATCCTCCCACCTCAGTTGCTGGTTCAATCTTCTGCAGTCCATGTGTGCTTGGGAATAATTCCCTATCTGTTGCCACAGTGCCGCCTGGTCTGTAATTTTTACGGAGCATATAAGAAGTCATCTGACATTTAAGAACAGCTAGTTTATATCTCTCTTAATTTATATGAGGAGTGGAGATTTGGAGTGGCAGCCTTCATTGGTTGTTACATGCTTAGCACTGCACAGTTTTGTCTGCTGTAGACTGGCCTAGTTTTGAAAGCTCCATGTGCTACATCTTACTTATTTTTCCATACTGGATTCCTTCTTTCAATTAAAAGATTGGGCCTGGTAAACTAATTAATATTTTCTAGTTAAACCTGGACAAGCCATGGAGTAAACATCCTACTTTTTCACTCTATCTCCCCAGGAAGCACGAGCCATCTATCCTCGTGGTAGGCACTGGAAACTAGTAGCACACAGTGTGTTGCGATTTCTTATAATCAGTTTACTTTTTATAAGCTTATGCAAAGAAAGAAGATTTTTAAAGCACACTCTGACATATCCAGATTTATGTTACATGCCATATATTTGTTGTCAAGTGTAAACAAGACCATTAGGGCAAGTAAATCCTGCTTATATCCTTATCTGGAAAACCCCCTCTTATTTGAATGAAAACAACATCATAAAGGTTTTTATTTTTGTTACTGTTACTATACATGAATTTTTAAATTCATAGCAAGATTTCATTTGTAATGCACTAGAAGTATTATTTATTTTTATTTTAGAGTATTTTTTACCCCACCTTTCTCCTTGGAAAAGGACCACAGAGATCCACAGAGTTACAGTAGTTACAGAGTTTCAGAGTTACAGAGATCCTTTCTCATTACAGTAGGACCCCTGTATCCACTGATTCGGCATCCGAAGATTCAGGTATCTGTAGATGGCAGAGGTGCAGGTGTGTGATGGCGCAAGGTCTGGTAGCAGACAGTGCAAAGGGCCAGCCAGCGCACATGCATGGTGATGCAACATCCCTGCTGGCAGGCATGATGGTGCGAGGTGAGTGAAATCCAATTGTTAAGTCTCCACTCAATAATTATTGGGACTCTCATAAATGCTAACAGGCCTCATTTGTTCAGTGATCTACTCCAGCTAATAGAACTAACAATCAGATTTATCTCTTGGAATTTAAAGTTACTTAAATACAATCTCACATCGCCTGATGGAAAGAAGATTAATTTGAGGGAGCAAAGTAATTTAAGGGGGAGAGAAATCATGAAAAGGCCACTCTAATTGCAACGTCAAAGATTGCGATCGTACAGGCATATAGCTCACATTTTGGACCACTTGAGGTCTAATGCGTAGCATTATGAAGAAAAAAAGCAGATGCAGACACTTTTTCAAAGACCAATGGTCTACCCAAAAAGCACCTACAGGAATTTACCAATCACCATTTAATATTGGATTTTTGTTCAGAGACATATTCCTGCTTCAAAACTGCAAAGGGTGTACAGAGAGACTCCCTGTCCTGCATCCTAATCAAACTGGCCAGCTGCCTGAAGAGGCAGAGAAGGGAAGCCTGAACTCCTTCCCAGGATGACACACTGCAGGTGAAGAGGGAACCTGGTAGTGCATCAAGGACGGTGAGTGGGCCAGCAGGCTGGGGGAGGGGGGAGATTACATGTGGCACCTGCGGTGCTATGAATGAGATTTGGCACAATGCACTTTGTCGTGCTTCAGATCCTTATCAAATACTAAATGATCTTCAACTCTCATCTGGTTGTGCTGCTACAAACAGAAGATAAACAGTTTGGGAAGCTACTTCTCCACACCCAGAGATAACAGTAAATAACATTACCTACAAGGAATTATTGCAATGTCATAGAATCATAGAACCATTAAGTTGGAAGGGGCCTACAAGGCCATCAAGTCCAACCACCTGCTCAAGGCAGGAATACATATCAAAGGATATCTTCCAGGTGGTTTCCACAGTTCTCTTGAATGCCTCCAGTGTTAGAGCACTGACCAGCTTTCAGGGTAATTGGTTCAACTGACACACTGCTCAAAATTAGCTCGTTTTGTTGATATATAACCATTATATCTATCAAGAAACCAGCTGTCATAGTAGCAGTTATAAGTTAGTCATAATTTCTTAGGTGTCAAGGAGTTGTTTGTCTGAGATTAGTCCTGTCCTGTACAATTGAGCACTGACAATGATGAATAGACTTTGTTATGCAAAAACATTGGAGGCCTCTTTAGAATACAGTTATGTTAGACTTCAATATAAGCTGATCCTTGACACGAACACCTCACTCTCCAAAGTCTTGGTGGGAGACCCATACTTGCCTACAGACAACTCCCAAACCTCAAGCAAATACTAACACACAACAAAAGGGATTATGAAATAGCTGCATAGACAGGGAGACTACACACTGCCACAGACCCAGATGCCCACATATCTACTTTGGCAACACAATCATAGGACCTAACAAATGCCACATACAATATCAAAGGCAGCTTCATTTGCTCCTCAGCCAATGTGATCTATGCCATCTATTGCCAAAAATGTCCATCTGCACTTGATGTAGAATAATCAGGACAGTTTCTGCAGAGATGGACCAATGGTCAAAAATCTGAAATCAGAAACCACAATACAAAGAAACCTGTCTCAAACCATTTCAGTCTACCAGGATGTAGACTCCATTTAATATTATCTGTTTTTCTCACTCTTAAACTTTAAGTTATCTCCCAGTCCCCAAACCTCCCCTCTCTCTTCCTCTTCCCATTCATCTTCCTCCAAGTCTGCTATCTGTTTTGTGTCTGCCAAGGAATTTCTGGCACAGCTTTAAAACAACATAGCCAAATCACTGCATGTAAATACTGTATACCATATGCACAAGAGCCAACAAATACTTGGTATGATTTCATTCAACATTCAATGCATTGATCCATGAAAGATTACACTAAAATATAATAATTAACTCCCTGCCAAAGGAGGTGGTGATGGCATCTGGCCTGGATGCCTTCAAAAGTGGATTGGACAGATTCCTGGAGGAAAAGTCAATCACAGGTTACAAACCATGATGGAGATGTGTCATCTCCAGGCTTAAAACCAGGGTACTTCAAGGGCCAGATGCAGAGGAGTGGTATCAGGAGACAGAGATCTAGTATTGTGTGCTCCCGGACGCATCTGGTGGAGCCACTGTGAGATACAGGAAGCTGGACTAGATGGGCCTTTGGTCTGATCCTGCCATGGCTCTTCTTATGAAGGTGCCACATGTTTTTGTCTTTTATTTTGCTTTGCTTTGTTTCTTTGGATTACTTCTTCCAAATCAGCATATCTTCCCCCTCCAGAGGTTTTGGCATACAAACCCCACAGTCCTTGATCATTAGGAATATAAGATCAGAATTCTGGAAGTTGCATGCCAAAACATCTGGGGGGGTCAAAAGTTCCCCTCCCCTGTTCTAAATGATTGGTTCACATATGCCACCATTAATTTTCTTCTACATTGCTAGTGAAAATAAACCCAATGTCTCCTTGACGAACCATAAAACCTGGAAATGGGGAAGGGTGCATTCTAGTCTCCTGCATCATTTGTAAAGTTGCAGGCACTGATGATTTTCATAAAACACAAATGTAAAAATAGGTTATGCCTTTACAGACCCCTTAAAAACATACAATAAACAAGTCTTTGTAGTTTAAACAGCACTTCACTTGGTTTGTACCGGTGAGAAGAAATTAACATCCAAATGTACAAGGCAAGATGGATATTGCAAGACAAATTGCTCTTACATGTCAAATCCAACTGTTTATTTACAAAAAAAAATTACCCACCCCACTACCAAGTGGTCTCTGGGCTTTGGGTTTTGTTAGGCAGGATTGTCTCTTGGAAGTCAGGAGTCTGGTTGCTGTTTTTATGGTTACAGCTTAAGGCAGCTGAATGAGTGTAAAACTCAGGCTCCAAATATAAAAAACTTAAGGCATGTTTATCCATACTTCTCTGTTAATTTTGAAGCAAGCAATGAGAGTGCAGTGGTGATGGGTAATTACAGAGTAATTGGCAACATTTTGGTCCTAAGAGAAAGAAGTAAAAATTCCAAACCATGCTGCAATGAGACCTGAGACCTTTCAAGAAGGCTGACAGGAACTCTCATAGACCTTAGTTATTCTGAACTATCCATGAAGGGGCTGTACTAAGTGAAATTTTCTCCACGCAAGTTTACAATTTGGCTTTTTTTAGTAGTTCAATTATCACCCTAAAAAGAGGGTATTTATTCATTTCTATGCCATCCATCTTCCAGCAGGAACTCTAGGCAGTTTAGAGCAGGATTAAATAATACAATATCACGACAAAATCGAATAAAGTATTTTGTAGTAATACAAAAGTATTTTTGTAGTAATAAAGTATCACAACAAAATCAAATAAAGGTATAAGTATCTAATGAAGACATTTCTTGTGAAGGAAGGCAAACAGAACAGTTTATTCAGATTCTTGAATTGAAGGGTGTCACTGGAGTGAGATAAAGATGTGGCACTTTTCAAGGCTTTATATACTTTTACAACTATCAAAACCATCTACAGAGCATGCTAATTGGTTATTTTATGTGTTACCACCACAACTAAAGTGCGGTTCTTTGTTCTATTAGAGAAAAAACTGAATCCCAAAGCACTGTACTGATAAGTGTGCGAAAGGTCAAAGAAATATGATTTGCTTCAATAATATAGGCCAGGGATAGCGAACCTATGGGACGCATGCCAAAGGTAGCACAGAAAGAGCTTTTGCCTGGCACGCGACATGCTCCTTGACCCTCTCCCTCCTCCGCTGGACGAGCCAAGAGGAATTTGTGGAGGGGGAAGTGGGGGAGCAGGGAGCATGTCGGGTGCCAGGCCAACCCTGCCATCACCATTGCCATCTCCGCCCTTGCGGCCGCCCCCTGCCACCCCTGACCCCGCCTCCACCAACCCCGCCATCATCATGAACGCCATCCCTGCCCCTCCCGCCGCTGCCAATAACCCTGACCCCGTCGCCCTTGCTGCCCTCGACCTCGACCTCGCCCCAACCGACCCCCCGCTGCCGCTGATCCCAGCCCCCCATCGCCATTTCCCCTGCCGACAACGACCCGACCCCGCCTCCGCTGCCATCACCGCCGCCATCCCTGCCCCTCCCACTGCCGATGGCGATGACCCTGACCCAGCCCCCTCCGTCACCCTTGCTGCCTTCGCCCCTCCCCCCCCGCTGCCACCGATCTCGACCACCCCACCCCTGCTGTTGCTGTTGTTGCCGCCGCTGCCGAGTTTGGGCACTCGGTGGTGAAAAGGTTCGCCATCCCTGATATAGGCTCTCATAGGAACGTTAAGAAGCACTTTTGCAGAAATAACACTTCCTGATTATAGCTGAACCGCTAAACTATACCCAAGAGGCCTCAGTGACGTCATCACAACCTCAGCTGCCTAGCTGGAACACAGGAAAACCACAGAAAGTCCGTTCCCATGAGAACGAACATTTGGTGGTTAGCTAGGTACAAGAAATGAACCTGGACTGTCAGCCAACCAGGTGAAAAGTTGGGTCATTTTTAGCTAACAAAAAAGAGGAACCAGAATGGCTTTTATCTGTCAACAAGTAAACCAGTTTTAGCTGTTTCTTGGGAAAATGCAGAAATGTCCCATCTTGCGGTTACAGGGCGTGGTTTCGGAAAACTATTTAAGATGCTGATGGGAGGCATTGAGACCTGTCCAATACAGCAGGGTTAATCGAACCAATTGATCTGTGCTGTCTTTTACCCTTAAGCTAAGAGGCTTAAGATTTCTACTAGATTTAAGAACATAAGAACATAAGAAGAGCCATGCTGGATCAGGCCAATGGCCCATCTAGTCCAGCTTCCTGTATAAAATAAAAGGAAGATCATTGTATCAGATTATTACTTCTAGATAAGTAGCTAGTAAAACTGTAAAATGCTGAGATTAAGCTTCTTCTTCAGGGGAAAAGACTTAGTGTAACTCCACCCCCAAGCTCAGAGCTTAGTCTG
>JAHTLZ010003526.1:12822798-12858075 GCA_023846285.1 Phrynocephalus versicolor | reverse complement strand
AAACAGCTTCATCGGACCGATGAAGCTGTTTGGATGAACAGCGAAACGTTTCTATCTCTCAAAAAAGAAGTCCAGTAGCCATGACTCAACTTCCAGATATGTTTTTAATGGTCTAGAGAGGTAACACCCATTTGAATTTTATATACATCTTCCCTTTCTCTGTAAGTTACCATGTTACTAGAGGAAGTAGTTTGTATAAGTATATCAACAGTGTTTATGGGAGATATATCAACAAAACAGAAGTTTTACTAGCAATGCAAACAAATATACTAGCTAAAATCCCTTCAATGGGAAGTTCCTGTTCAGCTTGCCACCAGATTGATGGTTTGAGGATGAATCACAAAGTAATAGCTATCTTATTTCCAATAACCATGCATGGGTGTGAAAGCTGGACAGTATAGAAATTTGACAGGAAAATAAACTGATTAATTTGAAATTTGATACTGGATGAGAGTTTTGTAGATAACATTTTGCTGCTACAGATTTTATATGACTGGATGTTGGTCAGTGAAAATAAAAGCAAAGCAAAGTGTTCTGTTTATATTCTGCCCCATGGTGCAAGGAAATGATTATACCTGCAGATGTCTTGCAATTGCCTAGGCACTGCCTACTGAAGAACCCACAAACCATATCCTGTAGCTAAACTTGCTTCAACACAAATACCTATGGGGGATTTGAGATTAACATCTTGCTGAAAGTGCTTAAGACAGCAAGTAAGGTTATAAATTCTGGAGTAGGAAGCCACTCCAGTATTCCTGCCAAGAAAACTCCATGGAAATAGGGTTATGAAGCATCAGTCACGAATGTAATGACACAACAACAACAATGGCAACAACAACAACAAAGTTGATAAATTGGCCACCAGAGACAGCTTTTGTGCCCTTGGCTGTGTTAAAGAACAAGATACTAACAATGAATTCAGGATCAAGGTGTTCCTTTTTTGACTGATTGCGGAGGTGGGCTTCTCTCACTGGCTACTGAGAGAACAATTAACAGGATTTTTCTGCACATATTTATACATATTTATAATGGCCTAGGACCTGACTACCTGGCAGAGCGGATCGCCCAGCAGTCAACTTCAGCCCGTCCAACGCGGATGTCGTGGACGCACTCGCTTCGGGTTGCCATGCCCAGGGAGGCCCAGAAAACGTCAACTCGAAACTGGGCCTTCTCTGTGGCTGGCCCCACTATGTGGAACCAACTAACCAGCGAGTGCGCCTTGCACAGTCCCTGCCAGCCTTTCGGAAGGCTCTGAAAACGCTGCTCTTCCGTGTGGCATTTGGTGGCCCTGTTTAGTTTAATTTAATTTTTTCCCCCGCCATCGTATCAATTAGTTAGTCTTATTATCTTAGTTGCCAGGGTTAAATTGCTGTTTTAATATGTTGTCACTTTGTTGATTTTATTGTTCTGAATTGGTCGTTGTTGACCTACTGTTGTAAACCGCCCGGAGTTCCTTCGGGAAGATGGGAGGTATATAAGCTCCATAATAAAATAAATAAATAAATACTATTTACAAGACAACTGTCTGCCCCATTGCACTGCATGGCACCGAGAGTTGGGCAGCAACAGTGGGAGCCAGTTGCATGCTATGGAGCTTCCATGCTCTGTTGGATGTTGGGTATCTATCTCCCTACTCAACCATGCCACAAATGATAGTATCTGACAGAAAATAGGTGTGATATCAATTGCAGAGAAGAGTAGAGAAAGCCCTCTTTGCTGGTATTGAGGTGTCCTCAGAGCGGCACTTTCCACTGCTTACGACCTGGAAATTGATGGCTGGTGGCCTACCTGGATGAACAAAATAGAGATGACCAAACACTGTCAATAAGGGCATGTCTGTGAAGATTCTCAATCATCCAGGTGAGTTTATCTGGAAGTTGAATCATGGCAATTGGACTTCTTTTCTTGAGAGACTGAAACGTTTCACTACTCATCCAAGCAGCTTTGTCAATCTGAGGAAAGTTAGTGGTGAGTCTTCCATTTTATAGTTCACCTTGATTTCATGTCCCCCTGGTCTGATTAGGCTCATAAGTTGGACAAAGGCCTGAATAAGCTTGTTAGGTGGACAATAGTCTGAATAGGTTCAATAAGAACATTCAAATTGTTGGACTGCACCTTGAAGACGTGGTCAAATTGGGCAAAATGGCATTTTAGGATCCAAAGAGAAGACCCCGCACTTGTAGGAAAATGTTAGGAAGAATATAAATACCATGATAAATCAGGCTCCATAACATTTATTATAGATTCCGGCTAGTTAAATTTTAGGAACTTGAATACCTTAAGACTGTAAATTAACTTGAAGTATACAGGGGCTCCAGGATGTGGCAGAAGCTTAAACTTAGCACCTGGGCGAGAGGATTATCCACAGGGTAAACTGTTCCTGAGGGGCAGGAGATTAGAGTTCCCTGTCTTTGTCTCGGACTCCACATTCCCAAACTAGACCACAATGGATCCAGTCAAACAATAGGAAATCAATCAATGGAACATTTATTCAGGTATTTGGACCATCAAGATCTTAATGGCTCAGGAAATTAGATTATCAAGATGCACTGAACCCATCAATGCAGATTGAGGGAGACCTTGAACTGGTTTATGTCTATAAAAACTGATGCTCTATCAATGGTTAATTGCTCACTCACATCAACCAGGGTGAGACCATTGACTCTTGTCTATTGCCTTGGCTTCAATAAATCAAACTTAAACAGTTTCAATTTAATTATTTCAATTTAATTATTGGACACTAATTCCAAGCCAGGCACGGGCTCAAAAGTATTCTGTAAAAACCGAAACAAAGATTTATGCATTTAACAAAATAAACTATGAAATGTGTCATTCATTTGTTCCATCTGGAAACAATTGCCCTGAACAACAATGGAAACCATCTACGGAGCATGCTAATTGGTTAATTTATGCTGCACTTCTGCTTTAGCTTAATATGGTTAATTCTCCATTAGGGGCTTCATTAGAGGCGTGGTGGCTCGGCAGACTAGAGTACTGAAATGGTCAGCTGCAAAGTCAGCAGCTCAGCAGTTCAAATCCCAGGTGCCATGCAGCAGAGTGAGCTCCCGCTGTTAACCCCAGCTCCTGCCAACCTAGCAGTTTGAAAGTATGTAAACGCAAGTAGATAAATACAGAAATAGGAACTTCCATAAAAAGTGGAAAGGTAAACAGTGTTCCATGCAGCCATGCCGGCCACATGGCCACTGACTTGCACAACACTAGTTCTTTGGCTTGAAAAGAGATCAGCACCTTCGCTAGAGTCGAACATGACTAGTATGTAAGGGGGAAATCTTTCCCTTTCCCTATTTACTTGCGGTGCAAAAAACAGCTGTCTTGTTATTAGGACAATTTAAGAGTAACAGTGAAGCTTGAGGTTACGTTGACTGCTTGGTTTGACCTTTTCTTGCATTTGCTCAGAAATTCAGTTTCGAATTTCTGGAAGGAAAAGGGCAGCTATTGACAATCGCTCCAGCTGCTGAAATTGCTCTTGAAAATCATCTTTAAAAAAAAAAAAGAATTGAGGTGTTTTACATACAGGAGGATTCTGGGCCGACCCTTCGTGGGCCCCTTGAAGCGAAGTCTGTTTTGGCAAGAAGAGATCCTATTTCCGTATTGGGGCAGAAACGCACAATTTCTGTCCTTTCTTAGACCCCATCTTAATGAGATTTGATTAGAAGCCCTAACTTTGCAGCCAGTCTCTCTTCCAAGTAAAATGATGCTTCGCGTGGCGGCTAGAGAAGTTTACCGACGAAGTAAGAGCTCGGAGGCAACAGAAAGGCACCGCCGCGACTTTTCCTTGCCGCGGCCTCCAGCTTTGCCTCCTCCCACCGAAGCCCAGCTTGTCGTTCAAAAAACTACATTTCCCGACGTCCTCCGGGGTCAAGGAACGCTCGGAGAACTCCGAGTCCCCTTCAGTGGCGAGGAGCCGGCCGAGCTCCGTAGAAGAGGAAGGAGAAGATGGGCGGGCGCCGCGTGAGGGCGCTCGGCGAATTAGACGACGCTCCCTAAGGCGCCCACTCCCCGGCCGGGGAATGAGAGAAAGCAAAAAGCGCGAGCGAGCGGCCGGGGCCTGGCCATGAGTTACCTCAGCGGAGACGCCGGGGCCGTACGGTCTCTGTTAGACTTGTAAGTGAGCCGGTTCTACTGGGGGCAGGACTGGCCTTCTCCCCCTAGATATGTGCTCCCTCCCCGAATAACGACGTGGTTTGGCTTGCTTCCATTCTTTTGTTGTCGTCCCCCCACCCCAACCTCCGTCACTCGCTTGGGTCCGTATTTTGTCGTCCTCTCCCCTTCTTTCCGCCTCTGGCCAAATCCCCCGTTCCTGTTGGGCTCCTTGCCAATCTGGCCCCCCAAGAGTCACCCACCGACCCTCGAACAATAAATACAGTAAATAAATAAATAAATCGCCCAAGGAGAAGAGCCTCTGAGCCCAGTAAATTTTAAAATGGTTACTGGGCTGGGGGCACCTCCCTTATGAGGAAAGGCTAAAACATTTGGGGCTCTTGAGTTTGGAAGAAAATGCGCCTGAGAAGGGACATGATTGAGAGGTACAAAATAATGCAAAGCATGAGTAAAGTGGATAGAGGGACGCTCTTCTCCCTCTCACAAAATAGCAGAACTAGGAGACATCCACTCAAATTGAAGGCTTGGAGAGTGAGAACAGACAAAAGGAATTTTTTTTACCCAGCACGTTGTTAGTATGTGGAACTCCCTGCCACAGGATTTGGGGATGGCATGTGGAATGGAGGCCTTCAAAAGGGGATAGGACAGATTCCTGGAAGAGAAGTCCAAACCAGGTTACAAACCATGATGGAGATGTGTAATCTCCAGGCTTAAAACCAGGGTACTTCAAGGACCAGATGCAGGGGAGTGGTATCAGGAGACAGAAATCTAGTTTCGTGTGCTCCAAGACGCATTTGGCTTGGCCGCTGTGAGGTACAGGAAGCTGGACTAAATGGCCCCTTGGCCTGATCCAGCATGCTCTTCTTATGTTCATGTGCAGGGAATTGTCCACGCACACCAACATACACACTTCTGCAAGGCAAGATCTATAGATAGCTGCCTAAACAAAAGCAGCACATTTTTTCTGCCACTGGTGTTATGCAAAGGTAGCAGTGCTGCTGAGGCTGCTCATCCCTCCGGGAGGGATGGGAAGTGGTTTCTTTCACAAGTAGAGCCTCATTAATGTTGGCTTTATACGTCTACCTCGATTTCAACGGGCTTACTTTTTGAGTAGCCCTGTGATAGGACTGCCTGCCTGGTTACTGTTGATCCTCATGACCCGGGTATTGTTTTCAATAAAGAGATCTTGGTGTGTTGGTGGACAGCTCCATGAAGGTGTCTACTCAATGTGTGGCAGCGGTGAAGAAGGCCAATTCCATGCTAGGGATTATTGAAAAGGGGATTGAAAATAAAACATCGAACATTATAACGCCGTTATACAAACCAATAGTAAGGCCACACCTGGAGTATTATGTACAATTCTGGTCACCGCATCTCAAGAAAGATATAGTGGAACTGGAAAAGGTGCAGAAGAGAGCGACTAAAATGATTCCTGGGCTGGGTCACCTCCCTTATGATGAAAGGCTAAAACATTTGGGGCTCTTTAGTCTGGAAAAAAGGCGCCTGAGGGGGGATATGATTGAGACGTACAAAATTATGCAGGGCATGAGTAAAGTGGATAGAGGGACGCTCTTTTCCCTCTCACAAAATACCAGAACTAGGGGACATCCACTCAAATTGAAGGCTTGGAGAGTGAGAACAGACAAAAGAAAATATTCTTTCACCCAGCATGTTGTTAGTCTGTGGAACTCCCTGCCACAGGATGTGGTGATGACATCTGGCCTGGATGCCTTCAAAAGGGGATTGGACAGATTCCTGGAGGAAAAGTCCATCACAGGTTACAAACCATGATGGAGATGTGTAATCTCCAGGCTTAAAACTGGGGTACTTCAAGGGCCAGATGCAGGGGGGGGGGTATCAGGAGACAGATCTCTAGTCTCATGCGCTCCCAGACGCATCTGGTGGTTCCACTGTGAGATACAGGAAGCTGGACTAGATGGACCTTAGACCTGATCCAGCATGGCTCTTCTTATGTTCTTATATTATTGTGGTAGGAGCTGAATTTAATGAGCCATAGGATCCCATTAGCTCTGCAGTTCTGTGATGATGATGATGATAGGCAAAAACAAAACAAAATATAGTAAAGAAGACAAGAACATTGTGTCATCTTAGAGACTAGCTGGTTTTTTAAGAAAAATTATTATGTAATATGCATAAAAATCTAACACAAAATCTACATATACACTTTCTGTGCACCCCTTCACCAGGACCAACAGATATAATCTATTCCATATGTTTACGGAACCCCATTCTCCTTCCAACAATACATTGAGTCTTGTGAAGGTACACAAGCCTTGCCCTTAGTTAATACACAGTCAACACATTCTTCCCATATATCTCTAAACACTGTTTTTTTAACATTCCTTTTCTTATTCTAATTTTACCTATTTTATCATTAATAGCTATTACCCACACTTCTTTGTGAAGTGCAAATTTTTGTAGAGAAGTCCACTTCCACTCTTATGTCTAAGGAAGTGGATTTGTCCATGAAATATAGCAGTTAGTTTTTAAGGTATCTCACAATTTTACCTTTCATTATTAATTTTATTTTTTGTTTTTGTTTTTTAATGATATGCTAGCACAATTAATATGGCTTTCTCTTCCAAAACCACTGCTATGGAAAAATGCAGTTAATGACAGAGAACTTGGTCTTTGCTCGAATATAGCATAAGCTACATACAGTATACTGTATATAAACTAGGGTAATGATCAAGTAGTTAATAAAATGGAATTTCAAGTTTGCTTTTAGAACCATTTCTATTGTATACTGTTATTCCTTTGTTTGCCACTTATGTGTGTCAGTTATTTGCTGTGTGGTTTCCTTGATGCAAAAGAGTTGGAACTATTTGTTATCAAGGGTAGACAATTTAACATTATCACAAAAACAAGAAACGGAATTACACAATTTCCCTTTGGTGCTGTGGTTTAACATGAGTATAGCAAGTTCTGTTGATACATAGATAGTGTACTGTATAGGGTACCAGATATGTTAAAAAAAGTCAACCTAAACAGAATGAAAATAAAAAAGAAAAAACAAAAATGCTGTGGAAAACTTTAAATACTTTACTAGCTGCTATACAGTACTGTATTTAAATTGGAGCTTTCATGGACAAGTTACTTCCTGAAATGAGAATTTAAATACCATACTAACTGCTATACAGTACAGTATTTTAATTTGAGCTTTCATGGACCTGCAGTTAGTCTTTAAGGGAGGCATGTCCAAACTTCGGCCCTCCAGATGTTTTGGACAGCAACTCCCACAGTCCTTTGCCATTGGCAGTCTAAGCTTAGAATTCTGGGAATTGTGGTCCAAAACATCAGGAGGGCCGAAGTTTGGACATGCCAGCTTTAAAGCACCACATGGTGTTTTCTTCTTTATTTTTTATTTTTCTTTGGTTTTTGACTGATATGCATTCAACCAGGTACCTTTAGGAACCTCACAATAAAATGTGATAGCTTTTTTCCTCTGTGTCCTTGAGCTTAGTAAACTGCTGAACCTTCACCCTTTTAAGTAGAACTGCTGACTTACCCAAGAGTGGCTTCTGGGCCTTTTGGCTAAGATCAAGTGAAGAGTGGCTTCAACAGGATTACCTTATGACTCACCCTCACCCAATTATCTTGTGACTGTTGATTTAATGATTATGCAGCAGTTATACATTAACCACTTCTTTTGTTTCTTATCTACATGAGTAAAGTCCAGCTTGTTGATTGGTGAAAGATATATACTTGTAACCTGCTAATTGGTAGATGCTGTACTCCTTTAGGTTAACAGATACTATAAAAGCTTGGTGGCCAGTCCATGCAGGCATACCCCCTTTAACTCTCTGTGTTGGGCATATCTTTTACGCTCTCTATTTTTATGCCTTATTCAGTTTTGTTAATCTGCTTCCACCCTCTCCACTGAGAGAACTTGCTTCCAAGTAAACAACTTATTTCACCTGCTACATTACTGACATATGGTCTGGGTTCTAACACAGGACAAGTTGTTGAATACATTGTGGATTATTAGCCAGATGTATATGCGAAAAGTTTTGTTTCCTTATGAACTTTGGCTTGTTTAAACCATGGGCTGTTGTTGCTACATCTAAACCCAAACTAATAGCTTCTCGCTCTCATGTTTTCCTACTTGCGAGGTATAAAATAGCAGTTGATAAAAGGGAGAAAGAATGAAAATGGGGTAAAATAAACTGATTTGTTTGGTTGCTTGGACAATTCATGGTTAACAGAATTATGGCTAGCATGATGTTCAGTTGTTGTCTATACCCAATGAATTTGTCTAATTCACTGGCCTTTTGTCTTCATAGAGTCATTTGCAACACTAACCAGCCAAGAATCTCTTTTACGGTAGCACCCCCGTATCCATGAATTTGCTATCATGATTCAGTTATCCGCGAATGGCGAGTGGTGGTGGGGAGGCAGGGATGGCGGTGGTGTGCCAGCCCTGGCGGCACATCGGCAGAGGCTGTAGAGGCTGCACCACTGTGAGGAGTCAGCAAAGAAGGAAGAAGAAAAAAAGAGTGCGCCATCTGAGCAGAAAAGAGAAGGAAATAAAGAGGAGGAAACCGAATATAAAGCTATAGAGAGAGTGCCAGGGAGTGTAGTAGAAAGACAGGAGAGAATAGAATTGGTAGAGGAGGCATTCTGGGTGGAGGAGAGCTAAGAAGAAGGCGAGTGCGTGCGAGGAGGGGGAGATGAGCGAGGGGATGCGAGCTCGCGGGGAAAAGCAGAAGCGCATGGGGAAAGTTCGTTAGAGGGAGAAAAAAGGGAGAGAAGGATGTTGGGGGAGAAGCCCGAGAGACGAGGGAAGGAGGATGCTTTTGAGATGCGAGTGGGCAATGACTGGACTTGGTCTGTCGATGTGAGACCAATATGATGGCCGGGAAATATGCTGAGGACGAGATGCAGAGGTCGTCCACAGAACAGGGAGAATCCAGTGGCACAATGGGCTCGCCCCCCTGTGCTGTGGCAGCCAATGTTATGCCCGGGGATCGCCTCATTAAAGGAAATACAATGAGGGGGAAATAAGCGGCCCAGTTTAAGTCCTGTTGACAACCCATTTATGTTAGATGTTACCGTTGAAAGTAATGAAACAGAAGAACAAATGAGACACAAGCCGCAATGGTATGAAGTTATCAATAAACCTTTATTTGAAAATGTTAATACTGGAATGGACAATCTTCATTTCGTCTCGGAACCCCGGTATAATTCAGATGAACCCTCACAACCACCCGCCCGGGACATTGGCGGTGGCGGGGAAAGAAAAGAGGCGCCCAAGCCGCCCGCCTGAGGCCTTGGCAGTGGTGGCAGAAGAGGCGCCTGCATTGCCTGCCCGAGACCTCTGCAGCAGTGGCAAAATAAGAGGCGCCTGCGCTGCCCGCCTGAGGCCTCGGCAGCAGCGGCTGAAGGAAAGGCACCTGCGCCATCCGCCTGAGACCTCGGGAATGGTGGTGGAAGGAATGGCACCCGCAACACCCGCTGAAACAAGCGCCGACATTCCCGCACCCGATCAGTGTCCTGTAGTGATTATTTAACCTTCGGGCTAAGTGCTCTCTTTTTCTTCTGCTGCTGACAGGTTATGGTCAGGATCTGTTCAGCTTGTTGTTATGTGCTATCAAGTCCCTACAATGGTGACCCTATGAATGAGCAATCTCCAACAGTCTTGCTTAGACCTTGTAAACTCAAGCCTGTTTCTTCCTTTGCCAAGTCTATTGATCTTATATTTAGTCGTCCAATTTTCTTGCCATCTTCGACTTTTTCCAGCATTACTGTTGTTATGGCCCAGTACCTGCCTACAGGTTTATTTTCTCAATAGGATTTTGGGAGGTGGAATAACTAGACAGAGAGTAAGGCAGTTAAAGCAATTTATTCCATGTCAGGGTGTACTCAATATAAAATACCAAGGTACACAAAGGAAAGGAAATGGGTATGTAGGTTTTATAGGATCTTTAAACAAGGAGGAGGAGGGTGGTAACTATTTCCGCCAAACAACAAGTTGTAGGTGGTTCATTTCTTTACCAATCAGCAAGCTGCGTTCTAACAGTTTCCTGTATTTTGCAAGGCAAATATGTCCTGAGAGGTTTACAACTGAAATAACCAGGCCTTCAGTGGTGGGAAATTTAAGCAAGTTCTTGGCTTACCTATGTTGCAAGACCAAGTAGTTTCAGCCTCAGGTAGTCTGAAACTCTCAGCGTATGGATGGCAAGTCACAATGCAGAAAGGCAAAGAATATCAAGAACAGATAAAAGGAATCACTCTGAATTAACTGTTCTTCAAAATTAATATTGTATTTCCCAACAATTGTCTTCACCAGAGAATCCTGTCTTCTCATAATGTGTTCAAAGAAGGAGAGCCTTAATTTCAACATTTTTGCCTCCAGACATAGTTTTGGCTTGATTTGATCTAGAACCAATTTGCTTGGCTTTCTGGCAAAAGACGCAGCAAAGTCCTTTGTGGGTATCCACAAAGCTCTCCTCTAGCATCACATTTCAAATGAATCAATTTCCCCCCCCCCCTGTTGAATTAGTCAATGTTGTGTCCTCTGTCTTCTCTAATCACCCCGTGAGATGAATTACCACCATTAACTTGAAGCGAAACAGATGCTTACACCAACCCCTGGCCCTTATAAACTTAGCATTCCTAAGCCCCTCATTGCTGGTTGAAATCAGTTTAAAATTGCTTCAGAAAGAAGGGAGAAGGATGGTACTAAGGAATGTCTGCTTATAAAAGAATGCTGACTAATGTGGTAGAATTACTTACCAGCAGGGTGAATTTGATTTAAATCACTAGTCAGTAAGACTCGGTTTAAGTCATGATTTTCTACATAAAGACTAATTTTTGCCAGAGTTGATTTAATCTTAGTATTTACAACCAGATGAAGGTTTCATTTTTAAAATAATAACTTTTCAAATTAGTTTTACAGTTATATCAGAAAATTACTGATTTGGTGGTTATATACCATTAGAAATACATAGATAGATAATTGTGAAATATTTGCAAGGTGAACTATCTCTAGCTTAATAGAGAAAATCATTCATATTTGGACAACTGTTCTGTCGTATTTTACTGGAAGGAGAAAAATAATCATTACCTTAATAATAATTTAAACAGTTTTATTTAACCAAAACAATATTATATAGCATTACGTATACAGTACTTGTATTTGCTTAAACATCCATGTTTGTTAACTGATGTGTGGTTAAAATGTCTTTTAAAAAACTTAGACTGACAGATATTCCCAAACTGGGTCTCTTTTATGGCCTGCTATGGTTTTTCTTCTCAAGGAAGAGAGTGAGAATGATAACCCTCAGGCTGCTATACACATAAAAACCTCAAGATATGGAGTTGTTGTGTTGTTACAGTCATGACTGACTCTTCATGACCCCATGTCCATGGAGTTTTCTTGGCAGGAATACTGGAGTGGATTGCCAGTTTCTACTGTGCTCAAAATGTTTCACTTACAGATATAGGATGGGAGATACCTGGCTGGAAAATAGTACCTGTGAAAGGGATCTGGGAGGCTTGGTGGACCACAAATTGAACACGAGTCAGCAGTGTGATGTGGCAGCCAGGAAAGCCAATGCGATTCTTGGTTGCATCAACAGAACGATAGTGTCTAGATCAAGGGAAGTGATAGTACCATTCTATTCTGCTCTGGTCAGACCCCACCTGGAGTAGTGTGTTCTGTGCACCTCAATTTAAAAAAGATGTTGACAACCTCGAGCGGGTACAGAGGAGGGCAACCAGGATGGTTGAAGGTCTGGAAGAAATATCTTATGAGGAATGGCTTAGGGAACTGGGAATTTTTAGTCTTTCAAAAAGAAGGTTGAGGGGGGATATGATAGCTATGTTTAAATATTTGAAAGGATGTCATATAGAAGAGGGATCAGGTTTGTTTTTCGTGGCTTCAGAGACTAGGACTCGGGGCAGTGGTTTCAAACTACAAGAAAAGAGATTGAACATTAGGAAGAACTTCATGACAGTTAGAGCTGTTTGGCAGTGGAATATGCTCCCACCGAGGTTGGTGGAGTCTCCTTCTTTGGAGGTTTTTAAGCAGAGGCTGGATGGCCATCTATCAGAAATATTGTGAAGGGGTTCCCACATGACAGGGGGTTGCACTGGATGGCCCTTGAGGTCTCTTCCAGCTCTATGATTCTATGATTTCTATGATTTACTGCTTCCCCTCCCTCCTCAAAATTTACTCCTTGTGCAGACCTATTCCATTCCAAACAACCTTCTATGCATTGAACGTTTTGAAACTTAGCACTTGAGAGATAAGGACTCACTTGAGAGATAAGGATTAGCACTTGAGAGATAAAATCTGTGTACATAGATTTGCAGAGGAACAATGGGATTGAGATCTTTTCCTCAATTCTGATGGTTATTTAATAACATTTTTTCTTTGAAGGAGTCATGTTTTCCTTGCAGACCCAAATGCATAGTTTTGAAAATAGCAAAACCAAGCATCTTTGATAATCTTTTCTAGATAGAAAAATTGGCCCAAATAATCAAATCTCTGGGTGAGCATGGCATTGTAAATGGATTAATACAGCCTTATGCTACATAATTAAAAACTAATTTCATGATGAATAACCTTTGGACTATAATGTATCTTAACTGGAACACAATATTTAGAGAGATTTTTCCTCAAAAAGCATTTAAATTAAAAAAAACTGATTTAAATAAAAAATCCAATTTATATAAAAATCCGATTAAAAAATCCAATTTTTTTATTTTTTAAAAAACATCATTGATTTTTATCCACCCTGCTTACCAGTATATGTATATCAAAATCCCCAATCTCTTTAATGAATAAGAAAGATGGTAGGAGGCTTTGTCACTATAAATTGTTTAATAATTTAGGAAAAAAAATCAAAAGATCTTGTCACTTCTGATGTTGGTGACTATAGGAATTACTGACTTCATTACTGTTCATGTTTGAAAAACAGCTCAGATAATTGCTTTGTGTTTGTGAGAGAAGTGGTTAACTGATGGGAAAAGGAGGCAGTAGACCATCTTGACTGCTACCATTAGTATTGTCAGCATTCAGGTGGCCCTTTGCTATGTAAAGCTTGGCATCCTTTTTTTCTCTGGCATTGCCCCACAGTATTATTTAGCAACATCAGGCCATTTCCTGGTGTTTTGAATCATGGATACAAGAAACACAGTAACCCACATTCATAAACCAGAGGTTTTGTTTTTGATGAATTGAATATGTTCACTTAGTCTGTCCAATTTTGTTTTAAGAGTCAAAAACATAAATACTAATTAATTACTATTTAAATGTTTTACGCATATTAATTTTATTTCCATTTTAATGTTATAATTGTTTTAATTGTTTATTTTAATTGTAAGCCACCCAGAGACCTTTGGGTAGTGTGCTGCATACAAGCTAAAGAAAGAAAGAAAGAAAAAGAAATAAAGATTATAATTGCTATCTGGATTATATGTTTGTATAGCAGTAAATATGTGTACCATGGATATACAATGAATACATAGGATAAATACATGAATATGAGTATGAAAAACCTTCCCGCATCTTAACAGATACATTTTTTTTAAAGCTAGAAGGCCTTGCCTATTACTCAGTATAAGGAACTGGTTGCTTACAACTGCATAATTCACTCACAATCATAAAGAAAATGCATTGTTTTATGAGTGTTTTTCATTCTTTTTTCTTCCTTAGATGCCTTTATTGCTTAACAAGAAACATATCCAGATATGCTGCAGATATTAAGCCTTTGCCTCCCAACATCAAAGATAAACTGATTAAATCATTGAGTATCCAAGGGTGGATAACTGATACCAATATTCATACGGTAAAATTCATTTTTATGTCATTTTTTCATCATTATGTCATAGATTTTTTAAAAATGTGAGATTACAGCACTTAACAGTTGCTGTTTATATAACTTTGTAATTGTGCCTTATTTGGAGACATTCTTGGGATCTCTTTCTTGGGTCATGGGGCTATCATTGCCTTCAAATGCAATAAATCTGTTGAAAATTCACTTATGTGGCCGATATTTATCTGGAAGGACTTGGAGTTATTTGTGGTATAAACATCTTTTACAGCTGCCAATAATCCCGTGCACACACCCTACTTCTGCTTGGTGCTAAAAAGAACACAAGGCTTACTGCGATGTGTGTCTATACACATTTTAAGCCCCATTTCTTTTTAAGAAATCAGCATATTTTTTAAGAAACTGAGGCTGCCGTTGCATCTATGACATGCTTTCCTGTTATGCCCCATTGATCTTGGATTTGGTCAGATGACGCAAGGCTACTACTGAATCTTTTACTTTGCCTCTGTGCTAACTTTGCAACAATTCTCACCCGCCTGGAGGCATCTACTATTTTTGTTCCAGGTGTATTGCGAAACATTTAATTATGTGACATCATACATGTACAACTGTACTGAAACTTTTTCTGGGAACGACATGGTGTGATGCTGCTTCCACTACTGTTGTTCAGTGCCCCCCCCCTTTTAAATAAATTCTGTGACTTGAGGGTCGATGTGTTGGACAACTTAAATCAACAGCCTCTGTACTCCACTTATTTGTGGATCCTTCCCCTGGATGGTGCTCCTTCCCTGAGCCCTTTCATATTTTCCTCTTTAGGATCTTGTAGTAGAGCTGCAAAGAGAACAAAGCCCAGCAGGAGTTTCTCTCCTGCAAGAGGCACAAATATAGCAGAGAAAGTCACACCCATCAAGAAAATGTTGCCCAAACATCAATGTAATAATTGTTTTAAAAAGTGGTACAGAGTTATAAAAAACCCAGAGGGAAATATTCCAGTACCGAAATGTAGTTGGTCATGGATCAAATTTAGAGAAATGTTGCGATGATTCAACAACACATCAGGATGCAGATCCTGGGATGCAGCAGGCTGCCCTAGCAGGGTATCTAGGAATCTTCTGTTTCTGTTGAACCTACTTGGAAACCATAAAATATTATCAATGATACAATGTGTTTAGTATGTTCATATGATTTGAAATCAACTACAGTACTTCTGTTTCAATCCATATTTACCGGTAGTTGTATGGATGCTATTTGTGAAGCTTGTGATATATCAACAGAACAGTCTAGTTTGTAGTTTGTGTGTGTGTTATAATGCACCCCCTCACCACAGTCACCTCACTGTTGAGCTAGAAAGAACCCTTGGGTCAATGTACCTAATCTCTAATGCAGGAAACCCATGGCTAAATAGTTTTGACAACTCACCTCCTTACCTCTGTTTAAAATTTCTCAATGAAAGAGAATCTACCACCCTTCCTAAGTTCTTTCTTATGTTTAAATGAAATTGTGTTCCTCATAATTTAAATCCATTACTTCTGATCCTGTCTTCTAGAACTACAGAAAGAAAAAACATGTTCTGCTTATATACCGCCCCATAGCACTTCAAGCACTCTATGGGTGTTTTACAATTTAATTATGCAGGCTACACAGTTTGGATTACATCTCTTATTTTGCTAGCTAATATGGTTGGCTGTGGACAGTGAGTGTTCAAGCATCAGAAAAGTGCTAGATAAGAAGGTGGGCTGTACTACACCATGTAGAATTTGACTGCATGTTTTGCATTTTAGATTCTGCACCCTAGAGTAGAAACACTGGACCTTCGGGACTGTGATGTTTCAGATAATGCTCTCCTACAACTTTGTAACTGCAAGCAGCTTAAAAAAATAAACTTAAATGTTTGGAAAGACAAGAGATTGACCATCACTTCAGAAGGTATGCTTTTCTTAGTGATAGTTACTTGAAAGAATATGGGGAGAAATAAATTTTGGTTCAGGTATAGTTTTCTCTCAAACTGTAAGTTTGTAATAATTGATTTAAATAATCATTGTTTAAGAGTTTGTATTTTGTTAAAGAAGCTGTACACATGAACTCTATAGTTTTGAGTGCTTTCATATTGCATCTGGCCCACCATACTGTCTCTCCATAGTCTTCAGACAAAGGACAAATATGCTTTATTATCTGGTGATAGGTTATGGTCTGAATGGTGTGGAGGCTCACACCAAATGTTTAGGGTTAGGCAGATCGCTTTTCCCATTGGGAACATGGATCCATCATGTACTATCTAAGGATCTTTTAACTGGAGAAGCCAAATACACAATCTTGGGCCCTCTGTGAACAGTCTGCCACTGAGACACTGCCCTTTTGTTGTTTTGTGTGTGTTGTGTCATTATAGTCGTGATCGACTCTTTGTGACTCCATGTCCATGGAGTTTTCTTGGCAGGAATACTGGAGTGGTTTGCCAGTTCCTACTCCAGATGCCTACAGCACCTGGTATTCCCTGGTGGTCTCCCATCCAAATACTAACCAGGGCCGATCCTGCTTAGCTTCTAAGATTAGGCGAGATCGGATGTGCTTAGGGCATCTAGGCCGCTGCTTTGTTGTTTTACTATTTGGCATTTATTTATTTATTTATTTATTTTCAGATTTATATACTGCACCTATTTCCTGAGCAAGAACTCATTTTGATAAGTGTCATAAGGGTCCTTCGTTGAGATCACCACTGATTTCAAGTTTTGAAATAATTTGTGTCAAACATGGAGGGGAAAGGTTCCAAGGGCTTTTTTTCAACCTAGGGGTCTCTTCTCTTTCTACATTTTAGTGGGTCTCTCCCCATAGATATTTGTCCAGGTGTGGATGCTTGTGGCAACAGTATCAGCCCCAGTGGCAATGGTATTACTGCCTCAGATGCAAAAGGAGACTTTTGTTGTTGTTCAGTCGTGTCCGACTCTTCGTGACCCCATGGACCAGAGCTCGCCAGGCCTTTCTATCCTCCACTGCCTCCCAGACTTTTGTCAAATCCATATTGGTTGCATCAATGACACCGTCCAACCATCTCATTCTCTGCCGTCCCCTTTTCCTTTTGCCTTCCATCTTTCCCAACATCAGAAACTTTCCCAAGGAGTCCTCTCTCCTCATGAGGTGGCCAAAGTACTGGAGCCTCAGCTTCAAAATCTGTCCTTCCAGTGAACATTCGGGGTTGATTTCTTTCAGGATAGATAGGTTTGATCTCCTTGCAGTCCAAAGGAGACTAGCCTTGAGTTAAATTCTATTTTTATTCCCTATTGAGTACAGTTCTAAAGAACCAGAAGGGGGTTCATTCAGTCAGTCACTCATTCAGCAACATACATACTAACCAGGGGAGACTCTGCTCAAGGGATGATCAGTCTTTAGCCAAAGGGTGGGTGTTTTGCCCCTGCAGCTGAATGAGGCACATCTTTCTCCATCTGTACCTTGTTCTTATAGACAACCCAGGTGTTAGGATAGTACTGGGGTGATATTGGGTTGGGTTTTGTACATATATGGCTGTTTCGTGGGCAGGGTTCCTTCTGGGCATGTGCATTCTCTGTCCTTGTTGTTTACCACGTTTGAATGTTCTTGTGGTTTTCTTTAAGACAGGTGTTAGCCCTGCCACCACATTTCCTTATTTCTCTCTGCACCCACAAGTCTTCTTTTCTCATGGTTTGGTTGGTATTTTTATCTCTTTGCAGAGCACCCATTTCCTGAGGCCCCTCTCTCTTGCAAGCTCTGAAGCTTCTCACAGTTTTGTTAAAAAGCCATTGAATATAAAATGTAGAAATTGACCAATCTGTTGCCATTTTGTGTGTCCCTCTGGTTCTTGCAACACCCCCCCCCCCCAAAAGTCATGATGGGTACATGCAGGGGCTTGGACACATGTGCATACCTTAGAGGGAAACTTGGTCCACACCAAACACACTAGCGCACTAGTAAAACAGGTGTGAAAGCAGAGGTAATACGGTTCCTTTGTTTGAAATTACAATATATTAGATTTATTCATTGTATTCAAGTCCCCTTTTCTTTCTAGTAATGATCCATGATGTCTGTCCAGGCATTGTTGGGCTCCAATTCTGTTTAGTTTCAGGAAGGCTGACGTATTATATGCCCTCTTTCATTTTATATTCTAGGACAGATCCTTAACATTTCCTTTATAACTTATGCATAGTAAGTATGGATGGATTACTTTTTAATTTGTAAAGAAGCATACATTGTGTATTTTGTATTCTGATTTACATCTTGTGTCAGGAAAGATGCTTGGGTGCTGTAAAAAACTAGAACATGCCACAACTCAGACTTCCTCAGGGGCTGCTAAAGATAGTAAATGTTAAGATATATTTTAAGCAAAATGTTTTATGCATTCCTTGAGATAATATCCTATCCTAGGTCAACTTCTAAAGAGAAGGGTCCACCTCTATGAAGATGACATGCAGTCTTTCTCTCCAATAGGTGTTGCAGCTCTTGCTTTGTCATGCCCCTATTTGTGTGAAGTCTCGTTCAAAAGATGCAGCAATCTTACTGACAGCGGAGTCCTTGCTCTTGCCTTAAACTGCCCCCTTTTGCAAATATTGAACATTGGTGGATGCTCCAGTATCACAGATGCATCACTGCAAGCTCTTGGGCAAAACTGTAGCCATTTGCATAGCGTGGATTTTTCGTCTACCCAAGTAAGATTGATGGCAATTAAAACACAGCTTTGCATATTGACATAAGCAATTTAGAAGACAGTTTTAGAAATTAGCTTTACTGTTATCAGTGTTTGGGAATTTGTAACTTAAAGGGTGTAAAATGATAGCAACTGTTTATGAATAGCAATAATTTCAGTAGCACTTGGGTTTCTTGTTTATGTTAGGTTATACAGTAGTACCTCATAAGACGAATGCCCCTTAATACCCTTCCCGTTCCTGGCTCATAAAAGCTGCCAGAGAGGGTCTGGCGAACTGGTTAGGAAGAGTAGTGAATACCTCCTTGCAACAGGGCAGGATTCCAGCATGCTTGAAGGGGGCAATAGTAAAACCGCTCTTAAAAAAGCCCTCTTGAGATCCAACAATACTGAACAATTACCGACCAATCTTTAACATCCCATTCTTGGGTACTATAGTGGGTTGTAGCCTTGCAGCTCCAGAGGTTTATGGATGAAATAAACTATCTTGATCCAGCTCAATCTGGCTTTAGGCCTGGTTATGGGACTGAGACGTTACTGGTTGCCCTGGTAGATGACCTGTTCAGCGAAATGGATAGGGAATCTGTGTCCCTTTTGGTTTTACTGGACCTCTCAGCTGCTTTTGACACTTATCCTCCTGACTCGTCTCTCTGAAATGGGACTTGGGGGCACTGTCTTACAGTGGCTTCAGTCCTTCCTGCAGGAGAGAATGCAGAAAGTGGTGTTAGGGGACTCATGTTCAACGCTACGGCCACTGGCCTGCAGGGTACCTCAGGGTTCTGTTCTGTCTCCTATGTCATTTAACATTTATATGAAACTACTGAGGAAAATTATTCAGAGTTTTGGGGTGAAGTCTCACCATTATGCTGATGACACTCAACTCTACCTCTCGTCACCTCCGGATTCCAAGGAAGCTATTTTGACTGTAGATCAGTGCTTAGTTTCAGTAATGAACTGGATGAGGAAGAACAAAATGAAACTAAACCCAGACAAGAGAGAGGTGCTTCTGCTTAGTCAAAAAGGAGATCGTGGGATAGAGATACAACCTATACTGGCTGGGATTACCTGCCAATTGAAAAAAGAGGTACATTGCTTGGGGGTGCTCAACTTGAATATGTCGTAAATGTTCTGGATTGTATATTGTCCCTCATTATTGTAAGCCACCTTGGGTCCTTTTCCAAGGAGAAAGGTGGGGTAAAATATTCAAAAAATAAATTAAAAAATAAATACAAAAAACTCGTATAATGAATGAGATTTCCGGGAACAGGAAAATCATGCAAGATGAATTTTTCCTATGTTATGCCTTACAAGACAAATTGAATGCATTCCTATGGGAACCATGTTAAACTGTTGTTTCGTAGGATGATTTTTTTTTGTAAAACCAATCGACCCGTAGAACGAATTAAATTTGTCTTAAGAGGCACCACTGTATTTAGTGTTTATTGATTGAAGGAATTACAACTCCATTTGGGAAAAGATCGTGACCCACAGACCTGAGCAGGCAGCAGGATATTTTGTCATTCTTACTTATGCGGGGAGGCCCCAGGGAGATAGATGAGAAATCCTTGCTTAGCCTGTAAACAGGATATTAGGAGATAGATGAGATTTCCTTGCTTAGCCTGTAAACAGGATATTATCGGACATCCTATCTCCCAAACGGATCAACAGGAACTGAGCTCTAGGTCCGGCATGGTCTGGCACTCTTGATAAGCTCACCACCAACGAACTCCAGAGGGTCTACAGGAAGTGGTGGAGCTTGTTCATCTAATACAGGTCTGTGTAACATATGTTACTAGCAAAGCTAAACACAGGTGATCAGCTCTGTAGTGTTCCATCAAAGGTTAGACCAGTACAGTAGTGTTTTTAAAAATTGCCTGCTTGTAATTACGAAAATTTAGGCAGGCTGTTTGACAGAGAATGGGTTGGGATTCCTGATTCCAGGAGTTCAAAATGACAGTGTGAAATATTGGGGTGGTTTAGTGGTATCTCAAAAGTGCCACGCTCAGTAGTAGTAAAATAGTAAAGGTTTATTAAAAGACAGAGTTACAGCAGTACAGAAAGATTTGAAAACACAGAACACAGGTAGGTTAGTAAAGATCTTAAGCATCTTAGCTGCTTAAGGGTCTAAGACAGCACAGATCAATCAGCTGATTAACCCTGCTATCCTGGACAGCTCTCATTGTCTCCCACCAGCATCTCAAATAGTTTTTCGAAACCACACCCCTTAATTATCAGATGAGCCATTTCTGCTTTTTTTCTCCAAGAACCAGTTAAAACTAGCTTACTTTTGTTGACAGCTAAGGGTCATTTTGGTTCCTCCTCTTGTTACCTAAAATGACCCAACTTTTCACCTACTTTGCTGGCAGGTCAGGTGCAGTTCTCATGGGAACGGACTCTTTGTGGTTTTCCTGTGTTCCAGCTGTGACATTGTGACATTGATAACAGAGAGCCTATCTCATGGAAACAGATATTTATTTGACCTGACCTTCTTCTCAACCTTATCAATTGTTTATTTGACTTGACCTTCTTCTCAAACCTATCAAGTATTTAACCTGATACATAAGAACATAAGAAGAGCCATGCTGGATCAGGCCAACAGCCCATCTAGTCCAGCTTCCTGTATCTCAGTGGCCCCACCAGATGCATTTGGGAGCGCATGAGACTAGATATCTGTCTCCTGATATCACTCCCCTGCATCTGGCCCTTGAAGTACCCCGGTTTTAAGCCTGGAGATTACACATCTCCCTGCCACACAATGTGGTGATGGCATCTGACCTGGATGCCTTCAAAAGGGGACTGGACAGATTCCTGGAGGAAAAGTCCATCACAGGTTACAGACCATGATGGAGATGTGTAATTTCTAGGCTTTAAACCAGGATACTTCAAGGGCCAGATGCAGGGGAGTGGTATCAGGAGACAGATATCTAGTCTCCTGAGCTCCCAGATGCATCTGGTGGGGCCGCTGTGAGATACAGGAAGCTGGACTAGATGGGCCTTTGGCCTGATCCAGCATGGCTCTTCTTATGTTCTTATGTTCTTATGTTCTCATGGTTTGTAACCTGTGATGGACTTTTCCTCCAGGAATCTGTCCAATCCCCTTTTGAAGGCATCCAGGCCAGATGCCATCACCACATCTGTGGCAGGGAGTTCCACAGACTCACAACGCGCTGAGTGAAAAAATATTTTGTCTGTTCTTACTCTCCCAGCTCACAATTTGAGTGTATGTCCCCTAGTTCTGGTATTTTGTGAGAGGGAGAAGATTTTCCCTATATCCACTTTAATCATGCCCTGCATTATTTTGTACGTCTCAATCATATCCCCTCTCAGGCGCCTTTTTTCCAGACTTTTCCAGCCCCAAATGTTTTAGCCTTTCGTCATAAGGGAGGTGCCCCAGCACAGTAATCATTTTAGTTGCTCTGTTCTGTAGCTTTTCCAGTTCCACTATGTCTTTCTTGAGATGCAGTGACCAGAATTGTACACAATATTCCAGGTGCGGCCTTACTATAGTTTTGTATAATGGCATTATAATGTTGGCTGTTTTATTTTCAGTCCCCTTTTTGATAATCGCTAGCATGGAATTGGCCTTCTTCACCGCTGCCACACATTGGGTAGACACCTTCATGGAGCTGTCCACCAACACATCAAGATCTCTTTCCTGATCCGTCACGGATAACTCAGAGCCCATGAATTGATATATAAAGTTTTGATTTTTTGCCCCAATATGCATTACTTTACATTTGGCTACATTAAAACGCATTTGCCATTTAGCAGCCCATTCCCCCAGTTTGGAGAGATCCTTCTGGAGCTCCTCACAATCTTCTCTGGTTTTTACCACACGGAAAAGTTTTGTGTCATCTGCAAAATTGGCCACCTCACTGTTTATCCCTGTCTCCAGGTCATTTATGAACAGATTGAAAAGCACCGGTCCCAGGACAGAGCCCTGGGGCATACCGCTTTTCACCTCTCTCCATTGTGAAAATTTCCCATTGACACCTACACTTTGTTTCCTGGATCTCAACCAGTTCTCAGTCGATAGGAGGACCTGCCTCTTATCCCCTGACTGTGCAATTTTCTCAGCAGCCTTTAGTGAGGGACTGTGTCAAAAGCCTTCTGAAAATCAAGATAGACTATATCCACTGGTTCACCCAAATCTACATGCCTGTTGACCTTTTTAAAAAATTCTAAAAGATTTGTCAGACAAGACTTACCCTTACAGAAGCCATGCTGATTTTCTCTCAGCAAGGTTTGTTCTTCTATGTGTTTTAAGGTTTTCTCTTGGATGAGGCTTTCCACCATCTTCCCTGGGATCCACTACATGTTTGCTTCAAAAGAAGTTTGTTAAATTCTGTGGAGCTGACACCAAGTGAACATGCATAAAAATCTTCATGATGGGTTGTATACGGACATTAGTTTGTCAAATATTTAACTGCAAGAAAAGATTGATCGAATCACTCTTCTAGGTTATGGTGGTTTATTCTCAGCTTTTATTCATTCATTCATTATACTACTTAAACGTTTTTATTTTGCTGCACAATTACTGTATCTTATTCAGTGAGCCAACAAGAAATCTGTTTTTCTCCCATTCAGGTTACTGATGATGGGGTAATAGCACTTGTTAGTGGACAATGTTCAAACAGTTTAAAGGTAAATTTTCAACATGTTCTGATTGTCATCATAAACAAGTTATGTTGTTTAGACTGCAACTTTATAATCAGTTATCAGGCCATAAATACTTTTGACCTCAAAAAGGATGATTTTGAAATAAACATGTATGGGATTGCACTGTTAATTGATCTGAGATCTATTTTCATTAACAGCTGTTGAATCTAGCCTTCTTTTCCCATTAGGAGATCCATATGGAGCGGTGTGTGAATCTGACAGATGTTGCTGTGGAAGCAGTCCTCACTTACTGCCCAAGGATTTACATTCTTCTCTTCCATGGGTGTCCACTCATAACAGGTGATTCGGGATGTTGCATGGATCAAACAATTGCAGCTAGTTTGGGAGAGAAATTTTAAAACAGCAATCAGATAAGAGATGTCAGGAAATAAGTTTTACATTGCCTGATGCCATTAAAACTGATGTATTAGAAAGGACAGAAGTGGATTGTAGCTGCAGGTATGTTTTAGATGTGGTTCCTGTCTGGGTGGGATGTTTTACAGATAAGTGTTTCTCATTGGTTTTATTGCATGTATTTTACGGTTAATGAGTTTTGTCATGCTGTTGTTTTTGTCACAGGAGGCTTAAAATGGTATATAGATATTTCAAATGAAACAAATGTACAACAGGTAACTAATTAATAAAAGCAGAAAAATTAGTCTGTGCATTACATTTGAATGCTCTCCTCTCTCCTCAAAAGGAGAGGTTTAAAATAAACTAGAGTCAGTGTCACAAAGCAGTTTTGTTTAGGGACAACAAAAAAGGAAATAAAATAAAATAAAACAATCCCCATAAAAATAGAATGGAACAGAAAAACAGCTCTCTCATTGTAAAGAAAATAATGACCTTGAGAATACTGTGGAATTTTGGCTGGTCCTAATAAAAGTGTTTGCTTGTCGGGACCTTGGAAGAGAGCACAGCAGTGGCAATATTGTACCAGAAACTAGACATCAAAATCATGTTACAACAATGGTTTCTTAATCATCAGCTTGCAGAACATCAGCTGGGTGTAACAAGATATTCCATGAAAGCCAGTTAAGAGTTCATCTCAACAAGTTCAGAAGCAGCTTATCTAGCTGTAGCTGATACAATGATATTTTGGAAAAGACAACCAGCCTGCTATGAAATGATATCCTCACCTAGCACTTTTTTGTCTCCACCCCCAAACCATTTTCTTCTCCTAAAACAAACTGTGAATTTCTCCTCTTTGCTTTGCAGATCGTTCCCGGGTGGCCCTGGAACAATTAGTTGGACCGAATAAATTTAAGCAAGTTTCATGGACTGTTTATTGATTCGTCTCCTTATCTAAAGTTATTGGCACTGCCTGTTTTATTTAAAGGATAGACCCTCTTCTAGAAAGTCTTGTTATCTCGTAATGTTTGAATGTAGTGGTTCCTATCAACAGGCACAGTTGCTGTTCATGTTTTCCCGAAGTGGTTGTGTTCCCTTCCCATATTCTAAAAGGAACTTTTACCATGTTTGCAGAAGAGCATCATACGAGGTCTGCAATGAATATTCAAGCTTCATGACATTCCAAATACAATATTACATTCTGTTCTCACAAAAGGCCAAGGTACAAAAAGTAGAGTGAGCCATTAAGATGTGGGAACAAGTGCTGCTTGGGCTCCTTGGAATGCCACTCACTCAATTCTCACTGGAGAGCACCATTGATAGATCAAGGTAGCATTTGTAACTGGAACTAGATGTCCTTCATGCAGCTTCTCAGGTTGAAATAAAAGCTCGACCTTTCTGTACAAATGGCAGGTGTATGGCTTTTCATTTCTTTGGAAGCAAGCATTAAAAGCCTTACTGCAGCTTCTAAGAGAAGAGCTAGGTATTTACTGACACCTACTGGCCAAGATAATCATATTTGGGCTGAAGAACAAAACGGATGCATCCTCAAGGACGCTGTGGTGGGTAGCTCCCCGAGGTGGAGCACCTTGCTGTGGAACTGAGGTCAAGCATTTAATTGCCCAGTGTGCAACCTTAGGAAATGTGCGGCCTTGGGCCAGGTCCATGGCCTCTGAGTGTCCCCAGAAAAAAGGGATTAGTAAAACATTTCTGAGTATCCTGTACCCAGGAAATTGCAAGAAGGGTCGTCGATATTTAGAATCATCTTCAAAGCACACATCAATTTTTAGTCATAAAAATATTTTCCAGCTAGATTTAGGATTTTTTTTCTTATGGATTCCAGCATAGCTACTTTTCTTTCTCTCTCTCCCCCCTGCCTTCTTTTTAACTTCCCTTATCAAATTCTGTTGACTGGATATTTTGGATTTCTTCCTCAATGCAGTGTGTGCACACATATTAACATTTTCCAAACAACTGGCCATGATAACCTCTCTTAGCCTGTTGGCAGAAGATCTAAAGATTACCAGATGTATTTCCATCTCAGCATTTTTGGATCCAAAAATTCACCTATTCTGACATGAAGCCAAGACTGTGTCCTCTGTATTTGAACATATCCCTACAAAAGCAAGGATCACTTGCCAGGAAAGGATTCAGACAATAGACAGAGGGGCAATGCTTTATTAACACAGCAATGTGGCAATCAAGTTGTTAATGACTTGTAATTGCAGGCCAGGAGTGCTAATGTTTATGCCAGGTAGATTTGGCCCTCACAGAAAGTTGCTTCTGAAGCAGAAGTCAGAATATTTCTAGAGAAAGTGCTGTTTTATGATTATTACAGAATGCTAAATTATGAAGCCATGATCTTTATTTAGGCATGTACACTAAAAGTGTTTGTCTTTCACATATCAGTGTTTTGCTTCTCCCTTCCCCCCTTTAATAGTGCTAGTATGTTGTATGACTACCAGAAAAATAAAACAAAAATTTTAAAATAAAGACAAAGTGCATATATGAAATGAAAAACCTCTTAATGAAACTTATTTGGAAATATAGGCACTTGCTGGTTCAAACAATACCTTAAATCAATACAGTCCTATTAGGTTTCTTCCCACCCTTCCCACAGCCTTCCAGTCTGCATGGAAATTTGCTCTGGAGAGTTTCCCAATGTTCTAGAGCCTGTGTTGGAGACACTTGCTGTGAAATCCTGCCCTACACCTATAAGGTTAAGGAGCTTCTGTGTGATTGGTAGCAAATTAAATTGGATGCACACTTAATAGAGAGGGAATTGGGGTTTCTTTAGTTAGCAGCCAACTTGTAGAGTGGCCTCTTCTTGGAGGACTGATTGAAACTTCTAAGTGAAAACCTGATTGTACATCTTGAGCATCAGGCACTTTGGAAGACAATGTTTGGTTTACTAGGATTTTTTATTTGAATTTTAAGTACTTATCAAATGTCTTAGATTGTTTTGCAATATTTGAAATGCTTGATTTTATTCAATGTATCCCACCCTTCAATTTGTTGATTTAAGTTAAGGCATAACTAACTAAATAACTAACAAAAGATAACTTGTGGATGTTTTCTATTAATTTAGATGTTAAAGATGGGCACGGAGCGAACATTTTTTCGTTTCCGTTACGTAACGAAACGACAAATGAAAATTGTGATGAAAATGAAACGAAACAAACAGAACCATGAAAATTGTGGTCGTTACGTTTTGTTTCCGTTAATGGCGACGCACAATGAAATGAGCTGTTTTAAATGTTAAAAAACGCCCTGGACATCCGTAAAAACGCAGCGATAATTATTTATATTGTCTGATAATACCTACCAGGGGGGTTGGGGTCCTTAAAACATTTGTTTTTGTCTTCTCCCATTGCGATGTATTTTTCTTTTCTCTTTAAAATTGATGTTGCCACCAGCCACAAAATGGAGGCAAGCCATGTGATGGGATCATGTTCAACCAATAGCATGCCCAGGTTGCAGACTGGGCGGGCAGGTCTGGCAGCCACAGAGGGCATAAAAAGCTCTGGCAGCCCCCGTTTTCCTTGCAGTCTCTGGTGGGAGTTAGGGTGGGATTGCTGTCTCTGCGACTCTAGCTTCAGTCCTGCAGCCTCCCTGTGTGCGTGCGTGCTGCGTACCTCTCGGTGAGTAGCCTCCCTTGCCCCGCAGTGCAGTCACTCTGCGGCTGCCTTGCACCCTGGGCCACGCCCGCCGCTGCCTTTGCAGCCTCCCAGCGTACCTAGTCTATACTGTGTCTCTGGCAGCATCCATTTTTTTAGTGTTTTCCCTCTGGTCTGGGGTGTTGGGGGATGCCTGTGCACGGAAATGCTTTAAAAATCGTGCAAAAAGCGGGTAGAAACGACAAACGAAAAAATGAAAAACGGTAATGAAATTTTTTCAAAAATTTGCGACAAATGGAAATGAACCGAAACAGACCTCTCAACAACAAATGAAAAACCGAAATGCCATTTTTTCTTTCGTGCCCATCTCTATTAGATGTCATTCTTAATAGAAACAAGATAACTGTTTTCAGAGGAAAGTACTGGGGATGATGAAGGTAGGAGGACACTGTAGAATAGCGGAGATAAGTTTCATGTTTCCATAGATTCTGTAATCTGTCCCTATACCCCAGAAAACAATTACAATTCAATTAATTGGGTGAAAAGCACATATATTTGATCTGTGGTTAATTACATACAGCATTTGGCTCGCCTAAAGCATGAGGGCAACCTAGTATCTTCACCTTTAATTCCATATTCACTGCCTTAAATTCAGCTGCTTTTTTACACAAACAGAAGGCAAATGGCATGTTAAAGAGTCCTTCGTAGGGCTTGTTGAGCACACACTCAAGAATTGCAGTAATGACTCTTTACTGGATGGAAGCAAGTGAGTGTTACAAATTGTCTTCCATTCCTATTGCTGTGCAACAAGATTTCAGCTACCATCTTTTCCTATGAATGCTGGCAAGCTGGTATGAATAATTTTGAAATTTAGAAAATGCTTTTTTATTTTTATGGAGTGAATTTGTGTCTGATAATGGGATTGCTTAACAAAGTTTATCTGAGATCTAATTTTTAAATGAGTGGTTTCAACTGGATTTAATGTACTGTAGTCTTCATCTATTTCCTTCTTAAAACAAATGAAATGGAGATCTATGTCTTGAACATCATCCCTTTCTCCACACTAAGTCATTTTTGCTTTGTTGCCTGATGAAAATTTCTTACAGAATACAAAAGCTGCACATAATTTCATGCCCCTTAATGAAATTCTAGACTGATACAACAGCCACAATCCGGGAGCAGCAAGAGTGGACTCACAAAGGCAAACAGCCACTAATTAATAAGACCCTGCTTTTGCTGGCTTTGTGCGAAACCACTTGAGTGATGTGCAATGAGATATCCATGCTGGGACTTGTTGATTAGCAGCGTGCCACTGTGAACTATGTTACTGAACTTCACAACAGTGCATAATTTTTTAGAAGTTCCACAAAGTTTAGGGCCACAAACAGTGCAACACCAGTTTTGGAGTTCTTAACTGTATTAATGCAAATTGCTCCCCCAAGAACTATTATTCAAAATGCTTTTTCTGCACTGGAGATTCTGTTTCGCCTATTGTGAGCAAACCTAAATGATGCCAAGATATTTGTTCTCTGTTAAGTTGAAAACAATCACTTCACATGCAGTGGTGTTCTTAAAAAGAATAAAACCTCTATTACAACTTGGGACAAACACATTTTATTTCCATTGACTTAAGGAAGGCAGCTAGAAACAAAGTGATTTTCTAAAATATCCTTCTTTATACAGCTCTGTCTTCACCAACTGCAAGTCTGCAGTGAGCTAGTGAATCCCTATGAAGTGTTGCATTTATTTATTTTACATCTTGCCAGACAGAAGTTGAACCACCAGATGTGACATTTTAAGATACCTGGACAACGTAATGCAATCCAGAATTTCTGGGCATGGTGTCCACTTCAAAGTCAAGGCTGATAATGCCAGACAACAGTAGTGGCCAAGCCATAGTTCTCCTGCTTTGTTGCTTCAGGAAGGACATATTCGCTCATTTTGTGCAACTCTCTCTGAATTTGGTGGGTCACAAAGTGGGGCCTGCCGGGGTCCCCAATCAGCACTTGGGTCCCAGGGGTCTTGGTGTGCTTCTTCAGCCACCAGTGAAGGCTCTCTGCAAGTTCTTCGCTGTAAAACATGTCTCCGAGGACAATAAGATCCCACCCGTCCAGCCTTGTGCCAATCAAGTCCTCCGTAACAACAGGAAAGGGGTTCACATTGTTCAGCTCACAGTTCAGTATCATGGCAGCTCCTGCAACTAAGACGAAACAAAAGATCAGTGTCTAGATCTCTCACTTGGGAATCCAATGTGCCTCAAGCAAAATTTTACAGTTGCTGATCCCTTGGGGAATTATGACTTTTCCTGTCAAACATACGGCACTCAAAGATGTCCTAGGGACAAGGTGCAGTTGTGGCTGCCGGGCTGCCATTTGCTTGGCTAAGAAGATTGCTGGGCTAAGACGGGGCAGGCTAATGACGATCAAATCATTCATGTTCCCTCTTGATGCTTTGCATGGGGGAGGCTACTGCAGTTTGGATGGAAAATAAGCCTCCCCAAAGAATGTGAGGATGCTAAACACCTTTGGGCACCCCTGGGCTCAAGAAAGCACCCTGTTGGTTGTTCCTTCCACTACAGAAGCTCCAATGGATTGATTCTGGACACAAATTGAGAAGTAAGGATCCACGTTATCCCAAGTGCACATGAGTGTGCTGCAGACAATAGGCCATGGCTTGCTTTCTTTTCTGCAGAGGACAATCCTCTACAGTAGCCCTTCTCAATGGGGGCCATGCAGCCACCTGAGGGCCCCGGCACATTTGAAGGGACCCACCAGCTGGAAACAATTCTTTACATACCACCTTATAAGGTTCATAATGCAATTTATATAATCCTGATTGGGTCTATATTTCTTTTGTATTGTGTTTATGGTTGTGGCAAAAAAAAAGTTAAGGATGGATGCTTCTACAAGATGGACTGCCATAGGATTGAAATATTTTTTCCAGTCTAAAAGGTGCAGGTCTTTTTAAAAAGTCACACTGGTTACCTCTCTGAAAATCTTCTGCATGAGGTTACTCTATATTGATGATATTCAAAAATTGAACGCCTGAAATTTTAAGTCTTCACACATACCTCAGGAATGGGCAGGAAATGGCCTTACGCTTTTTCTAGCATTCTTCTGATGCCAAGTATCCTGTGAGAATCTGTCACTGTCACTCCCGAGCATGTATCAGTGTTGGGGAACATATGGCATTTCAGACATTGCTGGGCAGCTGCTCCCATCAATCTTAAGTCAGCTTAAGCAATGGGGAGGAATCGTGGGAATGGCATTCCAGTAACATCTGGAAAGCCTTTCAGTACAGGAACATAGTTTGTCTTTCAGATGAATGGCTATTTGTCTGAACTGCACATTGTTATTTTTATTTTATTTATTTTTACAACTTATATGCCGCCCACTACCCAAAGGTCTCTGGGAGGCTTCCAATCAAAGAATTAAAACAGTTAAAAACATCAAACAACAATAAATAATTAAAACGTTAATAAAAACCTTATACTAAAATCATCACACTAAAATTGCCATCAGAAGACCCACAATCTAAATTGTATCAATTAAAAAACTTCTGGAACAGGAAGGTTTTTACCTGGTGCCAAAATATCATCAGTGTTGGCGTCAGGCGGATCTCACTTGGGAGGGCATTCCATAGCTTGGGGACAGCTGTCGAGAAGGCCCTGTGTCTGCAAGCCATCCCTCTTACCTCCTTGAGGGATGGCTCTTTCAAGAGGGCCCCCTGTATTGGTGTCGATAATGCACACTTAACTGAAACAGGCAGCTGTGTCATATTGCCTCCCTCCCACCCCATGGATTGACACTGTACTGCCCCAGAAGGGAATCTCCTACCAGGATCAATGTCATTGGCCACAACCTGTGATGCGCCACTCATCAGGGCTGAGATTGCGGTTGCTCCACAGCCACTGCCAAGATCTAGAACTCTCTTCCTGTAGATAACCTTGGGGTTATCAAGGAGGTACCTAAAGATTTTTTGAAAAATAGGAACGGGAGAAAATCACAGTAAATGCGATTACATCAACCTACTGCAGTGCTTCCCAAACCAATCCTGTACCTAGATCAGAGGTAGGAAAAAAAGTTAAGTTTTTGGACTACAACTTCCAGGACACCCGCACCAGTTTTTCCAAGGCAAAAGGCTCACACTTTTTATCTCTTGCTCTTTTACCTAAAGCTGTCTTACATCATTCCAGATGCTTTGGAAAGATGATAGTCATGGGTTGGTTTGCACACATACATACAATTCCCCACCCCCACGTTGGCTCTGCTGCAACCAAACAAAAACTGTTGTGACAGGTTCACAGGGGAGAGAAAAAACTGTGCTGCCGTGGGAAGAACTGTGTGCCTTAAAACGAATCCTACTGGAAGCTGAAGCACTGTGCAACCTGATTCTTAACAGGTCGCAGGGGCCCCTGTCCTTGAATACTCCTGCTGGTTTGAGATGGCTTTGGCTGCAGAGTGAGAGAGTTAAATTCCCCATTGTGACTCCAAGGAGAAAAGCTGGGCTATGTAGCCTTGGGCAAGCTCCACAGTCCCAGTATGTCCCAGAAGGGACTGGTAAACCACATCTGCACTGGATATCTAGAAAATCCTGGAAAGGTGCATTGAAAAAAAAGAAGAACAAAAACAGCATGCAAGACTTCTAGTGCATTATGATGAAGACAACAAAGGGCTTTGTGTCATCTTGAAGATTACAGTATGTCATTTATTATAACTTAAGCTTACTGCCTAGATGCCCTAAGCACATCCAATCCCGCCTGATTGCGGAAGCTAAGCAGGGTTGGCCCTGGTTAGTACTTGGATGGGAAACCACCACGGAATACCAGGTGCTTGTAGGCACCTGGAGTAGGAACTGGCAAGCCACTCCAGTATTCCTGCCAAGAAAACTCCATGGACATGGGGTCACGAAGAGTCAGTCCCGACTGTAATGAGTAATGACACAACACACACAATGAATATACTAGTATTTAAAATAACCCCCAAGTCATCTGCTTTTGGTACAACAGGTTAATGTGAGCGCCTCTTTGGGAACTATACCTTGCTAGCCCTTGGCCTCCTGGCCAGTAGATTGCCCAGTAGGGGTCTCCATATGGCCATAAGATAGCTTTATCATGCCAAAATCTGCAGCGAGGAGTCAGGAGTCGCAGTCTTATTTCTGGTGTCAGGTTCCCACTGTTGATGACTTCAGTGTTCTCCTCCAGAAATGCTCTCATTTCTGGATCCAGGGGTTTTCCAGAAATTCCCCGGTGACAGCACCTCCAAAGTAAGAAGCTACTTTCACTTTTCTGCCTTAAGGCTCTTCGGATGATGTTGCCACCACATACTTGTAGCAACCCTTGGCAACCTTTGGAAATCATGGCTGCCTTGCACTTGGCAAACTCCTTCCAAGATTCCAATTAGACCATATTTGCAGAAAAAGTCAAAACTGGTGGAAGGTATTAAAATCTGCATACAGTTGCTTTCAGAATCTAGAAGGAACTATTTCTGAAAATAAAAATGATAAATATTTTCACTACAGTATACATTGATGCATAAAAGAGTGCTAAGAAAGATTGCCATATGGCCACACAATATTGTACAATATGCTCAAACAGGTGATACCTTTATTGGATCAGTAAGAAAATGAAACAAAATATATAAATAAATAAACCTTCAGTGATAATTCATCTTCCTCAGGCTAAACAAGTTCTAGTGGGCAACTCCAAAATCACATGCTTTTATTATAGCCTGAAAGTCTCATAAATAAAAACAAACAATATTTAAGTGATTACAAATCAATAAAATAAAAAATTGGAAAAAACAATGGACAATAACCACCATTAACTTACAGATTTAAAATTATTAAAAGGAAGAAAAGTTATGCCAGGTGATCTAAACTAGTAAGAAACGTGTTCTCAAAATCTATGAAAAATACTTTAGAGAACATATTTACCTCTATTAAGACAGAATAACATTTTGCAGTATGTTAAAGACAAACATATTTATAGTGTTATGTATTCAGAAAAAATGTGTCCCTGCAGGAGGGCTCCCATAATATGACCAGATGCATGACCCATCTCACAGCCAGTGAGAGAACAGGCACCCAACAGTAACCCATGCAGGGCTGGGTACAAGGGCACTAAGCTAAGAGTTTTCCCTTTGCAAGAAAAGAAAAAGGGAAAGGTGCATGCCCTAATAAATGGGGCATTCTTTAAGGTGCTCTGAAATCTCTTTATGTTAGCTGAAATAGACTTCCTCTCTGGAATATGTATGAATATGGCAAGTGCAGCTGGCAAGAGAAATTACATTCAATTTCGATCAAGCTGTATTTCTGTCTCGTATTATGAACTGCTTTGAGCAATGTCTGGCATGTGAATTAAAATCAGCTCTAACATTATGAAATGAAAACACCAGAAAAATGCTGACTATTACATCAGCCTTCCACATTTTATTGCCCTCCAGATGTTTTGGAACAACACATCCCATCATCCTCAACAGAATGAAAATAATATTGGCTAGGGATGGACTCCCAGTGCAGTGTAGTGACTAGAGTGATGGACTAGGACTCTAGAGAACAGGGTTCGAATCCCCAGTCAATCATGGAAACTGACTAGGGTTTTGGAACAAAATCAATACATAAATATCTCATTTATCTTGAAAGTCCTATAATGGTTTATTTATTTTGAATATTTTTACCCTACCTTTCTCCTTGGAAAAGGACTCAAGGTGGTTTACAATAGTGAGGTACAATATATAGTGCAGAACATTTAAGAAACAGTAGAGCTTCAAAGAGGACGCAAAAAGAAAAGAAAAATCCATTAGGAGGGGTGGAAAGTACCATGGAAAACACTGGTGTTCTTATGATATCTGTCAATGCAATTATGTATGGTAATCCATATACAGTAGGACCCCGGTATCCGCTGGGGATTGGTTCCAGGCCTTCCTGTGGATAATGAAAACCGTGTATAAGAGAGAACGCTCACCCGCCCACCCCCAAACTGCTGTTTCCTGACACTAGCTTGCTTTATGGCAACTGTTTGTGACAGAAACTTGCTTTACAGATGCTATTTGTGACAATAGGTTGCTTGACAGCTGCTGTTTGTGACAATAGGTTGCTTGACAGCTGCTGAATGATTTAATTTTTTCCTCTGCCAACCGTGGATAACTGAATGAGTGGATAATGAATCAGTGGATACGGGGGTCCTACTGTAAAGTTACATAGTAGGAAGTCCCTCATTCGAGGAAAGCTTGCCTGGAGAGGAAGGGCTTTGCCTGATGAGGCAGTCGTGGCCTCCAGTGGAAGGGAGTTCCAAAGTCTGGGAGCAGCAACAGAGAAGGCTTTCATGAGTTCTTCTGAGACACACCTGTGAAGGTGGCGGGATGGAGCATGTTGCTTTTCCCACTTCATAATGGATTTCCTTTTCTTTTTGTGTGCTATTTATTTACTTACTTACTTTTTATTAAATTTATATACCGCTCCATCTAACTGCACGGTTACTCTGGGCGGTTTGCAAAGTTGAACAAATGTCAATCAGAACACACAATGAACAAACAATCCAATAATAAAAACATGATAAGGAATAAAGCTATCTTTATAGCTCTAATGTTACCTTTTAATATTCTAAGATGCCTCTTAAAATTCCCTGTTCTTAACCTGAATATGCCTTAAATGTTCTGGACTGTATATTGTCCCTCATTATTGTAAACCACCTTGGGTCTCTTTACTGTAATAAATATTACAGTATGTTGATATTTTATTAAGCTATCTGTTGTTGTTTTTAATGGCATAATATTCTGAACAAACCTGGGTTTAGTTAGTACTTCTTCACCAGGCATGGTGTCTGAGAGTAAGAAAAGTGAGGGAACAGGAAGATGCAAAAAGCAAAAATACGCCAGACCCTTAAGGTCTGTCTTTTATTGCTCATCTCGTGGAATTTATGATCATCGAGCAACCGATGCAAAAGCGCCTCCTGACGGCTGAGACTAGAACAGGAAAATCCCATCCTGTCCCATTCCAGATGCGGGCAGAGAAGAAGCAACAGATACTTAAATTATTTTAAGAGGAGTACCTGCCTCGG
>JAHTLZ010003526.1:12736499-12805542 GCA_023846285.1 Phrynocephalus versicolor | reverse complement strand
TGTGTGTGTGTGTGTGTGTGTGTGTGTGTGTGTGTGTGTGTGTGTGTTGTGTGTGGTGGGGGCAGCGTTTCTACGGGATGGTTCAACGTGGAGGAAGAGAAAACCCTCCTTCCTTCCCCCCTCCCCCTTCCAAGCATTGCACATGTGCAGTTGGCATCTCTCTCTCTCTCTCTCTCCTTTTGCTTCGCTACAGCCCCCCCCCCTAAAAAAAAAACTACGGCTTTGCACTAACTTGCCGGGATGAAGCTCCAAAAACGCGGGGGAGCCGGCGCGCGCACGGCGTGTCTCCGTGAAAGAGAGAGAGAGAGAGAGATTAGAAATTCCCCTCCTCTCCCTCCTGTACTATTTTTTGGAAGATTTTTAAAAACTGCCCCCCCCCCAAAAAAAAGTGGAAGCGGTGTGGGCACGACGCACTCGGGCTGCGCTTCCCTCCTCCATGGAGGGTGGGGGCGAGAGGAGGAGGAGGGAGAGATGGAGTGTGTGTGTGTGTGGGAGAGTCAGACCATGGCTGCAGGATCCGGGCAGAAGGCAGCGATGGCGGAATGGGAACCTCAAGAAAGGTGGCGTGGGGAGGGGGCCACAGCTAGTCTTCTCTCTCCCCACCCCACCCCCCGCCGCCACCGCCGCCCTGCTTCCTTGCCCGGTGCTGTCAGTTCTGGCCCAACAAGCAAGGGGTTGGTGGCGGCGGGAGCGGGGAGTGGGGGAGCGGCGGCGGCGGCGGAGAGGCGAGAAGCAACGGAGGAAGTCGGCTTTTCTTTTTCCTGCGCAAGATCAACTTGGCAGTCGAGGGACGCGGCCTGACAGCTAGTTCGAGCCCGCCCCCCGGCCCGAGGAGGGGTCTCTCTTATTAGACTTCCAGCGGCTCCCTCCTGGAGTCAGCCGGTTTCGGCGGCGGGGTGGGGGCACCGGGCTCAAGTTATTCAGGGGCCCCTGGCCACCTGGGTAGGCCAACGGCGCACCACCTGGCTCGAGAAGCTGAGCCGAGCAGAGCGCCTGTGCGCCTGCCTGCTTGTCTCGCTCGTTCTCGCTCTCGCTCTCTCCGAAAGCCCACCAGCAGCTGCCTTCCGATCCATTCCAACACACAGAACGTGCCTCCTGCCTCCTGCGCGCCCACCCACCCCCAGCCCGGCCCTCCCCGAGGCTGGCGGACACGCAGCCGCCCCAGTTGCGCGCGCGGGAGAACTTGAGGCAGGTGCGCGCCTCGATGGAAACCCTCGGGGACAGGGTGGGGGGGGGTGGAGGTGGCGGCAGTTCGGGCTCACCCGCTTGCTCGCTCTCCCAGCGCCCGAATTGCCGAAGAAGCAACTTTCATTGGCTTCCTTCTCAGAAGCCCTCGGGGGTGCCCAGAGGAGCCGCAGCCGCCGCCGCTCCTTCCCACCCCACCCGAGCCCGGCGCCGGGGCACAGCGTGTCCGAGGAGCGCATGAGGGAGTGTGTTGCTTGCAAGCACCCAAAAAGCCAGGAGCGAGGGGAGGGGGAAATATATTTGCAGTGTTATATTTGTTTTAAATGTCGCAATGGTTTTGCGGCTCCCAGGTTTTTTCTTCCGTCGGAAACGGGTCCAAGTGGCTCTTTATGTCTTAAAGGTTGCAGACCCCTGTTATAGGACAAAGTCCCCCACCCACCCACTCATAAAAAGGTATTCTAACTATTTTATCACAGCATCTTTTTAGCTCTGACGTCACAAGATCAGCTGTGCTGTTTGAGGTGGTAAGTCAGTCTGTCAGTGTCTACAGCTGCTGTTCTAAATAGACTGCTGCCATCATGTGAGGAAAAGTGTGGCTATTAAAACACATTGAGAGCAGCAGATAACATAAATAGCCCTGATACATGAAATATTTATGGATGGAAGTGCAAACTAGAGCAACCTGGCAGGCAGTTGGGTTTATGCAGTTTGAAGTACTGCAGCGTGAAAATTAGGGAGAATGCAGTATGTAATTGTTCACTTAGGATGAACGAGCCTTGCGTAAAAAAGAAAAGAAGCTATGTTGGATTTTGGCGTTTTTTTTGTTTGGCTTGGACTGACTCTATTTTGGCTCACACCTGTTGCTTTGTGCCATTGTTTCTGCATTTGGAAGCTCTGGATAGAGTTTCATACTGCCTTCTGTTGAGTCCTTGGAAGTTTTAAGAGTTGAAGTGATAAACCTCAACAGCACTCACTTTTCCTTGGCCTTTTATTGATTGCCTACCAATCTGGTGGAGAATTCTGGGGGAGATAAACGCTCACATGCTATTTGGTAACAATAAAGGCGTTAAGAACACATTTGGACTTCTATAACACTGAGCTAAGGTGATTGTTTTTGTTGAGTAAAAGAAATAATTACACAGTGTTGGGGAGTGTTATTTTCAAATAATTAAGCAAGCTTAATATATTTCTAAAATAGAAATATGAGGTGTGTCTATCAATAGGAATGGACTGTGGTGGCAATTTGAGACATGGACTGAACCCCTCAACCACCAAAACATCAAGAAAACTGAATACCTAGAGACAGTATACCAGCAGAAACTAGGTGTGATATCAGTTACAGAGAAATGAGAGAAAGCTGGCTTCTCTGATATGGACTTTATTTATTTATTTATTTATTTATTTATTTATTTATTTATTTATTTATTTATTTATTTACCACCCATCTAGCTAGTGGGCTACTCTGAGCAGTCCTTAGAGTGGTACCTTCCGTCATTGCCAAAATGGCTTACCACCTGAAAACATCGCTGGCGGCCACGTGGGCAATGACAACAGAGATGGTAAGACCCTGTGAATGCAGATTGTCAGCTCGTGGCCTCACTGTGTGGTCATTTAGGCTGAGTAGCTTTTCAGGATCTGAAGAGCAGACCCCAGCTTAGACCACATTCTCAAATGCTTCGGACCTTGATTTTAGAAAAGTTAGTTTGGTGGACTAAATGATTTTAAAAGGAGATATGAATAAGTCCAGGTGACTTTGTGGTCAGACCACACAGCCTGCTTTCACGTGCCTCATCCTTTAAGCAAAAAAGTTGTTCCCAGTCACTAGCATTATAGATGATCACATTATCTTTCCTTTGTTGTTTTATTCTTGATCACTTCTTAGGAGTGCAGCCTATTTGTCTAGATCTGGATTTTCCCTGTGCCTCATAGTGATTGCTTAGGTTTTATCACTGAGATTATATCCATGGGACCAACTCTCTCTCTCTCTCTCTCTCTCTCTTGCATCTGGAGACAGTGATTATGGTGTGATATGACTCCCTTTAGAAAGCTTGTGAAATTTGTGCTTTTCAAAGAGACTTTTGAGAGTATCCTCCCTTTGTGGGAGACCTGCTTGATGTATTGTTTTTCATTTTTAATTCTTCTTAGTCTAAAAGAGTATGTTAACAGCTGTTGCCATTGTGGTTTTTGTGGGAGAATTGTTTGGTATTTTTACAGTTGCACAGTAGAAGGGACTTGTTTATATTGCTGTAAACTGCTCAGAGTAGTGGCTTGCTTATAGATGGGTAATAGATAAATGTAAAAAACAAGCCAAGCAAATTATTACACCTCATACTGTATATAGGAAATAGTATACAATATAAGGAGGATCTGCCTAGATGCCCTAAGCACATCCGATCTCGCCTGATTTCGGAAGCTAAGCAGGATCAGCCCTGGCTAATACTTGGATGGGAGACCACCAGGGAATACCAGGTGCTGTAGGCGCCTGAAGTAGGAACTGGCAAGCCACTCCAGTATTCCTGCCAAGAAAACTCCATGGACATGGGGTCACAAAGAGTCGCTCACGACTGTAATGACACAACACACACACACACATAAGGAGGATGGGCAACTGGATAGTTCAGTGGCTTAAGTACTGTATCTGGCTGCCGAGCTAGATGTTATGTGAGTTCACGTCCCCACTGTGCATCCTAGGAGAAGATCCAGCCTGTGTGGCCTTGGGTAAGCTGCACAGTCCCAAGGCACCCTCAGAAGAAAGGAGTGGTAAATCACTTATGTGTATTTGACTTTGAAAAGGGTTTACATTTCAACGTGTAATTATTACTGTTATATGGAGGATAGGAAATACAATGCATGAGGAGGATGGCGAGTGTTCAATTTTAGATACTGCTTACCTTGACACATCAAGGTAAGTGCTGCACATTACCCGCCACCTTCCTGACTCCCTATTATGATTTGTTTGTTCTATGTTTGTTATGTTTACTGTACTTAATATATATAAAATGTTATTTTTATTTGATTGTTTTAACTTTACTCGTGCACTGCCTGGAGTTGTTGTCTGAATTAGACTTGGCAGTATCAAAAATACAAATAAATAAATTTGTTTGCAATAGCTGAGTGATCATACAGGAAGGATAGGCAATGAATGACTTGGTTTTTTGCTCATGTCTCCAGCCCTGATTTATTAAAAGCAAGGATAATTATCTTCCTGGAGGCCTCCAGAAAGCTATTTCCCCCCTCCTTGAAAGCAAAAGGGTGTTCCTCTCACCTCACACCCACTGCTTTCATTCAAAAATGTATTTTTTCTTCTTCTGAAAATGCGAAGTGTTCTTCCAGTGATTTGCTGTGTTGAATTCCCATGCAGTTTGTGAGTGTGCTGTTGTAGGATCAGTGCACCTTAGATGCTAGAAGTGGAATGAGAGAGAAGACAAAGGAAAAAAATGCCATTAAAATCAGACCCTGAAATACTAATATAAAATTCTGACACTCGGCAATCAAAACAAGTGATTGTTGTTATTATTGTTTGCCTTGTGATTCAAATGTACCTCCTCCCTTTATCTATTCAGATGTGCAGTCAGAGTTCTTGCAGATCAGCAATATTCCTGGTAGAACAACAGTTTAATATTTGGGTATCAAAATACTGCTGCAACATATAGGGTTAGATTGTTATTTGAGCATGGGGCCACTGAAATCAGTGTGATTTCTGTCAGTTAGAAATCCCATTTTAGTCAGACGTGTTAAAATTTATATAAGTAAATTTGGATCCCACCATGTATGTTTCTAAATAGACAACTTTTTCGTCAATTCCTCTACAAAATGCCAAATGCAGGAACATTCTGCTTTTGGGGACTTGTAAGACTATTTAAGATTGTCTCTGGTTTGCACCACTGCTTACTGTTGTTATGTCAGTTTCATTTGCCTGGGTTTAAGCATAGTGACAGACGAACAAAATGGATTTGTTAGGGTCAGTGCTTCACAATGTGGTGCCTGACTTGGATGGGCAAAGGAGGCCTAGTTTGCACTCTACAGACAAAAGCATCTGTGCAACTTGCTGGCTGCCATCTGTTTCTGAAGCCCTTTGTTAGTGAGAAGCAATAGCACAGTTTGCACAGTAGAGTAAAAATTATTCTTAGCCTTTATATTTAGGAAAAAAATAAATTTTAATTTAAGGTTATGCCAGAGGCCAGAATAATAAACGAAAACAAAGAGAGAAAGAGATGTGCACACATATACTGTACTTGTATGTGCATGCTGAGTTTTACCTTTCATTCGGTCACAGTTTGATGCGTAGTACATTCTGAAAAACCATTTAAAACCATCCAATTGTAAGATTCTCTGAAATGTGAAAGAAACTCTTAAGACCTTATGGCAGGTTTCATTAGGTAACCTTTTCCGTGGAGTAGAAATGTTGAGGGTGGATTGGTAGTGGTGTTTGTTGCAGCCACACAAGACAACAGTTCAGTGGTAAGTGAAAGATAAGACAAAGTATATACTCAATTCCTAAAAGCTTGAGCCAAATAAAACTGGGCTTTGAAGTGCCACATAAATTGATGTTTTCGCAAAGGTCTGCAAAGCAATTCCAACATGGATTTCCTCAAGTATCTTAGTTGAAATTTTTATTTGGGTAATTGAGAATCTGTATTTATAATAAACTAGGTTTGGAGCATGTGGGAGTTTGAAAAGTAGAGCAGCAGCTGCACATAGGCGCAGAGTATGTTGGTTATAATGATATGTGTGTCTGCTTTCTTGTGGTATACTAAGACACTGTTTGTGTGTTGGAGTGGGAGAAAGCAGGCTCCTCTGGAATATTTTAAGTACACCATCTGGCTTCATTACAGTGGGCTTACCCTGATGATTGTCAGGCAAAAATTAAAGAAAAACAAAACAAAACAAAAGACACAAACATGTGGCATCTTAAAGACTTTCATATTTTAATGTGACGTTTCGTGCCCATGTGCTCTTCTTCAGACATATAGCAGCAGAATGAGGTGTGCCACGTGTTTGTTTTGTTTTGTTTTAATTTTTGCCTGAAATTCTTGAAAAGACTAACACACTACCCTCTCTGAAATTCCTGATGATTGTAGGAATGTGGCTGCAACAGATTTGTTTGATTAACAAAATGGAGGTTTGTCCACAGTTGCTTATGTTCCTGTTGTTATCTTTTCCCTTTGCCTCAGTCTACATGTAGATTATAAACTCCTTGGTCTAGGCTAGGGTCTTCTCTATTGTTTATAATAATTCTGCACAATGCACCTTGTTTTTCACCCTCTTTCATAACTACTAAAATCCAGGGTCACGGTGAAATGGGTTGAGTAGTAGATTCAGAAAGGGTATGAATTAAGCTGCATAATTTATAAGTAATTTATGGCTTCTGGTTTAGATGGCTTTCAAGGGGGGATTAGACAATGAGGAAGGTGGAGGACCTCTTCCTTCAGTAGCTACCTCAGACCAAGAGGACAGAGTAACATTAGAAGTCTGCTGCTGTCATGTATCATACTTTAAGACTTTCCAGAAAGATGTTTTTGTTCTGTTACAACTTCAGGAACCAAATGCTGGGCAAGACATTTAGTTAGATCTAACAAGTCAGTTGTTCTGTCCTTGCAGAAAGGCCATTTTGTCCTCCGATACTCTCATTTAGGCTAACCACTTGGAGAAACTTGAATGGGTATAAAAGTACCATATCATCCATACTAGGCTAATAAGAGTACCCGTATTAGGCCAACCAAAAATAGCATGCAATATGTGTTTACTCTTGGGGTTGTTTCCTCAGGCAAGATGCCAAAAAGTAAGCAGGAGGAAGGGAAAAGAGAAAAAAAAAACACGATTTTAGGACTGTGTGGTTTATGGTGTCTTGAGATGTAAAAGAGAAAGGCTCTGCACATATACAATTTATTTGATGATGCAGGGGTGTTAGAGTTCATCCTGAAGTATTAATGTTTGGTCTTTGTCTTAGAAAATTGAAACCTGTATAGAGAACCCACAGCAGTTTTCATTCAGTCAGAGATCACAGACAGGGTTAGGCAACAAGACTTCAAATCAGAGAATGGGGAAGCTTCTTTCTTGAGCTAAATTATTATTATTTATTAGAAAAATCCCAAATTCCCTAGTGGCTAGTAGAAAAAGTACTAAACCAGTTCTAAAAAGAAAAAAATACATGCTTCTTACCTCCAGCTGTTGAAAAGTGGCGCAAGAGAAGTTTCACAACATTTGCTTAAGAAATGCTAGGTATGGGTTTTAAAGATTCCCCAAGGCAATAAATTTTCCATGAATACATTTGTCTAGCTGGATCAAGACATTTGAGCATTGTGGTGCTGTGGTTAAACTGCTGTACTGCAGCCACAACTGCGCTCATGCCCTGAGGTTCGATTCCAGGTAGCAGGTTTAAGGTTCACTCAGCCTTCCATCCTTCTGAGTTTGGTGAAATGAGTACCTAGCTCACTGAGGGGTGGGGTAATGTGTAGCCTGCATATATACATTGTAAACTGCCCAGGGAGTGCTTTAATTGCTGTGGGGCAGTATATAAGGAGTACTTTTTTTTTGCTTTGAGACGGAGCAGCATGTGGTTACCCTCCCTACTCATGCAAATCAAGATGTGCGACAACAGCCCAATGTATTTTGACACACAAGAAAAATATGAAGGGAAAGCACTTCTCTACATCTCTGGCAGTAAAAGCAGAGTAATAAGGAATAATAAGGAATAACAAAATATGAACTCTGCAAAGTAAATCATTGGCAATTTGCTGCCCTTTCAAAATACCCCCAAACAGCTATCTGAGATGTTCATTCACTCCACCTAACAGAAGAGCCAGCTGTGTCAACATTCATCCATCAGTGGCAAAAAACATAAACAAAACTTGATTGGGATATGTACCTCCTGTGCAGTTGTTTTGGTTTGGTCAAGGAATAAAAATGGTTGTGCACATCTAAAAACGATTTTCATAGTCAAGGACATTCATTCTTAGTGTTGCACATTCTGCTAAAATTAAAGGAAATACTTTCCTTACCTGATGATCTATATTCACTTGTTTAATGTCTTTGAATTAAATTTTATATTTTTTAAAAAAAAATAAACTTTAGTTTTTTAAAAAACTGTTCAGGTTTATGCATGTGAAAGTAAGAAAGCACCAGTAAAAATGACTCTGGCTAAATGTCTAAGCGGATTTGTCTAGATACATGCTGTGGAGGGATTAGCCTAGATATTATGTCTTCTGCACTAAGATAGTCCAACACAAAGTCTCAGTGAAGGCTGAAACCAGTTTCAAGGCAAGTGGGGGGAGGGGGAATGAAGAACTTCTTTCTGAGGATTATGGCTGCATAATTCTCTCTCTCCCCCCTCCACCAGTTATTCTTTCTCTTCTGTCTTTTCTTCACTGGTAGGTTTAGAAAGCAACTTTGATGTGCTTCTATACTAATCAGTGGGGTGACATTGCTGAGAAATCAATGGACCAAAATGAAGAAAACTATGGGCAGAAGGGCAGTCATTGAGTGGCTTGCCCCCTTTGGTTGACTACCATTCAGGTTATGCAACATTTTATTTATTTATTTATTTATTTATTTATTTATTTATTTATTTATTGTTAATCTCCCAATTTTCCCTCGGCAACTCTGGGCAGTGTACAACAAATTGCAAAAACAAACTGCCCAAATAGACACCCATGACAACAATCCATCTTCCAGTTAAAAGCAAGAACTATCAAGAACATAACAAAAGAAAAGAAAAATACACAATCCAGCAAGAGAGAGGGGAAAAAGACAAAAGAAAAGGTGAATTATAGGTGAATATACAGGTGATTTAGAATACAGTGGTACCTTGTATAAAGGAATTAATTCGTTCCAAATAAAATTATGTTAAGCAAAATTTCCTTTATACAAATTCCCATAGGAATGCATTGAAAACAGAGTGATCCCATTTTTATGTTGTATGAATTTTCCCCATAGGCGATTATGTTAAGCAAATTTCCCCTATCTCCGGAATTTTTATGTTGTACAAATTTTATGTTATACAAGCTGTTTGTTATACAAGGGTCCACTGTATTGTGCAAAGTTCATTTATTTCAGTAATGCAACTTTAAAGGTGAAAGTAATATATGAGATAGACTCATTACATGCAAAGTGAGATAGTTCAAGCTTTAATTTGTTATAATTGTGATGATTATGGTTTACAGCTTATGAAAACCCCCAAATTCTCAATCTCTGGCAATTAGAATATTATACGAAAGCAATAAAACACGGATTGTGAATAGAACAATATTGGGCCTCTGAAAAGTATAAGCATGCATATGTACTCAGTACTGTACTTGGTTTGGGCCCCTTTTGCATCAGTTACTGTCTCAGTGCAGCGTGGCATGGATGCTACCAGCCTGTGGCACTGCTGAGGTGTTACGGAAGACAAGGATGCTTCAATAGTGGCCTTTAGCTCTTCTGCATTTTTCGGTCTCATGTCCCTCCTCTTTCTCTTGGCAATGCCCTATAGATTCTCTATGGCAGGCCTGCCCAAAGTCCGCCCCGGGGGGGCGGGGCAAATCCGGCCCCTCAGGCCATTCTGAGTGGCCCGCGGCTGGCTGGCCCACCCCTCCCTCCCCCTCCTTTGCCCCATGTCCACTAACACTGACACTTGCAGTGGGGTGGCAGGGTCGGGGAGCAACCGGCCCCTGACACATTCTCAGCCACCGAATCTGGCCCTCCTTACAAAAAGTTTGGGCACCCCTGCTCTATGGGGTTCAGGTCAGGCAAGTTTGCTGGCCAGTCAAGCACAGTGATCCCATGGTCATTGAACCAGGTTTTGGTACTTTTCGCAGTGTGGGTAGGTGCCAAGTCCTGATGGAAAATGAAGTTAGTACTGAGTATATATGCATGCTTATACTTTTCACAGGCCCGATATTGTTCTATTTAAAATCCTTGTTTTATTGCTTTCATGTAATATTCTAATTGTCGGAGATCGAGAATTTGGGGGTTTTCATAAACTGTAAGCCATAATCATTACATTTATAACAATTTAAGGCTTGAACTATCTCGCTCTGAATCTATTTCATATATTAGTTTCACATTTAAAGTTGCATTACTGAAATAAATGAACTTTTGCATGATATTCTAATTTTTTGAGTTTCACCTGCACACCTTTGCCTTTTATTAAGGTAAGGTAGGAAAATGGGATTCTTCCCATGGTTATCAGGGTATGACATGTACAGTCATTACAAGATGCTGTCCTTTCAGACCCAGAATATTGAGAATAGGAATCCCCCTTACCTGCTCAGCTCTGAACTGGAATTACTCCGTAAACACAGCATATGTACTCTAAGTAGGAATTATTTATTATTAAATTCATAGCCTGCTTTTGGACTAAGAGATGGCATTGAAGTGTGATTAAAATATTTAAAATGTATAATTAAAATATAGAAAGTAGGTTCCTCTAACAAAAGTACTGCATCTTATCTGGGGTCTTAGTTCTCTAACCGTCTCTACAAAAGATGTATGTGGGTTACGGTGTGATCCAAGTTCTTTTCTCGTTTCACAACTGCTTCTGGGCAGAGATTTGGAAATAAGGCTGCAATCCTACTCAGACCTACTTGTGAGTAAGTCCCTTTGAAGTTGGTTCTAAGCAAACATGCACAGTATCTGAATTGATGATGGGCTGCTTGCAGCCCGAGAGGAAAAACGGACAATGGCGTGTCTTCCATTACTTCTTGGGTACCTTCAGCAAATCAAATTGTATACAATATTGGTTTAGGAACAGCTTAGAGAATGTGAGGTTATAAATTTACACAGGGAAAACATTGATTGAGGCTCTTTATAGTTAACATGAGATAGGAAGGCTGACGGCATGGACCATTCACATCACTTAGCTAAAACAAATGCAATTGCAAAAATGTTCCCCATGGGGGAGTGTCATGGGGCTTTGACAGGGCTTGGACAGCATAACTTCAAAAAGGAGAGGATGGATTACTTTGTTCCATAAATCTGGCTTTTCAATAGTGCTATTGATCCTTCACTTAACCTTTCCCCCCCAGAACTCAGGTATATATTGGGGGGGGGGCTAGCACAGTGAAAATGAATCACAGAAGGCAGAGGGAAGAAACATGGTATATTTTTTTGTGGGGGGGAGTCGGGACCAAGTCCTGCATCTCAAAGCTTTAGGAGCATAACTGGCTTTTATCTCTTCTCTTTGATGAGTATAATTTTAAGTGGTGAAATGTACTATTAAGCCTCTCCCGCTGGTGTTCTAAAATAGGCAACTGCAATTAGAAGCAGAATGGTGTCTTGGCTAGAGTTTTTGAGATGAAAGTGCAAGAAGATTTATTTATTTATTTATTTATTTATTTATTATTGAATTTATATCCCGCCCATCTTCCCAACGGGAACTCTGGGCGGCGAACAAAGGCAGAACAAATCAGGAAATACACATAATTGAATACAATACAACACAATAGAAAATATAATCAACAGAGCAACATAAATTAATAAGAAGCTAAGTAAAAGATCTAGTTTTTTTGGGGGGGGATTAGATTTTGCTATAAACTTTGATCCAGGATCCATTGCTTCTGAGCATATCCACAACCTGAGGTTAGAATCACAGTAAAGTGAGTAACAGTGTCCATGTTTGCTTGATTTTGTGGGTTTTGTGACACATTTTCTATTTCTTCCCCCCAAAAATATTGTTTTCCCTCCTGTGCACACTCTGGCCTGTATTGCTTTAATATGCTCTCAAGTCACTTCTGACCTCATCAACCCTACTAGAGCTTTGTGAGATGTTCAATGAGTTGTTTTTCATTGCCCACCCCTGTGAGATTCCATGCCTTTGCAGGGGTTTGAATCCAGGGTTCCTGAATCCTCTTTTGACACTCTAACCATTATATCATACTGCTGCCCAGATGTTTTTGGCATTTATCTGCCAGATCCCCTTACCACTGATAAAAGCTTCCTTAGTTCTCTGTTCCAACAATTTGCTCTTTCTTTCAAAAACAGTTATTGGAACTACTTTGTGTTGGAATATATGTTGGTATCTTATGACAACTCTGTAACATCAGGGGTCTCACTTGCACGAGAAAGGCCATCAGCATGTATGGTTCCTATGCATAAAAAGCCTCTTTTCACAATAACTTTTTTATAATCCATGGGCATTGTACAGTATAGGGAGGGGACAAACTAGAGGCAGCCTTGTAGGGTTTCATACCCCGATAGTTCTGTACCCCAAGAAATGGGCAGAGCACAAAGTGCACCTAGAGGAAGCTGAGGACCTGGATTTCCCAGAAATCCCCAGGGCCGAGCAGGCACCCAGGTGCAGCTAAGCTGATGCTGATCTAAGCCATAGGCCAGAGCAAACAGGAGGCCAGGAAAACAGGATATCAGGATACAGACCAGAAAGCCCTTTCCGTCCTTATCAGTAATGCCTCACTAGCTAGGGAGCATTTCCCCCCCACCTATGGAACCTATTTCCCCTGCCCATTGTGTATCTGTTTACTATGTCCTCACAGATAAGGCTTGCATTCTCCCTCCCCCCGAGGAACGTCTCCCTGTATCTATTGTGCTGCTCTCTTATAATAAACACTGGTCGCTCGGGCAGGGGCAGCAGGAGAAGGAGCAGGGAAAGAGAATCATCACACAATCTCACATACACGCATGCCTCCACACACATTCCGACACACAGACATCAATGGAACCCTGACAGAGAGACGAACAGGAATGCTGCCCTGAGTGCCAGATGATTGCACCCCGAAACTCTGTGTCCCGTGTGATTCGTAACGCAACACAGCCTGGCTTTTGCTAACTTTGGATTCTGCTTTTAAAGGCCATGCAGAATGCTCCTTTACCCCTCTCCATAGTGTTGTAGGCTACTGCTGCTGAATATTTTATTTATTTGTTTTTTATTTGGATTATTGTGAATGGATTGTTGTGATATGTTAAAGCGAAATGGTCTTATTTTTGATTTTGTTTACTATTTCTAATACAATACTTGTTTAATTCTTTTAAAATATTGATATACCTAATGTTTTTAGCTTTTGATTTTAAAAATAATAATGTTACAAGTGCCTTTGGTTTTTTTAAGGAGAAAGGATGAATAAAAATACATTAAATAAATTACATTATTTTATTTGTATTATTTATAGGCTGCCTTTCTCCTAATTAGAGGACTCAAGGTGGCCAAATGAGGAAGCAAAGTTTGGTGAATTCCTTGGTTTTTGATCTACACAGATCCAAGTTCACCTGGGCCACTTTTATCCCATCATATCTTCTGGTTAAGTCAAGGCGCTCTGTTCTCCACCAGATTTATTTTCATGACAGCCTTAAGAGGCTTAAGGAGGGAGACTGGCCGAAGGACAGATTGGGGACTTGACCTGCATCTAACTCTTGTCTAACCCCAGTGACTTTTCATTACTGACTCCTTAACAGTCTGGATGTGGGTGTGCATACCCTTCCCTTGTGGTGGGATTCCAAGGTGTCACCAGACATGAAGAAACAGCTGTTCACTGCAAGACTTATCCTACTGCAGCACTCTTCTGGGTAGCTCGGGTTGCTTTAACTATACTTAGTAGATAGGAAAAGCTGTGTCTATACATCACACAATGTGATGACCATGTCTCTTCAGGCAGGCTTTTAACAATCATGTTTGTCTGAATACCTTCTTAGAGTTAAGACTGTTTTAATGTTTACTTGCTTTTAATTATTCAGTTGTATTTTAATTCACATGTAGTTTAGGTTTTTAATCTTGAACTCACAGTGTTTTTAATTCTGTTCCTTCTTAACACAGTATTGTGAGCTACCTCCCACTATTGGTAGAAAGGCAGCATATCAAACTAGCAAACAAGCAAGCAAACAAATAAACAAATATCCCCCTTTGCAGATGATGTTTCACCACATTTTGTGCTGAATCCTCCATTTAGAAAAATGATAATTAAGACAAAGATTCAGATATTATTTATTTGTTTGTTTGTTATTTCAATTTCTACACCACCCGACTTTTCGAGGGGAACTCTGGTTGGTGAACTATGTACTAATGAAATCTTGGCATTCACTGAAATGTGTAGTTCTCAGCTGATTTTTACCAAGCTGTCAGCACCGAACTTGCTTGACAAAGGTCAGCTGCCATTTTCACACCCCTCCCCAAAAAGTTATAGTTCTGGTGTTCAGTTAACAGTCTAGACTCTAGAGACTTTAGGCCTACAACCAGCCTAACCATTGTGCAGCGAGTTTTAAATTCTAGATTAGAAGAATCAATATGGAACAGGCAAAGTTCCAACAAATATTCTTTCTTGAATTTCTGATTTATTAATTATGTGTTTTATCCTACCTTTTCCTCAGTCAGGTTGTAAGTGGTTCCTCTTTTTCCCACTGGATCCTCAAAGAAATCCTCTGAGTTAGGTCAGGCTCAGAGAGATTGACTCTCCATTGTGGCTAAGGAGCTGGAAGGCCAAAATTCCAATAAAGGTACCGCCACACGTGTGCTAGTCATGTCCGACTCTAGGGGCGGTGCTCATCTCCATATTCAAGCCGAAGAGCCAGTATTGTGCAAGTCTGTGGCCATGTGGCCAGCATGGCTGCAAGGAAACACTTTTACCTACCCGCTTTTTATGGCAGTACCTATTTATCTACTTGCATTTACATGCTTTCGAACTGCTAGGTTGGCAGGAGCTGGGGTTAACAGCGGGACCTCGCTCTGCTGCGTGGCACCTGGAATTTGAACCACCGAGCTGCCGACTTTGCAGCCGACAGTTTTCCATGCTGTTAACCCATGGGCTGATATAGGCAAGCCCTCCTGATACTAACAGGCTGCATCTCTCACTGTTCCCCAACTATTTTTGATAGGAGTTGACAGTCTAGCAGTACCTAAGCACCTGCTGTCTGTCCTAGCTGTACAGTCTAAAGCCAAGTGTGTGGTGTTTTGCTAACAAAGGTGCTGTCTTTTAGACCGTGAGAATACAACTTTGAAAATGGCCAGAGGGGTGTATATTATCCTTTGTTTCAGCAGATATTCTTAATGCCTAATAGGCCTGAATTATCAGAGAATCCTATTAGCTGTTCTTTCTGATCTCCAGAGCAATCTCACCGAACAACTTCTATTAATTCCAGCAGAAGCGACTTACAGTGACAGCATTCTGAAGATTGCGCTCTGTGACTCTCTGCCCTCACAGAGCTAACATCTTCAACATTAAACCCTATGTAGTGATTGCAAGTCTGCAGTCATGGGGGAGCCAGCGGGATGCTGCAGCTCTGAACACCTGTCTCTTTGCATAAGGGGTAGCTTATTCTTGACGTGACTTGCAAGCCTTTATTCTTTCATTCCTAGACAGATGATGGCTGAGAGGCCTGTGGTAGATTTCTTGTTTGCAAGTCTTTTCAAGCAATGCAGATATTTGGAGATCATTTTAAGGTACTCGCCCAGAGGCATGCTATTAACATCTGTCAGTTGTCACATCCAGTGATTTTTGTCCCTTTCTCACACCTTTCAGTGTTAACTGATCTACCTTTATTGGGGGGGGGGGAGAGTTTTGTGCTGCTTTTTGGCTGACATATTGGTCATATTTTGCACGAGGTTTCTTGTATTATTTATAACCCACTTCTTCAGATGCACAATGGTATTCAAGATGTATGTTTATATGTGTTTACATGATGTAGCATTGTTAATGTTTGCTATTTTCTTACAGCTTTCCATTAAAACACTGGCTTTTAGTGTTTTCCATGTTGCTTCTCACCCCTCATAATGGATTTTTCTTTTCTTCTTGCATGCTCTTTGTAGCTCTAATGTTACCTTTTAATGTTCTACGATGCCTCTTCAAATTCCCTGTTCTTAACCTGAATACAGTGGTACCCTGACTTAAGAGCAGCTCAACTTAAGAGCAGTTTGACTTAAGAATGGAAAATTGTTGACATTTTAACTACCGCCTTACAAATTTTAGATATGATCTGCTCAACTTACAATTTTTTATTTTTTTTATTTTTTATCTCCCCCCCAATTTTTTTAGATATGTACCCCGACTTAAGAGTAGTTCGACTTAAGAGCATGCATTCATAACAGATTAAATTCATAAGTTGAGGCACCACTGTATGTCTTAAATGTTCTGGACTGTATATTGTACCTCATTATTGTAAGCCACCTTGGGTCCTTTTCCAAGGAGAAAGGTGAGGTAAAAATATTCAAAATAAATAAATAAATAAATTTTAGCTTTGATCTGTGCCAGCAAAAAAAGAGAGAGAGAAAAGGATTCTCCTGCTTTTAAGAGAGAATCAGAGCAGGCTGGCCCACTTTTACAACCCAACTTTGTTCATTCTTTCTCCTGGCAGGGAGCCCATGGCAGAACTGTGTCGTGGCTAATTGGCCTTAAGCCACTGTAAGCCACTGTTGGGAGGATCGCAGGGGCCTGCCCTGCCATTGAGACAACTGTCACAGCAGCAACAGCTGGGGGAGAGGGAAGCAGAAGGGAGAGGATGATTCAGAATGACACTTGGCTTTTCTGGCCATCTCTGGGTATCAAGTGAGGCTGGAAGGTTGGGGAGAGGCTCTGTGAGAAACAGCATTTTTGACTACTCTGTCTCCAGTGCTGACCTTGCCAAGATCCAGTTGCTGCCCAATGGCTTTTCAATAAACAAGTATAAAACCAACCGTCTATGTGGAGGCAGAGTGCAAAGGCAGCGTAAGTCCACAAAAGGCAAGTGTTCTATTTGAAGGGTAGGAATTGCCTCCCTCTGTTTCAGCTTGTCTTCTTTCTGGGTTTATGCCAAGAGCTGGTGGAACATCTGGAATGGAAATTCTAGCCCTTTACTTCCTCTGAGTGAGCCAATTTAAGTTGGTAGTGCCAATTAAAATTGAGACCCGGATAAAGAAGGAATGCTACAGCAAGAGGCTGGCTATTAATAGGGCCCTTCTTTCTATTTTAATTCCCTTTCCCTTTTCTACCCTTCTCTCTTGAGAGTCATGTGTCGAGGCTGAGGAATGAGGCACCTCATATTATTTCTTAGCTTGCAAGAGGAGATAGTTTCTCTTTGTTGCTTAGTCCCCCCCTCCTCAGTTGTGAGTATTTTAAAGGTCAGTGTGGAGCAGGGATCAAAATCTTATGACACCCAGTAGATATCAAATAGCTTACTGTGTTTTATTTTGCTTAGTTATACAGTATACAGTAAATGAGGCATGTTATTAATAACAATAATTGTGTGTTGTCAAATCAATTCCAACTTGTAGTGGTCTTTTTTCAACACGCTTAACATGGGATGTCCTCTTTTGGCCAATTTGTAGGAACATTTTAGTGTAAGAGTTCAGTTTTCTTTCTGTTCTGTGCAACATGCCAAAAGCGTGGCCTCTATTCTTTTCACAACGGTATTGCCCTTTGCCCATATGCCCCCATGCATGGGCTTTCTGACATTTGAACACCTTTATACCCAAAAATAGAAAAAAGCAGTTAGGCTAGTAAGGGTGACCCACCCACACCCTCTTTGTTAGACATCAGAAAGAATATCAAGTAGAGATGGGCACGGCTAAAAAAAAAAGGTTTTTCATTTTTCATTGAGGGATCCGTTTCGGTTCGTTTTCGTTTTCGTTTTCGTTGGTTTTTTTTTGCAAATTTTTCGTTTTCATTTTCATTGCGTAACGGAAACGAAAAACGGAAACGAAAAATTTCTGTTTCGTTAGCATTCTTTTCAGTTCAATGTACTTGCCGCAACGAAAACGAAAAACACAGCAAAGTTTTTCGTTTTGTTTCCGTTTCCGTTTTGTTTTTTGGAAAATTTGAAAAACGAAAACGAAAATTTCGCTGAGTCGTGCCCATGTCTAATATCAAGCCAGAAGTAGAACATGGTGGCAGGTTCTAGGCTTAACGTATACAGGCTGCACTGCACTGTGAAGTCCCATCTTCCTGAAACTGCTTGATAATGTTCAGAATTTGACTTCAATCAAGAGCTTCAATTGATGTGCTATGTACATTTAATCTCTAGCTAATCTGATCTGTCAGTTCTAGTATTGTCCAGTGAGTTGACATTGACTGGCAGCCTTTTTGTGTGTAGCGATGAGGAGATTGTGATTCTTAATTTTTCTGAGGTAGAACCTGATTCAATCAAATCTCAAGATTGTTCTCCAGGTTTGCAGTCTCCGTGTTGAAACTTTATTTTAACTATTGGTCTTGGTGCTTCCATATCTAGCCAGAATAATTTTTGAACTTTTCTGTTTTTCCTTCCCACCCTACATCTCAGCTGAGGGATATCCAGATTTGTCTACATTCTTAATTATACAATATTGTTTTTATATAATCTCAAATCGCTTATGGGCAAACCTAGTAGAGTTTTCAGGGTATGTGAGATGTTCAAGGAATGATTACATGGTGCCACTTTCCAGTGAGTTTCTATGGTTGAGCTGGGGTTTGAACACAGGTTTGTTTGTTTTTTTGGCGTTCTAGTATGACATAATATCCATTAATATCACACTGATGATCAATGAAATCTTAGTTTTATCAGTTTGTTATTATATATAAAACCTAATGAAGACCTCCTCCTTCTCAATCACTGGTACATACATTTTCTCCTTTTAAATACACTGATTATTGGCTAAGTGATATAATTTTTAAAAAGAAAGAGCTGAAGCAACTGTCAGAAGTAGATAGGGTAGCTTTTCTAGAATTGGGGACGGTGTGTGCGTGCATGTGTGGGGGGAAATAATGTAATTGGCCCCTTTCTTTTCAGCTTCGCAATTACTCTGGGTTTTGGCTGTGTTTGTATTTTTTTGGGACAGGACAAATTAAAATTTACTTCAGATATGAAGCACTTCACAGTTTGCAAAGAGCTTAATAAGTAAGAATACTGTAAGTTATGTCTCAAACAGGCTGAGTAATTTTCATGGCCATTTTCCCTGGCCTTGTTTGGATGTGCACAGCACGGTTGCTGTGACATGCTTTCTGCTATCCCTGTGGAAGGTGGGACATCTTGTGGTTCTGTTGTCTTAAAAATAACCTTGTCATTATCTGGCAGCTACTGCTTGCATTGGCTTTAATAGCCATCCAAGAGGTGGGCAGATGGCAGAGAGTGTCTGCATTTAGATGTCTTGGCAGTGGGCCAAACGTGATGGCTCATTTTTAAAAAAATTTTAGGGCTGAAAAGATATGTCACAGCTGCAAGGTCTACAGCTCTTGTTTAGACTGATAAATATTTACAGTGCTGTACAGGCTTCCCTCTTGTGACTAGTGTGAGTGCAGAAATGTGTTCCGAAAGCAAATAGGCAAATCTCTCCATAGACTGTTAAGCCCAGAAATTTAAGACCGTACTTAGATTTTCTCCCTCCACCATTCATCTCCCATCTCGCATCTTGCATTTTTGTACGTTGGTTTGCGTTGATAATAAAAAACAAGCAGGTCTGAAAGCAAGCACCCGTGTTTGACAGTGACAAGGAGGTTATAATCAGAGATGACTTGAATTCATTTCCATGTGCAGTTCATGGGAAAATTTATTCAGTTCGCATAGGGAATAAATTCCATGAAATGTGAGGAGTTCAGAGGAAAACCCAAGGAGTTTCAGACAAAATGCAATTCAGCCGATTGTGTCTAGTTTTTGGTATGTTGTAGATCTTTGAGTCATTTGCTGTTAAAATAACACTTCATGCAACCAAGAGTTTGCAAGTGGAAGATGGAAATGCAAACTAGAGCTTATACTATAACTCAAACCTGCTAATGGGAATACTGTGTAGAGCACAATTTGGAAGTAAATGAGTTGAATTCCAAATACAGTGGTACTCTGACTTAAGAGCTGCTCAACTTAAGAGCGAAAACTGTTCACATTTTAACTGCTGCCTTACAAATTTTAGATATGGTCTGCTCAACTTACAAATATATACTGTATATATATTTAACTCCCCCCCAATTTTTTAGATAGGTGCCCCGACTTAAGAGTAGTTCAACTTAAAAGCATGCATTCATAAGTTGAGGTACCACCGTACAATATTACCAGCAGTGGCTTGCAAATTTATTTATTTTTGGTAATGCTGCCGTAATGAGGTTGCATTAAAAAAAGCAATATACCAGTAACAGGTGGGCATGATGGCATACTTTTTATTTTCACAGTGAAGTCATGTTTAAAGCTGCTTTTTCAAGTTATTCTTAAATGCCATTATTATTATTATTGGGAATATAGAGTAATTTTGGGTGGACTTTCCTAAGTTTTATGTCATTATCTTATCAGTTCAGGTTTTCACAAAAATAATGAAAAGCTAACAAGCAACCCGGAGAGCTTTATCCCTCATTTTTGCATTTTAATGCTAACAATGAATTACCTTGTCCGTGCTGTGAGGAATAATGAGATTTAATTCCTTGAAGTATCTCTCCAAAATTTTCTATCTAGATAACATTGTATGGTTCCTAACTGCTGTGTTGTTTCATCCAACTTCACTGGTATCATCTAGTTCCAAGAATTTTGATTTTTAAAGAGAAACACTTCCTAGATAAGTTATAAAGATGAAACAACTTGCCAGTCAGTTGCATCTAATTCACACTCCGATTTCTTCAGACATGCTGAGAAGGAGGTCAAGATTCATAAAGAAGGTGATTGGTAGAACAAGCACTGACAGCCTCTGGAAAAGAGGTCACAGACATGGATTAAAAAACAAAGCGTGAGGGACATTATCTTTTGCCCATAAGCCTTTTGTGACCTGGTTTGCTTATTCCATTTAGACATTGAAGTGTGTTAAATAATGCTGGGATTATTATTTTATTATTGTGATGTATTCTACCATGCTTTTTAAATGGAGCCCTCAAGCAATTTTATTTTATTTATTCTTTTTAAAAAAAAATAAAAACTAGACAGTACTTTAAAATCATACTCTTACCAAGGTGGTAAATTAACATTTCATTGAAATCATTTTAAATGGAATATAAATGAAACCAGTTTTAGTTTAAAAGAACAGTTTCAAAATATCCATTTGTGAGGAGGAAAGGGTTACAGATGCCCCCGTTGGCTTGCTATCATGCTCTGATCAGGAACTCAAGGCCCCCTCCAAGATGGCTACTCATATAACTTCAACCATCCTGTTGGTTGGAGAGGGTTTGCAGGCCTCCGTGGTCTCAGCAACTAGTTCTTCCCAAGACACTAGAACACAAGCTGAAGCTAGAATGGTTCTGTCGATTCTGGGAGTTGAGGGAAAGTCCCTCGGGGAATGGTGGATGAGGGATGCAAAAACAGCTTTGCTGTCAAATGAGGTAGAAATGAGGAGATAGGCTAAGTGAGATAAAGATGGCTGCCAGGGGGTGGATAAGCTAGCTTCCAAGGAAAAAGAGCCAGTCATCCCATAAACTGTAGATAGATACCCTTGTGCCAGTGGGGAGGTAGGTACACCAGTGCTGGAGGGGGAGGGATACGCCTTTAAACACTGAAAGAAATTATGTAGGGATAACTGACTTTCTTTCTTGGGAGGGTGAACACCAAATCAAAGGAGCACAAGGACCGGGGGGGGGGAGAAGGATCCCCCAGGAGAAACACTGAGGGAACCCACATTTTCTTTGTGTATTAACTCCTACTCACCATTGACTGGGTTGGTGAGATCTGATGGGAAATGGAGCTGAGTGCCATCTGAAAAGTCCTACATTCTTCATCCTTGAAAGAAGATAATTCTTATGGCTGTTTGTTTGCCAGAATGAATAGTACTAATGTGAACTGTGGAAATTTGGTTGCAGTGCCTTTATTAGCCACTTACAGCCTTGCATGGAACCATCCTTGCCAGCATAGTCTACTTAACAACATTGTTACCGTATTTTCCTCATGTATACAACACTATTTTCCCCTAAAATCATGACACTAAAAATTGTGTGTGGGGGGTGGTGGTCATATACACGGGATAAAGCCTTTCTTGAGGGGTAGGGGTGGGGTGGGGTGCACTGATCCATCAGAGGAGTTGTCTTCAGAATGTGGAAAGGAAAGTAAACATTGGGTGTGGGGAGAAATCAAGGAAGATTTATTAATTTTATCAATTTAAGATCTTAAAAATGTGCGGGGGGATATTTCTAATATACAGTATACGAGGCCTTATAGGCAGAAGAATACAGAAATTGGTTCAAAAGGGGAAACCTCCCTGAGTTTCTTGGGGAAAACTGCCTCCATTTGGAATGGGCCATAGCTCTGTGGTGGAGTGTATTTTTAATGTTGAAAATGTCTGAGGATCCATCCACAGGATCTCCAGGTAGGGCTGAGAAAGACTTCCACTTGAGACTTTGAAGGGCTCCTACATTGTGCAGTATTTAGACCATACTAGGGTTGTTAGATTGGTATTTGTGTTTCAATCAGAACTTCAAAATGTCTCCATTTGGGAATATTAATCAACAAACAAATCCCACTGTTGTGGTCTGAGTAGTTCACCTTTTCGAGCTGTAGTTACATTCTGTAATAAAGGTACACTAAAATCACTTCCAAGATACTTAGGAGATTATGTGGTTCAGCTTTGACTTCCTATGTGAGGGAGGGTTTGATGCCCTTAAAAACAAGCCTGGATTCATTATCAAAATGTTTGTGCATTTGTTCTTTCTTAAATAAACACTAGCAATGTGCACTTCCAATGCAGTCGGCAAAGACTGACAAGCAGCTTGTCAGTGGGAAGGAAATGCCTCAGTTCTACTCGTATATGGCATGGAGAAAAAAAGAGTCTTGAGGCTAAATAGAGAATTGTACATGCTTAGAATTCTGAAAATGCCAGTTTTGCACCTGTGAACTGGTTCCCTTGTGTCTCAAGAGTATTATAAAACAGCCTGCTGCTAGCAGTTGCAATGTGGTGTGGTGAGCATTGTTGGAAGTCAATATATACGTGAAGTGGAAGTAATCACATTGTGGAAAATTATGCATGATTTAAACTGTAATCAAGCTTTCTGCCCCTTGAGGCAAAGCACTGTTTACATTTGGATGGTGTATAAACTCTAAACAATAGCATAGTTCTTCTATGACTGTCACCTTAAGTATGATTTGGTTGAAGTCTTTGGTTTGGCCTACCTTTTGGGGAAACGGTATCATCTTGTCTGTGCCTCTGTTCTACTGACCCTTGTGTGTGTAGCAATATTAAGAAACCAGAGCTGCCGGTTTACATAATGTTACTCTTGACAGACAGTAGAAGATACTTAAGTTAAGGATAGGAGGTGGGAGATGGTAAAAAGATTGGTAAAAGACCTCTGATAGACTATACAATATTTTAAGCTGTTGTTTCTCTCTCTCTCTCTCTCTCTCTCGTATGTTCATATGCACATAATGTATACATAGCATAATCCTATAAAAGCAACATTCGGTCTTCTCAGAGCCCCTAAGGACCTAATAAGAGAGTTTTATTTGAAAATATTTGGGTGCCTTAAGTGCATTAGTAGGTCTTGTCTGTGGGTGTCTCAGCCTAAAGCAGAAACTAATCAAAACAGAATGGTTTGCAGTAATGAGATCTCCAAGGCCACATAAACACAACCCTTTTTATCTATCCACATAGCACCATTAGTATACTGCTGGCGTATTCATTTCCGTCAGCAGTACAGGTTTATGCTTTTGAATATTTACCCTGTCTTTTTAAAAATCCTTTTCTCAAGCAGAAAATCAGGTTCAAAATCAGAAATGCATGAAGAAAGGCTAGGACTGTCAGCTGATTAGTCTGGTTTTAGCTAATTAAAATGAGTTTAATAATTGTTGTTGAAAATCTCTTGCGCCGAGTAAAAATGCCCTTTTGGGGAATCCGGAGGCAGAGGAACAGTTCTTTTTAAACACGAGAGAATTTATTATTCTTTGAAGATTCGTGCTTCACATGACAAGTTCAATTTCTTTTTCTTCGCTGCAGACATCATACATGTTTTTTAAACATCCATGTAGTCACACATGAGGATGAAGTGCATTTACTGCAGGCCTCAATATGTGTGATAATGCCAGGAGTTCATATGCTATAAACAGTACAGTATATTTTCCCAATTGTGTAGATGGGCAGCTGTAACATCAACCACTTTGGGGGATGAAGGAAGGACCCTCTTTTTAAAATATTATTTTTCACCCGGTTTGGAAATTTCTGGGCTATAAAATCTTCCCTTGTAAAACAAAGTGAATATATCCTCTAGAGGGAGTTTTGCATAATCTGAATAATGTCACAGCTTGCGTAAAATGCAATTAACATGGTTCCTAAGAAGGGGGATCATTTTGAACTGAAGGACAGGCTGGAACTTAAATTATCTGGTGTGCCCTGGCGGGGAAAGGGTCTATAAGTGCAGCGGGCCAACAAACAAGCAAACCTCTGTGAAGCTGTTTTCTTCTTTAAAATTTCAGGTTATATTTGTAGATAGAGCATTCAAGGTTTAAATATATTTTAAAAGAACATCGTTATGTTATCATATTTTTTAGCACCTGCTCAGTATGTGAAGTACTTTTTGCAGTTAGCCTCATGCATCCTACATTTCACGTTATTGCAAAGGTGTGTAGATCCCCTGCTCTGTATAAAGCCATATTAAAGTTTAGTACCTTGGCAACTCAGATTCTGCGCCAAAGAGACCTGAGTTCTTCATATTCCAAGGGGATTTGCTTGTTTGCCACAGGGCTCTGCTACTACACTGCAGCAAAAGACGTAAAGAATATTGTGACACATTTCAACACTAAATGAGCTATTTATATTTGTTTAAATGTACCAATGGCCATTTGAAGCTTGTGCGAACTGTCGCAGCCTACAAAAGCCTATGTAGCAATCTTTTGAAAATTACAGTAGGATACCACCACCCCCTTCTGTGGGACCAGTATCTGCAGATTCACTTATCTAGTAACTGAAAATATTAAATGAAAAATTCCAGAAATTCGTATTGATACAGATTTCCAGGGTGTATTTATCAGAACTGGCCAGAAAGAGGCAGCCAGAGACTATACTATATATAGTGTTTGCTATACGTATGTGTGTCTTGGAACCAATTTCCTATTGATGGTTAAGTCCTCCTGTATTTATTTATTAGCCCTAAAGGTGCCACATAACTCCTTATTCACTTTTGCAGAATGTCTGAAATATTACATGTTTATAGAAGAGTGCCTGTGTCATTAAGATGTGTATTGTTTCTGTTTCTGCAAGTCACCTGGGTCTGGATGTGTTCCTCTGCTGTCTAACAACTAGAGGCTGGAAAAAGAAGCTGGGGCCCTATAATTCTCACAGCCTCCTACCTACCATGGCCTGGGGCCATGCCCTGCAGCAGGATTCTGGAACCTGTAGTGCCATGAGTGGGTGTGGGTGGGTGGGATGAACTTTCCCAGCTTTGCTAGCAACCCATTTCAAACATCACCCTAACAATTTCAAGCGACAGTTTTGTTATCCTGGGAAGGGAAGAACATTGAAGAACTTGGCTCATTTCATACAATGGACTTTTCTCAAGAAAAAAATCCTGTAAGCCAGATTTTGTGCAAATTATGTATGTCTATCACTAACATTCATCGTCCTGTCCTTTGCCATCCATCATCTGGAGTGGAAGGCAGTAATTACTAATTCATTGCTTCTCTCTCTTTCTTTTTAACCACATTTTTGTTTGTCTGCATTTTCCATTCATTTTGTTCACATGTGCTTTTTGTTTCTGTTATGTCATGTAGTCTTATACCAGTGGTTAGAAGCTGATCGACATGGCAAGAACTCAGCTACTACAGACAGAACATCAGGTAAAAGTTGAAGTGGGGGCTGGCTTACTAATATAAAATCCACATTTTCTGTTGTCTACTTTCACCTTCTAGCTTTGCATCCTTCAATCAAACACTTTCCCTTCTAAATTTTTAATCAGTACTCAATAATTCCTGCACATTCCTTCCCCCTTCACTTTTTTTGCTTTTGTATGTCCGATGTACCATTATCTTACAGAAGTGGAGTGGATAAAAACCAAAGTCCTCTTTTAATGAAATGCTTAAAATTGGATTTTTTTAAAGGTTTAAATTAGATTATTTGCATTACTGCAAAAATTCACCAGGGATTCCAACCCATCTTTATACTAGAGTACCTGGCTGTGACATTAAGATACTTATTGGAGCTGTTTCAGACCCACATCTGTAGACACCTGCCTTTCACTCAAATGGAGAAAATCCTGGTGCTGAGGCTGCATGGCTTCCTTCAGCCTTCCTTCCTGTTAGAAAAAGGAAGCTGCTGCAGTGCATCTTGGGAACTGTAGTTATTGGGGCCTTTTAGAGAGCTTCCTTTTTAAAGACGAAATAAGGCTGCAGAAAATAATGTATCCTCAGTACTGGCACCTTCTCCAGGTCAATGAAATGCAAGTGTTGGGTTGTGATTTGGAACTCCCAAAATTCTATCTGTGTGATTTTTTTTTGAAAAATTCTAGGAGTTCAAGTCTTCTCCACCAAAAAATAAACCCATAAAGAAAAAGAAAGGGCACCTCCTTATATTATTTGATTTAACCTGAATGCTCCCTCGAACTTAGTCCAGTGGTTAGCCTCATAAAAGTTTCCAGTTTTGCAAAATGGTATTTAGTCTCCAGAAGTACACAGTAAAATATGTTAACGACAAAAATATGGAGATGAAGAATAACACACCTGATAAGCCAGAAAATGGAACTGAAGTTATTTCTGGAAATATGTTTCCCTTTTGATGTAATATAATTCTGGAAATCCTTGAAATGTCTATTCAAGCTCAGGGTTTGATTTTAGTAGCTTCCTTAAGTTATGCTGAGTTCTGTAGTATGTTCACACTAGCTTTTAGTAGGTGAAAAACGCAAAACTCTCTTTATTTAAAATAATGCAATTCTGGACGCTTGAAGTGTCAATGAATGCAGGCTTATTGGGGTGGAATAAACATGTGCAAGGATATTGCTAACAGTATATATTAATACAGCAAGCAAGAATGCCCTTTGGGAAGACAAAATATCATAAGAACATAAGAACCACCTTGCTGGAACAGGCCACAGCCCATCTAGTCCAACAAATCTGCAAAAAGAAAGAAAGAAAAAGAGACTTCAGTAATTTTCAAAATTATCTATCCACTGTCAAAACAGCTCTTACCACCAGGAAGTTCCTCCTGACATGTGGTTAGAATCTCGTTTCTAGAAATTTGAATCCACTGGATTCAAGTCCTGCCTTCTTAAGCACTAGAAATCAAGGCTATACCATTTCAAAGAGATACCATTGCAGGTATCTGCCCCTAGCCTACTGTGATGTGTTGCAGTCTCTAGGTCCCAGTTAGCTAACATCTGTGTGCTTGCCTTTTTGCTGTTACAGACACTACATGTGTTTTCAGCCGTTCTGTTGCTGTTGAATAGATTTAGCACTGTGCCTTCCATCTAACTATCCCACATTAACGTCTTTTAAAATGAATGTTGCATGACATGTAGAAGGTTGTTTTAGTAATTGTTGCCTGATATGTGGTGATCCTGATTCTACTAGGGCATCTTAACCAGAAATTTATTCTGTGTGTTACCACCAAAGACTGGGCCAAGAGAGGAGAGTGGTGCAAAATAATCCAGCAATAGGGGTTCTGAACACTGGTAGTTCAGAGTGAGTTGTGTGAAATGGTATAATTTCTGGAACATCTGGTTTGGTTTAGGTCTTAGCGCCAAAGGGATTCCTCTTTCAGACAGTCCCCTCTCACAAACTTGATTTTTTTGACTTGATTTAATTTAATTGGTTCTTGTCTCATTGAACTTTGAGTGTACATTAGGAAGCTTCTATGTAAACATGCTCACCATTCTTGAAGTATATAATAGTTCTTACTGAAGCAAAGGAACTTGTCACCCTTCGGCCTTGGATTCTCATTCCTATTAGCCACAACCAGCATGACCAGTGGTCAGAGATACAGTAACTGAAGTTGTTGTGCAACAACATGCAGAAGATTGCAGCTTCCACACCCAAGAACTTAAGAACTGATGAGGGTGGGGTGGGGTGGAAGAAGACCTTGACGATCCACTAAACACATGTTGATATTTTGTGCCTGAATTTTAGGGATTAATGGGCAAGAAACCATTGTTTGATGTTGCATGAGAATATTTTTCAAAGCATTGTGTCCAAACCAGCAGATGAGATTATAGATTCATCATGAGATCAGTTCCTCCTTTGAGGAAAAAGACATTGTTTAATACACAAAACAGAATGCTGTAGCGGGAGAGAAATTGCACATTGTGATAAACTAGCAGCTGAAATTTGCAATCCTTGGTATTTGTGGAGAAGAATAGGGAGCAAAATGCTTACCACAGCCTGTTCTTTTAGCAACAAATTCTGCTTCTTATGTTTGAACAAGACATAGTACTTGCTTCTTTGTTTTTATGTAGCCCAAAATATAAGAAATCAAAAGGCAGATCCATTGAAAACACATCATTACTAAAAAAAAAAAGGCTAAACTAATTTAATTAGAATTGACAACTGACCAAGATGACTACCATGGTATAGAAATACCATAGATTCTTCCTGAGGCAATTGGAGATATTTTTTTTATCTTATAAGCATCAGACTATAGTTCAATAGAATTTTTAACTAGAAGCTAAAATGTTGCAGACGAAAGATGAGTATACCCAAAATAAAGATGTGTTAGCATAACAGTTTCATCTGTCTTAGTTTCATGCATATATAAAACCAAATTACTCTGGATTTTGTATAGAAGTAAAAGATTTTGTATGGAAAACAGAAATACATCAGGACCCCCATATCTACTGATTCATTAAGCACTGATTCAGTTATCCATGGTTGGCAGAGGGAAAAAATTAAATAAATAATTTAGCAAACGCAAAGTAAGCAACTGTCAGAAACAGCAGCTGTAAAGCAAGCTACTGTCATAAAACAGCAGCCATAAAGGAAGCTACTGTCACCAACAGCAGCCATAAAGCCAGCTACTGTTGCAAAACAGCAGCCATAAAGCAACCTACTGTCACAAAACAGCAGTTTTTTGGGGGGTTGGGCGTTCTCTCTTATCCATAGCTTTCATTATGCACTGGAAGACCTGGAACCAATCCCCAGTGGATACTGTAATCTGTTTTGCTAATTATTTGCTGAAATGTCTGTGGATGAGCAGAAAACTTTTATCTGGCTAATTGCATTTTTTATTAATTTTGTTTGAATAGTAAGTTTATCCTTTGTGCAATTCAACTCTGTAGTTGTTGACTTCAAAGCATGTCATGTTGTGTCTGGTGGCTTGACCTACTAAATGTGTTTTAAGACTGCAGTCTTGTTAACGTAGACCCTAAGTATATTAGACTCTTATTTCAAGATCTTTGGTCTGCATTATTCAAAATATAATGTCAAAGTGACCACTACATACGCGCACATATTGAATATCCAAAATTGTCCCCATCAGATATACATTCAGTTTGTCTCAGTATGTGTGCTTCATCTCAAAGCTGTATATCATCTGAAATATCTTTGACACAATCAGGAAATACTCAGGACACTATCAGGAGGGTTCTTACAGAAGACAGCCTGAAAGAAAATATTTCTGATTTTCAGACAGGTGCAAGTTGTATATTTGCTAATAGGATTCCAAGTAAATAAATTCATTGCAGGGTTTTTGAAAGAAAGGTAAATGCATACGTTTGCATTGTTTTCTGAAGTCTACTGCTTAGTTATAACTTTCCTGTTAGCACCATCCATTGTCTTATATTCAGAACAAACTAGATATTTCACCATATCTATATATTACCTCTTTGTGCTATAGTTGCTGGTAATTATTTTTCAGATCAGTTGAGTTATTTTTTCTGTTGATATTCATGCAAGTTTGTATAACAGTCCTATTAGTGTAGTTTCTGGCCCTACTGCAATACCGCCACATAAGAACAAGATCCCATTTTTAATTGTGTGTCTTCACTGTGCAGAGGACCATTGCAATTGTCCACAGACGTTCAGAAAGCAATGCAAAATCTAATCACCTGTGACTAAATTTCAGAACATGCTTTGGAGTATGTGATGAGTTCTATAGAGTAGTAGAGAGGAGCTTAAAAATAGCTAAGAGAGCTTCGTGAAAATCATGCAAACTTTTAGGTGTACAGATACAAGTGCTTTTCATTAATCACAAGGTCACTGTTGGATACACGCAGATGTTACTGAACTGCTGGATAACTCAGCCGTTTATGTGGCAATGGATGTTGAGAGTTCAATTTCCCACTCTGTCTCCTTGAAATATGCTGGACTCAATGATCCATCAAGTCCCTCCCAGCTTGGCAGTTTTAAAATTAATATTATTACATCAAGGCTGCTGTCTCTTATTTGCGTCATCTGATAAATTGCCAATATAGCTATAGCTAACAGGCAGCGTTTGTAGAAGGAGCTCTGTTTTTCTCCACTTCCTTGCTATATCTGTCTTAGCAATCACACACTAACTAGAAACTTATTGGATATTTGATTTATTAACACATCCTTTTACATAAGCTAACAAAATTAATTTAGGATTTGATGGGATATGCTACCTAATATGGCTTTAATTAACCCAGTCGCAGTTTGCTAGGAGGAACATATAGTATTTTCAAACAAGACCAAAATAGGTATAATGTGTTGGCATGTTGGAAATTGCATCTCCTGCTGGGTGCTGGACATATTAGTACATCTGTAGTGGTTATAACAGTGCCTGCAGGCAAAGACCTTCCTCTTCAGGTAAGCTTTCCCTGAATGAGGGACTACCTACTACAGTATATGGCTTTATAGGCTTTTCACCCCTCATAATGGATTTTTCTTTTCTTCTTGCATGCTCTTTGTAGCTCTAATGTTACCTTTTAATGTTCTAAGATGCCTCTTCAAATTCCCTGTTCTTAACTTGAATACTGGTATGTCTTAAATGTTCTGGACTGTATATTGTCCCTCATTATTGTAAGCCACCTTGGGTCCTTTTCCAACAAGAAGGGAGGGTTAAAATAATCTAAATAAATGAATAAAAATAATTTAAAATAAATAAACAAACAAACAAACAAACCAATAAATAAATAAATAAATAATGGATGCCCTGAGCACATCCGATCTTGCCTGATTTTGGAAGCTAAGCAGGGTCAGGCCTAGTTAGCATTTGGATGGGAGACCACCAGGGAATACCAGGTGCGGTCGGTGCCTGGAGTAGGAATTGGCAAGCCACTCTAGTATTCCTGCCAAGAAAACTCCATGGACATGGGGTCACGGAGAGTCAGTCACAACTGTAACAACAAGGCAACAACAACAACAAATGGTTGTAAAGATAATAGTAATATGTAGACATACCTTGATGCAAAACTCTTTAACTTGCTTTTGCAATGTAAGAATTTAGTGGTTCAGCAACACTCAGGAGGAAGAACAGAACAAAACAAATCAACTTGCCCATTGCCCTTTTTATGCTAAAACAGTATACTTTTCTTCAATATGAAACAGTTTTTTTAAAAAAAAATGCAGAAATTTGGCAGGTGAAGTTTCATGTGACACACAAAAGGGTCAGACTGTTCAACAACACGAAATGAATGCCACGATTAATTGCTGAAGTATTAATCTTTGTGGTCTGCATAACATTTGGAGGTACTACTCTAGCTTAAGTGTCAGTCTGTGTCTTCATATTGCTAGCAAATTCTTTTAACACAAATGGAACTGTATAGGAAGCCTGTAACCAGTATAACCAGTATGTAGAGGAGATGTGGATGTGTTGAGGATTATATGTCTTACTGGGAAAAAGCTACAAATTGAGAATTGTTGTATATAAGCATGTTACCAATGCATATACACCTGACAAATATACTAAAAAGTGTCCTGTTTATATACTACCCCATACCACTTCAAGTAATCTCTGGGCAGTTCACAGTTTAATATTACAATATGCAGTCTACACATTGCCCCCCTCCCAGCAAGCTGGGTACTCATTTTACCGACCTTAGAAGGATGGAAGGCTGAAAAAACCGTAAGCCTGCTACCTGGGATTGAACCCCAAGCTATGAGCACAGTTTTACCTGCAGTACAGGCATTTAACCACTGCTCCACAGGGCCAACAGTTTGTTTCTGTACCCAATTGGAAGTGGCCCTATTCAGCATAATTGTACTTTACTCAGGGGCTTCAGATGTTCAGAGGCAAGCCACAAATAACTTCCAAGGGGCCTAAAACATGTTCTGTATCTAAGAATGTCTTTTCATATCATGTTTACAACACAAGTTAATTGTAAGAGGTTTACAAGTTTTGATGCTGAATTTAGGACTCTGAACAGCATCCATGTCTTTCTTGAAAGTGCTAGCAAGTAATGTTCTTTTTCTATATAATGCTTTATCGATCCTTGTCAGTATAATGAGGGGACACAATTATACCACAATTTCACATGTGTAGAAAAGTGATAGGACGTGAGTGTCGGTTTATTGGAAAATTAACTTCCTACAGCAAAAGATTTGGATCCAGTAGTGGTGGTATTACTGAAGCTAGATGCTATATGGCTCCGAGGCAGCAATGAACCAAGTTTTGTCACATAAAGGGGGTTATTTCCAGCCTGCAAAATGGTTGATACTCCTGTCAACCCCTATTCAGCATAGTCAGTGATGAACAATGATAGGTACTAGAGTGGCAAACTTTCTCTATCCTGTTTCTGTCAGAGCATAAGCATTCTCCCCACTATTTCTAAAATGCCTAGACCTTTGGGGACAATACCTGCAGCCATTTCTAAATTGCTGTGCACCATTGTATCTGGTTATCACATTTGCTGCCTGTAAACCCCGTTGTAACTCAGGTAAAGACAAATGTGAGCATTGCTTCATTTAGGCTCCAGAACCCTCTGCTCCATTGTTTTCATTACGGCTGGTATGTTATTACACTAGTTCATGTAGTATTGTTTTTCCCTTGGCTCTTTTGTCAAGGGGCCTTAGATCAAGCTGAAAGCTGGTTACTGTGCCTTTTTATTTACTATACTATTGATTCTTAGAGTTTGCAGAACTGTAATTTGGGATCTGGGATGGCTGCCTCTGAAGAAAAGTTGAAGCTAGTCCTTTCCGTTCTGTTTTAAGTACCTTAAAGATGGATCAATATACCTTGAAATACTAAGAAACTAAGTTACAACACACACACAAGTTAACTGAAGAAAGGATTGGGCTTTGATGAATGTTAGTATACTGTACTTTATTCTCTGTGTTTCTCTTTTTTCAAAAACAGAAGATGGTCAAGTTTAAAAGTATGGGTCCTTTGTCCTTTTTCTTTCTGACTTCTTCCTTTACACTAGATGTTGAATAGGCTCAATGATTTCTTTGAAAAGTTCTTGGTGGTGTGACCATTGCCTTTTCCTCTGTTGCAGGTGAAAATTTTGACCAGAGCCCCTTAAGAAGAACTTTTAAGTCAAAAGTCTTGGCTCATTATCCCCAGAACATAGAATGGAATCCTTTTGATCAAGATGCGGTTAATATGGTGCGTAAAGACTGCTGCTCTTCAGAACAATCTCTTATATTAAGATTCTTCCCAGATGCATAATATTACTCTGTATTTATGGTTGCACGTATCATGTTCAACTTGACTCTTTGAATTATTTTTTTGAAGATATTTTTCCTCCTTCCAGCCAGCCCTCTTAGCTAATACAGTTGTTTGCTTTATGTAGAATTCTTCAGTGTCCTCAGTAGAAGCAGAGCCTGGAAATTTTACTTTTAAAGACTACAACTCCCAGAATGCTGCAGCCAACATGGATGGTGGAGGGGTTTCTGGAATCTGTAATTTAAAAAGTACCTTTTGAGTAAAACCACCAGAAATATTAAGGCACTATTTTAGAGCTCCTAAGCCTTTATTCCTTTATAAAAGTTTCAGAGTGCAATGTGTCCTTTGTACTAAATCAGTGGTTTCCCAACCTGGGGTCAGGACCGCTTTGGGGGTCATATGACCATTTTACAGTGGTCGCCATGAGCCAGTTAAGAAAAAGGCACAAACGCCTTGGGTCTGCAGGAGGGGGGAGGAGGAAAGGGGGAATAATGAGTTTCAGCTTGATAGGTTGGAGGGGATGTCAGTCAATGGCACGAGAGGCTGTGATTGGCTGAGGGTGCCTGTAGAGGGTAGTTCTCTATGGCACCTGAGGCAGTGGCCTGCCAAAGGGGACTTGTGACCTCTTCCAAGCAGGGCAAGGGGTCACCACAACATGAGGAACTGTATTAAAGGGTTGCGGCATTAGGAAGGTTGAGAACCACTGCCCTAAGCGCTCTAATGAAGCACTGTAAAACCCATGGGGAGATACAGGTGTTCCCTCACTGGTACTGCTGCTCCTCATCAATATTGCCAGCTCACTGAGCCCAGGTATGAGTGTGTACATTCCAGGATTCTCTTTTAGAGTAGGGTTAATAGGTCCTATTAGGAAAGACCGAGAACACTTTACCCATTAAGAATGTCATGATTATCCCCACATTTGATCCCAGAAGAGGTGAAAAAAAATTACAAAAAAATTGAACTCCTAGAGTACCATAGCAGTCATACTGCTTGTGGGGTTTTGCGAGCTGGAATCCAGACAAATAACTATTTTAAACATACCTGCTTATTGTCCTTGAATGTCATCTTCTGAAACTAAATGCTTTGAACAATCAAATGTGTGTTATGTTCCTACTCTGCAGATGTTTCCATATGGGGCACAAAATCATGCCATATCCTACCTTTTTGACATCCTTACTTTCTTATTTTCTAGTGTACTGTGCTGAAGGCATAGTTCATATGTGCATCTTGGTTAAAATGCACCACATTTTAACAATACCACCCCTGCATATGTTTTCGAAGGCATTTGTGATACATATTGGACCTACAACACCATGTGACAGTGTGAACTGCCTCTGTATAAAGAAAGAAACAAACTCTAACCAGTATTCTGCTTTGGAAATGTCCATGGCTGGTACAAGGGAGACCTCTGTTCCTCTCTTCTCCCTCCCTCTGCTTCTGAGGCTGCTTGAGAGGGAACCAGGCAATCAACCACAATCCAGTAGGGAGGGAGGGAAAGAGCCTCCATTGGGATCATGTGATCATGTGACATGCTCCAGTGCTTGTATCATGTGACCTGCTCTAGTGCTTGTATTGCAAGACATTGCTAGTTGATCAAGGCAAAATTGATCAGAAATGCTTACTCGTCTTGCAAAACACATGTACACCAAGATACTCATAAACTAAGGTACAGTATTACTGTAAATAATTGGGATTTTTATAATGCAGCAAATTATCTAAAAATCCATTTTAGGACTGCCAACCGCAGAAATTTAATGATGTACTTCTCTTACTTTCAAAGCAAAAGTGTTCTGCTTATATACCGCCCCATACCACTACAATTTTAATTACAGTGTGCAGGCTACACATTTCCCCCCAGCAAGCTGGGTACTCATTTTACCAACCTCTGAAGGATGGAAGGCTGAGTGAACCTTGAGCCTGCTACCAGGGATTGAACCCAGGTCGTGAGCACAGTTTTGCCTGCAGTACAGGCATTTAACCACTGTGCCTTTCAGTGCTGGAGGTGATGCATGTTCAGTTAAAATTGGATCTATAGCTCCCTTTGAGTTTAAAAAAAGCAATAGAATAAAACAACAAAACAACAAACTGAAATAAACAATTTATATAATTTTCTAGATTATTCAAGTATAATCTTTTATTTTATATTGGTACAACACAAATTGCAGATTTGAACTTCAAAATAGTTTTCATATAGTATTTTTCTTGTTTTTCAGTTAATAGGTGGAAGTATTTATAAAGAATAGCTGTAAAATATTTCAGCAACATGCTCCTAAGAGATCTATATATAGATCAGTGGATTTTTACTGTATCAATAACAGGATGCATCTGTAATTCCAATTAGTTTATTTATGTATAGTTAGGTGAAGCCTATGAAAGGCTTTTATTTTTACTTATTGTAGCCTCCCTATCATATTCTGAATTTGATAGCTGTTGCCTAATTGTTACTGGTATGATTTACTTTCTTTCTTAATTGTATAATTCACACTTCTTGCTAAGGAATTGAGTATTTTTGTTTTGTTTTGTTTTTTTGGTTACTTTTTTTTGTTAAGACACTTACAGCCAATGCAAGAAGCTGTAAGTAAATTTATGAACAGTTGTGAATAGCCATTGCAGTATAATTGTGAAAAGTCATTCTGTTAATTTGGTAAAAAAAATTAGGGCAATAATCTTCGGAGCTTTAAGATAGGGATCTAATTTTTAAGAGTGTAGGTTTTGATTAAATTATTTAGCAAGATAGCTTCCTGCACTTCTTTCACTGATTCTTGTTAATAAACAGAGTAAGCACAGTCTGCCTTGGGGTATCTCCTGTGCAAACTATATTGAAGTAAATGGGAGTTATATGCATGCTGTATGGAGAATTTGGAAATAATTTGTTAAAAATCAATTTATTACATTGCCAGTAGTGCATTATTAGTTTCTTGCTATTTTAATTTTTTAATTATTCTCTCTAATTCCAATAATTTTTAATTTTCATGATTTAATGATTTCACTAAGAAATTAAATATATTAAATCTTCTTCAATATTTTAACACCAAAAAGGGAAAGCTCTCCAACATTTTCTTGTTAACTTGAATTTAATCATAGGCATTTCATTGTGCAAGTGTGTGTGTGTGTGTGTGTGTATGTTTGTGTGCGTGCACGTGCGTGCGCATGTGCGCATGTGTGTGTGTGTTCCTTAGTGCTACCATTTTCTGGATAGTTCACAACATACAATAAAATTGTAGACTTACACACTATATACAATAAACACAAAAGTATAATAAAATACAATAAACCCTGTCACAAGCGATAAACCATCATTCAATAAAAATACACAAATTAACACACATCTGGACTTCTGGGGACAATATTTACACTAGTCGAAGGTTGCTTTTTATAATTTGGTCTTAATTAACTTCCTGAGACCGGAGAAGGTTATAGCCAACAAAGCTTTGTAGAAAGCCTGTTCTAGAGGGAAGGGTCATCACTGAGAAAGCTCAGGTCCTACTGTTGGCTTGTTTGGCATCCTTAGTTGTTACAAGTGAATCATAGTTTGTGGAATTAGATTGTCTACTGATGCTTGTGTATTTTTGCTCCCCACCACTTCTCTTCCAACAGTTATGTATGCCCAAAGGGCTGTCCTTCAGGACCCAGTCTGACAACAGGGATCCCCAGTTCCATTCATTCATCATTACCCGGGAAGATGGTTCCCGCACGTACGGGTTTGTCCTCACTTTCTATGAGGAGGTCACAAGCAAGCAAATCTGCACAGCCATGCAAACTCTTTATCAAATGCACAACGCAGAGCAATGCAACAGCATCTGTGCCTCTTCCTCATGCAGCATGGACTCTCTGGCTAGCAGTCTTGATGAGGGCGACGCTACATCGCTGGCCAAGATGCAGCGCTATAACTCGTACGACATCAACAGGGATACGCTCTATGTTTCCAAATGTATCTGCCTCATTGCTCCCCTGCCTTTCATGCAAGCCTGCAAGAAATTCCTCATCCAGCTTTACAAGGCGGTCACATCTCAGCAACCACCACCTTTGCCCCTGGAGAGCTACATCCATAACATCCTCTATGAAGTGCCCCTTCCACCCCCAGGGAGGTCTTTAAAATTGTACGGGGTGTACGAGCCCATTGTTTGCCAGAGACCTGGGCCAAATGAACTCCCTCTGTTTGACTATGCTCTCCGAGAAGTCTTTGAACTGTTGGGCTTGGAGAACCTCATTCAGGTTTTTACATGTGTTCTCCTGGAAATGCAGATCCTTCTTTATTCTCAAGGTAAGCAGACATTATATTGATAACTGATCAGGATGTCATGTTGAAGAGGGAACAGGCTTGTTTTCCATGGCTTCAGTGACTAGGACTCTGGGCAGTGGTTTCAAACTACAGGAAAAGAGATTCCATTTGAACATTAGGAAGGACATGATGGTTAGAGCTGTTTGGCAGTGGAATATGTTGCCATGGAGGGTGGTGGAGTCTCAATCATTGGAAGTTTTTAAGCAGAGGCTGGATAGCCACCTGTCAGAAATACTGTGATGGAGGTTCCTGCATGGCAGGTGGTTGGAATGGATGGCCCTTGAGGTCTCTTCCAACTTTATGATTCTATGATTCTATTTAGTATCATGAAAAATAAAGACTCCTAGGAATATTAATACTGGGATAGTGCTGATTACAGATCTGTAAAAGAAGAGATCTGCAGTAGTACCTTAGGTTGGCTGGAGGTTTACTCTGTCAGTTCATTAATTAACCTCAGCTTCTGTGATGTCTGCAGTTGTGCTGCCACATGTGGGGAGAAAAACCAAAATATTTTAGGTGTACATATTTGCTGTTCCTGATTTCCAACAATTGTTTTGAACTCCTTCAGTCTACCTTTAATGTTTCTGTAAAGTAACTAGACCTCACACTGTTTCTGTCTTCAAAATGGTGCCATTTTAAGGAAAGTCAGAACGTTGGTGTAGATGATTATTACATTTCAGAAAGAAAATGAAGAGAGAGTTGATCTGTATCCAAATCGGACTGGCAACCTTACTACCCAAAACATGAAATTGTTGCTCCTGGTCCATAATAATGTTTTAATTGTGATGAAGAAAAGTAAAGTCTGTAGTTGTTATACAGGCCTTTTAGACCTAATGCATTTATCTTCACAGGGAGAATGATCCGGGTTCTGCTACAGCATTACTCTGTCAGAAGTTAAAAGACTAGAAGCTTTTATTGTATAAAGCAATGTCTGTCTGTCTTTCCAAAAATTATAGATTTTATGGAAGACAGCAGCTTCCTATCCCTTTTGACACTTTTGGTAATAGCCCCTTTAAATGTTAAGCTGAAGGCATTACCCTCCAATATTTTTGAATAGATTTTAAATAGCTTCCTCGAGTCTTGTGGTTTGACTTTTGAAAGCAATTACCTCAACCTCTAAACAGGCTTCTATTTCTGAGTTTCTGTACTGCCCTCTGAATAGTTTGTTGTTGTTGTTTTTTTTAAAAGCTGCTCAGATATACAGGCTTTCTTAGTGTGAAGACGTCTGTGAGGAATTGTGGGAGGGAGGTTTCTAGCAATTTCAAAATAATCCTTTTCTGGGTTTGTTGAATACAGCTTCCTAAGGATCAGTAACAAAATGCTACTCAGCACTAGATGGGCACTGGAGAAGGGTGAATGAAATTGCTAGCTCTGTAGAAAATAGAAAATGACTTGTGGATCTAAGCCTGCAAGCGACAGGAATTGGGATTTTCTAGCACTTCTCAATTTGTGTTTGTTTGTTGACGATTTCTATACCATTCTTTAGCAGAGTTTTCAGGACAGTTTACAAAAGCAAGGTAATATATAAACAAAGCATAGCAAAATTGTGAAAACAAGGTGATTAAGTAAATTAAAAGTTGGAGACAATTGCCCTTGGGGGTATGGAAAAATGCATCCAAGAAAAAGCATGGATTTATGAAGTATAATCCTCCGTCTCATTTTCCCCATCCCATCAGAAGTATGACTGTCTCTAGTTGAGAATATGTCTGTAAAGGTATCCATCAGGTATTGGATACAGATGACTACTCATTGAGGGGAAAATGCCGAACATCTAAAGACAAAACATGTAATTATGCAGGGTATTGTTTTGCCCAGTTTACAAGAAGGAGAAATCTTTTAATACTAAATGGGTCAGTGAATGGCGATCCATTGGGAGAATACACTCATTTCACTAAGAGGGGTGGTAGTGTAATCGATTATATAGCAATCTCATACTCTGCATATAACTATGTTACCTGATTCGAAATTGGCAACAATACAGAAAGCGACCATCTACCCTTGTCAATGATGCTAACGTATCCAACTCACAGTAACCCCCGATTAGATCTATATTTGTACCCCAACAAAGACTTAGAAATGACTAGTAGTAAGAGAATTAAATGGTCACCAGCAGTGGGTATCACTCTGACTCAGCTACTGAAAACTGAGGAATATATGAATGACCGAAATGCCATTCTCAATGCTAGTTGTGACACTGAGGCAGTAAATCTTTTTCAAGCTCTGACCGGAAAACTAGGAGCTAAACTAAAAACTACGGTAACTAATGCAGGCCATCAAAGAGCTTTAGAAAGTCCTCGCTGGTTCGACAACGAATGTAAGCAGGCCAAGAGCCAAATGAGGAAACTATATCATAAGTATAGGAAAACTCATTCACAAACTCTATTAAATGAGTTTGTAGCCCGTAGACAAGTATACAAATCCTTGGTCAAGGAGAAAAAACAGCAAGCAACCACAAGGGCATGGCAAATTTTGCTAAAAGCCTCTAATGCCAAAGACACCAGTCTCTTATGGCGAACAATAACAGGCTTAATGAATAATGGTTGGTCAGATCCAAAGTGTGTTATAGGGCCCAAAGAATGGATGCAGCACTATAAGGCATTGTTCTCAGACCCCACGTTTCAGGACACCCAAACAACAGTAGCAACAGAAGAGCTCCCTAAGTGGCCACCAGTTTCAGCTAAGGAGGCTGAAAGTCTTATCCAGCAACTTAAAAACAACAAAGCCCCTGGAATTGACTTTTTGCCCCCAGAACTTATAAAATCTAACATCACCTGGTGGACCCCTCTGCTGGCAATCTTATTTACATTTATTGATCAAACAGGATTGTTACCCATGGGCTGGAACACCTCTGTAATAATTCCCATACACAAAAAAGGAGCCAAAACTGACCCTGCCAATTACCGACCAATTAGCCTATTATGCGTAATAAGTAAGCTATATGCTAAACACCTCTGTAACAAGCTAATTGACTGGGTTCAAGATGAAAATATTATGGCAGTAGAGCAAGCAGGATTCAGTCAGGGGCGATCCACTATAGACCATTGTTTTGTACTGGATCATCTCATTGACAAATATGCAAAAAAGAAAAGGGGCAGGCTGTATGCAGCATTTATTGACCTCAAAGAAGCATTCGATTCCATACCCCGAGCGCGATTATGGGAAAAACTAGCCTCCACAACTATAGATAAAAGACTGCTTTTTCTAATCAAATGCCTTTACAACAATACCTGGTTGAGGGTACGCTGCTCCGTGGACGGGCATCTAACAGAACCAATGCCATCCCAAAAAGGGGTAAAACAAGGGTGTGTCCTAGCCCCAATCCTGTTCAATTTATATCTGAACAATATTGTAGAGCATTTATCATCTCCAACACTCCACGCCCCTAAAATAGCAACTAAACCCATTTCAGCCCTACTATACGCCGATGATGCAGTACTTCTATCTCAAACTAAAGTGGGTCTGAAAAGACAACTAAGGGCATTTTCCAACTACTGTCAGAAGGAACATTTAGAGGTGAATTACAGTAAGACCAAAATAATGGTATTCTCAAAACACTTTAGACTCTCTAAGTGGTCCCTGGATGGGCAACCAATTGAACAGGTCAGAGTCTTTAAATACCTAGGTATGGTTTTTCAGTCATCAGGAACCTGGACAGCTCAGCAAGAACATGTGGTAGAAAAAGCCTCACAAACTATAAAAATCCTGAAACAGTTCTTTTTCACCAAAGGTCACAATTTTATACCAGCAGCACTGGAAGTGTACAGAGCCAAGCCATTAGCACAGATGCTATATGGGATCCCCATATGGGCCAATAGAAATCTAAAATCATTAGAAATTGTACAGTCTAAATTCCTCAGACAAATATTTGCTGTCCCTAACTGCGTCCCAAACGCCACATTAAGGCTGGAAAGCGGCCTCCTCTCCGTGCACACACAGGCTTGGCTCAGGGCACTAAATTACTGGCTAAGACTGAATTGAGCTCCCTCTGGTTTGCTTCCTCTTGTCATGAAGGATTGTCATGAGAGTAGATGGATGAAAGATATCAAATCCAAAGTATACTCTCTGGGACTGTCGCCCGATCTTCCAGTGACCACTGAGTATAGTAGGGCGAGATGTTTACTAGAACAGCGTATACATGACATTGAATATCAAAATAATCTGTCTGTCACCAATAAATTATGCCCCTGGTATGACAACTCAGCGTTAAGTCACCCAAAAACAATGGCACAATATCTAAATGTGCTAACAGTCCCAAAGTACAGAAGGGCCTTTTCATGCGCACGATTTAATGTCATGCCTTCAGCTATGCTAGAGGGTCGCTTTAAAGGAACACCTTTACAGAATCGCACATGCCCATGTGGCGAAGGTGTTGAAACACTTGCCCATGTGTTACTGTTTTGCTCCTTTTATAGAGAGGTGCGACAAGAATTACTTTTCCCCATGTTAGTAAAGAAGCCAGGTCGTTCATCTGACTTTTATATATCATTACTCCTCGGAGACCGAGATAATCAGATGACACTGCTGACAGCTAAATTTTTAGCAGCAGCAATCAAAATGAGGTCAATCATGATTTTAAGCCAATAATCATTTATAGCTTATTTGTCCAGATTCTGTACGGGAATGTTGCATGTATATGCACCTATTTTTATGTATTTACTTTTATGATTTGGTATGTTAATTTTATATCTATTTATATGTTGTCTTTTTTGCTAAGGCCATGGCTAATGCAAATAAATAATTAAAAAAAAGTATGACTGTCTCTAGTTGATAATATGTCTGTAAAGGTTCTCAGTCATCCAGATGAGTTTATCTGGAAGTTGAGTCATGGCAACTGGACTTCTTTTCTTGAGAGATTGAAAGTGGTTCTCTAGCTGGAGATGCTAGGTGGAGATTCTGGCAAAGGAAGAAAGTTTGCCAACCTCTAAGATCTTAGTTAAAAGGATTATCTCTTGGTGATGTGCATTTAGGATGTTCTCTGTGGGCATATATTGGTCAGCCCTAAGCCATCAGAACTGGATAACAACTCCACTAGTACAGGTGATGATCTGTGCTGCACATAGATTTTTCCAAACACCAGCTACTGCCACAAGGTTATTTTTATACAATGCAATTTGATCTCTCTTTCTGTTAGTGAGAATGAGTTACATTCCTTTCTATTGGCAAGGAGGAAAATTAAAAAAACTGGCTACATTATTAATGCCCATGTGTCTCAGATGGTTCAGATAATCAGATTGTGCTTCTTCGGTGTAGCCTTCTAAAATGGGCGTTTTCCTCTAGCTTTTATCCCTTTTGGGAAAGCATCAGATTGTCACTTTCCCCCTCCTCTGCCATCAAATTGTGGCATGGATGCGGATTTTACTGGAGGGCTAGCAACATATTCAAAGATAAATTAGGCATAAAAATTGGGAATATACTTGAATGGCAGTGGAATTTAGGGTTTGTTTTTTACTATTCCTAGTTGAGAGGAAGACTATTAGTAGGGCAACAATTAATATTTCAGCAAAAATGAGAGACAAAAGAGGATACTGATTTGTATAAAATTGTGCATTTTTGTTTTTATAGGTAACTGTAAAACTAAACATTAATTTTGTAATTTGGTTAGAATTACAATGCATCTTATTCAGGTGGGAAAGACAGTAATGGATAACTTGGCAATTTCAGTCTCTTTTCTAGTATTTTTTTAAAATATTCAAATCAGACTTTCGCAGGAAACTCCCGTACACATCAGTATGTAGTTCAGTGGTTCTGAACCTTCCTAATGCTGCGCCCTCTCAGCTTCACTGGCTGGGTTTTTTTTAAAAAAAAAAGCAACAATCGTTGCGAGGGGTCAAAACACGCCACGACCCTCTTGCCCTTCACCCAGCCTCACCTGCTGGATTTTAAAAAAAGCAACAACAGTTGCAAGGGGTCAAAATGTGCAGTGGCCCTCCTGCCCCACCCCAGCCTCAGCCACCTAACGGAGGCCTGCCGTCTCTGCCTGGCCCCCTAAGGCCAGGCTGGGTGGTCCTGCCGCCACTGCCACCACCTTGCTCATTTCTCCGTGCGTGCTCTTGGGGGGCCCTGGGGCTTGATTACCTACCCTATCAGGGCTGCAGCAAGCGCCCTCCTGCCAATGGTGTGGACTTTGCTAGGCCCAGACCAACCTGTGCCCTCTTCTGCACCCCCTACTATGCCACTTGAGTAGCCCAGTGCGGACCAGCTGTCTGTAGCCGGCTGGGTGAGAAGCAACAGCTCTGTCGTGCAGGCAGCCTTGGGAAAGGACAGCGTGGTGGCGCCACCGACACGCCAGCATTGCAGGTGGGGTGAGGGGGTGGAATCCTCCCCTCTACTTCCCCACGCTCATCGGGCCAGCCGGCACCCAGGCCCATGTGGCCCCAACGCAGCAGCGCCATGCAGCTTCACGTTGAGGCTGCAACTGACCGCTTACCTTGGCGTTGACCCCTATAAAAGGGTCGTTCAACCCCCAAAGGTGTCGCAAACCCCAGGTTGAGAACTGCTGATGTAGTGTAAGAGACCTGGACTGGATAGCCTTTCAAGATGGAAGATACTGTCCACTTTAGGGCAGCCAACAAGCAGGAGCTACATGTCTTCTTCAAGGGAGGGGAGTCCACCATTTTAAGGGCTGCCAAAAGATACAGTAATTCTCATTTGGATTGTATCCATCATTAGAAGGCTATCCAGTCCAGATCTGTTACACTACATTACAGATATGGGGGTCTGCTGTCAATTTATCAGCAAGAGATAATGCACAGACAACACCATGAACTCCAGGGAAACCAGTAGCTTTTAGAAAAGCATCAGGAGTAGAGATGGGCACAAATTGTTTTGTGCTGGGTTAGCCTAAGTCAGGGGTGCCCAAACTTTTTGTAAGGAGGGCCAGATTTGGTGACTGAGAATGTGTCCAACCCTGCCACCCCACTGCAAGCCCCACCCACTTTCTTTTAAAAAAAACATGGGGTGAAGGAAGGGGAGGGAGGGGTGGGCCAGCCAGCTGCGGGCCATTCAGAATGGCCTGGTGGGCAGGATTTGCCCCCCCCCGGGGCGGACTTTGGGCAGGCCTGGCCTAAGTCATTGGTACTGCACTCCAGGTGCTGTGCGTTCCCTACCCCCCCTCACCTCGAACAGCTCCCACCACTCATGAGCCAGCTAACGGGGCTGGATCCCTCATTACCATGATGGAGGACCCTTCCATCCTATCCAGAACCTTGACTTTCCTTCTTCGCCTCCTTCAGCAGTTGCCCATTCAGATTAGAAGGCAGGGCACAGATCCCTGCAGTGTTGCCTTTGAGTGGCCAGCTGCTGGAGGAGGTGGAGAAGGGATGTCTGTGCAATGAGAAAGGAATGAGCAGCACATACCAGTTTGTGAGTGGGGGACCTGGCCAAGGAGGTGGGGGAAGAGAATGTACGGCACCTGGGGTGCCATGCCAACAACATAGGACATCCCGACACAAAGTTATTCACGCCCATCTTTAGTCAGGAACACCGAAAGAAAAGCATAGATCTAGCTCAACTTCTGTATAAAGATTTGTTTGCTAAAAGAGTCGAGTACTGTATATAGGATAAAATGCAGACTGGGCATCTGTGAGTTTGAGTGGAGTATTAGAATGAAAAGCCATGAACCAAATTCTGGCCATATCTTACGTTTGGGTATTGTAGCTCGAGCATGCCTGACCTGGTTCCCTTCAGAAGGGTTGAACTAAAGTTTCCGCCATCTCCAAGGCATTGTAGTCTATGGACCATCCACAATGACACAGAATTTAAAATAAGCAACAGACAAAACATCTGAAGGAACCAGATTGGGTAGGGCTTGTATATCTTATTTTATCTTAAAGTACGTATGCATTCTGGCTTAGAACCTAGTACTGACTAATGCATGAAGTGACAATTCAACCTAACGAGCAATTACAAGCAAAAAGAAGACATGACAGTAGTTCTTCCTACCAGCTCATTCCTTTCTTATCCCATCTTCATATTGCCGTTCCTCTGGCAATTTGACAAAGCAATGTGGATAACTCTGATTTGCCATTCCCTGAGCTTTCCTGGTGTTTGTCTTAACTTCGTTGTTAAATTTTGTATCATAGCTGAATGTGTGGCTATGTGTGAATATTTCATAGCTTTCTTGCTGCAGTTGATCTCGAGTTAACATTTTAATCCATTTCAAACAGGCAGTGAACTCACCCTGCGCATTAAATCGAGTTCTGAATGACTATGTAAAACATGTCCCGTAGGGTTTAAGAATCACTCAGCAGTTGCCATCTGTCTGATGTTGAAATGTTCGTAGAGCTTTGAAAGTAATTCTGTGTTGGTCTTCTCTGCTTAGACTATCAGCGCCTGATGACTGTTGCCGAAGGGATCATCTCCCTGCTCTTCCCCTTTCAGTGGCAGCACGTGTACGTCCCCATCCTCCCAGCCTCCCTCCTGCATTTTCTCGATGCTCCTGTTCCATACTTGATGGGTTTGCAATCCAAGGAGGGAACAGACCGTTCCAAACTGGAACTACCCCAAGAGGTGAGTGTTGATCCATTAATGACGTTCGCAGGGCAGAATTTCAGCTTCTCCAACTTGATGTTTCTGGTACAGCAAACATTTAGGCCAGAATGTTGCTGGTGGAAGCTGCATGGAAAAAGAAGTGAAGTACCTGCTTCCTACCTTTGGTAGAGAGGTATTTTGCACTGCTGGGTTGTTTGATGGATTTTGCAGCCATTGTGATGCCACTTGCACAGTGGGCATCTTGTCAAGGGAGGGACAAGGACCATGTGTGTTATTACAGAAGAACACCCCCACACACACATTTACATCTGAAAAAGATAGCTCCCATTGTACATGGATAATGTCCATGTGATCTGGAACGTTGAAAAAAGTTACTTTTTCTGCTAGAACAAATTGAAAAAGAAGATGTTGGCCTTCTTCAGAGTGTCTCTTTTCACTTCTTGCTTTCCTCAGATTCTCAGATTAACTCTGTCTTGAAGAACTGAAGAGGGCATGAAAGACCTATGCTAGGCATGTCCAAACTTCGGCCCTCTTGATGTTTTGGGCCATAACTCCCAGAATTCTAAGCTTAGATTGGCAATGACAAAGGACTGTGGGAATTGCGGTCCAAAACATCTGGAGGGCCAAAGTTTGGACATGCCTGTCCTGTGCAGCCTTCAGTTTATGGTGGTGATAGAAGAACACAATGACACAACCTCATGTCCTCCATCTTGGGATAACATCTATGTGTCAGATGTTTACTCCCCTTGGGTTCTATGCCACCTTTTGAACTGTAGTGGTTTCAATTTTTTGAAGGACTGCATATGGTATCTAAGCCTAATTAGGATGACACAAAGTAGCAGCCTTCATATGCTGCTTCAGTGTTGGGTTTTGCTGTATAAACTCAAAGGGACTGACATTAAACAATCAGTTACATGCGTAGAAAGCAAGCTGCTGAATATGACGGACAGAAGTATGATCTGAAGAAACCCTGGAATGCCCCATATGCAAGTAGCACTTTTCAGGGAGATAGGCCCTTCAGAACTGTAGAATGCATTGTTGATGTTACATAATAATACTATCACTTGGTTCTTCTCTGTGGCATCTGTGAATGCACACCTTGGGTTGATCACGCCTGCGCAAAGATCACCAGATTTCCCAAGCTCTTGCGTAGTATAGGGCCTCCTTCTCCCCGTGCGCATGCTCCCTGCTTCCCGCGCTTTCCGCCTTAGTTCCTTTTCTACCGCCGCTGCAAATGGATGTAATTCTTGAGCTCCTGTGGATTAGAAAATGTAACATTTAATTCTGATTGTTTATTGTTTCTTACCTCCTCCTCCTCCTACCATTACTATTATTTTCGTTTTAGATTTGTTTGCCCCCCATTGTTACGCGTATTTGCTTTCTTTCCGTTACCCCCAGTTTCCCGCTATTTTATGGCTTCTTCAGGCCTTTTTAAGAGGTGTGTGAAGTGTCCGAATAAAATTCCCATCTCCAACGGACATTCCCTGTGCCTCAGTTGCTTGGGAGAAGCTCATCAACCGTCCTAGTGTGCAGAGTGTAAAAAAACTAACAAAACCGGCTCTTAAACAGAGGCTCGGATGTCTTTGGGCACATCGGTAGGGAAAATCTCTGTGCCCTATGGACAACCCTTAACACTCAGAGGCTTCAGTCTTGTCCACCTCTCCAAAGTCTTAGGACTGATAGCCATTTTTACATTGGCTGCTCACTCAGGGACTACCCTGCCACAGTGGAATGGCTGAAGAGAGAAGGGTCACAGCCAGACTATAAAGATAAATTTAAAGGCCACCATAAAAATCATCATACAATCTGCGACCTTTCATGGATCAGGGCCACCTACCTCATCAGTCAGGTACCAGTCTCCAAAAGTTCTTGGTAAAATGAATTTTACCAGACACGTCTTTCTTAGATGAAACTTAAGTAAGACATGGAAAGTATTTCTTTAAAATGGCCATGTCTCTGCTTCAGAGTGCTGGGGTGAGGAGCCTGCCAAAACACAGCAGAAGCCCACCCCTCACTTTGTAGAGGGCAGAACAGGATGTTATAAACAAAGTTTACCTTTAAAAATCTCTTTGGATTGCTGGAAAGCTGGGAGCCATTTTTGTGATCTAAGGGTTAGATGCAACATATGGGCTATTCTTTACCAACCCCCAGTATAAACATTTATTGTTCCCAGCACTGAGGTGTAAGTGTTGTTTCTTATGGGAGCAGAAATCTTATGTAAAGCTTTTGCTTCTCTCAAATCGTTTAATAGGTAATGGTTCAAACCACATGTACTTCCATGACATGATTCTGAAATTTCGCATGTCTGCAAAATGATTAGGTTTTCTTCTGAGTTAAACCATTGTACAAAACGTAGGGTCCAGAATCCTTTTTCTTGTACAATAAATTGCCTTAGAGTAGGCCCGTTGAATCAGAGGGGGTTTGGTAAGTGAATTGTACTGTACCCTTTCCTATTTCAAATGGACCTAATTGAACTATGATTTGCTATGCTAAAGTAAATCAAAGTAAGCCCATTTTTTTTTAAAAAAGGAATTTAAAGGGTTAAATCAGTTAACCCAAGTCAAGTCTATTCTAGTATGCTTTACTAGGTTAACAGTAGGATGTTGGCCAGTATAGTGAAAAGCATTTTATTTTGGCATTGAAACAGTCATCCAACCATGATTTTCTTCTGAGTGTACTGTGATCAGCTGTTAGTCACACACTTGAATGTTTTCAGACTGCAAACTGGTTTATATATTTTGTTTTTGTTTTTAAAGAAACAGCCTGTTTGTTTCTAAATTCACAGTCATGGTAATACAGATTAAATAAATGCAATTGTTAGCAGTGAGGGGAAGAGGATAATGCAGAGCTTAATTCTTTTTTGAGGGGGTGTAGGTGATTTTTAATTTTTAGAAGGTTTGTTTTGTTAATTTTGTTCATGCTGCTCTGCTAAGATATTGGCTTGATGTGTAACAGAGATGGGAGAGAGGTTGGAAGTGGGAATGAATATGGGTGCCTTGGGTGAAGGGGTTTCTGTAGCCTGTAAAACTATTGGTATTTAGCAAGTGAGTCCTGCTGAACCGTGGTTTGATTCTCTGCTGTTTAGATGGCACAAGCCATGTTCCAAATGTATGGGTCTGAAATGTGAGCCATTTATGCATATGAGATAAAATTCATTGACTCTTCAGAGTGTTAATCAGCATTGGCATTGATTTGGGGTGCTTTGGAAACATAGATCCCTGAGGATTATCTGGGTTCAAATCCCACAGCACATTTTTTTTTAAAAAATGATTTTGTACATCCTGGTATAGGGAATGCCTTTGAAATGTAACATTGAGAGATAAAGGCATATTATGTTTCAGCCTGAAAGCATAGAAAGAATTGCAGTACTGCAGACTCTTTGACTGTATTCTGTGCAAACAGATTCCTTTTCGTGCAATCCCTTGCCCCAGGTGCCTGCCAAAGGAAGCAAGGGAAGCCATGGGAGCTGGTTTTATGTACCATGTTAAAAATGCTTTCAAAACTTCCAGCCTCTGAAAGTTGTCTTTTGCTGCTGAACGTTCTGTTTTTTTAAAAAATATTCCTAAACATATAAGCGAGCTAATTAATGCAATTTTGGGATTTAGTTCAAATTACAGCCCTTTTCTTCCTGTTAGAAGCACAGTGCCCAAATGGTCTTCTTCGGTATGCCCCGGAGAAATTGACAGAGCACTGGTACCAATTAAACAACAGTTCAAAGACTAACAAGAAGGCATTGCCGTTGCCCTTGTGAATATCTAGGTTTCCAGTTATGCTGTTTTGTCATGCCTGGTACATCTGAGGCCTCTCTTCCCTCAGGGGAAATATGCTGGTTTCAGCACTCAGCTCATTCAACACAGCAAAATTCATGAGCACTGAATTTCAGATGCAGTTTGAGTTGAGGAAATACCAAAACATCACTTTATTTCTTCCAAGATGACACTTCTCAGGCTTCCGTGGTTTATCTAAATGTTATTTCACTTTTCACTTCCTGCTTTCAAAAGAGAAAATTCCATTCATGGAGAAAAATTACTAGGTACACTTGAATGCCTTAAAATTCAAGCCCTGACTTGGACAACTGCCTTAGGTGGCGAATTTTGGATTCTTTGAGAGAGAAGTAAATGGTTCATTGCTGGATATACTATAATATATTCTTATTGTTGTGAGGGTAGACACAATTCAGTTAAGTGACCCATGACAATAAAATGTTTTGAGCCAAAATTGTCTGTTGCCTCAGTCTTGCTTCAGATACTTGAAGGGGATTTGAAGACATTTTAAATTTCCCCCACAAGGATTTCTCACAAACCTATTCCTGCCTATTCAAATTAATGTTGAAATTTTGTACTTCATGGGGTGGAGGGTAGGGGTGATCACAATTTAATTTTCACATTTAAAATAAAATTAATCTCTGTCTTACTTTTATGTAAAATAATAAAATATTTAATGTTTAATATTTAATTAACATATTTAACCTCTGTACCTTCAGTCACTCGATAGCAGTAGACAAAGGAGTACAATAATAAAATCTGAAAATACCATAATAGCATCATAGTGTTAAAAGAAAAACAACACCTATCCCCCAACTTGAAAGTCTGAAGATCATCAAACCGCTGAAAGCACTAAAAGCTTAGCAGCTCTTCTCCAATGTCTATTTTTCAAAAAGGTGTGATAAAAGATATGAAATATAAGCCTGGTACTTTAATCACAAATTAGGTATACAGTATCTACAGTACAGCATTAGAGGCGTATCGTAGCACTCTCTGGCACCGAATGTTTTTCTTCATCAAACTGCCAATCCCAGGGTTCTGTAGGATGATGATAGGACAGTTAAAGTGTTATTATGCGGCTATAACTATGTAGTATAGATACACTGACTATGTTACAGCTGCCTTTCTGTGTCTTTGTGTATGATGGATTGTAGGAGGTTTTTCATATTTCTAGAGCAAGCAAAACCATTGGTGGAATCCTGTTGTGCAATTTTATGCTGTACAACTCAGGTGACATCATCAGGAATAACCTTTGGGGGATTTTCAAGTTTCCTACCCTCCCCGTTTCCAGAGATGTCTTTCATTTTAGGGAGCTTTAAGAGATTACAGCATTTGGGGTGAGGGGTACTCTTTAAAGCCCCCACATTTCTACCACTGATCCTGGTCACAAAAGGATTCTGGCTGTTACATTTTATTATGTAATATTACTTTATTATATTTATAAAATGTGCCTTAATGCTATCTAGGGAAAAGGCTTTGGGTAAAATACCAGGTCACTGGACTCCCTCCGAGTGCATTTTGTTGGCCAAATGAAAAATTTGAATGGGGGTTGTTATACCCAAACATTGTGCTCATCTCTACTTCATGCCATTTTTACTTGTACTGTATAGGGATACAAGATATGAATTTTGATCTCTCATATATTTGTTTTGCCGCGCTTTGCAGGCCAACCTCTGTTTTGTGGATATCGATAACCACTTTATTGAGTTGCCGGAGGAACTTCCTCAGTTTCCCAACAAACTTGACTTCATCCAAGAAATCTCCGAGGTCCTCCTTCAGTTTGGCATCCCCCTCGAGGGTGCCCTCCATTGTAGCGAGAGTGCCACCAAGTTGAAAAACCTGGTCCTCAACGACTTGGCCAACGACAAGAAGAACGGGAACATCCCCAGCAACACCATCAACATGTATGAGCTGCTCAAAGGCAACGAAACCATTGCCCGCCTTCACGCTTTGGCAAAGAGGACAGGGGTCGCAGTGGATAAAATGAACATTACCGCTCCCCTGGCAGAAAAGGAAAGGGATACTAAGCTCCAGTGCGAAGATGGGGAACTGAGGGACTACAAACTGAACGTGCAGCTTCGGGAGGTCTTTGCCAACCGCTTCACACAGATGTTTTCAGACTATGAGGCGTTTGTCATCCAAGCGGCGCAAGACAGGGAATCGTGGCTGACAAACAGGGAACAGATGCAAAATTTTGACAAAGTAAAAGCACACGCTCGTTTCCTCATCCTTTTGAGCTAGTTCAGCTGCCTTCTATTTTACAGGCTTGTAGCTCAGGGATAGTAGGCTGTTTCCTGTGCATATGTAAGATCCCAGGCTTAATCTTTGACATTTGCTCAGTTTGTTAAGTATCTAGCTGCAGAACCAACGGTTAGGTCCGTTAGGAGTTCAATTCCCCACTGTGCCACCTACAAGAAAGAGCCAGACTGTGTAGCTGTGAGCAAGTTGCACTGCCCCATGGCATCCCAGAATAATGGAATGGTAAACCACGTCTAAGTACTCCCTATATAGAAAACGCTGAAAAAAATCATAAGTCACATAAGTCATAAGACATAAGTCACAGTTGATTTAATGGCACACAATTATTATTAGTAATAATAGGGATGGCAGAGTTAAGCTCTTCATATATAGAGGTGCTCCGAATAAGAAATCTTGGCTTTGTATTAGAGATGGGAAAGAAATTTATCTGATTTTCACTTCAAGGTGAACTCACTTTATTTTCCACTTTCAAACTGATGCCAGAACAAACTTAAAATGATTTAAGTTTGCATTTCTCTAAATTTTTCAGTGTAATTTTCCAATTTAAGAAAATTTACAGTATATTATATCAGGGCACATCATCCAAACAGAATGTGGATACTAGTGAAAATAATGTTCAGAAATAGGTAAGAACAGTTGCTTGCAAAATGATATACCATATATAGGATATAAAATTGCATATAGCTATACCATGGATTAGGCAAAATGCCCAAAATATGTGTAGCTGTTTAGATATGGATTTCTTTTTTCTATTTTCATTCTCAACAATAAGGACCAATAATATGAAAAAAAATGGTGGGAGCAAATCTCAGTGTGAGATGAGTAAAATTTAAGAATGGGGGGGGGGATTGAGAGAGAATAACAGAGAGCAAACTTGACTAATTTGTCTTGCTTAACAAGTCATACTTCAGTAAAATTCCCAAAAGCAGTTCATGTAGTTTATTTTGCCAAAAAACTGCAGTATTTGGGATTCATAGAGATCCATTTTTGTGTTGTTAGGGTCTTGGCTGCTAATGATAAATATACCCAGGAGAAAATAATATCCATTTCATGTTGAAATTGAAAGGAAGCAGGGGAGCAGAAGAACAATGGAGGATGGTTATGGGAGCTTCTCAATCAAATTAATCCAAACCAGTTTATAGCATTGGTTTTCCTCCTTTAGGAATGTAGATTTGGTATTCCTGGTAGTTGCTTTGAAAAATGCATTCACTGGCATATAGACATGTCAGTACTATTGGCAAAGGAATTGTTGACCTTTTCAGAAAACATGTTTCTGAAGGACGCAATTTCCCAGTTTATAAAATACTCCCAATTTTTAGTCTATCAATTTTAGATTAAAACATAGTCTTGTAAATGGAAAAACACTGAAATTCTTTGGTCTTTTGAAGGTTATCCTTTTCATTGTGGAGGTATTTGGTCCTTCATATCTGTACTTAAAAAGGGAAGATTTGGTTATCCATTGTGCTTTCTTTATTAGTCTTTGTATGATATTGGACCCTGCATGTATTCTAATTGGAGAGCGAATGAAATGTCATATACCATGATACAAGAGCTTTTTTATTTATCCTTTTCTAGGCTTCATTTCTCTCTGACCAACCTGAGCCTTACCTTCCATTCCTCTCACATTTCATTGAAACCCAAATGTTCGCCACATTCATCGACAATAAAATTATGTCCCAATGGGAAGAAAAGGACCCGTTTCTGCGAGTATTTGACTCTCGGATTGAGAAGATAAGACTGTATAATGTCAGGGCCCCTGCATTAAGAACATCTACGTATCAGAAGTGCAACACCATGAAAGAAGCAGGTATGGATGATTGATGAAAACAATTAAGCCTAAAATAAATTATGTAGCTACTTGCCAGTTCTTTTATTTCATTTTTTAATTCATTTGAGTTACAGTTCCTGATATTTATTTGCCTTGATTTTCATTCTGTATTTGAGTCTGTGATACAATCCACATTTTAAAAAAAGTATAATATAATAAAATACAGGTGGGCAATACAAAAAAAAAAGAAGGCACAGCAAATGGATGGGACAAGTTGTACTAATATGGTATTTCATCAAATTAGCAGTACCTTTGACATTAAAAATCTAACTTGGTAATTCAGGTAAAAGGCTCCTGAAGTAAAAATAGCTTAAGGAGATTCAAAGGATAAATGAAAACAAGTCTTGTAACCTTCCTTGTGATGTAGAGAGCTGCCATCTCTGACAAAGCCTTTACTCTTCATGTTAGGAGTCAGGGGAGGTGATCATTTTGTTGTTGGCGTTGTTGAAACGAACAATCAAGAGACAGAAGTTTGTGCTCATCTATTGCGAAATTGCCCATTGACCAGTAGGCCCAGATCTGTTTTTTGTCCACTTCTTGATTTTGTGCAAATTAAAGTACTGTAGTTCAGACACAAAGTTACCTGGGCATACCCTATAGAATCATAGAATCATAGAGTTGGAAGAGACCTCAAGGGCCATCCAGTCCAACCCCCTGCCATGCAGGAAACCCATCACAATATTTCAGACAGATGGTCATCCAGCCTCTGCTTAAAAACCTCCAAAGGAGACTCCACCACCCTCCGTGGCAGCATATTTCACTGCCGAACAGCTCTAACTGTCATGAAGTTCTTCCTGATGTTCAAATGGAATCTCTTTTGCTGTAGTTTGAAACCATCGCCTCGAGTCTTAGTCTCTGAAGCCATGGAAAACAAACCTGTTCCCTCTTCAATATGACATCCTTTCAAATATTTAAACATAGCTATCATATCCCCTCTCACCCTTCTTTTTGAAAGGCTAAACATTCCCAGTTCCCTAAACTGTTCCTCATATGACATTTCTTCCAGACCTTCAACCATCCTGGTTGCCCTCCTCTGTAACCGGTCGAGGTTGTCAACATCCTTTTTAAATTGAGGTGCAGAGAACTGGACACAGTACTCCATGTGGGGTCTAACCAAAGCAGAATAGAGTGGTACTATCACTTCCCTTGATCTAGATACTATAGTTCTGTTGATGCAACCAAGAATCGCATTGGCTTTCCTGGCTGCCGCATCACACTGCTGACTCATATTCAATTTGTGGTCCACCAAGACTCGCAGATCCCTTTCATAGGTACTATTTTCCAGCCAGGTATCTCCCATCCTATATCTGTGCAATTCATTCTTTTTACTTAGAGGTAGCACCCTACATTTCCCTCTGTTGAAATCCATTCCGCTAGCTTTGGCCCAGCACTCTAATCTGTCAAGGTCTTTTTGGATTTTCATCCAATCCTCTAGGGAATTAGCAACCCCTCCCAATTTGGTATCATCTGCAAATTTAATTAGCATACTCTCTATTCCTTCCTCCAAGTCATTAATAAAGATATTGAACAGCACTGTACCCAGAACAAAACCCTGGGGCACCCCATTGGTCACATCTCTCCAAACTAAAGAGAGGCCATTTATGATCACCCTTTGGGTGCGATCAGTCACCCAATTACAAATCCACATAACAGTTGCACTATCTGTCCCACTTTGCCTGGGAAACTTTAGCTTGGATGGGTGAATCTGTCAGAACTTTAAATTCTGTGTTAGATTAAGGTACATTCTCAGGTCATTCCCTGGACTTTGTTTGCCTTCAGTTGACAATCACTGAAGGCAAACACCAGATTAAAGGGTGAGGGTATGTAGCTTGGCCAAGTGCAGTAAACTACCAGACCTTTGGATGAACAGCTTGAGGTTAATTACTACAACTAATTAGCTGTTGATGTGCTTTAGCTGCTTATTCATTTTTAATTCGCCTAGGGTCATAAGAGGAAGGGAAATCTTTAATAAATAATTTGTAGGGTATAAACATCTTCATATGTGAGTTATCCAGGAATAAACCCCAGGAAATTTAGTAGGACCTCTGCATAGATGTGAGTGTGGAGTACAGGATTGGAGTCATGTGTTCTGATTTTCTTGTGCATTGTGGTATCTTTTTTGTGACTAACATGTTCAGAATCCCACTTGAAAGAGTCTAACACCTCCTCTAAGTGTTTCATGGAGTAAACTCTTATTGTTGTAGAAATAAAAGCACATACTTATATGAACAATAAAGTAGTCCCTGTGAAGCACAGAGGACCCTGAGGTCCTAGCTGTGCAGTTTGATTTTTAACCTGTATATAGCTCATTGCTGTCACCAAAAGTGTTTCTTTCAAGTGCGTGCGTTGTGTCATTACAGTCGTGACCGACTCTTTGTGACCCCATGTCCATGGAGTTTTCTTGGCAGGAATACTGGAGTGGTTTGCCAGTTCCTACTCCAGGCGCCTACAGCACCTAGTATTTCCTGGTGGTCAAGAGCTATATATAAATTTCCCTGTGGGAAAAATCCCCCAGTGTGCTTTATTTTACTTTCCATTGAGAAATGGAATAGAGGAGTTCTTAAAAATATATGCATTAATTTGTGTTGCAATTTCCAGACCCGTTTCTCTCCAAAGACTAGTTTGGGTTGATATTGTGGTATCAGAATTCCAGTGTATCTGTTTTGAAAGGCAGCAGGTCAGTTGTAATATTGAAGTTTTCATTTGTTTTCTTGCTCTCACAAATGTGATTCCAGCACCAAAATAATTATTTAACTTTTACACAGCAACACTTTACTTTAGTTTTGGTGCTTTTCTGCACTTGTGCAATAAGTTCTTTGGGTGGGTTTGACTTTAGAATCCAAGGATTGCAATCATGTCACATTTTGGGGTGTGCTTCTATGGATTTAGCTGTGAGTTTGACTGAGCTAATTTCCCATTTCCATTTCCTCTTGCTTCTGTCTCTTGAAAACTTATCTGTCACTTAATTCCTCTTGAATTTTAGACAGAAGGCCTGGAGCCCAAGAGGAATAGAGTGTACCAGTCCCACCAAACAGGATTTCAGAAACAAGCCTGCCCCTACTACTGATAAAAATAATAATTCTGCCATGCAACGGCTAAACTTACAGTACTAAAAAAAATTAATCAGAGAATTGACTTGGAGTCTTATTCTCTTTGACTTCCTGATTCACAGTTCTTCAATCTTATGTCCCTGCCTCTTTTTTAAAGTCCACATTTCCCTTGCCGGTTGATAGCTTTCACTGATACCTAGTTTTCATCTCACTTCACAAACTCTCTACATTATTTTTGACCAGCCATTTATCTTTCCTAGCGCTTAGGCCTCTTCCGACATCTCTCCTCTTGCCAATCAGGTACAGCTACACATGAGTGAGCTTTTTTCCCCATATTTTATTATTATTATATATAATACACTACCATAATATCTTTTTGGTCATGTCACTTATCAGTGAGTTAATCTTTTAAGGAGTGTTCTTTTTTTCACACCTTTCCTTTGAACTACTACTTTTATTTGAAGTCCATTTTCTCCTTGCTCAGTTGAAGACTCTGTACCTTCCTTTAAACCACTGTGTTTCTGGTCTTTGTCCCATCTATCTCTTTTTCAAGACTTTCTTGAAGTCTGTCTCTTCGAAAGGCAAGGCCCCATCCACTGATGGCTATTGTTTTCACCTCACTATTGTAGAGTGACATAGAAATTCTCCAGGTAGACAGATTCTGGACATAAATTATTGCTTCAGAAGAGAGAATTTTAAGTGGCTTATTTTTAAAATATATTTTGTTTATTGTTTTCAGCTCAGGCTATCGAACAGCGGCTAATGAAGATAGATCACACTGCGATTCATCCACACTTGCTTGATATGAAGATAGGCCAAGGCAAATATGAGCAAGGTTTCTTTCCCAAGCTTCAGTCAGATGTATTGTCAACTGGGCCTGCCAATAACAAGTAAGGTTTTCAAAATGTAATAATATGGTGACTATGTGCATCAGTGGGTCACCTACAGGAAGAAAGGTGGCATATGAATGAATGAATGAATGAATGAATGAATGAATGAATGAATGGATTGCAGTTCCTAGCCAATATGGCATCATTGCAATATGTAGTACCTTCTGTGAGGCTGCCATGAAGAGTAAGAGTAACATAGGTTGTGAAGAAATGGACAGGCTTACTTTGAAGATTAAAGAGGAGAAACATTCAGAATATTTTCAAACATGGAATCTGTTCTATCAGTGCTTAGAAAAGAAAAGTAGAGATTACGGCCCTAACTTGTATTAACAAATGAATATAAGTGGACGATGTTTAATAAGCATGGATTGATTTTATTAATAGAAAACTAATAAAAAAAATGAAGAGTAACGTAGGTTGTGTCCCAGTAGTGATCATTTGGCTTACATGCACCATTTGTGCTCCTGTTGTTTCCCTGCACATTCCATTGAAATCTTACCTGTAGAATGCTTATTTTGCATCTATGGGTGCACTGTGGTAATTTTCCTCCACTGTTGGACTTGTGGAGATTTAGTTTTCCACTCCTAGTTTTTGACCTTGCAGTTTTTTGAAAGTTAAACAATTTCTAGTCAACCAGGAGCGAACATCTTAATTTGTTTTTTTTTTAATTGATTTAAGCTGGTTGTTAAATTGGAGTGAATCAGACATGTGTGCTCCAAAATGAAATGATTAAATAAGCTCCCTGATACACTAATCTCTACTGATTATCCTGTAATTCTTTGTAATTACTTACAAAGGAACATAATGCATTGTGTGTATTGGAGGTTGCTGGAGCAATTTGGAAGACAAAGATAAGATCTTATGGAGCACTATTATGGTATGTCTCTATTCTGCTGCTGTTGACTAAAAGAGTCAAACAAGTGCTTCCATGCTTGTTTAATTCTTGAAAACAAGGAGGGTGGGCCTGCCTCCATGAAATGGCCCTCTAGGTTTTATGGATTACAATTCCCATAATGCTTTGTCCTTGCTGGATCAACTGATGGGAGCTGTAGGCCAAAATATCCGGAGGCCCAAGATTCTTCAGCCCTGATTAAAAGAATTAATCTTATGTAATTAGAAAAGTAATCCTCCAAAGTTTTCCCCTGTGTTGGGAGCTGACCGGTCCCTTTGGAAATGAAGTGTTCATAACCGGTGTTCCTTTCTGCATGTTGGAACCCTGGCTTTTAAGGAGCCATTTTCTCATGTCATGGAGAGGTAATTCATTATCTGTCTTGAGTCCAAAAACCTTGTCATAGGAAGTGAATTTAAAACAAAACGAAATGAAAAGGGTTGTGTATGTATACAGCTTTGGGATAGCGGCAGGTGAAACTAGTGGCTGTAGTAGGTGGTGGATTCTGGCCCAAACATCATTTTTGCAAGCTGTTGGGTTTTCCACCTGTTTTAGCAAGAGTGAAGAAGAGGAGAGACTATGCAGGGAGAGAGACTTGTCCTTCTTAAAGGTAGCAACATGATCCCCTGACAAGGCTTAATATTTGTGGTTAGCTAGCCTGGTGGAGGGACTTGTTCAGCTCCTTTAGATGTCAGCAGTCATTTGAGAGCCCTGGTGTTTGTAACACTGATGAGCAATATAAAAAATTGAACGAGCTGCTGACTTGAGCTTCAGGAAACATGTTTCAGTACAGATCTTCTCTCGGAAGGTCTTCGGAAAAGTTGAGGGTTTGTGTAGCTCATTGGATATAATGAATTTGGGCTTGTGAGCTTAGTTGGTTTTCAAAGAGAGCTTGGGAATAAAAACTTTTTTAAAAAAATAAATACATCTTTGGCCTATGAGACTCTGGTTCATCTAACTAGGATGCTGCATATATGGAAGACAAGGGAATACAGTGGTCCCCCGCCCATTCGCGGTTCATATACTGCAGTCCCGCTATATCGCGGGACTGCAGTATATGAAAAAGGCTTCCGGGGATAAGGGGGGAAAGACCTGTTTCAGGCCTTACTTACTTACTGGCGCGGCCCCAAACAGGACTGCAAGGGCCTTCCTGAGCCTTCTGGAGGCCCCCAAAGGCCCGGGAACGCTCTTGCAGGCCCGTTTGGGGCAGCGCCAGGCTGGGGGTAAATACAAAAGCCCCCAGCTAGGCGCCTCAGGCCTGACCCGACCTGCATCCATATATTGCGGATTTTCACTCATTGTGGGTCGGATTGAGTCCCTAACCCCCGCAATAGGTGGGGGATCACTATAATCCACTGGGACCCTTGGTTGTTTCATGGCCAGTTGAGATTTATGGGTGTTATGTAGAATCTTAAAGTTTTGGCAGAATTGCGTTTCTACTGCCCTGTTCATAGCTGGTCATTAAAAACCTGTTGTTTATTTAAAATATCTAATAGACTGCATTTCTTTGGGCCTCTTTTGTGGTTTATGTAGCCACTGTAGTATAGTGGATAGAGTAATGGACAAGGACTCAGGAAACCTCAGTTCAATTCCTCTGCCATGGAAACTCTTTAGATATAGGGATTGTCCTGTTTCTATTTGGCTCTGCTCCCAGCCAAACTGTCTCTGTATGCTTACAGGCGAGGTCATGATTTGTTGACTTGCAACCTCTTGTTTACATAGAAACACCACTTATCCCACCTTGCCTGATACCTGAGGCTAATGCAACAAGTTTCCACTTGGGATGCTGTAACAAACAGTCAGGATAATATTAAGACTTTGACCCTCTCAAATTCTATAGAGATTGGCAATATAAAGGGCACTGTTGGACTTGAAACTCGCCAGTTTGTAGTAGAGATCCAATAAGGTTGTTACATACTCTTGTTTGGGGCACTTAATGCTCTGTTCCTCACAAAACAAGTGATATAAGCTCTTATCTAATAATTGCCTTCCACCAAGTCCTGCTTACTTGTCTGAATGTGCCATTTTTGGTTACTTGATAGGGATGCCAGGTTTGCATGCTTATGTATTAACATATTAAAACCATGACAAACATATGTATTTCCTATGAAATTATGATGTGATAAAGCATCCCTCCCTTATTTCCTTTCTATCAACAATCTTAGTCGATGGGTAAGTCGTAGTGCAACAGCACAGCGAAGAAAAGATCGCATCAGACAACATTCGGAGCACATTGGTTTGGACAATGACTTGAGAGAGGTATGTACTGATGCTAAAAACTGGTAGATTTAGTTACCCTGTTTTTTCAAGAGTTTGCTAAATCAGAGACTACTAAAGTTGGTTTAGAGGTTTGAGTGTTTTTCTGGAAACTCTTTGAATTATTTAAGAATGAACAAGAAACAATTTGACATGTGGGTTGTATGAAATGTAAAATATGCATATTATTTTGCTTTGCATTAAAATCCCATAAAGTAATTTTTACTCTCTCTTTAACTGCTCGCGTTCTCTTGTAGCTTTAATGTTCTCCCTCAGTTCCCTATTCCCAAACTTGAATATGTTTTAATTGTACTGGACTGTATATTGTCCCTTATTACTGCAAATTACCTTGGGTCCTTTGCCAAGGAGAAAGGAGGGGTAAAAATACTCTAAATAAATAAATACATAAAAATTATTACTGTTGTAATTGAACCCTAATGCAGCTGAAAAGTAGTGAAAAGGGGGGAAAGGAAAGAGAATGATGCATAAATCTGACATCTTAATAGTCTGCTCTTGAAATGTTTTATGTAGCAATAGCAAATCGTCGTTTTGTATTATGTCAAATAAAACACAGTACTTCAAGATAGTTGATAGTGATTTCATAGGGGATTTGTTTTTCAGGAGGATTCTCTCTTTCACTCACTCACTCACACACACACACACACACACACACACACACACACACACACACACACATTGGCTGATGCACATATATGGTCATATATATATTCTGCCGCTGGCTTGTACTGAGAAAATGAAAATTACTTCTGAAGTTAAATTTATTTCTGTAGTCATTAAATTATTGTAGCACACTTTCCTCACCCACAATCCACACTATTATACCGCATTATACCATGAGAATGTACAGCAAATTTATGTGTATGTTAGGAGTGTAAGGTAGCAGCCCAGTCTTACATGCAACATCGTCATTGTGTCTTAGATTCCCAAATCCCCATTTTGTTTGCCTGTAATTAATTCTGGATTAATCTTTAGCATATCGTTTCGAGAGATCTCCTTTTATCACTTGTACCTCCAGTGCCTCCCCTTTACTGAGGTAGGGGCCAACGACCAAGGAGTCCACTGACTGGTTTGGTGAGAGGGTGGCTTGAGGACTGCATGTTGAAAGCATTCCTTCTTTGCCTCCTTTCTTGTGGGAGGCATACCTGTATGACGACCCCATTCCAAGGGTCCTCCATGTCACCAATGTCCACCATACTCTCTACATAGAAGATGGAGTGTCACCCTGTGCTTTGTTCTCCTCCCATTCCATGGACCCCAATGTACCACTCTCTGTCTCCCCCTCAGATTCCAGCTTCATCTCTGTCTGGCCCACCCTCCTCTGAAATCCTGTCCTTTTACCCCCTCAGCAGCCTGCACCTTGCCTAGATAGTTCTTGTGTGCCACTTCCCGCTCTTCATGCCTGCACACACCTGAGGCGCAGTTCTTGTCATGTCTAACAGGCCTGCCAGGGGATGCAGGGTGAAGGCAGATGCCATAAAGAATGACTCCCTCATAGGACTTGCTTCTTGAGTGGAGTTTGCTCTGCCAGCAGAGGTATAGGTATCATGACAGGGAAACAGGTGCAATTTTAATGACGTTGAGGGAGAAAAGTGCCCTCTTGGCCAAAATAACTGGAATTAGTCAGCAGTATTACAGGCACAGGCACCCCTCTCTGGTCATGTGGAATTGGGTAGACCAAATTAGCCTGATGGAATAAAAACAGAAAATATACGTAATGGTGATACCTGAAAAACTAACAGACTTTATTTAGCATAGGGTTTGGGCAGCATGTCGTACAAGTAGACAGCAATCCACAAATGCTTAAGATATATAATATATAGAACTTATATATACAGTGGTACTTTGCATAAAGGAATTAATTCGTTCCAAATGAAATTCTGTTAAGCAAATTTTCCTTTGTACAAATTTCCCATGGGAGTGCACTGGAAACGGATTGATCCTTAATTGCGACCATTTTTCTGTTGTATGGATTCACCGCACAGGCGATTCTGTTAAGCGATTTCCCCCCATCTCTGGAAATTTTTTCCTTTAAGTGGATTTTTTTGTTAAACAAACTGCTTCTTATATGAGGGCCCACTGTATAAACAAAATGTCTTGGGCAGGCTGTGATCTGTGTGTATGTTTTGCGAGAGAGAGAAAAAAAGATAGAAATTGTAAGAGAAAGGTTACTTGGACTTCTGTTAGAGGACATGTTAACCTTTAAACCTGTGCCTGAAACATTAAGATTCTTGCATGTTTTATTTAAAAAAAAACCTCATCTTTTCCATACCTTGTCCCCATAGTCATTGTCCATCTTGGTTGAAAGCAGAACAAAACACCAGCAATTCAGCATGACTCGTCTGCTTTTTTCTTTTTACCTAAGAAAAACTTTCTTAACCCCATATTGCTTCTGTGTTTTTTTATTAATGAGCTCAGCAAGCCTTGTGTGCTGTAGTGCGTTACGGGAAAGGACAAGAGGGTAGAAACACTGCTTTTATACGTGCAACTATGAAGGCTTGTGCCACGGAAAGCCAAGTAGTATTTGTGAACGTTGACTGCTGTTCAACACGATAGTCTTCTGCTGCTGTATTTATCTGTCTTCCATGCCTTTTTAGTCTGTCGCTATTAGCGCTGAATTTATTCTTTGTTTTCCTTTCTGTTTCTTACTTTTATCCTTATGCATGCTTATTTCGCCTTCTTTTTTTCTTCACCCGCCATGGGTTGTGTCCGCCTCCTCTTAGCCATCGGCGGAGTTCTTGGTTCGTCAGAACTCAATGGCATTCTGGGAGTGGGACCAGGGCCCGCCCCCTCCTACGCGGCCTCCTAAAAAATCATTCTCTGAATGTTGCCTGGTATGTGTTCTTTAATTTTGCCAAGAGCTGCCTTCCTTTCACATCACGCTAATCACCGCTTTCCTAGTGGTAGGTTTTCACCATTTCAATCAAAAAAGTGTGATTCTAATTAGCCAAGTTATTCCCACAGCAGCATCGGTTCTAGACCATGTGAGCTGTTTTTCCACTATAAAGCCCAAATAAAATGCTCAAAGTCAAACACTCATCTTCCACAACGTTGCTGACTTGGCAAAAATTGGAAGATATAAGGTATAATTCATTAGAACAAATAGGCCAGCTCTGCCTGTGCCTCTAAAACGCATTTGTTTTATCAGTTTTGCCACACAGATCTGGAAAGCGTAGTATCTCTAGGTACTTACTCTCACATGTCTAACTAGAACCACACTTTGAGTTATCGTCACCCATCTTCATCATCCTTTTTATAAGTTTAGCTTGCATAGCTTTTTATTCACCCCTGTTTGCTTAGGATGGAGTTGCTGTTTCGGTCTGTTTCTTTATTTTGGGTCATGGTGGTGGAATTCAAGTTGTTGCAGAGCTTGGAATTTTATTTTTAAAAATCAAGACATGAGCAAAGAAAGAAAGAAAGAAAGAAAGAAAGAAAGAAAGAAAGAAAGAAAGAAAGAAAGAAAGTTACATTTTGGAAGTAGCTAGTAAATATTACTCATCATGATCAAGAGATACAGGCCATCACATTCCTTTGTCAAAAGAATATCTCCCCTCCCCCCAAAACAGCATATTGCAAGGAACGTGGTTACTTGCACTGTGTTGCCCCCAAGCTCTGAACTGCTGATGTAACACCCGTCTGGAGATTGTGACTTCTCCTGACCTGTTTTAAAGCTGCAGGGGGGGAGGGCAGGGGGAGAAATGAATGTCAGTGTTGCATATGGCTCGTAGCACAATTTTGTTGTCAACTGTTACAGGAACTGGGAGTCAAACTGAATGTGATTTGCTTGGCTTTGGATTCTCTTCACTCTCTTTCTCTTTAATAAATGAGTCAGTGGCTTGGGAACTATGTTCAGATTGGACAGTGCTTAAAGTAAAACTTTCCCCGTACTGCAATGCTGAGCCTGGACTTTCTGCATATCTGGGATGCTGTTGATTTTAAAGAAGAAGGGAGAGTGGAGAGAATCTCATGCACGAGATTCAGGCCTATAGGTAGCATCACATTTGAGTCGATCCTGCACTATAAATGGTAAGATATTAAAAGGAAAAGATTTGGTTTTGGTTCTTAAAAGATGGCTGCTTCTGTTGTACAGAGTTCAGCACTGTAGCACTGGGTGTGAGATGTGTGCTATGAAAATCCTTCTCACCCACTCCACCTTCCCTTACTGTGGCTGATTCTGCTGTTATTCAAGCCAAAGCCAACCAGTTCAGCAGATTTGGGGTTACTGTACCATAGAAAGCAGCAGAATATCCAGGTGTGTTTACAAAGCTGACTGTTTTCAAAGATTTGTATCTTCTGCTTCACGCAGCAAAATGTCATGCAGTCTCTACTGCATCCCAAGGTGGGGTAAAAATATTCTTAATAATAATAATAATAATAATAATAATAATAATAATAATAATAAGAAGAAGAAGAAGAAGAAGAAGAAGAAGATGATGATGATGATGATGATGATGATGATGATGATGATGTGTGAGCTGTAGCCCATATGAATTTTATCAGACCATTCCTTCCTACTAGGACCTAGGAGGCTTAGACACAAGAAAAGCACTCATTTCTCTCCCTTTGGGATGATCAAGAGTTCTTTTGTGTTTTGAAGTAAATATTGAACTTAACTCCTATAGAACACAGAATGCAATGCAAAATGTCCAGGAACTCTTTGGCCTCTTAGTTTCTTGAAAAATGTACCTGCTGCTACACTTCATATTTACCCTGTACGAACTAAGGCTATGGTTGAAACAACATGCAAGGTAGCTCACTTAACATAAAAATCTATTTTGTAGGGGAGGGATTATTTGGAGCAATGTTTGACAGACCCTGCAGTGTAGTCCAGTCTACCCCAGGGATTCACAAAGCAGAACAGCTTCAAGTATCACAGATTAATCCACCTCTTTTCTTGCGAACTGGCACTTACAGTCTCAGTAACTCACTCTGAGACATCAATAAGAGACAGAATAGAAAAAAATTCATTACTTATAATTGAACAAATCAAAACAGCAAACTGACATACATGACTGCTTTTAGCAAAAGACACCAGACTACAGACTGCCAGCAGACAACATAGAAGGAAGAAAACCCTCTGAGCAGAGAGGCGGGGCTGTCTTTGAATTCTGAGGCAGGAAGGAACAATTGGTTACTGCTGGATAAATTTTCAGTCACTTCAGCTTAGAAAGATCTGCCCCAGCAACACCTTCTTGAGGCAACATGTAAGGTTGTAAAAGCTTCCAAAACCTGCTACTCAAGCTTTGATGAAATACAGTCTTTAGAGTTACCAGAAAGGTTGGACATATTCTTGGACTCTAAGAAAGGGGCACCCCTACAAGAAAAAAAATTCTATGGATGTCCACATACCTTCCTGAAACATTCTGCATGGGTGAGTTTATTATTCTAATCTTATGAGGTGTGGATTTATTACATCAATAGTCTTTTTCAAAGTAGAATACCCCACACTGCTATGCTCTGCTCTCTTGCTTTGTAGAATTTGAATTAAGCCACAAGGGCTCACGTATTCTATGTTTTGGGGCAATGTGAGTTTGCAGGCTCCATCAGATTGAGAGGGGATACAAGTTGCTACCTTGCTTTTTATGCTTATACGAGTTATGTTTTCTTGCTGGGTTTAGAAATACATGCAAGAAGCAAGGACTTTGGGGAAAAATCTGAGGCAGCCCAAACTCTCCGATCTTTCTCCAGCGGTAATTGCTCAGACAAACTCAAAATTTGTGGAAGGTTTACTGAAAGAATGTCGAATGAAGGTAAGCTCCTTAGCCAAATATATTTTGCTGGTGGTGGAGGGGGAACCCCAGGAGAGAAAACCTAGCCTGTGTGAAATTTAAAATTTCCCACTAGTCTTTCCTAAGTTGGATCTAATTTAGATCATACTGTTTTAAATTATGAATTAAATAACAATTTATTTTGACAGACCTTAAATTCAAAAGTTTTTTTGGGGGAAATTAAATTGATTTTTGTCCACCTTGGTCTTTCCCCCAAGAAGAACATTCAAGACAGATGGGCAGATTTTGCTCCTGGATATGCCTCTCAGCAGTGAGTACTATAAAAACAGGGAAACTGTGGACCTATAGATAGATTTTGAAACCACCACCACCCCAACCCTAGCCAGCATGTCCTATTTATTGATCATGGATGCTGGAAGCTGTTGTCCAGGAACAATTTGAGTGCCGTACATTCCCCATCACTGGCCACTACATTATACAGTATACCAAAACTTGTTTGCACGTTGTGATTTTCTGCAGGCATGTGTAGGCACACACAGATCCAGTATTGCGATGGTTTGCTTACTATGACTGAGAGAAGAAGTGGCTTTCCTGTTGCAAGTCAGGAGTTTTCATTTCAGACTACATAGAATTTTTCCATTAAAGAATCTGTAATGCTGCCTAGTTCACTGTTTCTACATGTGGAATTAGCTGGAATTTCAGTTTGTACTTGACTTCGTGCAAAGTGATTCATCCAGCTTCAATAAGAGTGAAGAATCGCAAGGCCCAAAGTTAAAGCAAAATATGATAGAGGCATTCTTACTCTATTGCTAGTTTTTTTCTCCATTTATTAAAAAAATACTGCCCTCTAACATCATTTTTCAGGACTGTGCAAATTAAATTTTAAACTTTAAAATTTAAAGCAATAAAGGAGAACAATAAAGCTAGCCGCTTTAAAAGCAAGGAAACCCCCATTGCAAAAAAATGTCTTCTTGGTCCTGAAAAGATCACAGCATGAGCGTGAAGTTGGTCTCCCTCACAAGAGGGTGGTGGAGTCTCCTTCTTTGGAGGTTTTTAAGTGGAGGCTGGATGAGCATCTGTCAGAGGTATTGGGATGGGGTTCCTGCATATTCAGGGGGTTGGACTGGATGGCCCTTGAGGTCTCTTCCAACTCTATGATTCTATGAGTGTTGCAAAGAGAAGGATAGACAGCTGAAAGTGTTTTTTCCTTTGTTCACTTGGCAGTGGGTTTTTTTAAGGTAAAAGTTTATGGCACATCTTTTTTACACTGCACTCACAATATCTAATAGCAATTAAAAGCAATCATAAAATACAAGATTACAAAACAATACAAAAATAGCAAGTATTACAAACGAATTATTAGACAATACCTGTACAAAAAACTGGCAAGTATTACAAATGAATTATTAGACAATACCTGTGTCAGCAAGAATAAGATCTATATTGGTGAGAATAAAAGAAACATTTTTAAAATAGCTTTAAGATGGTTTTTGACACCAGTGAAATTGAATAAAATAAAGGGTAATTATTCAAAGGTTTGTTGGAAATGTGATAAGGAAGTTGGTTCTTATTTGCATATGTGGTGGGAACGTGAAAAGGTAATAAAATGTTGGAAAACTATTTTAAAGAATTAAGTGATCTATTTGAAAGGCATATAGACCCCAATTCAGAAATTGTGAAATATTTGCCAAAACAGATTATGAATTTAAAACTAGAGAGCTGATTACTAATTTATTGACAGCAGCTAGACTAATAATAGCTAGGAATTGGAAAGTTAATCGTGAATTATGTATGTATGAATGGTGTAATGAATATTGGAATATTTCCTTAAATGATAAATTGACATGTAATCTAAACATTAAGAAAGGAGAGTTAAAAAGATATTTTAATGATATATGGGGTAGATTTATTGAATATGTGCTTGTAAGAAATAAAGGTAAGTTCTAGTGCAACAATCAATTCAGTTCTGGAGGGGAGGCTAATAAGGAATAAGATTGTTTAAGAGGTCCCGGTGGTGGAGGGGAAGTACTGTTGTGTTGTTTTTTTGTATTTGTTAATAATAATAATAATAATAATAATAATAATAATAATAATAATAATA
>JAHTLZ010003526.1:12650938-12729877 GCA_023846285.1 Phrynocephalus versicolor | reverse complement strand
AATCTTAAAGCTGAGAACAATTTGTAAACAAATACAGGAAAACATGCCACTCTGAGAGATGGAACACAGAAAAAGTGGAAATCCCAAGTGATACTGCAAATCTAGTCCAAACAGTAATGCACAACAACCCATCTAAGAATCACATAACAGTTAGCTAGTTGCTAGTGAAGAATTAAAGAAGTGACTGTATGTACAGAAGGACCTCTGTATCCCCGTATTCATTAACCACTGATTCAGTTATCCATGGTTGGCAGAGGAAAAAGTAATTAATTCAGCAGCCGCAAAGCAAGCAACTGTCACAAACAGCAGCTATAAAGCAAGCTACTGTCATAAAAAGCAGTTTTGGGGTTTTTGGCATTCTCAGTTTTCGTTATCTATGGGAGGGCCTGGAACTTATCCCCAGCAGATACAGGGGTGCTACTGTAGAGCTAGTTGTGGTGCATTTAGGGTAGCCTTGTTTCAACATTACAAGAGCAGTAGCGTAAATTCTCATTAATTCTGTGTTCTTATCCATCGCTTGGCCTACAACAGTGTCATTTGCTGTGAAGTCTAATAACTCCCTTGTTTCTTGCAGGAAGCTATACAAGCGTTATGCCTTCCTGCGCTGTGAAGAAGAGCGAGAGCAGTTCCTCTACCACCTTCTCTCACTCAATGCTGTGAATTACTTCTGCTTCACAAGTGTCTTCACCACCATCAGTGAGTAGAGAACAATGTAATACGCTCTTCAACTGGACGATAAAAGGATAATAGTGGCCTTGTAACAAAGACTGTATTCTTAGCCGTTGAGATCAGCGCTTCCGAGCATTGCGTAGTGGATACATGTTGTGCCGGGGAGTGCCAGTCTCATTCTGGGTATTTCATTTCGTTGATACAAAATGTTTACCCATTGCTTCCAAGCTGCTGTCATAGCAGCTTAAAATACTTGTTAAAATATCAGCAAAACAAAAAAGGTCCTGATGTTCAGACTTTCAGAGGATGGGGCATCTTCATTTCTGCAGTTCCTTCCCCTTGTCCTCTGAAAAGCAGAGACCAGTTACAGTTTGGTAGAACTGCCCATCATGAACGCAGTCTTGCCCTACTTCACAAATCCGCCACGCTGCAGCTTCTGCTGAGCCACCAGAACAAGGTGGAAAAACCTGCCCCTTTAGATGGTTTGGACTACAGCTTCCATAATTCCTTATGCATTGGATTTGTTGGATGGGGTTGATGGGACATGTAGCCCACAACACCTCGAGTGCCCAAAGTTTCTCGCCCCTGCTCTAGGCCATAACTGGTACAAGAGAAGCTAACATGGTTGCCTCTGAAGAGCACGATGACCTGGTGTGACTCCAGATACAAATGTGGGGTCAAAACATTGTTCTCAAGGTGGACCCTTTTTATGCCAGCAGGGCTGAGATAGGTTTACTAGGCAGCCATATCAAGAAGTGTTCTGATCGTCCCTAGGCAGCAGTCTATGTGGGAGCCACCAGTTTTAATCATGTTATATGCTGTGGAGCTACCATGTATTGAAGGTGTTAACAGGTGTTAAATGCTAAAGGCCAGCTCCCAGGCCTGTTTGCTGCCAATGAAAGCAGCGGGGGACGAGGCATACAGATAAGTTGAAACGCAGACCAGTATCAGCCTAAAAATGCCAGACTTATTGGTGGGTATATGGTTTATTTATTTTTCCTCCTGTACTCCTTTTGTTGGGAGGGGATGATGCCAGTACGGTTCCTTATTGTAATGGCGGTATGTATTCCAAGCTGCTCATGTGAAAACCAGGAGGGCGAGGCTGTGCTTCTGTTTCTTGCTTTTATTTTTAGTCTCCTGTCCTTCCTGCCTTCTAAAAATAGCTGTGACATGAACCCCCACCCACCCTTTCCAGATCTGCACACTTCAGTCTTCGCTGTATTGTAACAGCAGCACCCAGTGGCAGCTTATAATTACTGCCTGATAGCAGTTGACTGCAAAATAAACCAAGAGGCCCATTTAATGCATGAACTTCCCATGTTTCCAAATGCTCAGCCTGCCTAACCAGTACACACAGGATTAAATTTGTATCAAATTATTTAGATCAGCATAAAACCATCAATAATGGGCAAAGTGGACAAGGCATGAATTATATGTGTTCAAGTCATATGCAGAGTTTTGATCGGTAACTAGCAACTGCTGAAAAGGTGAACAGCCTAGGAGCCTGTAGGAAGTAAAATACTCTTTTTCTGTTCATCTTTCTTTCTTTTATGTGTTTACAGTATACACACTCCACTGTATTTTGCTACTGTGTGATAGTCTTTTCCGTACGGTACTTAATGCCGGTCTTTTCATAATAAAATTGCTGTTCTTCCCCACTGTTTATTAATACAGTGATTCCATATAGGACGGTCATCATCCCAATTAAAAAGCTAAGCAATGCAATCACCACATCGAACCCTTGGATTTGTGTTTCGGGAGAACTGGGAGATACTGGAATAATGCAGATTCCGAAGAATCTCTTAGAAATGACCTTTGAGGTACAATTCAGTACTGTTCGTTTCTGTACTTACAATTTAGGAAATCTTAGTTGCCCTGGCACTGTCAGAAAGGACATATTTTTGAAACCTTGTGTGGAATCCAAAGAATAACTCAACGCTGCTTAAAAAAAACGCAAGCAAACAATTTTACAGTTGCAAAAAACGTAGCTTGTAATTTGTTTCTGCAAGTAATATTCTGAGCTGAGTATATAACCTTTATCAGATCACTAAAAATAGATAAACATCAGGATTTTTTGAGTTGTTTCGGACTGGTACTTGAGGCACACATAGAGTGTATAAGTTTTAAGACAGTGGAAGAAGCAAGAGGGAAAGAGGATGTGTGTCCTCTGTCCTCCAGCTTTATACCATCTGTACCCGAAGGAGAATTCTGGAAAACTTGAGAACTCCTTTTAGCTGGAAGCAGTGACACTTGTCACAGCAATGGGAATGCCAGGAAGAAGTCCTAAGCAACTGCTTGTAAGCACAGCCACAATAAATAAATCTGGTGCCAGTGGCTTCATTGCCCTGCTGAGTGGTGGGATTAGCACACAGAGGGAGAGGAGGGAGGGAGAGGTACAACTGGTTAGATCTGACAGTGTGTCGGCCATCCTGGTTCTGTTTTAAACCTTCCCCTTTCATGTTTCTTTCTGCTCAGGAAGAGTAGCTAGGGGCAGAATATGTGATTGGGACAAATGGATTCACGCTGTTGCATGTCAACCTACTAAGGTGGTTGATGGTGTTCAGCAACAATTTTTTTTGGACTCTCTAAATATTGGTGCTGTTGGTCAAAGCCCTGGTAGCACTGCCCTCGTTATAGCAAAGCAAAAGCCATGCCATGAGAACTGTGATGGTTCATTCACAGAAATGTACACCATCATTTGCTTCTGCAGTCATTATGTAATGAAGATGAACATTACAATCTCTCAAGAAAAGAAGTCCGGTTGCCATGACTCAACTTCCAGATCCTCTATGATGCCTATAGAACAGTGGTTCTCAACATGTGGGTCCCCAGATGTTCCTGGACTGTAACTCCCAGAAATCCTGGCCAGCTCAGCTAGTGATGAAGACTTCTGGGAGTTGTAGTCCAGGAACATTTGGGGACCCACAGGTTGAGAACCACTGCTATAGAAGGACTTCAGAGACTAGAGAGTGGGTTGATGCTGTGGAAACAAAGACTGCCACTTTTGCTTCTTTAAATGGGGGAAGTGCAAACAGTTTCTGGGTGATCTTGACTGTGTACATATGGGAAGTGATATCTGTCTGTCTTTGTTTTTCTTTACAGAGCCAGAACTTGGGAAAGCTAACGACTGTTCAATTAGGTCATGACAACTCAGGACTGTTAGCTAAATGGCTGGTGGACTGCGTCATGGTCAGGAATGAAATCACAGGACACACTTATAAGTAAGCATGGAAGAAGCAACTAAAATAATGTATAGAAGGCCAGCAAAGCTAAACACAGTTTTCTCACTGAAAAGTGAAATGTTAGATAATGTGATTGTAGTCATTGTGGTTTATTGCTTAGATCAGCCTTGCAAGCTATTAATTTGTTTGAAGAAATACAGTATCCCCGTTGCAGAGGCATACTCAAAAGTTATTATTTTTAAATGCTTTGCAATCTTGGATTTTAACAATGGTGATTTATATCTCTTTAAAACACATTTTGGTCTTCTGAAACAGCAGGTTCATAATTGGAGCTAGTCCAGTACTGTATATGAATCTAGAAGCCCTAGACGTTTTGAGTGCTTTTAAAGAGCTTTTTTCAAGTTCACCTACTACAGCGATCCGATAGGGTTATTCTGACCATGCTGCTGCAGGTGTTGGGGATTGTAAAACTACTAGATCATTGCAATATGCTATATGTGGGGCTCCCCCCTTGAGGCTGATCCAAAACCGTAACTGCTCAACTGGTGTCAGGTTTCGGTCCATATCAGCAATTTAAACTGCTCTGAATATTTGATGCATTATCTGCTACATTGCTGCATTCGAGGTTTAGGTGCTAGTAAGCACAGCCTTCAATAACTTACGTACCTGTATATCCAAGGCAAGTACAGTAGGACCCCCATATCCACTGATTCAATTATCCATGGTTTGCAAATAAATAAACAAATAAATAATTCAGCAGCCGCAAAGCAAGCTACTGTCACAGCAGCGGTAAAGCAAACTGATGTCATAAAACAGCACTGTAAAGCAAGCTACTATCACAAACAGCAGCCATAAAGCAAGCTACTGTCTCAAAACTGAAGCCAGAAGGCAAGCTACTGTCATGAAACAGCAGTTTTGGAGTTTGTTTGGTGTTCTGTCTCATTCACGGATTTCATTATCCACGGGTAGGCCTGGAACCTATCCCCAGCGGATACCAGGGTCCTACTGTATGGGCAAAACATGGCCTATGGGAATATGTCTCCCCACCCCCACCATTTCGCAGCTTCTAAACAACCTGCATTTTTTATTTTGAGATCTGGTGTGCCCCTTCCCCTTCAATCAGTGGTGGAGGGCAAAAATTTGCCCTGCACCCATTGAATATGGCACACCAGAAGTACTCATTCTTGACCTAACTGTAGGCTTTCTTTTTTAATCACCCTGCCATTCACTGCGCTCTTGCAAAGAGGAGCTCCTGAATCTGAGTTCCACGTGGGATCTGCCAGGAGTTGGTGGAAGCCCTTCTGGCATGCACCTGTTCAGTCTTTTCAGATAAGCATATTTTGATGAATGGAGGCCAGTCCCTGTTTCTAGTAATTTAATATTAATAATAATTGTGTGCCATCAAGGCAGTTCCTTGACAGTTCTTTGATGGCACAAGTAAAAAATAATAATTGAATTTTAGGAATGGCATACTCAAAAGTGGCTTACCATTCCTTTCTTCTTGGGGAGCCCTGGGACTGGGCAGCTTGCCCAAGGTCACACAGGCTGGCTCTTTTCCCAGGAGGCACAGTGGGGAATTGAACTCATCTGCCTCTGCAGCCAGATAACTAAACCACGGAGCTATGCAGCCCACTTCTAGTAATGTACTTATACTTGATTGTGCTTAGGAGGACAGCAGCCTTTTCCCTTAAACAGAAGTTGGCTGCAGTCCATGAATGGCTTACATCAAATTCATGTCCATGTCATAACCACGGGGTGCTTGTTATTTTTGCTGCAACAGGGGAAAGTGGCTTTTTAAATTGTAATTATTGTTTCAGTGCATGTACTGTACATGAAGCTCTGAATTAAATGAAACTCTAAATGTATATAATTATTTGCGACTAGTTATCTCCAAGCTCTGGGTCAGACTTCTTAAAACAAGAGCAGCAATAATTGTGACTCTTGTTATTGTTAAATATTTTATTTTTATTTTGTTTTATTATTTTATTTTTATTTTTACGCTTTAGGTTTCCATGTGGAAGGTGGTTGGGGAAAGGGGTTGATGATGGAAGCCTGGAGAGGATCCTAATAGGAGAATTGCTTCCATCATCCTCGGATGAAGATCTTGGGAAACAGTGTCGGACCCCCCCTCAGCAGAAGTCTCCAACCACAGCCCGGAGATTGAGCATCACTTCCCTCACAGGGAAGAATACAAGTAAGATCCAGCTGTTTACAATGATGATGGCAAGCAGGAAGCTGGCAAGTTGGCATCCGTGGTAGTGTCCACTACTGAGGATAGTTCCTTATATGGAGCCCCGGGGAAGAGGGGTTTATTCTGTTATCTCAGTGCATCTGCAGGAACTAGCATTAGTATCATTTGGGGGGGGGGGAATTTAATACATATGTACTTATTAGAGTTGATGGAGAGTTCCCAGCCAATTTCCAGCATGGTGTAGTAGTGGATAGAGGGATGGAATAGAACTCTGGAAACCAGGGTTCAAATTCCTGCTCGAACATGCAGACTGTTTGGGAGAATGGAACTAGTAAAACCACTCCTTAAAAAAACCACTCACCTTGAAGCCCTATTAGAGTCACTGTAAGTCAGTTCTGCCTCGATGCACAAAACACACACACCGGGGGGGGGGGTTGAGGATCATGGCTTGCACAGGTTTTTATGCAATGGTTTTATTGTTGGAATGCTTTGGTTTTGTGTTTCAAACTGTTTGGTTTTAAATTGTTTTAAATAGCTGTGTAATCTGCCCTGAGATTCTGTGATAGAGTGGGCTATAAATGTTCTAAACATAGATAGATAGATTCATAGACAAACAGGCAAGCAGGCAGGCAGGCAGACAATGAAAAGATTTTTCCCTTTGCAAAGGAGGTATTTTAATATGTAGATAGGATTCAGCATTACAGAAATAAATGCATGTATTCAAAGAGTCAGATTAAATCAAGTTGTACCTACTAAAAACAATGGCTTTTTCCAGGATTTGGGCTACTGATGCAATGCTTAGTTTAAACCATTTTATTTATATTCATTTGTGAAAAGATCAGTTGAAAAAGCATAAACTTTACCAAAAAATTATAATGTATTTTTATGTTATGCATTGGGATGGCAGGAGTGGAAGATAATGTAGATGGGAATATTCACTTTTGTTAAGGTGTGGTGTAATTTATAGGGAGTTATACATAAAGTTTCATAAGGGGCTGTTCATCCTTCAGGATTAGGAAAAACAATCCTGCCAGCATATACCAGGAACAGGAAGAAATTATGGTTTTTAATGAGTCTATGGTCAAGTAAATTAGACTAAACCTGCTGGATTCCATATTAGAAGTTGTCTTTCAGTGCACAGCAGAAGTATCAGGAATTGGAATTTTATAACTATCACTGCTTTTATGATAATATGGTGCTGTTTCAAATATTTTGGGTTTGGGATCTCAGAAAATCCCAATTAAAACAACCTTATTTGCTATAGCTATTTGCTTCTTGTGCTTTTAGACACAATGACAACTGTAGGCAAGTATACAATACATTACAAACACCGGTTACAAATAATAAAAAAATGACTGGAGACAAAATATCTATCAAATCAATTGAGAAAAATAAAAATCGCATTGTGGATGAAACCAGAATAAAACAAGCAGCAAAATAAACATCCTGCTAAAAATGGAAAGCACTAGAAATAGTTCTTGAAACAAACCTGGGGAAAATAAAAACCACTTCACTGAAACAACTAGCACTGAAAATAATAATACAGTATACTCTTGATCCAAGACCACCTTTTCTTGGGAGAGTGTTTTGTCATTTGGGTGCGATCCCTGAAAAGTAATGCACATCCAGTATGGAATTACCTTAGGAGACAATGCAATCATTATGCATTGGGTTGCTGTTGGGACATGAGACCTCCTTGGAACCGTGTGGGACAATTCCGAGGATAAAGAAGCAGGTGTATATCTAGGGATGTAAGCATTCCACAACTTGGCCCAAGTCCTCTTAGTCCAGAATCCTGTTTCCAATCCAATAAAACAACCATTTCCCAGCCACCTGTATGGCTCCATGGTGTAGGCATTTGACTGCCAAGGCAGAGGTTGGGAGTTCAATTCCCCACTGTGCCTCCTTGATGGGGACTCGATTTGATGATCAAGAACATAAGAAGAGCCATGCTGGATCAGGCCAAAGGCCCATCTAGTCCAGGTTCCTGTATCTCACAATGGCCCTACCAGATGCATCTGGGAGCGCACAAGACAAGATATCTGTCTCCTGATACCACTCCCCTGGAGATTACACATCTCCATCATGGTTTGTAAGCGGTGATGGACTTCTCCTCCAGGAACCTGCCCAATCCCCTTTTGAAGGCATCCGGGCCAGATGCCATCACCACATCCTGTGGCAGGGAGTTCCACAGACTAACAACATGCTGGGTAATACATATTTTTTCTTTTGTCTGTTCTCACTCTCCCAACCCTCAGTTGGAGTGGATGTCCCCTTGTTCTGGTAAGGGATCCATAGGGTCCCTTCCAGCTCTGCAATTCTAAGATTTATTATTATACTTAGCTTCACATGAAAACCACCCTACTAGGAAAAACGGATTCTTACAGGGACCGGCCAGATGTCTCCTGGAAACCAACCAGCAAGACGCCAAGATCAATGGGCTTCTTCTGAAGTTGTCCCCCAGCAACTGTTACATGGAGGCATGTTACCATTGAATATAGCTGTCCTGACTGTTAATGACTGATAAGGCTTCACCACTATGAATATGTCTATTTATGAAGCCATCAAAGGTGGTGCCGATCACCTTGTCTTGTGGTGGTGGATTCTATTTCTGTGCATAGGCTTTCAAAATTCCCAGGCAGCTTGCCTACAATTAAAAGATAAGCCTGTTTGCCTATAGAATTTGTACCTGTGTTGGTGTAAGAATAAACTTCAAGAGCAGTCTATTTTTTTTCTCCTTTGCTTTTTGCAGAACCAAATGCAGGACAGATCCAAGAAGGCATTGGTGAAGCTGTGAACAACATAGTGAAGCATTTCCATAAACCTGAGAAAGAGGTACCTCCTCTAACTTTCAGATTCATTATCTTTACAAAAGGAGATGCAAACATGCGTTTTCATTGGTCTAGAGGGGTAAGGGTGTTTCATGACAGAGATGCAAAACCAAAAATCAAAGTAATTTCTTTCAGGATAAAAATGTATCCATCCAATTTAGAGATGAATTGGCGTAAGTGAAGAAAATCTCTGTACATCTTATCTGCTGGACACAGCCACATGATTTACTATGCAACAGATAGAGACATCTTCATTGCTATCAGTCTACTGCCAAAAGGACAGAATAGGATGTGATTTGCATAACTGTGGAACAGAATTGCACCCATACAAGTTGGATCTCATTAGATTGCACGGAATATTGGGAGCTGTAGTTCCCTGGAAATTGCCCAGAAGTAGGATATCTCCATTAGAATTAGGAAATGTAATGCCAGTTCTGCCCTTTGTCCCTTAAGCTCATTGTGCCACTGCAAATAATTCTTACAAATCCTGTCAAACTGGTTTTCAAAACAATCAGTCTTGAGATAAAATTTTAGAATCATGGATGTAGAACAAGTAGCCGTATTAGTCTGTGCAAGCATTATAAAAGGGGGGGATGGAAAAAATGAAAATGAAAATAAAAGAACAAATAAAAAGCAAAAAGCAAAGTGTTCTGCTTATATACCGCCCTATAGCGCTTCAAGCACTGTCTGGGTGGTTTACAATTTAATTAATTATGCAGGCTACACATTGTCCCCTCCCCAGTAGGCTGGGGACTCATTTTACCAGCACCGGAAGGATAGAAGGTTAAGTCAACCATGAGCCAGCTAGCTGGGATTGAACCTTAGGTTGTGAGCACAATTTTAGCTGCAGTACAGGCATTAACCAATACATGCATATAACCACTGCGCCACGAGGCTCTAAAGATGCCAGGCGTGTGGTGGCAGCTTATAGACTAACATGGTTTATTTTAAATGTTAGCTTTCATGAACTTGTGTCTTTAAGGTGCCATCATATGTTTGTCTTTTCTATTTGTTGTTTTATTTATTTTTAATTCTCTTATGTTTTTACCTATGTGCTTTTAGAAATTTGTCATGCTACCCTATGCACACGGATGCCTTTCTCTCTGTTTTTCTGTAGAGGGGAAGCCTCACGATTCTTCTGTGTGGAGAAAACGGCCTGGTTGCCGCGCTGGAGCAGGTGTTCCACCACGGTTTCAAGTCTGCTCGTATTTTTCACAAGAATGTCTTTATCTGGGACTTCATAGGTAATTCCCATTTTGGTTCAGCTGGGCTCTGTGTGGGTCGGGATTCTGACAGGGCGCTCCATGAAGCATCCTGTTTTCCTGGTGAAATTAACTATCCCTAAATTGTATCTACCTGCCTAGGTGCCCTGAACACATACGATCTCGCCTGATCTCAGAAGCTAAGCAGGGTCGGGCCTGGCTAGTACTTGGATGGGTGACCACCAGGGAATACCACGTGCTGTAGGCAGCTGGAGTAGGAACTAGGAAACCACTCCAGTATTCCTGCCAAGAAAACTCCATGGACATGGGGTCACAAAGAGTCGGTCATGAGTGTAACGATACAGCAGTAGCAGCAGCAGCAGCAGCAGCAACAACAACAACAACAACAACAGTTATCTGCTTAGCAAGAATTGCTAGGCTAGCCCTGCAGCTAGGAAATGGGAAGTGGCTGAGTCCAGGCAGCAGGAGGGGATAGTGCTAAAGGACTAGGGATGGGCATTTCGTTTCGGAACCAGTAGGCTATGAAACAAACCACGTGAACCCAGGTGGTCCTCGGAACTGACTGATACACGCAGATTCAATTGCTTTACCTTTGTCTCGCGCAGGGTTAAAATCCAACGAGGAAGCATGCTGCAATGTCATATTTCCTGCTTCGTGCTGCTAGCTAATCAGAGAGGGAGGCGGAATGATGGCTGTCCCTGCACAGCCCCTGAGTGGCCAGCATCACAGATCTAGCACAGATGAGGTCGCAACGTGCTTCCTCGTTGGATTTTAACCCTGCGCAAGACAGAGAAAGATAAAGCAAATGGATCTGCGGGTATCAGCCGGTTCCGAGGACCACCTGGGCTCGTGTGGTTCATTTCATAACCCAGTGGTTCTGAAATGAAATACCCATCCCTATAAAGGACAGCTCCTTGGTGTTTATTGTTAATACCATTGGATGTATGTATCTGCTGGAAAGACAGAGAAGGTGTTTGCACCAGAGATTTGAAAAGTTCCTTTTTTGGATTGCAACACCTCAAATTCCTCAACTACCATGGCCCATAGCCATGCTGGCTAGGGAATACTGAGAACTGTAGTCCAAGAAACAAACTTTTCCTAACCCTGGATGAATTTTCATACTATACCAAGAAGATAGTACAAGAGACAATTCTGTGAAAGTCAAAGTATCTTTAGAATGTCTTTGTGGTAGAGCTTGAATTTGTTTTTCCTCTTTGTGTCACAAATCCTAGCATCCAAGTTATCAGCTAGGGCATGCTAGGAGTTGTCAGCCCCAAACCCTAGCTGTTCTTACATTGCTTATGCTATGGTAATGCAGCTACTGCTTTTGTACAGCCCAGTCCCTGTCACATTGCTGTAACTGGAAATGAGGGCTATAGATGGGATGAGCAGGTGGTTTGGTTTCGTCCCACAACAGGGCTGCACCTCTCCAAAATTCACACAATTGCTCCATGTATAACAAAAACTGGATTTTATTTGGCAATTACTTACCTCCTGTATGTTAAGTTCAGCTAACAAGCTGATTTTGCTGGGGGAGTGATTCTTAACATGCAAGCTAGTGTAAAACAATAACTAGTACAGAATAATTTAAACAGCAGTTGCATTCAAGGGAGTAATCACTTCTGAATCTGTGACTTGTGTGCCTTAATGTGATAGGAATACACGTTAAGGTCATAAATTAGCTGTGGTTCTAGAACCGACTGCCACTCGGGAAGTCATTCATTATTTAAGCATCAAAGGTTTCCTTCCAGTCTTTGCTTTCTTAATAAGTATTTACATGGTGTTAAATGTATAATTCTCAAATGCCTGCTTGCTAGTCATTATTGTTAATACTAATGGGGTGGAAAAGCAGTCCTGAAAAGCATGTTCAACTTACATAGTCAACACAGGCTGCAGAATGTGGTGCAGATTTTAGGTTAAGGTGGGGGCCCTTTAATTTCTTCGTTCCTTTCTTTTGACACAAAGGCAACCCTGCCTTATAGATTTTGCTTTTGTCTTTGCAGCCAGTGCTTGTGACAAGGGCCATTTCTCACCTGTTTCATCGACCTCAGAATTAGCTGTTTTTCTTTTGGCTTTATTTCAGAGCTCTGGCAAAATTCTGTTGAAAATCCAAGAAGTTGGCGCTTTGCTCTTTTTCCAGTCAGCCCTCTTTCTGAGGCGTCTGGGGGAAGGCAAGATGGCCGCCACTATACCGTATGGTTTTGAAGCTCCATAAAGGCTGCCATCACGGTGGACCACGTTATTATCAGAAAAACATGCCTGTTTGTAGCATGTGGATCATCATTTTGGTGGCAACTGATTTGATTCCAAAAGTGCCAAGTTTTAAAATCCACCCTCACAAAAAAAAAGTTTGAAATAGGTTTCTCAAAAATATGGTTACAATGTGGCATCCTCTGCCATTCTGTTTTTAAACCTGAAATATTTATGAACAATTTAACTTTAAATTTCCCAAAAGAAGTAAAAATGGGTTTCAAAAACCCAAAGAGACTTTATTTCAAGGTAGACCCCAAAATATAGAATTTGTGCTTTGGAGAGTGTTGGTGGCCATGCAGATTAGTAGCATAGATTCTATGCATGTCTAATAAAAATGAAGTTCCACTGAGTTCAGTAAGATTTACTTTCAGTTAAATTTATTGACTAATCACCTGAAATATCAGCTGTCTTAATCAGCATGATAAGAACAGGAAAGAGGTGTTTCAGAAACACCTTTCCTCTCAGGTGACTGGGTCAGTTTCACCAATTTTGAGTTGAATCTTTATCTGCCATGCTAGCTTTTTTCTAAGCAGCGGTCCAGAATGAAATAGTGAACCTGGCTAAGAGATTACTTGCATTTTGAGTTCAGCGTGTTTCTTGCTTTCTCTTTCAGAAAAGGCAGTTGCCTACTTTGATACTACTGACCAAATTGGGGACAATGAAGAGGACGTCCTCCTTCAAATATCCTCCTGCAAAACGTTCCGCCACTACGTAAAGGCCATCAATACTGCTCCAAGGAACATTGGGAAAGATGGCAAATTTCAAATTCTCATTTGCCTTGGCACTCGGTAGGTGTGAAATTTGCTGACAAATGCCTCTGCAGTGCCCCTTGCAGCAATAAGCCTTGTCTTCCTCTCCACCTTCAGGGGTCCACAGGAAGAATTACTGCCCTCAGGCAGGTAAACGGAGGTTAAGAGTGGCTTACCCAAAAATATTGCAGCTTCGCTCAAAGCAGGATTTTGAACCAAGGGTTTTCCAGCACTGTATCTCTTTCGCTATTCATTTCCTTCCCTCTGTTTATATCTCTGACTAAAATTCGTGAGATTTAGGCTGCTCTTCTAGGTCCTTTTTTTTAAAATCCACTCTTTATATTGCATTGAATTCCTTGGTCTGGGTTTATGCACAGTCATGTGTTACATGTCCCTGTGCCATTAAGTACAAAATATTTTGGTTATTTCGTATCTTTCGTAGTATATGTCTAAAGGAAACATAAATTACAAGTGCAAAGGATTAAGTGGTTAAGTCCATGCTATAACTACTCTCAACTCCCAGGATCTTTCAGGTCTGCCAAGATGCACTGTGTTTTTTCTTAGAGACCATTGTGATCACTTCCCCCCATGTTTTATTCATGTTTTCCTTAGCCAGGATAAAAGCAAGTACATTTGAAAATCAATTTAAACATTAAATGTAGTTTAAACATTAGGAAGCACTTCATGACAGAGCTGTTCAGCAACGGAATATGCTGCCACGGAAGGTGGTGGAGTCTCCTTCTTTGGAGGTTTTTAAGCACAGAGGCTGGATGGCCATCTGTAATGGAGGTTCCTGCATGGCAGGGGGTTGGACTTGGGCGGCTCTCAAGGTCTCTTCCAACTCTATGATTCTATGAGTCTATACTTTAGGGCAGGGGTGTCCAAACTTTTTGAAAGTAGGGCCAGATTTGGTGAGCTAACGATGTGTGGGGGCCAAACAATCAGCAGCATTTGACCCCCGGGCTGGACTTTAGACACAGCTGGTGAGGATGCGTGACAAGCTTATCTAGTGGGGAGAAGAGGTTGCAGGCCACTCAAAATTTGAAAACGGGCTGCATTTGGCCCCCGGGCCTGACTTTGGACATGCCTGCTTTAGGGCATGGTTTCATATTTTGAAACTGAACTCATCAACAATTGATGCTGAGTTAACACATTACCTATGTTGTTTTCTTCTTTAAGCGTAGCTACTGCATAAAGCTTCTGTGTGTAGATGAAAAATTGGTTGATGCGTGTTTCCTTCACAGGGATCACTTGCTGCCCCAGTGGATTCCGTTACTGGCAGAATGCCCAGCCATCACCCGGATGTACGAAGAGCATGCTCTCCTGCGTGACCACATGATGGTCAACACCCTCATCCGAGTCCTACAGATCTTGCAGGACTTTAACATCGTCTTGGAAGGGTCACTTATTAAAGGGGTAGACGTGTAGTTTTTGGCTTTGCAGACATCTCTCTCTCACACACACACACCTCCCACCCAAACATAATGTATCTAATCTGGAAGGGTGGATCTACTGAAACGCAAAAGCTGCTGGTAGTGCACCACTGTACGTTTAAAATCAGCTTGTTGATAGGCAAGAGTGGATGACTTCCTTATTCAAGTAGTCACCTTACTGGTCTGCCCTAAGGCTGCAAACAAGCTAAGCTGCAGTATTTTAGTTTTCAAATGAAGAGTTTTAGTATTAAATATATATATATATATATATATATAGGGTATTTTCATGTGTTCATTGTGTGTAAATAGGCTATCTTCATTCAGAAATTACCAATAAGAAACTTTTCTTAGAATCAGTGTTTCTGGGTTGGGTTGGAAAATAGAGCTTGAAACATCTTTATAGAGTTGGGGGAGGGAGGGAGGGTATTATTTGTGGATACGGGGAAGAAATCTACTCTTGTGTAAATATTGTACAAAAGTAGTTGGGGGGATTTTTCATGTATTACAAAAAACACATGAAGTCTCTCTGGGTAGCGACGGCTGTACCCCTTTTTTGTGGAATGTATATTGTTTTTGCTGTCCCTTGTACGTATAGGTTTCTTATGCCACTTAGGTCCAATCCTTTCTGTGTACTAGGAATAAGCTGTGTGTGATAGGGTTCTGGATCTCTGCTCTGTTTTTATTGGTCAGCAAATGTGGTGAAAAGAAATTACTTTGCACTGGACTGGAGGGATCCAGAAGATGGCAACAGGGGAGTAGGCTGTAGTCTCATTTTGACTCATTCACCAAACTTTCAATTCTCTCTTCCCTCCCCTTACGCCTTTGGGTACTGGAAAAAGCATTCCCCATTTTAATTAGAATTTCTTGGAAGAAAAATGGGATCCTTGTAAAAGAAAAGGCTGCCTTTTTATCGAAAGTGGGGCTTAGGCTGAATTCCTGTTACTTTAGACCAGGCATGTCCAAACTTCAGCCTTCCAGATCTTTTGGACCACAACTCCCACAGTCCTTTGCCATTGAAAATACAGGCTTGGAATTCTGGGAGTTGTGATCCAAAACATCAGGAGGGCTGAAGTTTGGACATGCCTGCTTTAGACAGTCTGAGACAAGGGTGGGCTCTTCCATGGTGTGAGAGAGTGCAATATCCATCAGAGACCTGCAGTGGTCAAACTTGAGTCGTTTTGCCCCTGGAATTGGTCAGATATCTCATGACTGCAACACTAATGGCTCTCTGTGGTACAGGAGGAAGTAGAATGTCCTCCTTCACCATAGAGCTCCATGAGGCTGAAGAAGAGAAAGTCCATTTGCCTTACTGAAATGACAAGGAAGGGGAGAAAGAAGCTGCAGTTTTTAATTAATGGTTTGTGATAGAGGCACCGGGGCCTAGAAACAACAGCATTTCTTGCTGCTCATCTAAAACATGAAAAACCATCTGGTTGTTGTCCTGTCTTCCGGTACCCAGGGGCCAAAAGGATGTTTTCTGCATGTTTTACCCGCACGAGAGCCTGCTCCTACTTCACTTTCCCCCATGCTTTGCTTGGCTGCCTACGTCGACCGGAAACAATCCTAGTAGCAAGCTACTCTGGGTGAAGCGGCCAGAATATGTAGAGTCACCCTTTAGAAACAGCTTCCTGTGAAGAGACTGTAAAGAGACTGAGGCAACAGATACGTAAACCTAGATGCTTTCCTGCCAAGTAGAAAGATTTTAAGTAGAGCATTTTTGAATAGTAGCAACAAAAGTACTGTAGGCAGACTTTTCAAAATTAAGCACTATTACTTTACCCAAACCGATAGCTTTAGTAGCAATCCAGCACGTATCATTCCATTACCCAATCATTTGGAGACTTTTCGAGAAAAGGAAATCTTTCTCGTCTGATCTCCAGGTCTTAATGAATCCTATCAGTCCTGTTACATCGTACCTGACAAAAGTCGGCCTAGAAGAGAGACCCCAGGTTGAAAGCAATTGATACCTGTCACTGTGTGGCATGCAGGCACCATTTAGTACATATACTATAAGTGCTTTCCTAGTATGGTGTTTCTTTCTACAATATAAAACCTCGAAGCACAAGAGTGCGCGAAAATATGGCAAGGTGGAGACAATATACGCAAGTGTTCGGGAAATGGAACATCCTTTATTGGGGTAACTGATGAGATTCTTGTGGGGTGCCTTGACAAAGAATTCATAGGATGTGACACAGAGAATCCAGTCAATAGTTTGGTGCGAAGCATTGGACTCCCAACTGTGGATTTGGCACTAATGTGCAAACAGGCAGTGGGAAGACACACTTGCAGGGGAGAAGCATAAAGGAAGGAATCCTTCTGCATCTTCTTTCCAGTTGAGACAGGAGAAGCAGCAGGGAAGGGACTAGAGAGGCAACAAGGTGCATTCGGAAAGCACCCCATGTTTAAGGGATCCTGTATTTTGCTACAGAGTGTGTCACTATATCCTGAAGCCCACCTGCATTGTACAGGGATGTTAGCTGAGATGCAGGGAGTCTAGTTGGTCATCTGGATTTTGATGACCTCCATGGTATTGCTTTGTCCTAATGATGATACACTGTGACCTCAAAGAAGTCCTTGACCTTCACTGATTGGCTACAGAGCTTGGGAGTATCAACCATGAAATCATCAGAAAATACTGAGCTTGCTTACATCAAGGTGTTTTATCAATTATCTCTGACTACTTGAAAAACTGGATGGTAATATTTGCCAAAATCTTTGCTGAAATAGCACATGACTGATTGAATCAGCTTCACCCCAAAGGGCTTTGGCAGCATGAATATGGCACATGCCATGGCAGGATGCAGCTATGGAAGGAACTCTTTCATATTCTCCTCTTTTAACCCAACCAGCTTCCTGTTTTCATCTAAACATGGTCAAGCGTGTGTTGTAATCAGAAATGGGATGTTAAGGAAACAACAGACTGCCCTGTGGTTTAGCTTACATGCAACCCAAAGCAGGATCATTTGGAAGAATTAAATCTTAATCCCTTTTCGGTTCCCTCTCCTCTGTTGCATAAACATGATTATTGTATTTGAAATGTCCTTTCAAAAATCCTTGCATTTTAAGTTCCTAAAAATATATTCCCCTTTCAGATTTTCCAGTAATCTGCAAGTAATCAGTATAATTTGCTTGTCAATGTTTGTTTTTCCTGTCTCAAGACAAAATGCAGATTGCTTTTCTGGTCTGTCTTCTTGCAGTTCATATTGCTACACAATACTGGTAGCTAGTAAAATCAGCTATTGCCTTATGAATATGAATCAGGAAGGAGGACTGAACAGGAAAATTAAAGGAACAGTTAAACAGCCATTTATTCTTTTTAATTATTTTTCTTTTTTGCATATCACAGACTCGAGAGCCCCATGTCTTTAAGTTTATTAAATGCCATTAAGGAAGAAACAGGTTGTATGGCTCCATTCATTCTAGAAGGGCCTGGAGCAAATTTGGTATTTTGATTCCCATCTGATGATCCTGTTTGGAGCATCCCTCTTTCAACACAGTAACCTCCGCAGAATTTTTATTACAGGTTCCATTGTCTTTTTGATGTAACGGGATTTCATCACTGGGGTGGTGGTGGGTGGGTTTGGGATTAACTATCAACACAAACAAATGAAAGTGACCCCCTGTTAATGTTATATGCTTGAAATTCGCAGGTCCTCAGCCTTCTGTGCTAGCCTGTGGTGTTGAACATCCTGTCTGGCTGCATAATTTCTTTCTGCAAAGCATTCAGTTGTGTCATCTGTCTTGCACGCTACCTGAATGGTGTGTGAGGATCATTTTGCGTATGTCTTTCTCTTTAGGCAATAAAGTACTATTTAATTATGTGTTGTTATAACAGCGTTAAGGTATTTTTGAAGCATGAGATTGCGCTGGTAGCCTAGTCTATTTGACAACTTCAAGAGTGCAGTTCGTTGTGACATTTATTTTATTCCCATTGTGTGCAACTCAGAAAACGTATTATGTGCAACAAAAAGAAAGCAGATGACTTCCATCAGTTTGAGCCGAACTTTGTTGTGGGTCTGTGCAAATTAAGTAGCACCCTCCTTTTGACATCAGTATTAAGCCACCTTTATTGATGTGAGATACTACTTTTTAAAGTGACTAAAGCTCAAATAAAATCTGTATTCTAGAACAGTGGCTCTCAAATGTTCTCAGCATCACTGCAGTATAAATGTAGGGAAATTGTTACATTTAAACTGATGAGTAAGTAAACAAACAATTTACTAATCTGAGAGGTTAATCAGAATAAGGAGGTCTCACTATTGAAGTAACCCCACCAGTCGTCTTCTGGATAGATTATTTTTTCAGCCCATTTACTCAGAGGTAAATTCCATTGTGTTAAGAAGTGGAACTGACTTCTGTGTAAAGCCATTTAGGATGGGCCTGTTAACTGCCTTTTTTGTTTAGAACGCGTTTTATGAGGTGCTGCAAATAATGATTTTTTTAAAATTTCCTTCCCTGCTGTCAAACACAGGTCTATATCTCATAAGAAAATGTTACACTTGAAATGTACAAATGTACCTGGTGTAGTTTATTAAAGAACTTCTCCCCTCCCTCCCTCCATTTCTTAAGTATATTCAGACTATGTTGTTATGTTTTACATTGTTAGTAATCAGGACTGAATAATGTTGAGGAAGTGGGTATCAGTACAAGTATTGTTATTTCAAGCACTTTAGCATACATATCACAAACTGGTGTGGGTTGTTTTTCCCCCTTCAAGGTTTGGATTACAGTTAAATGCAGCTTTTCATGCAATGGTCTTTACAAATAAAACTGTGAGAATAATGGAAATGTGTCGTGTGATATTTCATTAAGTCAAGAACAGTATGCGTATAGAATTTAATTGGATGGCCTAAATGTTGAGATGCTACCTACTAACATTTCAATCTTTTTTTCCCTAGCTAAATTCCCCTAAACCGTTTAGTACTTTTCTAGAGTATTTGCTTGTAACTCACTCTGAAAAAGGAAAAGCTGTTGAATAAGCATTAAATATGATGCAAGAACCATAAGGAATACACAGGATCAGTTCTGCACAAGTTTAACAGAACGATTCCCACTATTGTGTTCGTCCTTTTATAGATCCCATCACTGGGAGCAACAGGTTTGTAATCCACATTATAGCTCCCACTAGGATGTCTGCATGCCATGCGTGCTTACCTTGGCTTATTTCTGTGAATGCAGGCAGGATCAGGCATGCCTCAGAGCCATGTAGGTGGATGACAAATACAGTGATTTATTTTATTTATATAGCCGTTGTGTCTTACTGCTTCCTTTCCATCACCTCATCTGTAGTATTGCCTTGCGCAAAGAAATTATTTGGGTTACACAGGAGGGGTATTGATTCATTTCATTACATTTCTGCCCTGCCTTTTTCCCAGTGTAGGGACTACAGGCAGTTTACAAAATGGTATTTTAAAAGTACTATTGCAGAATAAACATCATGTAATTAAACTAGCTTAAAACACACATAAGAGTAAAGTGGGACAGTATTCCTCATTGAAAGCTTATTTCAGCTGCCGTTCCGCTGTCAAAGGCATGTCTCAAAAGAAAGATGGGAGGGTAGGAGGGCAGCCTCTCCTGCCATGGGGTGAAGCTAGTCTAGAAGCAGTCACCAAAACGGGTCTGTACCAGATGCACCTCTGAAAAATTGCAGGACCAAAAAAAGGGCCTTCTACAAAGATCTTAACACCAAGAATGGCTCAGATGGGAAGATTAAGTTTATTGGATAGATTGGAACCTAATTGTTTGGAACTTTATAGGGAAAAACAGCATGTTGAGTTAGTCAGAAATTTACCAACAGCCACTGCAGCTACTATAACAGATAATGCAGATGAGAAATGCAAGTATTTGTGGTGACAGTTTCTATACCAGCCAACATGCCCTGCCCCAAGAAGAATTCAAAAAATGCAGAAAACTGGGTTGGCTCATACCAGCAAAGGAAAAACAGGCTTTTTGTAAAGTTAATGGCTCTTAAGCACCCATTCAAGACCAGCCCCCCTCGGATGTTTTGCACTGCAACAAAGACATGCCATACTACAGTATTCCAAAGAAAATCCTCTCTCCTATTCACTGCAGCTAAACTCAGAAGAAAAACAAATGTATTTTGGAGGGTAAGGTTACAATCTCTGTTACTCAAACCTAGAGTGCTTTCCTGTCTGTCTCTGCTACAATATTATTTATATAACAAGTGAGTTTAAGGTACTAATATCATACATTATCCTCAAGTAGCATAGCTCTTGAAAAGTATGGGACCAAAACCAGTTTTCAAGTAATAACAGTTGCAGGTCTTAAGATTTCCCCAAAGAGAACTGTTGCAATTAGAAATATTAAACAGGGTCTAATAAGTCACTATTTATTTTATTTATTTATATTTCTCTACCGCCCCTTAGTGCAAACTGCACTACCCGGGGGGGGGGGGTTCAAAATGGTCAATCATAAATTATAATATTAAAAATACTGTATACAGTTACAATTAAAATATAATTAAGATACAATTAAAATATCTTTATTTATTTAACTAAAATTACCATAGTTACATAAAAAAGATGTATCATTTCATGTGGTTTGGGGTATGCAGTATATTCTCCTTGCCACTGTCTCAACACAACATAAACCAACTCCCTTGCAGTTTATACATGTACCGGTAACTTGAAAAAGCTGCCTTCAACCAGCACAACAAAAATGCAGTGACTCCTTATTACATTACAGTCATTACATTATACTTATGCATGTGTTATTTGAAAAAGAAACACATGCAGGAAAGTTGTCTGTAACGATTGGCTGCTAAGCATTGGATGGGCAGTCTAGAATCATAGAGGTGGAGGAGACCTCAAGAGCCATCCAGTCTAACTCCCTGCCATGCAGGAACACCCATCACAGGACTCTGAACAGATGACCATCCAGCCTCTGCTTAAAAACCTCCAAAGAAGGAGACTCCACCACCCTCCGTGGCAGCATATTCCACTGCCGAACTGCTTTAACCATCATGAAGTTCTTCCTAATGTTCAAATGGAATCTCTTTTCCTGTAGTTGGAAACCATTGCCCCAAGTCCTAGTCTCTGAAGCCATGGAAAACAAACCAGTCCCTTCTTCAATGTGGCATCCTTTCAAGTATTTAAACATAGGCATCATACCCCCTCTCAGCCTTCTTTTTGAAAGGCTAAACATTCTCAGCTCCCTAAGCCGTTCCTCGTCTAAGACATTTCTTCCAGACCTTCAACAATCTAGTTCAGCAGTTCTGAAAGGTGAGTGCTGTTTGAGGACCGACTGAGCTAACAGATCTGCAATGTGCTGAGTGCTTCAAATACACTGCTTAAACAAAGGATTTAATTAAAAAAATTTCAGACACTTCCTCAGTTCAGGTGGTCTGCCCAGTGTTAACAGGCACATTAAGTTAAATATGTCTTGTAACTCACTGTGTTAACATAATCCAGCATTATGCTTCTACTCCTTAGATGATGAAGCGGTTATATATGGGAGTTGCTTTTATCTAAACAACGTGTAAAAGAGAGTCTCCAAAGAGCCCTTTTTGGTCCTTTTAACAGGGCTTGCAGTTGCTGGGGCTGCCTGGTTGCTGACAGCTGCAATTCGGCTTGTAAAACAGGCCATTGGTGTTCAGGTTCCCATAAACATTGCACAGCTTTGCATGTGATCGAATTTCAGAGCTGACAAAATGACTGCCATACCTTTTGCTTGGATAATGCCCACACAAACTAGGAAGGACAGTTGGGGGGGTAGACAATGGGGGAATGGTCTGCTGGGTCAAAAGCTTACATATGGCTTCAAAGAACTGTAGATGAGACAAAAAAAAAGATGAAAGCTCATGGCTTTTCCTCTAGGTTCAACCCATAAGGCAGATATAGGGAACATGCGACTTGATAGCTTTGGCTACAAGGTTCACCGTCCTTGGGAGTTTGCAGCCTAATACCTTTTGGAAAACGACACCGTCTTGTGTGTAGCTTTAAGGCAACTTAGTAGCACAAGCAGTTCCTAACTGGGGCAAAAGGATGACGAAGACCCATGCAAGGTCAAAGTCTAGCTTGCATTTGTGATTTTTAAGTGTCTAATAATGGTATCACCCAGCCTTGCCTAAACTAAGGCAGACTGCTTCCCACCTACAAGTTTTATGTGGGAAGTTTTCAGAATGTTTACAGCAAACGGGGTGCCTGCTTCTCTCTGGCAATTACAGTATTTTCTAAAAGTCAGCAGAAGAAACATAAAAAATAACTCTGGCCTGAGGATAACATTCTAGAATATGTTCCCAGGCATTTCAAGTTAAGCACAGCAAAAAGAAGACTAAACAGGCAGGCCCCCTTCTATTATAAACCCAGTACTGAGTTGATCATTTTAACCAAAAGGGCACACGTTTGCCAAAATTTTGAGAATATTCTGTCTTCAGCAGGCAAGAAATTAAAAGCAAGCTGGGCGGAGGAGGGGCGGAGGGAAAAGGCTAGATATTTAATCCTTGTATAGTGGACCCTCGTATAACAAAGGTTTGTATAACATAAAATCTGTACAACATAAAAATTCCGGAGATAGGGGAAATTTGCTTAACAATTGTCTATGGGGCAAATCCGTACAACATAAGAATGGTCATGATTAGGGATTACTCCATTTTCAATGCATTCCTATGAGAAATTTGTATAAAGGAAATTTTGCTTAACATAATTTCATTTGGAATGAATTAATTACTTTATACAAGGTACCACTGTAGTTTGCATTTTGTCATGGGAAGGAACAGAGGAAGGATTACAATAATATGGGTCTCATAACGTGATGCCATAGGCCAGGGTAAGATCTCAATGGAGTAGCTCATTTTTTCCTTAGAACTACAGAGCCAGATGGCACCCTAAATTTACAGCTCAAATGCTGTATGTCTGTGAAGATTCTCAGTCATCCAGGTGAATTCATCTGGGAGTTGAGTCATGGCAACTGGACTTCTTTTCCTTGAGAGAATGAAATGTTTCACTGTTCCTCCAAACAGCTTCATCATTCTCGTAGGTAGCTTTCTTCAGACTGACGAAGCTGCTTGGATGAGGAGTGAAATGTTTCAATCTCTCAAGGAAAAGAAGTCCAGTTGATGTGATTCAACTTCCCGACTCAAATGCTGTAAACTTTTGCACCTTCATCTTAGAAAAGATAATCCTTCCACAATATCCTCAAAGCTCCATTTGTCCTGTCTAGTTCACAGATAGAAAATAAGAGTAGCAGTTTTTATAATATTAATGGTGGAATTAATTTTAAATTATGGACTAGGTAAAAAAGCCTGGCATCCTGTCTGGGTGACATGATACATATAAAAATATAATAATCTTATAAATCTTATATTTTATAATAGAACCAATTACCTCAAGAGGTATTGAGTGCTCTAACTCTGGGGGGCATTCAAGAGAAATCTGGACAACCACCTGGCAGATAGATATCATTTGATTTGTGTTCCTGTGTGAAGCAGGGGGTTGGACTTGATGGCTTTACAGGCCTGTCCTAACTTCGCTATTCTATGATATATAGAATACAAAAATATTTCAGTAATTTTTAAAATATGTTTACATAATTCTTTTTTCATACTTTTATAACTTACTGTTTCAGCTTTCAAATATAAACGTTTTAAATCATGTAAGCCACTTTGGGTCCTTTATAAGAAGAAAAGAAGGATGAACAAAAGGAAGGAAGGAAGGAAGGAAGGAAGGAAGATTGAGGCTCCAGAGTCTCAATCCCACTACAAAATGGATAGATTTCGCATCCACAAAGGCACAAACAAAAGCAGCCAATCTCAAAGTGACTTAAAAGAGAAACCAAAGACCATAATGACTTGCAGTCCCTGTTAGGCCAAACAACAAAAGGTGTGCAACTTTCTGATCAGGTTATCTCTTCATTGGGTCAGATGATAAAATTAAGTATGGGGAATATGGAGGAGGAGGAGGAAGAAAGGATGTGGGAAACAGGATTGTGACTCTTTGCTGCCTGATGTTGTCCATGAATGTTATTCCTATTTTGGAACCAAAAAAACCAGTAAACAGTAGCAAGAAATAATCTTCCTTCCATTAATAATCTTTCCGAGTGGAGCTGATGAGCATCCAGAAAGAAAATAGGGGCATCATAATAGTTAAGAGAAATACTATTTCAAAACATTGGGCTTAATTAAATCAAAGCCTTAAGGAATGTGTGGGTCCATGGGTCACACTAAGTAAATGATGCAACTATATGTATCATACACAGTTAGCATCTACATGCATATCACAAAGTAAACTTAGCTAAAAACATGGTGCTTCCCTATGTTCTTAGACTTTATTATATTTGTAAAGAAATAGGGAATTAAAGGTAGAAAACAGAGATGGACACAAACCGACCCATGAACAAGGGGGGGGGGGACGAACTGCACTGGTTTGTTGTTCCATTTGTGAACCCCATTTTGCTGAACCGACGTGCCAAACCTTTCCCCGCTGGTGCTTTGTTTTGTGCCAGCAAAATGGGATGCTCATCCCTCCTTCCCCTTTGCTCTGAAGCCAACACCCGAGAGGCAGCAGCCCCAGGTCCTTTGCACAGAAGCTGGGCTGCATCCTATGCACATGAGCTCACCTGTCAGCCTCTGTAGTAGCAAACCCTTCTTCCTCAATCTGGTAACCCCTCTGACCGTTTTTGTACTCCTAATCTGGAACCCGCCCAGCAGAGCTAACAATGACAAACTCTGGGAGTTGTAGTTCAAATTATTTGGCAAGCATCTGGCTGGAGAAAGCTCTTGAGAGACTCTTTAACAATATTGTGTCCACATCCCAGAAACATGAACAGCCTTTACAAGTGAGGGCTCCTGGTTATCAATGGAAATCAAGTGGAGTAGGTGGCCAGTTTTAAGCTTCTAGGCGTTTTATTAGGGAGGATCTGACCTGAGACACTCATATTGCAGCACTGGTTAAGAGGGCCCAGCAAAGATTATATTACCTGAGACTTCTCAGGAAACAACAACTGAATGAAAAACTGCTAGTGACCTTCTATCACTAGAGAGAGTATTCTAACCTACTGCACCTGTGTATGGTTTACCAAATGGACAGGAGCAGATAGGAAAGTGCTCCAGAGGGTTACCACTATTGTCCAGATGATAATCGGTTGCCCTCTTCTCTTATTGGAAGAACTCTACAGCTCCTGATGCCTTAAGAAAGTTCAAAACATTCTTAAAGGCCCATTGCATTCAGGACATTCCTTCTTTCAATCATAACCATAGGCCAGACAGTATAGATTTAGAATAATAAAAACAAGGACAAATACCGTAGATTGAAGAATAGCTTTTAACCCAGAGCTGAAACCATTTTGAATTCTTCTGTAGTGCAATATAAATGTGACAATAGAGGTAAGTGCAATGGTGAATAGAATGTGAGGGATATTTTTTGCACATGTTTTATGATGTGCAATGGAGATGGCATTTAATTTCATTGTATGAAAGTAAAATAAAAATGAAGTTTATCTATTTATCAGAAAGGGTCTTTCCACACGCACACACATAATAAGGATCTGCAGCCATTTTCCTGATGCTTCCTTCCTTCCAGGACATCATTGTCTGGAAGGAACAGACAATGGGACAGTCTATGGAACTCCCTGCCACAGGATGTGGTGATGGCATCTGGCCTGGATGCCTTCAAAAGGGGATTGGACAGATTCCTGGAGGAAAAGTCCATCACAGGTTACAAACCATGATGGAGATGTGGAGTCTCCAGGCTTTGAACCGGGTTGCTTCGGGGGCCAGATGCAGGGGACTGGTGTCGGGAGACAGATATCTAGTCTCATGCACTCCCAAACGCACCTGGTGGGGCCGCTGTGAGATACAGGAAGCTGGACTAGATGGGCCTTTGGCCTGATCCAGCATGGCTCTTCTTATGTACTTATGTACTTATGTCTTTTGCAGTGAATCTTGGCTTCTCACTTTCCACATTTTGTTGCCTTTGGGGATAGTTCAGGCCTGGTGTGATCTAGGATCCACTTGTTTATCTTTCTAGCAAAGCTGTCCTCCAGCACTACATTTCAAACAAATCATTTTCCCCCGTTAGCCCTCTTTTCTGTCCTCCCGCTTTCACATCCATTCATTGTGAAAGGAAATACAATATTCCCCTGACACATCATGGCCCATATATTGAGGTCCTGCCATATCAAAGGATCCGCCCCCACCACTGCTTTTGCCATCCCCAACCCCCAAAATCCTTGCTGCTTTTGCCACTCCCACCCCACCATCCTTGGCGCCACCATCGCTTTTGACCCCGGAAACACCCACCGCCCACTGCCACTGCCGCCTCCACCATCACCCCCTCATTGCCATCACTATTACCCTCCAATGCAGCTTTGGAGAGGAAGGGTGATGGTAACAGCAGCAGGGGCAACAAGGGGGTGACAGTGTTCACATATCACAGATTTTAGTTTATTTCAGGTGGTTGGGAAACACAACCATTTTGTGGGGGTTTTAATAGTTTATGTTGCCCTGTTTGTAAACCGCCCAGAGTTCCCTTGGGAAAATCGGTGCGGGATATAAACTTTAAAATAAATAAATAATAAAGAAAGAAATACAAATCTAAGTAGCAACTACTCCAATTTGCCTTAGATTGTTGTAGCACTGCCTAGGTTTTTTTAAACACTTGCATTTTTAATAGCATATACTGTATATTATTTGGACAAACACAGAGTAATGGAAAATTTGTCTAAAGTGTCAGCAAGCTGGTTGACAAAGAGCAACCTGGCCTGCAATCCTGACCTAACCTATCACTTGATAGAGAATAACACACATACACACCCACCACATTCCTACAAAAAGTCATTTTGAGTAAATGTTGTGTAGGACTGCCTTGACAGGCATAAGGAATAAATCTGGGCCTACCTTTTGACAAGCTCTGTTACTCTAAAAGCTAAAGGAGCATCCACCATCTGCCCACCTAACATAATCCAACTGCTGTAGCAGAATTAGAAGTTAAAATGTCGAACAGTTGACAGCCAAAGAGTGTTATTAATTCTACAGCGCCCTGCAACTGAACCTTAGTGTTCGTGGATTTGTGAAGCAAATGTGAGCTCTTTGTAACTGTTGAACACAAAGTTATACTGCACCTTAACTAAGATCCAAATAATCACCAACAAAGTTAATTTGTGCCAACAAAGGTGCTGGGGGATTATTCATTCATTTGATTTATATACCACCCCATTAGTGTGATGCACTATAGTATTCTGGGTGGTCTATAACGAAATAGAACATATACTAAAAAATAATGAATGCACAATACAAAATTAAAGCAACTGACAGAATAAAACAGATGGCACCAGAGGTAATTTACTGTATGAGAGCAGAACAAGAGGTGTCAAGTCAGGCCTCCCTGAAAAGAAGTGATTTAAGTTGTGTTCTAAATATTAACAGGGAGAAAACCAGGCATAATGCTTCCAGTTGGCATAATGCTTCCAGTCGGTGCCACTGCAAAGAAGGTCCTAGCTCTTGTGGATGATTTTTGGGCAGGGCCTCAAGTGGGTGGAGGCAAGGGAGCATGTGCCCCAGGTGCTGCACTGAGGAGGGGGAGCCAAAATGACAAAACAGCACTTGTACTCGGTACTTGTCCACATCTCCCCCCTTACTGGGGGACACAGAAACCATGTTGCCCTGGGGTGACATAGCCTGTAGTTGTGGCTCTGCTAATGGGACTCCCTTGCTTGAGCATTGTGGTCTAAAAAAATAATTTTTCCAGGTTTTGGGTCCAAGAAATTTAACACTGGTCATGATTCTGTGACCCAGAGATGACAATTTAGAACTTTGTTATATTTTCTGCACCCTGGACCACATCCTCTTCCTTTCACAAAAGACATGGAAATAATGCAGGGGAGTGGTATCAGGAGACAGATATCTAGTCTCATGCACTCCCAAACGCATCTAGTGGGGCCACTGTGAGATACAGGAAGCTGGACTAGATAGGCCTTTGGCCTGATCCAGCATGGCTCTTCTTATGTAATGTTATAGAACCTAGTTCAGAGGAAATTCTAACCATAGCCTGAAAAAGGAACCTCTTTCAAGGCCAGCAATATAATATCTGTAGTGCACCCTCTATTTGGGGGCAGGCAGAGTTCTTTGACACCTTCTGTGTTGAACTCATAGGGTTTTGGATGGGCAGGGGCACAATATTTGCTGAATCTGGAAGATGAGTCATTTATTCAGCAAATAAATATTTGCTGAATATTTATTTATTGCAATTATTTATTTACTAACATATTTCTCTGTTGCATAACCAAACTCATGCTGTTCAGACCCCTGCCATTCAAAGGAGTAGTGTATTTTATATGCTGCTTTTCTGATGGTCAAACTATTCCATCAAGATCTCAAATGCAGTACTAGGTTATAGGCAGTACTTTAACAGGCCACTTATATCAAAAATAAATCACTTTCGTGGACCACTTCCATTTATTCAAGGCAATACAGTATCTCATTTATTTATTTTAGAATATAGTAGGACCCCAGTATCTGCTGGGGATTTGTTCCAAGCCTTCCCATGGATAATGAAAATCGTGGATAAGAGAGAACACCAAAATGTTCCCCAAAACTGTTTTGTGATAGCAACTTGCTTTACAGCTGCTGTTTTGCAACAGTATCTTGCTTTACACCTGCTGTTTGCGATGGTATCTTGCTTTACGGCTGCTGTTTTATGACAGTAGCTTGCTTTACAGCTGCTCTTTCTGACAGTGGCTTGCTTTGCAGCTGCTGAATTGTTTATTTATTTTTCCTCTGCCATAGAATCATAGAGTTGGAAGATACCTCAAGGGCCATCTAGTCTAACCCCCTGCCATGCAGGAACCCCATCACAATATTTCCGAAAGATGCCCATCCAGCCTCTACTTAAAAACCTCCAAAGAAGGAGACTCCACCACCCTTTGTGGCAGCATATTCCACTGCCGAACAGCTCTAGCTGTCATGAAGTTCTTCCTAATGTTCAAATGGAATCTCTTTTCCTGTAGTTTGAAACCATTGCCCCGAGTCCTAGTCTATGAAGCCATGGACAACAAACCTGTTCCCTCCCTCTTCAATATGACATCCTTTCAAATGCCCAACCGTGGATAACTGAATCAGTGGATACGGGGGTCCTACTGTGTTTTTACTGCATCTTTCTCCATGGAAAAAGGACCCAAGACAGCTTACAGTAATGAGGGATAATATACAGTTCAATACAATTAAGACATGTTCAGGTATTGAGAACAGGGAAATGAGGGACATTTTACAGCATTAATATACAACATTATATTAAAGCTACAAGAGAACGGGAGCAGTTAAAGGGGAATAAAGTTCCATGTAGTTACCAGTGATGGAAACACTGAAATCATAGTGTCCATGTAAACCCACCAGTTTTTAAGTAGTTATAAACACAAGGTCTATGCGATCCTGTAGATTCATATAAAAGACACATAATAGGTAGACCTCGAGTGCCCCACGAGAGTCGTCAGAAATCAGTTCAGACGCAACAAAAAACAACTATCCCCGCCGACGCCCCCCCCTCCAATCCAGTCAAAGGATACACGCTACAGCTGTTGGGATCATTTCCAGCGACCGAGTGTGTCGCCACCAGCCTCGACGCTCCTCGTCCTTTGCCCGGGAAATAAGAGCTCCTTCGCGCTCCCTAAAAGAAAATAAAGTCTTGCTCTTTTCAATTCGACGAAATGTTGAAGCGGCCGCTTCCACCATCGGACGGATGGAGCCCGTCTGCAGAGGGACACCGGCCGCCCATTCATAATCCCGATGCCCTCCTTGCCTGCGCGGGCGCCGAAGATCCGCCTCCTCTGACGTCACCGCCCCTTTTCTTCTCCGCCCCCTCCGCCTCCTCAGCTCTTCGCTCGGCCCTTCTCTCCCTTATAAGGACAAGGGGCGGCGCATGCAAACGAGCTCGATTGAGGAGAAGCCAGCCGTGGGAACGGCGCATGCGCCTAAGTGGCTCGACGTTAAGCTCCTGATTCCAGACCTCGCCGCTCTCTAGACGCCGGCGCGAGACAACGAGGGTTGCGGAGAGAGGCGGGGGGAGGCCGGTCGCGCCGCACACACCACGCACCACGCGGGTAAGTCCTCGCGGGCTGTTTTGTTGTTTCAGTTTGGGAGAGCTCGCTTCGCGGTTTGTTCTGTTTCTGTTTTTAATTTTTTAAATAGCAGCCCTGGCCGGGAAGCCCGAGTTCTGACAAGTTTTCGTCTCCTGCCGGCGCGTTTTCCACGCAGGTTGATTGCAAAAAAAGCAAATTCGTCCTTTTGGGGCGTGCTTTTAATGGTAGGAAAGCAGCTGCTTGCAAGTGGAGCGGTTGTGGATCTGGCGGGCATCGTTGTGTGCCCTGCGTGGGTGATTCGGGAGGGTCATCCTTTCGGGAAGCGGAGGGGGGAGTTGCTCGCGGTGGTTCCCAATGGCTGGCTTGCATTGTTACAGGTCGAGCATGTGGCCCTTTGACTTTTTCCTGCCGAGGAAAACAGCGCTTGCAGAATAGCTTGGTCGTCAGTTCAAAGCCGATGGTCCAGGAAACGTAGAAAGCACGCCCGAGGCGGCCGCCTTAGGTGTACTTACTCATGAGTAAGCCTTGTTCGACATTATGTGGCTTACGGCTGAGGAAGCGTGTCTTGGGACTGCACTGCGAATGCGTGGAGCCGTGCTCGGATCGATCATGCTTCTGCAGGTCGGATCGCACCTTCCTCCCCCCTCCCGCTTCCAAGTTGTTGAGTTTTGATTTCCAAACCCCCCTCCCTTTTTTTTTAATTCGCGCTCAAGGCAGAGGTTCTGTAGTTCGATCAAGGGAAGCGTGATGGGAACGGCAGCACTGCTGTCCTGTCTTGCACAACGGCCCCGGGGGAGTGAATGGACTGACTCTGGAGTAAGAAAAGTAAACGTGGAACTCCTCTAGCCGGCGAAGGTTTTGGGGAGGGGGGGAGTTTGCAGGCGAAGGAGCAGAGGCGGCCGGATTTGTGTTTGTCCGTTACAGCTCTGGACGCGCGGTCAGCCACAATGGGAAGCGAAGGTGGGGGGGCGGGGAGGCGCGAGGGAGATAAGGTTGGCCACAAATCCCTCGAGATCGGCGGCTAAATCCGGATTTGAGCCTTCTCGGAAGGGTCGGGCCGCGAGCGTTCCATTTTCGAACGTTCCCCGGGGTTCCCTGGAAGCGCCGCAAAGAGACACACCTGTAGATCGGGAGCGGCGAGGGAAAGTTATGGGAGCGGCAGGACGCCATGGCGGCGGGGGGGTGTCACTCTCCTTGTGGCCTTGGAGGGCTGGAAGGATGAGCCGGCGGGATGGCAGAGCGGGAGAGGCCACCGCCGGGGTGGTAGGCGAGCCCGAGTGTGTGTGTTCTGGCATGGCCTGCGATCTCTTTTGTGTGTACGCGAGCTGGCATGACACGTGCGCCCTTGAACGCGTTTAAAACTCGTCTTTTAAAATCCGTGCGAAGTCCCTCAAGCCTTGTTAGATTTGCTCTGGGTCGTCAGACCTGGCGGGGGGGGGGCGCTGAAGAGGAGGGATCCGCTTTCTTCTTCCAGACAAAACCGGAGCGAGAAAGCGGCGCATTCTTTGCCTTGTCCAACTTTGATCTCAACTTCTCAACGGCCACCTCGCTGCATAGTTTCCCTCCCCGTTGGTGCCGTTGGAGTTTTGTTTTCCTCTCAGGTGGTGGAAACAGAGTCTCTCCCCTACCCCCGCCCCCCCCGTCTACCGCAGTTTTTCCACCTATCTAATAAAGACGCGCTATTTAGATTCCACTGCGGAGGATCGAGACAAACCGAGTTATCCTGGGTGATCGCACGTAGGCGAAGGCAAAGGCGACCGCGAAAACAAAGGGCTTATATAGAGCATGTGGCTGTTCAGCTTTGCTGCGGGGCGGGGCGGGGGGGCGGTTCTCTCCAAGATCGGTACACACGATCCCAGTTACAGATCGGAGGAAGGGAATGGAGGGAGGGGAAAAAATATACCCTCCGACACCAGTCTCAGCTGATCCTTGAGAGTTCCCTCCGTCTTGTTCTTGGGGTGTGAAAGTTTAGCTAAGCGCCCGTCGCACACGGTACCACGCGGCGAGCCTAGATGAAGAGGAGGCGGCGCGTTTTAGGGGTCTCGACAGGCAGGAAGCGCCTTGCCATGGACCGAGGAGAGCGGATTGTTGCTTGAAACCACAACACACACGCACACACACACCCAGCTGTTGGGTCACGGATTGGGCGGCGAGAGAAAGAGAAGGTGACACACAAAGGGAAGCGCCCCGCTTCGCCTTTTCTCGTCTTCTTTCGCGCTCCTCGTGCGCCTGTTGATGGGAGGTCTCCTCGACCTTGCTTTGAAGTCGGAACTGTTGCCATTTTTGAATTACGTCAGGCTGAAGCCATGAGGAAGAACCCGTTCTAAACACACCGCCAGGGTCGGAAAATCGCGCACCCACCCACACCAGGTCCGATTGGAGATTTTTTTGGGGGGGGGGCGCGACTGGGAGGAAGAGTGTTTTTTCAGGAAACGGCACCGATCCTAAGGAGGGGCAACCCTCCCACCACGCCCCCAGCCCATCTCTTTTGTTTGCCCAGAAGACGCCTGGGAGAGGAGTAAAGTTTCAGGCTGTCTTGCTCCCCTTCTGTTTGCCTCCTCAGTTCTTCATTCCATCAGACTTAACCTGCCACCTCTCATCAGCTAGTTCAAAAATTAGCCAAGAAGCACTATAAGCTTTTTTTCAGTCTTTGAGTGTTTTAATTGTGCTGTTTGCTTTTTAATTGTTTGAAAGAGTTCCTGTGATATAGGGTAGAAAGGAAGAAGGAAGGAAAAAAGAAAGAAAGGCCCCCTGTAGGTATGGGCAGTGTGTGTGTACAGTGGACCCTTGTATAACAAACAGCTTGTATAACATAAAATTTGTACAACATAAAAAATTCCGGAGATAGGGGAAATTTGCTTAACATAATCGCCTATGGGGAAAATCCGTACAACATAAAAATGGGATTACTCTGCTTTCAATGCATTCCTATGGGAATTTGTATAAAGGAAAATTTGCTTAACATAATTTCATTTGGAACAAATTAATTCCTTTATACAAGGTACCACTGTATATGGGTGTCAGACAATTGGTGTCAGCTGCAAGCCGATTTCTTTCCCCCCCTCTAGATTACTACCAGTAGCACTCAGGAGATTAAGCCGGCTCTAGAGGGAATAATATATTCTCCACCCCTGCTTCCCCTTTGCTAAGGCAGATAAGGACTGGCCTGCTGTCTCCAAAACCGGACATTTTAAAACCCGTATTTGCAAAGAGGGATTTACAATTGCCTTTGCTTGCGTGTATTGATTTGCAATGCTAACACATGGAGGGAGTTGTTTACTTCAGTGGTTCTGACTTCTCTTCTCTCTCCCCGCCCCCCCCCCCAATGATCTTGGATCATCAGCCAGGAAAGACAAGAATATTAACTTTAGTGCTTTCCTCTTGTTTCAGTTGCCAAGTCTGAGCGTTGTTGCCGGACTGGTGGGAGTTACACAGCTTTGGGGTGGGGGGGGCTGGGTGTAAGGGAGAAGCATCCTTCCTGTACAGCAGCTGAGTGCAACTGTTAAGAGGTTGGGGTCCTCCCTCCCCAATCTCCTGTTGTTAAAAATCATTCAAGAGTGCCATACACAAATGGAATTCTTCCCACATGGCGGGTGTGTTTTCTGCCCTCTACTCGCTGACCACATGCAGCACTGCCTCTACCTGATCCTCAGGCCCTGTGTTGAAAACTAGGTCGCTTTTTATCTGTGGTGGATGTGGGTGGGTGGTCTTTGTTCCAGGCAGGGCTTGGCTTGTGTGCATTGGTGTGGGCTTCCTCTTGTTTGCTGATACGTGTTTATTGCTTCCTTGCCTGGAAATTCTTTTCCGCTTTAGTCACTTCAGATATCAGTGTTCGGCACTTGTATATATTAAAAGGCAAAGATGGTGGTGGGTTTTCTCAACAGGACTTTAAAAGCAGCTATTCTTTCCCTTCCTATGGGCTGCTGATATGAACATAGGTTGAATAAAACAACAGCAGTAATAGCAACAACAACAATGCCAAATCAATTTTGACTTACGGTGCCCCTTTTCAGGGTTTTCCAGATAGGGAATACTGAGAAGTGGTTTAACCATTACCTCCTTCTGGGAGCATCTTGAGACTTTGCAGCTTCCCCAAGGCTACACAGGCTGGCTCTATTCACAGAAATCACAGTAAGGAATTGAACTCCCAACTACTGCCGCTCCAGGAAGATAGCTGAGCCACTGACAAATGGTTCTCTTCTGGTCAACGTTCCTAGTTTATTTGAAAGCTGTAAACTAGGTATCCAGGGTAATAGCTTTATGCATTCTTATTTGGGAATCTACCCCACCAAATTCCCTGAGAATCTCCAGAACTGATGCAGTGTAGTGGTTAGAATGCTGAACTGAACTCCAGGTTCAAATCTCTAGTGAGCTATGCTATTCATTGGAAATCTTGGTGGTGTTTTGGCTTGTTGTGACCTGTATCACATGGTTGTCAAAGGGAACAAGAGAGCTGTTCATGTTAGCTTGCATTTATTGGAAGACTGGTAGACTAGAAACATAGTAAATGAGCATGCATATATCGGGGCTAACAACCTTTTAAACTGTCTTAAATGTAAGTAAATGCATTTTGTCAGGTTTATTTCTGTTGTTTCTTGTTGTTGTTCCCCTTTTAATAAAAATAGATAATAACTTTCTCAAGGCTTGGCATGCTACTTTGTAAACCTCTGATATATGGTGCTGGCACTCGACAATAACAAAATGAAATAACAGCAAACATTATTGCATAGCTGTTTAACTGTAATGAATGAATGGCGAACATTAGTTATTTCACAAACTGTGTGAATGCTGTGAAACTGATTGCTCCTGTTACCCATGTTCTATTGCACCTTTTAATTTCAATGTATATTTTGGTCTAGATTGCATTAATTCTCACAGCTACCACTTTATGAGTCACCATGCTGTTGTGAGAGATCTACGGCTGAAACAGCCTTGCCCATGACCACCCAGGGAGTTCTAATGGTGGAGTGTAGGTTATAATGAAGTGTAGCAATCTTTGGATCTTTGGAAATGGAAATGCATATGCATGTCAGTGAAGAACTACTAAAGGTTTTATGCCAGGCGTTCTTCACCTAATTCTACAATGACCAATTTTTTAAATTAGAATCCCACTGTCCTAGCCAAGAACATTCTAAACTTTACCCAAGAGCACCTGCCCTGCATCTCTGAACAGTTAAAGTGCCTTTAATCTGAGTTACATGATTCTGAGTATGCAGTCTTGGGGAAGAGGGTAAAGACAAGCTTTGAGGCTTCAAGTTTGATCAATGACAAGTGCTTCTCTGGAAACAGCCTTGGAGATCTGTTGGTCAATAGATGATAGTGAACCCATTTTCTTACTTTGAAGCACCTCCCCCTGTTCTTAGAGTCTGAAAAGGTGGCTTGTTGCCCACCCCATATAATGGCAAAGCTCCTCTCTCCCGAGGTTTCACGTTGAGGAATCTCTTCTCATTGAGGTGCAGGATACCTAATATCATGGGTAAAAGGTGGCATTTTCAGCTGGGACCAGTGGTTGCAATCTGGTCTTCAGTGTTGCTACTGTAGTCCTCCCATCCTGAGGCTCCCAGAGGTTTCCCCAAGGCAAAAGGGAACCTTGGAACATGAAAGGATAGGAAGCTTTCAGTTAATTTAAATTAAATATTCCAGTCAAGTGATTATGACATTATCACTCTTGTATGGCATAAGTTGCATCAAGAGGATTCTAGACGCTGAGTTTTATTTCTGAGTAAAGATGTTTGGGGCTTAAGATGCATTGAAGGTTATTGAAAGATTCAATGTCCATTTGCTCCAGAGCATCCCACCTCTGATGTCAAATAAGAATCCTCTGCTGGAGTCCAAATAATCAGTAAAGATTGTAGCAGGTGCTAAAGTGCATAAATAAAATAAAGTGAATTCCAGTCTCCAAAGCTGTCAGTGAGAGTACCTAAAACTGGCCATTTGTTTATTCCTTTGCACATTTTTATGGCCAGTAGTTCAGGGCTATGATTGACCCTGGGATAGTGTGAGAAGAAAATCCCCAACAGAGTTGCAAATGTTTTTATGTCCTCCTGCCTGGTATACGTTTTGGTGAAAACACTGTGTTTGGCTTCTGGAGTGTGAGTTTGACTGCAAGAAGATTTATTTCCAAAATTGAATAAATACTATTGGTATTGATTCTCAGGCAACATCTGTAAAATTTTGAATTTTTATTTCAAATGTTGGTATGTTCTTGTCAGTAAATTCGAAAAATCTCCAGTGGCCTAAAAGAAAATATTTAGATCCAGCATTTTTTAAAGCTTATACCTGTTAGGCACAGGAATTATCATTCTCTGACTTTAGTTGTCTTGCATAGCACCACCACCCCGCCGTCACCTAAACCTTCTAGGCTCCAGATGTTTTTATAGCTTAGTGTTTCTGTGAGGCACAGGGTATCTACACTTAGCATCTCCCAAGGATGCACTGCAGAGGGTTTGGCAGACGAAATGGTTCAAGGGCAATAAGAATGCAAATAGCTTGGGAACGTATTGGGTTCTTTCACATGAGCACAGGTCAGAGGCAGGCGAACTTGAAAATGTACTGTGTTCTGGAATTAGCCCAATACTGGTTTATCTGGATTTGGAAGTGAGCATAGAAGTTCTGTCCAAATTCTTACTTTTGCTTGTTTTTTTTTGGCCCTAGGTCATTTTATTCTTTGAACCTGGCAGTACTTGTGTGGGCAGTGCACATTATAGTAGCACTGCTTCGATCTGTAAAACATGAATAGCCTACCATGTTTGGTTATAATAAATGAGGGAATTATTACAAAGTTCTCTGGGATATTAAAAGTTGTAGGCAATAGCATTCCAAGAACCCAGACCTATCTCTTTATTGCTGTTTCCTTTGAAGTCTGTTGGCTTTTAGTTGTACTACTGTTTAATAGCTTTCCAAAAGAATCCTCCCTTTAAAAAAAAGAAATAAACATTTTTAGCGCCCACTGCCATGGCCGTTGCTTTGCTTTCTTTTATCTTCTGTTGTCCTGTGAATGATATTCAGTATTGGGCTGAAAGTCCAAGGAACTATCTCAGATTCTCTGCTCCCAGGCCAGGAAAAACACTCAAAAGACTCCAGTTGTGTAAAGTTCCATTTTCTGCCCAAGGCTACTTGACTACATTTGGTGTTTTAATCAACAGAGGAGATGCTAAAGAGTTTAGATGTGAGCCAAACTTGGCTGAAGAAAGCTAAACTATCCAGTATGGACTGAGTATCCCTTGGCTTGTATTGGCAGGACAGCACCTCACGTCACAATTGCTCCCCCCCCCCCTTTTTCCCCTGTAATTGCATTTTTGCAACGCATCATCAGGCATATCCCTGGCATTTTGGAACATAGATTTCTTATATTAAGTCATACCACTGGTCCATTTAGCTCAGTAACTTCCATGCTGATCAGTACTGGCTCTTTGAGGTTATTTACCTGGTCCCCATTGGAGACTCCAGGCTGAACCTGAGACCTTCACACATTTTGTCCAATGAGCTATGGCTCTTCTGTATTCCACCTAGTTCCAAGGACGGGAAAGCATGAGGAATTTTGTAAGGTTCTAGAATACATGAGAAGCATGTGTTCACAATGTGATGACGATAGAGGATATTTGGGGAAGGAGTTGGGCATCTTTTATCTTCATTTTTCTGATATGCCCAGGATAGTAATGTGATATTTACAGAGCGTTGGCATCTGAGGCTTTGTGCTTTAAATCAGTTTCAACCCTCAGTAGTGGCAACTAATTTGGATGTTAATGCTTTTGGGAGCAGGCACCATCCCTTGCTTTTGACGATAGAAATTGGGAAAGATATCATTTACATAAATAGCTCTGGAAGTTGAGTCATGGCTACTGGACTTCTTTTTCTTGAGAGATAGAAACGTTTTGCTGCTCATCCAAACAACTTCATCAGACTGTGTTTTGATTATGGATTGTCTCTGACTGATGAAAATGTTTGGATGAGCAGCAAAATATTTCTGTATCTCAAGAAAAAGGAGTCCAGTAGCCATGACTCAACCCATATAAACTCACCTGGATGACTGAGAATCTTCGCAGACATACATAAATAGCTCTGTATAAATATAAATTTAATAAGTTTATACTATTTAAATTCACTACTTATGTTATATTTGACCCTTATAGGCATACACATTTATGAGTACCCTAGTAAATGTATGACAGCCAGGTTCTCAAAACATGAGTAGATCCTCTTTTGCATGTTGAATTTCTAATTACATTCCATGTTCTCCCTTTTCTTTTTTCCTTCAGTATGTTGATGCCCCCATGCCATTGTAATTATAGTTTTCATCTGTCTGAATCAACACACAACACTGTACAGTATTGTATTTGCTTTTTAGAAATCTCTTTTCTGAATGACAGGATATGTTTCTGCTTTTTTAAAAAAACTATTTTGGGTTTGCAGAAAAAACAAGTGTTCACTTATAATATTTAAAAGTAGAGGAGTTGAACACTTGGATGTCTTTGTTTCCTTTTGAGGTCCATCAAATGTCACCCAGTTCAGCTCTTGTCTACCAAAGACAACCCATAATCAAAGCAAAGCAAAGCAACAGCAATTCTCCCTAGTGGATCAAACAAGCAAGCAAGTATGAGTCAGAAGCTAGGAGGCATCACCAGGGCTTGGAGTAACATGTTAGTTTAACATTAGAATTGTTACTTTCATGTCAAACAAGAGGGCAAGTCAAGTGATGCATCTTCTAATCTAGTGAGTTGCACTGTAATGATTTTTAACATTAAAATGTTACATTCCCCACAGTGTTTCAACGTGAATGTATTAAATTCAGTCTCAAGTACTGTCTCTACCTTTATGAACCTCCCTCAGTGTTAAGATCAACAGGGGAAGCTGATCAGTCTCACCACCGTCACAAGTGCATTTGGTGGGGACACAGGAGAGGGCTTTCTGCAAGCAGACAAAAGACCTTTCTCTTCAAACTGACTTAGTGACTATCTCAAGGTAAAGGTAAAGGTTCCCCCTGGCACAGGCGTGCTAGTCGTGTCCGGCTCTGGGGCAGTGCTAATCTCCGTATTCAAGCCGAAGAGCCAGTGTTGTGCAAGTCTATGGCCATGTGGCCAGCATGGCTGCAAGGAAACACTGTTTTACCTACCCGCTTTTTACAGCGGTACCGATTTATCTACTTGCATTTACATACTTACAAACTGCTAGGTTGGCAGGAGCTGGGATTAACAGCAGGAGCCCACTCCGCTGTGTGGCGCCCGGGATTCAAACTGCTGACCTGCTGACAGTTTTCAGTGCTCTAGCCCAGTGCTCCCCAACCTTTTTATCCCCGCGGACTGGTAAATTTTTGATAATTTTTCCGTGGCCTGGGGGTGGGGGTGGGGAAGGGGGGGAAATAAAGGAATGCGAAAGGGGGGTCGGGCGGGGAGGCAAAAGAGGGTGTGTGTGTGAAAGCAAAGGATGGGAAGGATACACTGATATACTGTATATACACACAGAGAGAGAGAGAGAGAGACGCACACACGCACGCACGCGCGACCGAACCACCCCACCCCCTCCCTCTCACCTTTGCAAACGGGCGAGTTGGGGCTCTTCCTTTCCGGGGAGGCCCGGCTTTGCTCGGGGGACCGCCGCCGCTGACGGGGCCGGATCCTTCCCGCGGAGGAGGAGGAGGAGCAGGCGCTGCCTTCGGGCGCCGGCGGAGACACAGGGGAAGCGCGGGGCGGCGGCGGCGGTGGCGAAGAGCCCGGGGGAGGAAGCGGGTGGGGGGCCCGAGGGGGGCTGCCGCATGCCCCTCCCCTCCCCCTCCTCGTGTGGGGCTGCCCCGCGCCGAGCCTGGCGGCGGCGGCGGCAGCGGAGAGGACCCAGTGGGCGGCGGCAGCGGCAGCAGCGGGGTGGTGGCGCCCGCAGGGCACGGGGGGCTCCTCAGGCCAGCTCCAGCGGGCGTCTGCGTGGCCACCGCCGGGGGGCTGCCGCTGCCGGGGGTGGTGATGCCCCCGTGGGCCAGCATCGGCCACATGGGGCTGGCGGCGTGCAAGGAAGCCTGAGGCGGAGGAGGAGGAAGAGGAGGAGGTGGTTGTTGTTGTTGAGGGGCCGCTGCCGCGCGTAGCACACCGACGACGACCCCCCTCCGCCTCTGCCGCTCCTCGTGGGGCTGCCATGCGGCTTCAGCTGGAAAGGCACCGTCGCCCTCATGGGCTGCAGCCGGCTGGAAGCGGCGGAGGAGGAGGAGGAGGAGGAACCGCCCGCCGCCGTTGGGGCCGCCGCCGCCATAGCCGATGACCCCCCCGGCTGCCGCTCCGCCGAGGGAGGAGGCCGGGCCCGGAGGAGAGGAGCCGCCGCTGCCGGCGGCACCTCGCCTCACGCGCGGGTGGGAAGACATCTTCCTTCTCCCCCTCTCCTCCCCGTCAGGCGCGGCGGGTCTCAGGGCTCCCCAAAGGGAGGGGAGGACGGGGGGAGGGGCGCCCAACGGGCCCCAAAAACAGCAACAACAAAAGCGACCGTTGCCTCCTGGAACGGGTGTGGGAAGAAGACAGGCACACGCGCGCGAAAGCGCGCGCGCGCACGCTCCTGGCCCCGCCCCTTCTTCTTCGCCTCAGCGACGCGCCTCCCTTTCACACACACACATACACACACAGAGATACTCCAGTGAAGCCCGTCAGGCCGAGGCGGCCGCTCTCCCTCCCACAAGAGTGGCCGCAGCGGCCTCTCCCATTGGAGGCGCGGCCGCTCCGTTCAGGCTGCTACAGCGTCTATGAAGAGCCACCACCACCGCCTCCTGCTCCTGCTCCGGTTCCTCCTCCTCCTCCTCCCGCGTACGGCTCCCGGCCCCGGCGCCCCGCACGCGGCACCCACCCGGCCGCGCCGGGAAGCGGCGGCCCGGTGCTGAGTGATCCACGGACCGGCACCGGTCCGCGGCCCAGGGGGTGGGGAACACTGCTCTAGCCCACTGACCCACCACTATGTCATAGAGGTTTTTAAATGGCATGGTGTGCCTTGTTGCTTTGGATTTGTTTGTGTGGGGGTTTTTTGTTTTGTTTTGGGGGGTTGATTTTATTTACCATTTTTAGTTTGCCATTTGCTTGATTTTTTTAAAAAAACATGTATACTTGTAGCTTTTAAATTAAATATTGCTTTTTAAGGATACAGTATAAGCCTCTTTGGGTCCTTTTTAGGGAGAAAAGTGGGATGAAATATTTTAATAAATGCTTTATGTCAGAGTTCTAGGTATCACGTGGCACAGCCTGGCTTATTGGTTAAGGTGAAAGATAAGAGGGTTGGGGCCCCATTCCCGTTGTAATTTGAGAACAGACCATAAAGTAAATGCTGCTTAGCAAGGTATCATATGGAATAGAGACAGAAAGGACAGGCAGGTATTGACAAGTCGGAATGAGCCAGACAAGAAAGGGAGGGGGGAAACCTCTCCTGCAGTGGGATACATCCTGTTTTAGAAAATCTTCCTGTGTTGTTATTAGCAGTGGTTTTCATATGTTGCATGACATGTTTGTTGTTATTCTTGCCTTTCTCCATCTCTGTCTGTCTGTCTGTCTGTCTCTCTCTCTCTCTCTCTCTCTCCTTCTTTCGCATATTTTTAATGTAAAATGCTCCACACAATTCTCCTTTCTCACTCTCCACCCAGGATCTGTGATGGTATCCCAGCAGGAGCATGGCTTAGCTTGCTCACAGAATACATTCTTCACATGCTTGAAATGGAAGGCTCCAATTGTCAAGCCTTAAGATCTACTCTGTAATACTTAATTTGCAGCAACAAGTTGCTGTGCATGACAATTGTAGGATATGATGTAGTTAAGAGGAGCCTTTTCAGCCAGATGGATGGGATATGAATATAATAATAAATAATAAAAAGAAATGATACTGTAAACTCTCTTGTATCTGAATCTGGACTCAAGAACAAAGAGGTGAGCAAGATTCTGGTAGCAATGAAAAGGAGGGATTATTGAAAAGTTTGTGGAATGCCTTTTAATTCTCTCCATCATTGATGATACAAAGACCGCCTGGAGGCTGTCTTTGTTTTCCACCCATTAGGGAGCCTGCTCAGAAGCTGTATTGCTATGGCTCTGACTATACTAGCATGACTAGTAGCAATGTCTAAGATGGAGGATCAAACACTTCTAACTTTATAGCTGCCACTATATCCATGGACTTTTAGGAATGAAATTTATTATCACCATATTACTTGATGATCCCTATTCTATTGTCTTTAGTCTGATATTGTATCCCAACAGATTGCAAGGTTTTAAGATCAGGTTTTGTTGTTCATCTTTGCTTGTTTTGGTACTATAATTTGTGTTTGGCCAGCACAACTCTCTATTTTGGGTAAGGAAAGAAGCTCTGGGAGTTTTTGGTTTTTGGTAGTGAGTACAAAGTACCCAGATGTTCTGGTGCTTGTTTTTGTTGCATGTTAGGTTATGGCAGAGAATGATCCATAAGATCCCAGCTCTGTGGTTCTTTTTATATAGATAGATAGATATAGAGATAGATAGAGATAGAGATAGAGATAGAGATAGATAGATAGATAGATAGATAAAACTACAATATAAAGACAGAAGCAAAATAATATTTACATAAAACAAACTAATAATTACTTCCTAACAAGCCCATGCCAACCACCCACCCACTCAGAACTTAATTCATGCTTAAAAGCCTTAAGCTATCAACCTTCCCATTGATCTCCAGAAATACTTTGACTTGCCTCTTGGTGCATATCCCTTTCCTTTTTGAAACACATGCATCAGCAATTGTTCCCATATTAATTTAAAATCATTACTTTTTCTCAATCCCGTCCTAATTTTAATTTCACAAGTTAGGTTTGCGATAGCCATATTTCATAACTTTCTGTACCAGTTCTCCAATGTTAGCCAATTGTTGGATTTCCAGTTTTTGGCAACTTATCCTTACCAACAATACAATTGTTATTATTAACGTCACTTCTTCAGTTCTGCAGTTCTAAGATGATTAAATAAATACCATTTTAAAACAGTGAAAGTGTCCGTCGTGATATTGTTTGTGATTATAAAGGAGTTTGTCTGAGCTCTGTTATTCGTTCTTTCTTTCCTTTCCTCATTTGGGGCCTGACAGTCTGATTTCAAGCAAAGGATGGCTCAGGGAGACTGCTTCTGCGAGGCAGCTTCTTATGCTTTACTTCCTGTGGCTTAAGTCACCTTGTTACTGTGGTGAATTTCCTGTGATGTTGCCTGCCTTGGGAGAGGAAGCAGGGAGAACAGCAGTGTTGCCAGTGATTTAACAGAAATGGAAATGGATCTGAGGTACCTGTCCTCACAGAAGATGGTGTGGAATAGTGGTCGTACATAATTTATCAGCTCCCACTGAGCATTTTTGACTGTCATGTGGTGTCAGTTTTCGGAGTCACATATGGAGGAGGAGGTCTCCCCACCGCCTTTTTAAAGTTTGTCCTCTGTTTGATCGTTTTTCTGAAGCTTAATCGTCTCCTGTCATTTCCCTCCCTCATTTATTCCTGTAGGGTAAAGGAGTGAGGGGAAAATGTTTGGCTTCCATAAACCGAAGATGTACCGGAGCTTAGAAGGTTGCTGTATCTGCAGAGCCAAGTCGTCCAGTTCGCGTTTCACTGACAGCAAGCGTTATGAAAAGGATTTCCAGAACTGCTTTGGGTAAGAGCTACAGCTGTTTTAATTGGTGTATGTTTCTTTAACCCTAGGGGGGGCACCCCCAATAGTTGGGAAACCTTTGCCTATGCTACCTCAAGGAAAAAGGACAATTGAAAAATCAAGTGGTAGGGATGGTAGGGGCACATTTTTTTACCATGGTCAACCTGTTTTAACCTGTGAGGACTCCCTTCCCTGAGATAACCTCCCCCCGCCAGACATGGCTTGGTTTTTCAAAAATGTTCCTTATCCCTTCATAAGCAGTAGGTGACAAAACCAATGATAATGGACAATGCATGACCCTAGAAGAAGTAAGATCCATTTTTATTTTTTAGGAAAAAAACCTTTAAAATTACATTGGGAGTGAGTTAGACTTGTGACCAAGCTTTGGTTTAGTTCTCTTCATAAATGCCCACTTTATTACATGTATAGGCACAACATGGATTTCCAGGTTAATTTCTATCCCAGTATTTTATAAAGGCCTCAAGGGCAGTGTATACGTGTTCAATTAACTATATGTCATCTGTCCCTTCAGATCTAACATTGGGAGGACAGCGGATATAAACCCCTTCCACATGAATATATGGAAGGAATTTCTGAAGAATAATATAGGCTGCATCCAAATGGGGAAAAGCAAAGCTACACTAGTTTTCTGAGCATGCGTTTGGGTGGTCTGGCATTTCTTACCAATGTCCCATCTCTTTCTGAGTATCTGGATTATCTCTATACCATGCAAAATATATCAAATCTTGACTAGTTTTGGAAGCTAAATGTGGTCAGGCTTGGATAGGCCTTGGGGGGGGGGGAACTTGCTTAGTTTTTAAAAGAGCCATTTGAGATGACAGTAATGATATAGAGCTGCGGTTTGAATTTTTAGACAGAAATGGTTCTCAACCTGTGGTCCCCAGATGTTCTTGTACAACTCCCCAAAATCCTGGCTAGTACAGCTAGTGTAAAAGCTTCTGGGATTTTTAGTCCAAGACCATTCAGGGACCTACGTTTGGGAGCTGCTACTGCTGCTGCTGCTGCTGCTCCTACTACTACTACTACTTCTACTAGCTCTGTTCCTCTGACAGAAAGAAAAAGCTCACTTTTCTAGAAAAGACATTGCATATTAACCAGCATTCTGTCACGGTATTTAAAAAGTGTTCTGCTTATATACTGCCCCATACCACTTCAAGTAGTCTCTGGGCAGTTTACTGTTTAATTACAGTCATGCAGGCTACACATTGCCCCACCCCCAGCAAGCTGGGTACTCATTTTACCAACCTCAGAAGGATGGAAGGCTGAGTCAACCATGAGCCGGCTACCTGGGATTGAGCCCCAGGTCGTGAGCATAGTTTAGCTGCAGTACAGGCATTTAACCTCTGTGCCATGAGGCTCCTATAATTTATCACTTCTAATTTATAAATTTATCATTTACATTTCTTTTTAAGGGCATAAAATTTTATTGCTGGGAGCAAACAGCTGGCTCTCTGAAGGTACAAGAGAGGTTAACAGTAATGCATTAGCATTTGAAATGGTAGCATTGGATATACATTAGGAACCCTGTATCCACTGATTCAGTTATCCACGGTTGGCAGAGGGGAAAAAATTAAATAATTCCGCGGCCACAAAGCAAGCTATTGTCACAAAAGGCATCTGTAAAGATAGCTTCTGTCACAAACAGCAGCCATAAAGCAAGCTACTGTGTCAAAACAGCAGTCATAAAGCAAGCTACTGTCAGGAAACATCAGTTTGTGGGTGGGTGGGCAGGCATTTTCTCTTATCCATGGTTTTCATTATCACAGGAAGGCCTGGAAACAATCCCCAGCGGATACTGGGGTCCTACTGTACTTAATCTGTAGTGTTGAATATTACCTTTACTGCTACAGTAACTGTAAAACAAAGATAATAAGTTCTCAAGAAATGTTATAAAAAACTTGCAGCTCATATACTGTGTATCAGTCCTGTCAGCGGTACATGTGCTCCTGGTTGTGAAGCACTCGAGTTATTCTGTAGCCCTCTCTCACTTCAGAATGTCTGTGGCAGGAGCCCTCAATGTAGCAAGTTACCATTGATCATTCACCAATGGCATGAGATTTCTCAAGAGGACAGACGATAATGCCTCGTTGAAATGGGACAAATCCAAAGATCTTATGTGTTTCTCTGCTTTTGTGTGTGTGTGCACAGTTATTTTGAGGCAAATATTTCCTTTTTGAGTATTAGCCAAGTAACTGTGGCCTTCTCTTCACAGTCTGCATGAGGCCCGCTCAGGAGATATCTGCAATGCATGTGTGCTCCTTGTGAAAAGATGGAAAAAGCTGCCAGCAGGATCAAAAAAGAACTGGAATCATGTAGGTTAAGTTGTATCTATACTGGGTTTACATCAGAGTTGAACAGGCATGCCCTCTCCAAGATCATCTAGAGTGTGAGGGGATCTCAAAGAGAAGGTTCTCATTGTACATTGTCCTGATTGAAATGATGGACTTTTCCAGTAATATGCCAAGGAGGCACCTGCACATCATTCTAGGGAGAGTCTCACGATGACCTATCCCACGAGGACCACATACTCATGCATCCTTCCTGGGTTGTTATTCAGTTATTACTTTGTCTTTCCTCCAAGGAACTCAGAATGGTTTGTGTGGTTCTTTCCCACCCATCCATACAGTACCTCTATGAGAAAGCCCAGACTAAGGAAGGAGGACTGCTTCCAAAATCTAATAAGTTTTATAACTTAGGTGAGGAGTCTGCACTGAGATCTCCTTGACCTAGTCTGTTACTTTAAGTAAGGTGTAGTTCAGTTCAGTTCTCCTTTACAACAGTTAAAGAGGAAATAGGACTCCTGTTGAAGTGGTGGTTGAAAATAAAAATACACCGTTATTAGTGTCTGTGCCCTTCTTCCTTCCTTTTTTTAAAACAATAAATTTATTGTTTTTTCATATCTTACTTCCATCATGATATTGAAGGTAGAGTGCCAAGAACACTGCCCAATTTAAAGCTTTTTTATATTCAGCAAAGTTATGTGCCCTCACATTATGCCATGGGGGCTGTCTCTTACTTTTTACATGTGGGAGACAAGGCAAAGTATAACAATAGCTTGGGGGAGCTTCTTTGGAGGTAACACTCCAGAGCATCACAGCCTTCAGAAAACTTTTTGGATTATGCAACAATAATTTTATTTATTTGACTTATCCCTTGCATTTATCCTAAAATTGAGATTCAAGGCAGCTTAGAACAAGATTTTAAAAAATACAGTTAAAACAATCTATGATCAAAAGAAACAAAAGTTATGAGCTAAAACTCAATTAAACTAATTACAATATAAAACCTTTTGAATTGAAATCAGTGTAACAAATTATACCAATTAGAATTTAATTACAGTGTTTAATTATAATATTAAAAGGCTAAAAAATTTAAAGTAGCTTAAAAACATAAAGAAAATGCTATTCCAGAACCTTTGTGTCTTTCGACTGTTTCGAGAATAATAAGAGTTGTAGTCCAAAAACACAAATATACACACATCTAGTTCTGAACATCTGGTTTTCTGTGGGAAAGAAGTATGTGTTGAAAGGAGTTATTTTTATTTTGAGAAACTCCTTTCTCAGCTTATCTTAACCCTCAGGGGGTTGTAGGGAAAGGAGATAAGAACAATTAAATATATTTTGGTAATATTCTTTCAAAAACAAGCCCTTGCATACAGATCTTTTCCACAGACTACTTTTCACCTGATACATTAAACCGTTCTGAGTTATATCCTGAGGACTGTGAGGAAGCCATGTGTGGCAAAACTTGCCATTTGTGTTCAGGGCCTGTCTAAAATCCAGGAGGTGTAACATTTTAATTGGCATAAGAACGGGGTTAAGTAACAGCACTAAGCAGTTGAAAAAACACAGATGTATAATTTGCATTGATTTTGACATGCTATTTTCAAGGTCTTCCAACAACTTTTTAAAACCATATACTGTATAAGCCTAGTTTTTCAGCCCAAATTTTGGGCTGAAAAAAGGGATCCTCCGCTTATATTCGGGTCAATACTTTTAGCCACTGAGGCAAGTTTGGGTCAGTGGCTAAAAGTCATTTTAAACATTGTGCGCCACTTCTCCTGACCCCCCCCATGTTTAAAATGACTTTTAGCCACCAACTCAAGCACTTGCCTTGGTGGTTAAAAGTCATTTTAAACATCACACACACACAGAGCTCACAAAGGAGGAGTTGCCAGGTCCTGCTGCATTTCTCACCCTAGGCTTATATTTGAGTCAATAAAATTTCCCAGTTTTGGGGTTTAAATTAGGGGCCCTGACTTATACTCGGGTCTACTTATACTCGAGTATATACGGTATTTACTGTTTTGTTTCTTAAAGGGGACCTCTACCCAGAGCTTATAAAAGTGAGTCTGCCGGGCTACAAGTTCAGTTGAAGTCCAGCAGAATATATTTTCCAGCTTCTGCTTATGGTTGTAGTTTGGAAGGCTGAGAACAATGCAATGAACACTCCCGTGTTGTCTTTCTCAGGTGGTCGATGCAAGAGCCGGACCAAGTCTTAAAACAACACTGAAGCCAAAGAAGATGAAAACTCTTCCTGGCAGCAGGATGAAGAGCAATCAGATAAGAAAGCTGAAGAAAGAGCTGAAGCGGCACAGTACGTTGACCTTCCATGTTATAAAGGAAGTGTTCTGCTTATATACCGCCCCATACCACTTTAAGTAGTCTCTGGGCGGTTTACAATTTTAATTACAGTGTGCAGGCTACACATTCCATTTCTGGGTGTTTTACATTTTCTAGTGTAGGTAATTTATGGCTCAATCATAAATCAAAATCTTAATGGGGGAAGTGGAGACACAGGGAGTTTTGAAATATGTGGACTCCAGTTCCCATAATACCTTAGCACTTGCTATGCTGGCCAAGACTCATGTGAGTTCCAGTTCAACAATATATAATGGGCCATAGGTTTGCCATCCTTGGTACACAAGGATACTTTGAATTTGTGAAAACTGAGAACTAGTTTTATAGTTCTCTAGTGGAACACAAATTGAACGTGAGTCACCAGAAAAACCAATGCGATTCTTAGTTGCATCAACAGAAGCATAGTGTCTAGAATCTAGATCGACTGAAGTGAGAGTACCACTCTATTTTGCTCTGGTCAGACCACACCTGGAGTACTGTGTCCAGTTCTGTGCACCTCAGTTTAAAAAGAATGTTGACAACCTCGAGCAGGTACAGAGGAGGGCAACCAGGATGGTTGAAGGTCTGGAAGAAATGTCTTCTGAGGAACACCTTAGGGAACTGGGAATGTTTAGCCTTTCAAAAAGAAGACTGAGAGGGGATATGATAGCTGTGTTTAAATATTTGAAAGGATGTCATATCGAAGAGGGAACAGGTTTGTTTTCCAAGGCTTCAGAGACTAGGACTCGCGGCAATGGATTCCATTTGAACATTCGGAAGAACTTCATGATAGTTAGAGGTGTTCGGCAGTGGAATATGCTGCCATGGAGGGTGGTGGTGTCTCCTTCTTTTGAGGTTTTTAAGCAGAGGCTGGATGGCCATCTGTCGGGAGTCCTGTGATGGGGGTTCCTGCATGGCAGGGGGTTGGACCGGATGGCCCTTGAGGTCTCTTCCAACTCTATGATTCTATGATTCTATACCATATATAGTATGTTATACGTATAGCTCATTTGTACATTTATTTGATGGACTGTCACTGGTCAACTTTTTAATTTCGATTGCAGAAGTTAATGCTGTTCCAGCCCAGGAGTTCAGTTTCTCACTGATGCAAGAAAAAAGTGGGCTAATTCTATGTACTGTGTAACTCTTCAGCAATCTGGAGGAAAGGGATTTTAAAAAGATTTATAATAATTTTGACAAGTATTCAAATATCAAGGGTCCGTTTCAGTGGGACTGAAAAGATTAAACTAATAATAGCACTTCTATGTTTTCTTTCAAAAGAAGTAAAATTTGTGTAAGAAATCTGCAGATGTAGAGTACAGACACCTACAACAGGACTCTTTTTGTGGTTCCAGCATTCATAATAAATTTCCTTAGCATTTTTCTTTGCAGCAGAGGTTCTCCATGAACCCCAGGGCTGCCTGGCTTCTGCAACTGAATTCCTCTTTGTCCTGCTGACTTTATACAAATGACCCTTTCCCCTGATCCTTGGAGAGTGGATTGCTGGGATGTATGCTTACATGTATGCGCACACACGTGGGCCCTGTTTCTTATGCATTATATGCAGCCCTTTTGGACAAAAGGGTTGGGAATACTTGATCTGTAATTATATGGGTCACAAATGAAACAACATGGTTGGTTTTGTTTGTGAATGAAAGCTGAGAATCTCAAACTGCACAGTGCTCTAGAATCCTGTGATTATTTCAGATTTCTGGTTTTAAAGTTAGCTTGTACTATATGGGTGTGTAACCTAGTTTTATGCAATAAGTGTCTTCACTCTTGCAGACTCCGATGCCCACAGCACCACCTCAAGTGCCTCTCCTGCCCAGTCACCCTGTTACAGCAATCAGTCTGATGATGGATCAGACACTGAAATGACCCCTGGCTCTAGCCGCACACCAGTCTTCTCCTTCTTGGATCTTACATACTGGAAAAGGTGAAAGGAAAAACATGTCCGAAATCAAATCCATGCACTCTTATAAGTTGTAGCAGCAGTCCATAATATTTCTGAAGACCAAGTAGTGTGCCTAGCACTTGGTGATCAGAATATTTTTAAGCATCTATATAACATTTCAAGCAAGAGCCTGCTTGACAAGACCTTACTCTCAGATTTAGATTAAGAGGGAGGTAAACACAGGGAGAGACAGAAGTTAAAAACACATAATTGCAATAAAATGTAATCTTAATTACAAGGCTCTTTTCCTTCCATTTCCTCAGCAATTAGGGAGCATTTGCAGACAGCTGATGACTCAACATAGTGTTTAAGGAAGTAGATAAAGTAACTGGATACCATGCAGGGCATGAATTGGGTCACAAGGCCTCTTGTCTTGCAAGCAAAGTCATAGCCTTGGGGCTCCCCCCCTCCCCGCCAGAATTAATTCCTGCTTGCAGAGAAATGATGGATACTGTGACAGTAGCCAGCAGTTGTATTGATCTTGAAATGTCGCTCCTGCTTTAGAATGAGCTGCTTGGTGTATACGTGGTATCAGCTCATATGCCTGCATAGTCTAACAGAAATGCCTGGATTGCAAGAGGAAAGTAATTGATGGTGTTCACTGCTACTGTGGTGGCAATTTGCCTTGATGTGGCAGCTTAAAAAAGGAATTATACAAAGTCACAGAGAGCATTTGACTTGTCAGACCTAGTTCTTATCAAACCAAGGGAAGGGCAGTACGAATCTAGTAAATAACCTTCCATTTCCCAGTTTGAAGCCGTCCTCTGGAGTCTAACATGGAGGCAGAGGTGGTATCGGAATGCTGAACAGGGTTCAACAATCAGAGCATATTAACTGAAGCAGTTTTCTAACAGCTGCTTCAGTTATGTGACTGTTTCCAGAATTCATTTGAAGTACCAATATAGACATAGAAGCCCATAGCAGCTTGGAAACAGGATAACCTAATGACCCACTTTTTGCTCATGCAGACATGTCTGAAAATATAGTTGATGGGCTGTAGGTCTGGGGTTGCTTTGTGTTAGTAGTTGTAGACTGCTATTCATGAGGTGATTTATTGTAGTACTACTTTCTTGTTTATCAAACAGTGAATAACATTTTACCTTTGGTGTAATTTTTAAAATAATAATTGTTTCTGTTTATTTACATTGAGGCTCTTTTTGCTATAATACCATTTATCCTTTAATTTGCAACTGTGTTTCGATTGGTCTTTGATTTTTAAAATGTTTAAAAATGTTTAAATGAAATTATCTTGAATTATTTCCCCCCCCCCCCAAATCTTTCTCCTGAAGGCAAAAAGTTTGCTGTGGAATTATTTACAAAGGTCGCTTTGGAGAAGTCCTTATAGACACTCATCTCTTCAAACCTTGCTGTAGTAATAAAAAATCCACAGCCGAGAAGCCGGAACTGCAAGGCCCTCAGTCCCCAACCATTTCCAACCAAGAAGAGTGGTGATTTCTACAACTAACTGCAAACGGTGCAGACGGAACCTCTTGTGCTCTCTCAAAATGCTTGAAAGTCAACTACTCCTCGTTTTGGAGGCTTGCTATGCTGCCAAAAGACAGATTTTTCTCCTGAACTCCTTGAGGATTTTTTAACAGCCTCAATCCATTAATCCAGAATCCTGTTCATATCTCTTCAAAAAGACTGTAAATATTTAAGATATACTAAAATTCCTTGATGAGCTGAATGCTGCTGCATGTCATCTCTGTTCAGCCTCTTTTCCCTCACAACTTTTCCTCACATGAATAACTACGAGGTTGGTAAAATATGTATGTAGAATGTATTTCTGTCAGAGAGGCAGTGGTCATATTTCCTATGTTAAAATTTTAGCCAGTCACTTTTTGTTTCCTCCTGTAGGGAAAATAGTAATTGTTACTCTGCGGCTTATTAACATTTGGATAGGATTTCCTTACTATGTATATGTTGTAAAGGTGGGGAGTTCTTATTTCTTACTACTGATGCTTCAACAGTGCTCTAGAACAAGGTCAAGTTGATATTTTTTGCCTACTAAAATGTATATGTGAAAGGAAAAAGAGAGATGATCAGCCTTAAGCAAAGTTACTACGAAGGTTGGTCATGCAGAAGAGGAAATGACTCAGTACTGGACCAAGTGATTTTTCTTCCTACAATGGGTATGATTTATGGATGCAGATTACAAATAATTCTTGATGGAAGTTAGGAATGTTTTGGTAGCATTTTCGACCAACCTTTGCAAGTGTAATAATGGTCACTTTGTGATAGAGTTATAAGTGGATAGGGCAGACATTCCATAAATTGTCAGGTTCTTATTTTAATACCAGATAAGATTTTTCTGATTTACGATCAATTAAGCTTAACTCTTCTCCCACACACCTGGGAATAAACCTCACTGAGCTCAGTCAGTCAGAAAATGTGTCTTTTCTCTCTCTTGGACCATGAATTCCCAGAACCCCTCAGGCATGTTGGCTGAAGAATTCCAGGATTTATAATCCCAAAATTTAACATTTTCAGGTCCTGATCACAATTGGATTCAGTTATTAACTAGACCAGTATGGGATCAAATTAAAAGTGCACAATTTTCATTGCTTTTTCTGCAATTCTGCAATTTTGTAGATTAATTTAAAAAGAGAAAGAGAAAAAAAATCCATAAAACTAGCTATCTACAACTCAAAGTAGAGACAACACTCTGTTTGCTGCACTCCGAACCAAGCACCTGGTTACAAATAACATGGTAATCATCCTTAATTTTGATAGAAAGCCAAGTAGGGGAGCTTTGCTAACTAAAGTTCAGAATCCTCTTCTTTCTTTTGGCCCTGTGTTAACTTCTCTGATTACATATCTATGAAGAAAAACTATGATCATGAATGCATCACCTGTGCGACTGCGCAATATGATTATAAGCAAAGCAGATAGGTCTAAGTGTGCATTGCATATGTGTTAGCAGAACTGAATACTGTACATAAATCAAAAGGTATGCATTTAGTATAGCATCAAATGGGTGCATAAACAACTATAGCATTTCTCTTCTGTACTCTTGCTGTAGCAATGTTCCCGGGTGGTGTGTGTGTGTGTGTGTGTGTGTGTGTGTGTGTGTTCCAAAGTGTTGGACTACATCCATTGTAGTCTCTCTGGTGGACCTTTTGGATAGGGAAGGCTGAAGGGTAGCGTTGAATGCTAAGGCTGCATTTTGAACAGACTCCCTTCCCTCCATGTTCACTAAATGCACATGATAGTTTAGTTTACTAGGGGCAATTCCCCCCTTCCAGAATAAACATTATTTTTCGTTGAGCCTTAGTCCAAAAGATCCTCAAAACCACTCTTGTTATACTCCTCCTCCATATCTCCCTCTAAAGTGCCTTCAATCCTTATTCCCGCTCTCCATGTGCCCCCAATGCCAGTGATTTCCATCTTGGTGCTCCTCATTAAAGAGTCTTTGTATCACTGTACTTGCCACCACACACACAACTTCTGAGCCTGGTTATTTCCCAAACCAATTCATACATTTCCTGTGACAAAGTGGGCCTTTCCCATAGATCTACGGTAAATGTTGTACGTGCTTTTGCTGTAAAAATGAGATGAGGAAGATTTTTCAGAGGGCCACTACAGTAATGGATCTAGGGTTTTAAAAAGGGCTTTCTTTATGATGTCCGGTTTGTGTGCGTGTTTTTTTTTAAGCTAAGCAAACAAAAAGCCTAGAATATATATATATTTTAAACCAGGTCCAATGAAATGTTCTGTAACATATGTGTGCCTGCTTCTAGGACATTATACTGGCCTCTTCAGCAATCTACTACCACTTTATAGTTTATACTGCATACTTTTTATTCCTTTACTGTAAAAGGGTGACAATTTCAACCTGATTTCTACAAACATGCCTGTGGGGTTTTTAAACATTTTCTTTTTTGTTAAACTATGAATTCCTAGGTTGATGCATCAGGGAAAAATGCAAAATTGAAAAAGTGTCTTCCTACATTTTTACGAGTTCCCTTTTATTGCCCTCTTTCCTTCTGTAAATAGGAGAAATATTCTATAAGGAGGATAAAATAGATCTTTATTTGTTCTTAACTAGCTTCTTGGCAGTTTTGCTGGGCTGGTAATCTCTGAAGGATGCATGCAAGAGTTGAGAACATATTTGTTGTCTCCTTGTTAGCATACCCATTTTAGGTTGTTATTTTTTTTTAATGGCCAATGACTCGATGGATTTACAGCTGCAGTGTGAAACCATGTGCTATATTATATGGATCATCTCCTCTACATCTGTATTTATTTATTTATTACTACATCAGCAGACTGTCTCCCTTTCCTCTCTCTTTTTCCTCCTCCTTCATGAGTAGTAATGCAAGATGAACTGTATGTAGTTATGCACTTTGTATGAAACGTAGTAGAAATCTATGGAACCTGTTTTTATACTTTTTTAATATTGTTCATATACAATACTTGTAATCCAAGCTTTTTTAAGAAAACCTAGGGTGATGAATAAAGATTGTAGGCTTATTTAGAAAAAAATGTTGTTTTTCTTTTTCAAACATTTTGGGGTTTTAAAATGGGTCTGACATTTGGGTGGCTGCTAGCCACAGAGACGTGGGTGGAAACTGTAGAAAACCACTGGCTGGAGGCATTTAATGCCAATGCCCTCTTCCTTGAAGGAATTGTATTGCCTTGCAGAGACAGAATGGAAAGGGCAAAGGATTTCAGTGGTATTTAAAAAAAAATAGGCTGCAGTCCTTCACTTGTGTAGTTGGGCTAAAGACCCAACGAACTCTGCATCTGTCACCTGGGCATACAGCAAAGGCTCACACTATGATTTATGGATTTCCGTAGGGCGGAAGGGTGAACACTTTTGGTATAATAATTGATAAGTTTTTGCAGTTCCAAAATCCTTCCTCATCACGGTAGCACTGAAGGTAAGACTGTGATCTAAAGAGGGCCCTGGTTTATCATCAGGCGACTTAGATTTACTGTGTCTTTATATTGGCTTGGATTAATACTTTTAAATTTTAAATATAAAATTTTATTTAATTCCTGTATATTATTTTGTATCCTACTTGTAATGTGAGATTTACAAGCAGCTTACAACTGACTTTCTAGAATTTCTAATGAGGCCTCTAATAAGCAAGTCCTATGATGGATTTCTAAAACGTGCACTACGTACAGGGTTGCCACTAAAATTTTATTTTTCATTTCCCTGACTCCATGGCTAACATTTGTCCTTTTCCCTGACCACCATTCAAATACAACCACAAGTAAAAGAATAATCTTAAATTTGAAAGCAACAACAACAGGCATTTAATCACAGGCAAAAAAATCTCCAAATAAATCATATTCTACAGCGAAGCTAGATAGTTCTAAGATTATTGCATACAGTACTTGGAGCAGATAGCTCTAAATACATATTGTTTTGACACAAAACAGGTCTCTCCTCAGCCTTGCAGACTTTCAGGGTAGCCTGGCTAATACACTCCCTTGAAATCTCACCGTAATCACTGAGGTCCACAAGATGGAGTTGCTTGCATAAGAAATCCTCAAAGCTTTAGTGCTGAGTGCATCACTACAGTATTTAATTCCAGCTAAGTGGCTCTTGAAGGTTTCTTGAAATATAAAAAGTAGATCAGAAAGTGTGCAAAATTTTCTTAAAAGTTAGAAGTTTGGACTTGCACAAAAAATAAATTATATAGACAAGTGGATATTCATCACCACCCTCTTCAAAAGCCCCTTTCCAAGCAGAAGCCTCGGGAAGAACCATTACTCGGGGCAATGGTTTCAAACTACCGGAAAAGAGATTCCATTTGAACATTAGGAAGAACTTCATGGCAGTTAGAGCTGTTCGGCAGTGGAATATGCTGCCATGGAAGGCGGTGGAGTCTCCTCCTTTGGAGGTTTTTAAGCAGAGGCTGGATGGCCATCTGTCTGGAGTCCTGTGATGGGGATTCCTGCATGGCAAGGGGTTGGAATGGATGGCCCTTGAGGTCTCTTCCAACTCTATGATTCTATGATTCAAAATAGAGTTTGTACAATTCTCACACAATCTTTGGGAATTTGGACAGGATCATGTATATAATCATGGAAATCTCACTTCCCTGTATATATTCCTTTTCTAGAAACAGACTTCTTTCTTATTTGTGGATTTTCCATTTTTCCTTCTCTCTCTCTCTCTCTCCTTTATTTGCTGCACTCTATGCATTCACAAGTCACCTCAAATAGCCTGACCAGAAATCATAAAAGTGTAATAAGTTAAATAAACTAAATAAAGAGTACAAGAGATAACCCAGTAAAAGAGCAGCATGATCAAACCAACTAAAACAGGGGTGTCCAAACTTTATGCAAGGAGGGCCAGATTTGGTGAGGTGAAAATGTGTGGGGGCCAACCGTTCAACCTCATTTGGCCCCAGGGCCAGACTTTGGACAAGTCTCTATGCAAGGAGGCAGGGAGGATGCTGCAGCAATGGAGCTGGGGATGGGTAGGCTAGGCAGGTGGCTGGGGGAGGGCAGGCAAACCATAAAACTGCAAGCTAACGCCTCCATCCCATATGGGGAGGGGCCAGCTGGTGGGGATGCATGACAGGCTGAGACAGTGGGGAGAAGAACCTGCGGGCCGCTCAGAATTTGAAAATGGGCCGCATTTGGTCCCCGGGCCTGACTTTGGACATGCCTGAACTAAAAGGAGTAAAAATACCCTAAATAATACAAAAAGGCCATAAGGCTAGGCCAAGCATCATCTGGCCACTGAAAACCACATGCCCAAGGTGAGTATGCTACTTACTCTCCTGAAGCAAGGGTAAATGGAGTTGTGGAACTAGATGACCATACACAATATAGTACTTGAAAGTCTATTTGTTATTGCTGTAATGAATATATAAAATATCAGCCTACCAGTATAATTGAGAGTGAGGGCAAATATTGATACTACATCACTGTTAACCTCTATGGTAATTGTCGGTTTCCAAATACACACAAACTACACACAAACACAGTGAATTGAATGGGGCAAGTGAAGAAAACAGATGTTTTTAGCCCATTAGAGAGAGACACAATGAAATGCATACTGTTTCTCTGTTACCCGTAGAAGTACATGACGAAACTGAGAAATTGGGAGAACATGGATTGGAGAACTTTTCTGGAAAACTCAGACTTTTTTTACTGCTTGAGAACAGCGGACTGAGAGAAAGGAGGGGATAGAAGTACTACCTGTTTATATTTTCGGAAAACATTTCAAGGCCAAGTGGACTCATTTCTGGGTACTGTGCTATTTGGGGGGGGGGGGAATTACTTCAGCTGTGGTAAAGGAAGGGAAAAAACTGCTAATGTCTCTGTCAACAGTTGAGGGAATTTGAAGCCTGATTGGCAGACCATCTCAAAAGGTCTAGACGAAGATGATGCACTAGCTATAAAAAGAACTTTTGAAGTTACTTTCAATACCTTAGTTATATCTTAAGAGACTCTGTGCTCAGTTGCTGTCCTATGCTGTGAAGGATAATGCACTTTGTGCATTCCTTAAAAGTACTCTGATGCAAAGCTAGTGTGTAAGTACTAGGTATATACAAAAATATAAAATACAAAAAGAATTTATAAAATAATTTATAATGTCCACTACAAAGAATTGTACACTTACATAGATGTTCCTTAGCCAGGTTTCTTTCAGCTAAGATGGTGGCGGGTGGGTCTTGTCTTTGTCCCGCCCTAGCATTTTTGTTTGTTCATAATCAGTCTGATCTTAATCAGCCAGGATGGGCAGGGGTCAAGTGGAGAAGCCACCAGCCAGCAGTAGGCCAGTGCCCTGGAGGCCTCAGGAGGGGTCAAGGGCCCAAATGCAACAAAATGAGAATGAGGGGTTGCACCGCTAGTGGCACTCATAGACAGACTAGTGGAACCGGAGTCCAGACCGGAATGGATGGCCTCAATTTAAATTTTGGGTTTAAAGTGGGCTGCAAGGTGGTACAGTGGATTGTGTCCTGGATCCGTTCCAATCTGGGTTCAGGCTGCGTCATTGGACTGAAACAGTCCTGGTCATATTGCATGATGACTTCTTCAGGGGGCCGGACAGCTCAATCCTGCTGGTCCTCCTCAATCTGTCTGTAGCCTTTGATACCATTCAACCATGGTATTCTCCTGGGCAGGCTCTCTGAGGTGGGGATTGGGGGTCTAGCTCTTAGCTGGCTCTGATCCTTCCTTGGGGGCTGTGCCCAGCGAGTTACACTGGGGGGGGGGTTCTGTCAGCCCCATGGTCACTATCTTGTGGGGTGCCCCAGGGGTCGCCAATCTCCCCCAAGCTGTTTAATATCTATATGAGGTAATTCGGAGAGGTGGGGCATGATGCCATCAGTATGCTGATTACACACAGCTCTACCTCACCTCCTCTATTTCTGCAATGGAGGCTGTACAGACCCTTGAACACTGCCTGGCTGTGGTCATGGAATGGATCGGGACTAACAGGATCAGACTCAACCCGGAGAAGACCAAGGTTCTGTTCCTTGGGGGGGTGTGTGGGTGCAGTGGCCCTCTTCCCATTCTTGGTGGGCCCGTCCTCCAGCTGGTAGATAGAGTGAAGTTTCTAGGCGTCATCCTCAATCCCGCTTTATCCCTGGAATCCCAGGTGGCAGCCATTTCTAGGGCAGCCTTTTACCAACTGAGGTTTATCACCCAGATTTGCCCGTACCTTGACGGTGACTCTCTGAGAACTGTTGTGCAAGCATTGGTTATCTCGCGGATAGACTTATGTAACACTCTCTACATGGGGCTTCCCTTGACCCTTGTTCAGCCGTTGCAGTGGGTGCAGAATTAAACAGCCAGATTGGTGGTTGGCGCAAGCAAGTATGACCGTGTCACCCCAATTCTGGCTCGCCTGCATTGGCTACCTGTTGCCTCCTGAATAAGGTTCAAGGTATTGGTTTTGATTCATAAAACCTTCCATGGCTTGGGACCAGAGTATCTGGCAGAGTGTATCTCCCAAAGATCAGCTTCGGGCCAGCCCACCAGAGCATTGCAGGCTTTCTTGCTTCAGGTCGCCACTCCGAGGGAGGCCCAAAAATCCTCCATTTGGAGTCGGGCCTTCTCGGCCATCTTACAAGTGAGATAAGGCTTGTGGAGTCCCTTCCAATATCTAAAAAACATTTTAAAACTTGGCTATCTAAAGCCGCCTTTGGCGACTGCTGAGGTTATTGTCTTGTCCATTTGTTAGTTTACTGTTTGCTGCTGCCATCTTGATTTTTGGCGATCTTATTTCTTATTCTTTTTATTTGTTATGACTACTTGTTTGTACTATTTTCCTGGGAAAGTCAGGCGGTATATAAATGGAAATAATAAATAATAAATGTTCATTACCGAAATCCAGGTGCTCAAGGCATGCATTTCCATTCTATAGTGAATAACAGCTCCAGCATAAGCTCCTTAGTTAAGATCTTCCATTTGGTGGGTTAAACCAAATAATGCATAGTGGTTACAGAAGCAGAGTTATCTAGTCTCAGGTCTAACTCCTCAGAGGATCTGCACATTTATGCACTCGGAATGTAAATTAAAAGGACCCAATTTTGCTTCCATAATGTTGAGATCATTCTTTCCGTGTATACTGAAGTAGTCTGTAGAAGACCATTCCATATAAATATGGCATGGTCTCTTAAGGCTAGCTGGAGATAGATGTTGGCACACATGTGAATAGTAGCAGGAACTTTTTTATAAGGCAAAGGCAAATAAGATTAGCAAGTGGACACTTGCAGTTGCATTTTCTAATTCCGCTTGGAGAGCTCTATAATCGTGTTAGAACTGTTCTTTGTGCTCCTGACAACACAAGCCTCTGTCACTTTTGTTCTGAGTAAATGGCTGCTAGACAGTTTTGCAAATACAGCAGCATTCCATTCTGGCAGGCCACCATTATACACAAAATAGGAAATAGCGACAAAAGCACCCGCAAACATTATGCATGCAGAACAACTTTCTTATTCTTCAGAATATGTACGTCAGAAGCTCATTCCTGCTGCCAATTCTCTTTTCTGAAATTTCATTCACAAATCAACACGTAGTATTTATTTTTAGCCATGTTCGGATTTCCCAGGCTAAAACTGAAAACAGTGCCTTGCTCAATCTAATGAGTATTGAATGTTACCCAAATATGACTGAAATCATTTTCCTTGATGGCTGACTGTATTTTTGCTAGCAAATATTCCACTGTGAGTTTTAATTTTGGAGTGAAATTTAAATATAGTAAAGGGAGGGGAACGCAGCAAACAAGCTTCCTGATTGGCCAAGTAAAAGTAGACATTAAATAAACCCCAAATTGTGTTATTATTTCGCTAAGCACTAAGCACTGTGTTGGATCCAGATCTGTCTTCCATGGATGGAAGGGTTCCATGCACAGAGGATAACTAGGCAGAACGCCATTTAACTTTCCCCTCCACTGTCTATAAAAATAAATGTCACTTTTTACATTTACAGAGAATAGTAATCAAGGCAGCTTATAAATTGCACAAAAGAATAAAAATAAGTAAAACCAAATTCAGCTATAAAATCAAGTAAAACCAAGCCCATTGTGAAAACTGATTCAAAAGCACAAGGATCAAAACCTTCCTGGTGCAATCCAACAGAATAAGCATCAACTATTCTTACAACTATTCCCTTCTATGGGTTACAGTAGATTTGTAGCATACAAACTTGTCTATGGAACTGTACTGCATTTGAAATGATAGATCCTAGTTAACAGTCAGCCCTCTCAATTTTTAAACAGTAGTTTTAATACGTGACATTTCACAACTGCTTTACCGTTATGGCACAGAATTCTTATATTATTTCATTCTTTAACATTCAAATAATGGCAATTAATATTCAGATGTCACATACTGTAATTCCTCAAAGCAATTCATTTGTATCACCAGAGACAAAAATGGCTGTACATACGTATTAGCAATTTTCCTGTTGCTTGTAAAGATGTCTGCTATCAGTCCAAATTATAATCTTATTCATGTGTGATACAGAAAACTAATGTTTAATAACATTTAAATCCAGAAATTGCTAATCCAAACTGATGAAAGTCTGGCTTCTCTTATAAAATATATCTACAGCAGAGTTCGAACCATATTTGAAAGGTAACAAAACATTACCCCTTCAAAAAGAATTTATCTCAAAGGTTTCATATTTGCATAATAAACTTGCACATGCACGTGAATTTTAAGATTATATCTCAATGATTAATCGACTGAAAAAAAGAACACTAATTTGGAGCTTCTGAAGTTGGGAATCCTTCTCATAGAAAAAAATGAATTATCTATTGACTCTTAAGGAAAGCCCTGCTTTTGTGGTGTCTCCCCTGTTTCCCCCTTAAGTCTTTAAACTTATTCCCTTGGGAGAACTTTCAAGGAGGCAAAACAAAGTTCAGTTTAATGGAACAACTTCTGGGATTTCCATACCTTCTAATCTTAAAGTGGAGATAATAATAGTAGCAGCTTAATGGAGGAGGGAACTCAATAGTCCGCAATTTGTCCATGGACTGCAGATTCCCCATCCCACAGTTTATCTCAATGAGAGGACAGACTCAAAGAGGAGACAACTTTTTAGGTCTCCTGGCCTTGAGCTGTTTAGGGCGTTAAGTAGACAGCAAGCAGCATCTTGTGAATCAAGTACTGCAAAAAGATTTTTCATTATACAGAATACTAGACTTGATCAGTGGTTATCCGTTAAAGTAGTTTTTCAATAGATTCAGAAACAAAACACTTCTTCAAGCAATGCATAAGTTATAAAACTTACCAGCAGAACTATAATATCTTAAATGCATTTAGTGAGAATTACACAGACTCATGGACAGATTTTTAAATTTCATCCCTAGCAGACATCGTGCATAATTAGTATGGTGCAACATGGAGTCACGAAGAGTCGGTCATGACTGTAATAACACCACACACACACACACACACACACACACACAATGTATGCATGTGACATGGCAAGTCTTGATCTTACTTTCAGTTAGAGGCTAAAATAGCTAATATTGTGAATTCACCATAATGTTTACATCACACAGAAAAAGAAATACTGTAACAATGTAATTTATTTAAACCAGATCAGTGTGTGTGTATGGGGGGGGGTCCCTTGTTGTCTCTCCTATTTCTAGGTACACATCTACAGAGGTGTGCAGGTGCTTTCGTTCATGACTGCAAATACCACAGAGTCCTTGTCTCAAGGCTGACATTTTATTTAAATCTGGTAGGCTTGTAAATGTACAGTGAGACAGTGTGTGATTCTGGATAAATATTCTATGGGCTAAATTGTCGCCATGGATCTAGACATTTAAAATTGGTATTAGTCTTCTCATACAGGCAACAGACAATGGAAGGTTGCAATTAAGTAATTCAAGGGGGAAACTCTCATAGAAATGGGAATGTCAAATAATTATTTCACACATGTAACTTACTGCACATTCACATATGTAATCAGGCATGGTTGCATCCCCTACCAGTGGCCAGATAGCTGAGTGAAGAGATTGTTCATGATGAGGCCTGGAGAAAATACTCAAAACAGCTCTTGCTTGGCTATTAGACAAAACTGGCCTATCTAGCATTCCTTAAATTGCTCAGTGTGTTGGCTAGCTACTCCTGTTGTAAGTGGTAGAGCAAAAGCACTGTGCAACTATCCACAGGATCAGCCTGTGATCCTTCTTCAGTGGGAGTTACTGCCAGTGAAACATACTTGGAATTGTGCGGTTACATCGCCTGGTAGCTCATCAGATTCAATCAATTTTTGCATTATGGGGGTAAAGTCGAAAGAGGATGCAATCCAGAACAGCAGGGCTTTAAGATTATAGGCATTAGGTATTTAAAGGAAAAAGTTAAGAGGCATATAAAAACAAAAGGTAATTAAATAAATCAATTGCATAGAATGGAAGTGGGCAGAAGGTGGGTCAAGCTGTACTGGCATGTACAAGTGACTGATTGATCTGCAGTTAACTGGTAAGAACTTGTGACAATGATTTAAAGTATTTAAAAAGTCCTCTTGATCATATAAATCAAGAGTATTTGAATGACATCAGCTTGGAGGAAGCCTCCAAGGACTGGCATTAAAAACAAATACTAAGGATGTTCTCTGAGGCCCTATTTTATAATTGTGTATGTGTGTCTCCTCTTTTCCAGGTCACTGTTTTGCCTTGACATCTGTTGGTGGGTAGCCAATGTGGTGTAGCAGATAGAATGACAGACTAAAAGGACTCAGAAGATGTGGGTGAAAATCCCTCTTTGGCCATGTAAACTCACTGGGTATGGCAATGTATTTCACTTAAGTATTTCACTTACCTTGAAAGTCCTATTAAGGTTTCCATAAGTCAGATGGGACTTGACAGAATGTAACATCTGCTAATGGATGTTGCAATTCTGGTAAATATAAAAAACAAAGCAGCTACCATAAACATGAAGTCTGCCCACTCCTATTCCAAGGTATACAGTTTCCAGGTAAAACTGGAGGCAAAAAGAAGATGCAACTCCAAATTTTTTACTACTTGTGTAAAGCAAAAATTTCAGCAGTTGAAATATGCCAGACAAATTAAAGATGCTAATATTCTTTCTGTATAACAGCTAAAGGTGCAATATGTTTCCTCTTTTGCATCTGGTCATTAACATGCCAAGTCTATTGGGTCTTGTTATTCCGTAATTTCATTGAGTGCCTAGAGACGTAGGATGGAGAATGAATAGCCTTCCAGATCTTGTTGGACTGCAACTTCCATGACTCTTAGTCAGCACAGCCAATGACAGTTACAGCCCAGCAACTGCTGGATGGTTATACATTGGTCACTGTGGCCTAGAATATAATTAACAGTCCCTTGGGGTTGCAAATTAGAAGGAATGATCAGTACCAGTGGCCATCTTGACCTGCAAGGAATGTTGTTCATCATTATTGATAGAAGTTCTCACTGAGGAATTCTAATGAGCTTGTAAGGAACGTCATCGTTTGATTTGTTTTTATAAATTCACAAAGTTTTAAAATTATAAATGGAAGCCAAAGCAAATTGTGACTCCTAGCTCAATATCTTCCCAATCACAGCATTCATTGCCATTTCAGGGAGACTGCCATAATTCCTCTCTATTTTCTTAGGCCTTCTCCACCATTCTCCTTCATCCACCTCTCCAATACCTGGATGGTGCAAAAGCCATGGTCAGGCAGCAGCTGCTTGAAACTTCTCCCTTCTTTTCCCATTTTTTGTTCAGAAGGTAGCCTTTCACTTGTAAAAAGCCACCAGTGTTACTGCAGGATGCCAAAAAAGTTTGAACCTGATTTTTCCTGGAATGCTCCCAATTCTATTTCTTTATACACTGAGCAGTCTGCTTTATATGACTACAGGAACTAGATTTTATTATATAGTTAAAAAAATCTGGCATTTAAAAAGATGAAGAGTAGCTAACAAGTTTTTTTGGGGTGCTGAAGCTACTAATAAAGCTGTAACATTGTACATAGTCTTTCCCTCCACAGTGAATAAATGCCTTGCTGCCAACCCTGTCTATAGGCAAGGATAAACTAGGGTCCCTTGATGTAAAAACTGTAGTAAGCACTTGATTCCAAAATAAAAAGCCTGATGTGTTTTGGCTTGGCCTTTTCAGCCTTCTTTAATGGCAATAGTCATTGTAATTTTGTTGGCTTTGCTGCCTTTTGTAAGCCGCTTAGAGTACATAGTAGATAAGCGGGGTATAAATATAACAAATAAATAAATAAATAAATAAATAAATATCAGATAAAATAGAACAAGAAAAAAAATTATGACACCATTTTTTCTAGGGACATTTTAACAATTTAATATAGTTCAATAATCATATTGAACAGGCTCTGGTCAAATAAATATATGCATATGTTTAGTATAAACAATTTCATTAGCACAATGCATTCTGTATTAAGAGTAACATTTCTTTATACGCTATCATAAGGAGAACAAGATACATAATATCTGCACGTTCATGGCAACTGGACTTATTTTCTTGAGAAACTGAAATGTTTCGCTGCTCATCCAAACAGCTTCATCAGTCTGAAGAAAGTTAGTTGCGAGTCCTCCATTTTATAGTTCACTTTGACCTCATGTCACCCTGGTTTGAAATAGGCTGATCAGATGAACAATAGCCTGAACAGGCTAATTACATGCAAAACAAGATATGTCAAGCCTTACTTTGGTATAATTTGTGCTGATTATGGCGTACAGCTTATGAAAACCCCAAATTCACAATATCAGAAAATTACAAAATTACATGACATCAATAAGACAAGAATTGAAAACAGAACAATATTGGGCCTCTGAAAAGTAGACACATGCATATGTAAGTGTTTGGGCCCCTTTTGCATCAATTACTGCCTCAATGCAGCGTGGCATGGATGCTATCAGCCTATGGCACTGCTGAGGTGTTATGGAAGACCAGGATGCTTCAATAGTGGCCTTCAGCTCCGCTGCATAGTTCGATCTCATGTCTCTCATCTTTCTCTTGGCAATACCCCATAGATTCTCTATGGGGTTCGGGTCAGGCAAGTTTGCTGGCCAATCAAGCATCCCCATAAAGCTCATATGCGGAACGAAGCATGAAGCGCTCCAAAATCTCCTGGTAGACAAGAGCTGCGTTGACCCTGGACTTAATGAAGCACAGTGGACTAACATCAGCAGATGACATGGCTCCCCAAATCAACACAGACTGTGGAAACTTCACACTGGACTTCAAGCATCTTGCCTTGTGTGCCTCTCCATTCTTCCTCCAGACTCTGGGTCCTTGGTTCCCAAATGAGATGCAAAAGTTGCTCTCATCAGAAAAGGGGACTTTGGACCACTGAGCAACAGTGTTCAGGAGTGACTTGAGAAAAGGAATACGACATTTGAAGCCCACGTCCAGTCTCTGTCTCTGTGTGGTGGCTCTTGATGCACTAACTCCAGCCTCAGTCCACTCCTTGTGAAAGTCCCCAATACTTCTGAATTGCCTTTTCCTGATCATCCTCTCCAGGCTGTGGTCATTCCTGCTGCTTGTACACCTTTGTCTTCCACACATTCCCCTTCCACACAACTTTCTCTTGATGTGCTTTGATTACAGAACTTTGGAAACATCCCACTTCTTTTGCAGTCTGTACCTTTTTGGGCTTTCCCTCCTTATGGAGGGTGTCTATGATGGATTTCTGCACAATTGTCAGGTCAGCAATCTTTCCCCATGATTGTGATTCCTACTGAACCTGATTGAGAGACCATTTATAGGCTCAGGAAACTTTTGCAGGTGTTAGGAATTCATTAGCTGATTAGAGTGAGACACTTTGAGCCTAGAATATTGAACCTTTTCACACTATTCCAGTTTTCTAAGATTGTGAATTTTAGGTTTTCATAAGTTGTACACCATAATCATCACAATTATACCAAAGTAAGGCTTGACACATCTCGCTTTGCATGTAATGAGTCTATCTCATATATTAGTTTCACCTTTTGACTTGACTTACTGAAATACATGAACATTTGCACAATATTCTAATTTTTTGAATTTCACCTGTATACTATATGGTTCCTTTTGTGTAACCCATACTTTATGGCTTTCAGCACCTTAGGCCATTGTTCACCTAGTGGCCCACTGAGCCACCTAACGAGCCTACTCAGGCCATTGTTCATCTGATGAGCCTATTTCAACCATGGTGACATGAGGTCAAAGTGAACTACAGTATAAAATGGAAGACTCGCAACTAGCTTTCTTCAGATTGATGAAACTGTTTGGATGAGCAGTGAAACATATCAATCTCTCAAGAAAAAGAAGTCCAGTTGCCACAACTCAACTTCCAGATAAACTCACCTGGATGAATGAGAATCTTCACAGACAAGATACATAATACAGTGGTATCCCAAATTAAGAGCACCTCAACTTATTTTTTTAACTTTTTTTTCATTTTTTTTAGATAGGTACCCTGACTTAAGAGTAGTTCCACTTAAGAGCATGCATTCGGAATGGATTAAATTTGTAAGTTGAGGCACCACTGTACAATGTTACTGTAAATGTGTTTATCAGGGTTTTTTTTAATGTGGTTTTTATACATCTCGGGGACCCTAGTGTCCCCTTGCCTTCAGCTCTGGTGGGTATTCCCAATTCTTCCTCCTAATTGTCTACCAGTCCTAGAGTTCATGTACAGTATTTTGAAGATTTAAAAAAAAACAGCAGAGTGGCTGACGCCAACCACCAGGGAATACCAGGAGCTGTAGGTGCTTGGAGTAGGAACTGGCAAGTCACTCAAGTATTCCTGCCAAGAAAACTCCATGGACATGGAGTCACGAAAAGGTCACGACTCAACAACAACTTTTGAAAAAAATACACCAGCCTACCATCACCTTTCTTAGGCTGACCTCAAATAAAACTTACTAGCCTTTGGGGGTGATGTTTATATTGTTTCTATCTGAAACTGAGCACAAGCATGGCTACTACTCTCGGAATTACGGCATGCCATTACTTGGCACGGTCGCTGCCCAAACTCTCTATCTGGGGTTAACTGTCGAAGATGCCTGTCGAATCCTAAAGCTTACTCGAAGCTTGGTGACAATTATGAGTTCACCTCAATCCAGCCACGACGCTCGGCTACAGCCAATCACATCCCAGGGAAGTCAAGCTGTTTCTCCTCCCCCCCGCCCCCCCCCCCCCCCCCCCAGATGTCAAGCGTCACTCCCCCCTCCCATACCGGCTAACTAACGGCCCGCCCGGTCACGTGAGCAGGCCGCCATGCGGTTGCCGGGCGAAATTGGGAGGCTCGAGCCGGCTGGCGATTGGGAAGCCGCAGGGTGATTTACCGCCGAGGCTCCGCCCCTTGACTCCTCCCCCGGCCCCACCCCACCCGCCACAGGGGCGGGGCAGCTTTATAAGTGCGGGGCCCGGCGGGCGGACGGGCTTGAGTTTGTTAGGCTGTTGAGGTGAGTCGGTGGTAGTGGCAGGCGGGCGGGGCTATCCCGTGGCAGCAACTCTCTTTCCTCCTCCCCTGCGTTTCCCCCACCCACCCGGGGAAGAATGTGGGCAGCGGGACGAAGGCTATTGGAAGGGTTATTGCTGGCGGGGGGAAGGCGCCTCTGTGGGGTTTAGGGTCTTTAGGGGAAAGCAGAGCGAGCCCCCACCGGCGTGAAGGATGCCTTGGAGGCGGCTCTAGTCTGCACAGCTGTGGGATGCCGTGGCAGTTGTGGCGGGGGGGAGACCTGCTTCGTCATTCGCTCCCTCCTCCCGCAGCTGCAAAGGGCCGGTCATTAGGTCTCCGGCTGGTCCATCGCAGCAAGGTTTGCATTGCACCGTTTTCTCCCCACCCCCACCCCCTATAGACGACAAACGGGCCAAAACCTCTTTCTTTCTCCCCGGTGCAAACCGTGGCATCCCCCCCTTTTGCTGCTGCTGCTGCTCCTTCCACTTTCTCTCTGAGGGTTACCTCCCTGCTTGCCCTTTTGGAAACCGGGCATCCTCGATCCGCTGCCACCTCGCGAGGAGGCTTCCTGCTGCATCGCAAGCGGAACTTGCTGGGTCGAACTGGCCGCAGGGACGCGGGGTGGGGTGGGGTGGGGGGGCTGCATCCCAGGAGCCTCGCTGAGCGTGGACGTGGTTTTTACTTGCGAGCAGAGCTGGCTGGGATCGAACTGGAAGCGCTTGCCGAGGCCGTCTCTCGGGATGCCAAACCGCCTCCACTCCTCTTTTCTCCCTCGGGTGACATGGCATCTTTTGCAGCATCTCTGGGGGACTAAAGCGGCTGCAGCTCTCAAAAGCTTGTGCCACCGCCCCCCCCCAAAAAAAAAGACTGGACGAAAGGCGAGGTTCAAACTTTTCCCTCTAGTGATTTAATAGGGCGACCCACTCACTTCTCCTGGAAGTTACTTCTGCTTACTTTATTTTGAGTATTTATTTTGACGTGGCCGCCTTGTCTTGTTTAGAAAAAGCTAAGATAAAGTAATACAGTGCTTATCATTGGACCTGGTTTCTGGCTGCCAAGAGCTGGTTGGTTATCATCATAAACCTACAGTACTTTTTGTGTTTCTAACAAGATGCTGCTCTCCGCCTTCCTCTTTTCTTTTCTAACCAGGACAAAACCCTGTTTATGTTTTATCTGTTTATTGACAAGATTTTTTAGCCACCCCACCCTCTGGGTGGTTTTGTTAGTGATTCCCCAAATGCACCTGTGTTAAGTGCATTTGAAGAATGATTAGCAGGGTTCCAAAAGGCCCTTCTTCAGAATCATTAGGCCATCCTATGAAAGTACTATACAGTATTTATGTAGGTTTGGGTTGGTCGTTAATGTCAGGAGAACTGGAGCTAGAAGGCGAGAGAGTTTAGACCAGTGGTTCTCAACCTGTGGGTCCTCACATGTTCCTGGACTGCAACTCCCAGAAATCCTGGCCAGCTCAGCTAGTGATGAAGACTTCTGGGAGTTGCAGTTCAGGAACACCTGGGGACCCCCAGGTTGAGAACCACTGGTTTAGACTGTTGGAATCCTATGGCTTTTGATTTTTCAGACTTGCGTTGACCTCTGGTGTTGGGAACTGTTGTTAACCCCAAGTGATTGAATCCGAAGAGGGGAGTGTAAATGGCTAATGCAGTTTAAGGCTTCTCTCTTCCATGCTTGAAATTCTTTGACCATCCTTGCATGCTGTGCATAAATATGCACCAGGATGGGAATTCTTAAAAGTGATGTTTGTAGACACTTCTACATTCTGAGATGTATTTTCTGCAAAAGGGATGCAATGGATAGCTTACTTCCTGAACTACAATCTTGTTTCTAATGTTATTATCAATGAACGACACTGACATTGTTGAGAGAGAAGAGCTCAATGATCCTGGTTACTTTGCAGCCCTAGCCGTTTCAATGGTGCAGCTTTCACAGTCCCCGCTCCGGCACCCTTCGCCTTCATGCCGCTCTGAGGAAGGGGAGGAGAAGAGCATGAAACCTACTAAGCAGCAGGTGGCTCCGGGTCCTAGAGGGGATAACCAGCCTCCCTTGAGCCCCCTGCAGGCTGCTTTGAATTCTGCCACCACAGCTTCCCAGGCTTATGAGACTTACATTGAGAATGGGCTTATCTGCCTCAAACACAAGATTCGGAACATTGAGAAAAAGAAGGTATGTATTTAATGTTTTTGACCAGAGAACTGAGAGAGGTATGAAATGCAATCATTGCTCAATTTCCTTTATTCCATAGCTTTTTGTTTTTCTGTCTTCCCATTGCATGTTTAAATTGCAAGCTCCCTGGGGGAACAGAAGACCTTCATTTATTGCTTATGAAATGGTAAAACCAAGCAACAAATAATGATGAACGTAATTATTATTTTGTTTTGGATATTTGCCGTCCTTTAAAATGAAACTCATCTAGTGCAGTTAGCTGTGTCTAGTGCAAAACTGGAGAGATCTTTCTGCTATAAAATTGAATTTCTATGCATCACTCACTTTATAATGTACTTTAGGATTATCATTGGCTTGTGTCTAATATAAAATACAAGGCAGACTTAAGATGTTATGCTGAATTTCACTGCAATATTTCAGTGCTATTGGTAGAAGATCTGAATGACTGGAAGTAGCTTTGTACTTGATTAGTCAGCCTCAATTCTGCAGAAAGATGGTTTTGCAGTCAGGTTGCAGTAGTTACCAGACCTTCATTATGTCACCAAAGGTAACTTTCTGCACTTCTAATAATTGTAAATTGATATATTGCCAAGCAGTGAATAATCTTGAGAGTGGTTCCAGTTTTATGAAGTAAGGTTTAGGGAAATGCCAGATTACATTGCTGCTCCATTGTGATAACTTTTGTGGAATTTTGGCTGAAGCATATTTCTCAGTCAAGAGGAATATTTATATTCTTCTAATTAAAGTTCTTATCACATTCCTGTCAAATTTAAAAATTCAGATTTCCAGTTTCAGACTTACATAAGAGTTTTCAAACATTGGCGCTTAGAAAAAGCAATGTTGGGGCTGCATAATAGTAGTAACACTTTAATGTGTATTTTGGCACTTAATTCAAATTTGATTTGTGGCTTGAAATGAACAGATCTTAAGATGAAGTTGCATATATATGGTTTAATTTTATACTTATTAACTTTTCACAGCTCAAACTGGAGGACTACAAAGATCGTCTAAAAAAGGGAGAATCCCTCAATCAGGATCAGCTGGTAGATTTTTCCTTGTATTTTAATTCTGAATGTTAAATATTTCTTTCACTTTTGATGGAAAAGGTCGCTGACATCTTGTGTGGTCTCATCTAGGCAGCCATGCAGAATACCTGCTTAGATTAAGAAATGGTGCCATAGCATTAGATTAAGAAATTAGAAGAAAGCCACAGGATTACCTGCTTCAGTTGACACAAATTCACCTTATACTTCCCCTGGAGAGCTACTGGTGAATAGAAGGCAGGAGTTGCAACTGGTTTGCATTCTGTTAACAGTGAACTTTGTTACTGTTGACTCTGGTTTAGTGAACAGTGAAGGAATTTCAAAGAGTTTTGAGAACAACTTTCTTTAAATGTCTTAAGGACAGTTAAGGTACCTGTTAACTGTGTTGCATGTGCCTTGACCACCCCATTGTAACATATTTCAAGAAGCTGTCCGATAAGGTTTTGGCACAGTTGGCTTCTTCAGCATAGTTTGGCATTGCATGGTTTATCTGTAATTGTGATTTATAATCTGTTCTTCAATAGACAAACACTTAAACTGAAAATAGGAAATGTACTGTCTTCATTCTGTCTCAGATTCTTGGCTCTGTTTTGCTAAACTAATTTTTAAACTTTAGTAATATGAATTGTGATAAAGCTTAATTTATTTATTCTTGTACAGTACGAATTATATTTGGTTGAAGGTTAGGGAGCTATAGTCTTCCAGATACTTTTTAGCCTGCATCTTTCAGCAAGTTCAGCCAGCATAGTTAAGTATTGAGGAATTGTAAGAGTGTTAGGTCAATACACTTGAATATTTGCTCCTTAGGATGTTTAATACTTAAATTCATAGTAACATATTAAAATTATATAATTCCCATTTTCGCAGTTTCGTAGTTTGGGTATTACATTATTACCAAGATCCACTTTGAATGGCTAGATTTCTGTTGACTCTGGTCATTCAGTACTGCGTGGTAGATATGGAGTTTTTATTCATCTATAACAGTGGTTTCCAACCGTGGGTCCATAGATATTCTTGAACTAAAACTCCCAGAAGCCTTCATTGCTAGTTTTACCAGTCAGGAATTCAAGGAATTGTAGTTGAAGAACATTTGGGAACCTAATGTTGGAAACCACTGGTCTATAATGTAATGCTGAATCATGAAATGATTGTTATATTGAGAGGAGGTATAAGTATCTGAAAATTTCCCTTGCCAGGGGACTTTTTATGATGATCTGTCTCATATTAATAGGTGACATATTCAGATGCAGTGGTGTCATAGTTGACATTGATGTTGTTATTTATTGTATAGGATAAGAAAGTTTTTGTGAGTCCATAGACTGTTGAGCAAAAGGCCCTTTAGAGAAACACTTCTGCAAAAGTCAAGATTTCCTCTCTTTGTTGAATTCAAACAGGGAGGTTTAGTTTAAAATTATGATCCACAATGTGTAGGCATTTATGTTAAATAATTTGTAAAAGATTTACTGTGATGTCAAAAGTTCTAATCTGTGAGTACTAGCTGGTTTTTACAAAATAGAAAATAGCAGCAACAGCCTTAGGGTACTGCTTGTAGCTATAGGGAGTGTCTAAGCATGTATGCACCCATGCACGTGTACACCTTCTAGAGGTTCCATTTATTTTAACTGCCCATGACAAAAACTCCACAACTAATTCTAAATTTTATGAAGAATCTTTGTTGAATCTTAACACTGTTTGCTTGTTCTGTTCTTGAGATTTGTCACATCATGTTTATCAGAAATGGGACAAGTACATTTGATTGGAACTTTCATAGCTTCTTGTCTCCCTTTACTGACAATAAAACTCTATTCTATTCTATTCTATTCTATTCTATTCTGAGTAGAGAATAGATAAATAAATCTTACATAGTAGGGTCTGGGTCCACCCTGTTGACTGAGAGACTAGTTCCTTGGGCAGTTTCTTCTCAAGTTTGTCATAACAAGAGCTAACATTTCAGTTCTTCGGTGCATCTGTGAATGCACACATAGGGTTAACCGTCGCACCTGCGATGGTATGCTGGCAGTTTCAAGCTCCTTGATGTAGGACTGCCCCCTTCCACTGCACATGCTCCTCTCTTCACGCGCTTTCCCCGGGCAGTTCCTTTCTACTGCCGCTGTGAGTGGTTGCTCTTCTTTCAGCTCCTGCGGATCGCAAAGGAAAGTTTAAAAGTTTTTTCTACTTTTTGTTCTTATTTTCCCTTCTACCCCTTCCCTGCCCATTCACTTTAATTTCTTCCTAATTTTTATGGCATCTGGACCGCTTTTCAAGCGCTGTTCCGCTTGCCCCAACAAACTCCCAACGTCGGATGGCCACGACCGTTGTCTTTATTGCTTGGGCGAGCAACACCAGCCCTCGCACTGTGCCGCCTGCAAAAAACTCTCTAAGGCAGCGCTTAAACAACGCCTTGACCATCTCGTCTCTTTTCTTTGGAAAAAATCATTGTTGCCCATGAAGCAGCAAGGGTCCTCTGCGGCTCAACCCTCCACTTCCAATCCACCAAAGTCCAAGGCTTCTCAAAAATCAAAGTCCACGGACAAGAAGAAAGCAAAATCTGCTTCTCTTTCCAACAATGTGACCCGTTCCTTGCCAACCTCCAGCCCGTTGGCGTCCCAGCCTCAGCACTTTCAGGCCACACCATCCATGCCACGGTTGCATGAAAGTGAGCCCTTAACTACCCACCACCTGTTGGCTTCCTCCCCTGATTCAAGCCGGTCCTCTGCTAGTTGGGAGGCGACGGATCGCACCCGCACCACGTCTGCTCTGATGGCTATCTCCGCTGGATCGTTCCCTTCGATGCAGGGATCTCCCACCTCTCCGAGTCAACAACACTGTGACTCCCTGGCTTCACCATCTGCCCAGGAGACCCCTCTCCAGCCACGCCATCACGAGCACAGATCTCGCTCCCTCCCTCCGAAGCGAGTTCGGCTGTGAGACGCCATCCAGGGTGTGATCGCTCGACTTTGCTTTCACCGCTGCGCTGCAGACTCTCCCTCGCCAGAGATGCCGAGCCCTCACGGATGTCGAGGGCTCTCCCACCGCACGCGTTGCTACATCTCTAGGGGCGACGCAGCCCACCCGGCAGGGTGTCAGACTGTCCAAACCTGCGGAGTGATCTGCCTCCCACCACGATCGTGCCCGCCTTCCTTCGGATAGGGACCATTTGCCCTCTTCTGACTTGCAACGCGCTCACCCCCTGAGGACACCCGCCTCCGTGGCACCCACCATGTGTCAGCTGACGCAGCCCGCTCTTGCTCTCCTGGCCATCGTCGGGACGCGCCTTCTCACGCCGCCGCTGCCGCCCGCTCTCTGTCACCCTTGGAATCCCAACGCCATGGCCGCTCACCCTCCCGACAGCGAGGCCACCACAACACCATGCATGCCTCAAGTTGAGACCGCTGCAGGCGTGGTTCTTAGCCCACTTCAACCCGCAGACCGACCACCCCGGAAAACGTCTGACACCTACCTCTGCTGTCAGGCACAGCCTCCGCTGGTGGCACCATCTCCCCAACTTGGGTCAAGGCCGACCGTTCCATACTCCTGCCCCATCGCTGCAGGTCACAACAGACGGCAGCGACACGGGTTGTGGGGCACACTGTGGAACCCTCCAGGTACACGGTCTGTGGACACACAAACAACGTTGCCTCCACATCAACCACCTGGAGATCCTTGCCATATTCAATGCCTTCAAATCATTCAAGAACATGTTGATATCCCGAACAGTCCAAGTGGTGACCAACAACACCACTGCCCACTACTATAGAAACAAGCAGGGCGGCACACACTCCCCGACTCTTCTCAGCATCACACTACAACTGTGGGAATGGTGTTACAAGAGGGACATTTTTCCCATTGCCATTTACATTGCCTCCCAGGAAAACATTATAGCGGACCGACTCAGCCGACTCACGTTCGACTCCCATGAGTGGACTCTTCACCATCAGACTTATCTCAACTTCTGCGCCCGCTGGGGCTACCCCGAGGCAGATCTGTTTGCCACCAGGGAGAACACCAAATGCAAGACCTTCTTTTCCAGAGCAGGATCTCAGCCCAAGTCCCTCGGGGATGCACTCTCGCACCCATGGCCGGGCGGTCTCCTCTACGCCTTCCCACCCATACCACTGCTCTTACGAACGATAATCAAGATCTGTCGACTCTCTGCCAATGTGATGTCCACCAGTCACCTCCGTCTTCCCCTCCGACTGGACCTTCTGTCCCAACAAGACGGAGCAGTCCTCCACCCGGATCTCCAGTCCCTTCATCTCACAGCATGGCTGACCAACTCTCCATAATGCAGGTCCTTGCCAACGCACGGAAACCATCCACCATGCGCCTTTATCGTCAGAAGTGGGCTGCGTTTGTTTGCTTTGCTGAACACTCTGGACTACCTCTTTCTCCCACCTCCCTAGAGGCTACGCTGGAGTTCCTTCTATTCCTGTTCAGAAGAGTACGCTCTCTCTCTACCTTGAGGGTTTATGCTTCAGCTATAGTTTTTCACCAACCATCCGGCTCAGAGGCTGCTTCTCTCTTCTGTCACCCTACTCTGAAGCAATTCTTCAAAGGCCTCAAAAACACCATACCTCGTGCCAGACCACCTCCACCACAATGGTCTCTTCCGCTCGTCCTTCGCGCCTTGACCAGACACCTCTTCGAACCTCTGGCCACGGTACAATCTCTACGTGCTGTCTCTGAAGGTCGCCTTCCTGGTTGCCATCACCTCTGCAAGAAGGGCGTTGGAAATCTCAGCCCTCAGGATCGACTCGCCTTTTCTACAATTCCACCCGGACAAGGTCACCCTATTCCCAGATATTTCCTTCCTCCCGAAGGTAGTCTCCGGCTTCCACATTAGGCAACCCATCATCCTCCCTACCTTTTTTCCTTCCCCATCTTTGGATGTGGAAAAGGCCCTTCATATACTGGATGTCCGGGAGAGCTTTGCTTTTCTACCTCTCCTGCACCTCTTCCTTCAGACAAACTAATCACCTCTTTGTCCGATCTGTGGCACCACATAAAGGTGACCCCGTCTCCTCACAGACGATTTCCAAGTGGATATCCACCACCATCTCCTTGGCTTACGACCAGAAAGGTCAGCACTTACCTGAACGTCCCAGGGGCCATTCCACCAGAGCCCTGGCCTCATCAACAGCCCTTCTTCGAGGGGTCCCTCTTCAAGATGTCTGCAAGGCGGCCGCATGGTCTACCTCCACGACCTTTGCCACCCACTACCAGCTCGATGTCAGAGCTCGGTGTGATGCCGCCTTCGGTAGAGCTATCCTCTCTTTGATGCTGCAGTGACGGCCCACTGCCGGTAAGGCAGCTTGGGAATCACCCATTGTGTGCATTCACAGATACACCGAAGAAGAAATATTGGTTACTTACCTGTAAGTTTAGTTCTTCGAAGGTGCATCTGTGAATGCACACTTCCCTGCCATCCTACCCTGCTATCCGTCACTTCTCTCATGTTTTTTCTCTCCTCTACAGTGGCGGATAGTGTGGGAAATGCCCGGGGAAAGCACGCGAAGAGAGGAGCATGCACAGTGGAAGGGGGTGGTCCTACATCAAGGAGCTTGAAACTGCCGGCATACCATCGCAGGAGCGACAGTTAACCCTATGTGTGCATTCACAGATGCACCTTCGAAGAACTAAACTTACAGGTAAGTAACCAATATTTTCCTTTTGTGTGTTTTTGATCATAAGCCCATGAACAGGAATGGTCTTGCTTTTAATTTTTTTATAATGCATTGTAAAAAGATTAGGCTGTCTGAGTGAATAATAATTAAGTGTATTTAATTCCAGGAAGCAGTTGAAAAATACGATGAAGTTGTACATAATTTGGAATTTGCTAAAGAGCTTCAGAAGACATTTTCTGGGCTTAGTCAAGAAGTAAGTAGAGTACATGATTGTATTGAGATGGGTTAGTAGTAACTTCAGTGAACAGGGATGTCGTGGTGTTGCTACTCTAATAGAGTCTTTACTTTTATTAAGAGCCACTGGTAATGTCTGGTTAACTACATGCATTAAGTCTAAGAGAGTGCTTTGGGACATTAGCACCATTATGCACTGTTTTGTTAAAGGGCCTAGCAGTGAAGTACACCTCTGTCTCCTCCAATGGATCTGTCTTGGTGTGGAATAGTACCCTGATAAGTAACACTTTGTGAAAATGTATGTGGTTAACTGACTGTGATTGAGTTTAAAATTTACGACTGTAGGCGTTAATTGAATGCCTTCACCTTGGTTAAAATGTTGAAAGTAAAAGAAGTGTGACGGAAATCAAAAGTTTTTCTCTGCACTCCAGAGTGGTTTCTGATCAAAACAGTTATAAATTTGTGGAATGTCTAAATATGGATTGGCTTTTGTATTGATATAGCTGCTGAAAGCGCAAAAGAAAGCACAGAGAAGGGAAACTATAATGAAGCTTGAGGCAGAGAAGAAGAAACTCCGCACAGTCCTGCAGGTCCAGTATGTGCTGCAGAATTTCGTTCAAGAGCATGTGCAGAAAGACTTCAAAAGTGGCTTGAATGGTGCAATTTACCTGCCTTCTAAAGACCTAGACTACCTCATTACATTTGCAAACTTGACATGTTCAGGAAGAAATGAAAGCCTTAGGTAAGTATTTTTTTCTTTACTTTCAGATAATTGTAGGTTGGCTTTGTTGTTGGTTCCAACCCTGGAAGTGGTTTTCAGAAAGATTTTCTTGGTGTGGAGCTTCCTGTATGCCACTCTTGAACTGTCTTAAAGACAAGGTTTACACAGAATAAAGTAAAATAAAATAGTTAGTGCACAATGGTTGTTTAGCTACTTACTGAATTACCGGTCATACTAATATGTAATAATTGTAAATACTGTTGCAAGTGGGAGCTTTTATTTAACCAGGTTTGTTGAGAATCTCATTTCACCCATTTTAATTGAATTCATATTGCTGACGTCCACACTGATGTACTTAGGTTTTCCCAAAAACTTTAACATGACCTCCTTTCTGAAGCATGCCTTTGAAAAATGTTATTCCAGTATGCAGTCATTATAGATGAACTGAACTACTCATTTTTTCTAATTCATATAATGTTAGAAAGGTAATTTTGTGTCCAGTTCAAGAATGGGGTTCAGAAATTAGCT